>OY540824.1:28859717-30062819 GCA_961205895.1 Mythimna pallens
GTCAATAAGTCAAAATACAGTCAGAATCAACATTCTGACAGCATTTTTTAGTGTGGCAGCACTAACTATCTATAGAGTGCTTGATCTAAAATATTTTAGAATCAATTCAACTCTATTGTTGTACCTACAGGCGTTTAAAACGCCTTTAAATGTGGTTACATTTTGATACTACAATATTTTAGTTCTCTACTTTTACTCAGTCATTTAAGACCTATTTTACAAAATTGATATTTAAAAGTTCTGTATGACGGTATTGGCTAAGTTTAAATAACGAGACTTTAATGCCGAAAACATCTTGGAACAAAAGAAGAAAAACTTCAAATTACTAACCATGTAGAGAACTTTAACACGATAATACAGCAACAAGTTACATGAAACATGATTCTCGCAACTTAAGCTCGCTTGTTTTCCTAAAAGTGTTGCCACACTAATCAATCATAAAATCACTTGAACTTTTTCTTAATAAAGTAGTTTAATAAAATTAAGAAACGATTTAGTTACATTATTGAGATTGTTTATAAAGCTTATCAATAAAAATAGTATTACTTTATTAAGATTACGAATAATTATTATTTTATTTAATGAAGCTTACGGATAGAGATGATATTAGTTTGTTCAGTTTTATGGCAGTTATGTTTCTGCTTTTTAAATGTAAGTTATGAGTTCGAAACCTGCCAAGTATCAATTTGACTGACGGTGAAGGAAAACATCGTGAGGAAACCTGGACACAAACAGTCTAAAATCGCTTAAATGCAAGAAGCGAGTGGTGATCAGAGATTGTTCCTATCTGTACAGACAGCTAAAGCCTTTCTTATAGTGCAAAGTGAGCTGAGCTTTTTATTTATTGCAAAGTCAAAGAAGAAATAAAAATGTTCACTTTTCAATCCTGGCATTGGTTCCCATTGTCTCGTCAGTAGTCCGAAGCTTCAAGCAAACTAAGTGACTCGTTAACTCCCAGAAGCGGGGCCCGCCGCGTTAGTTTTAGATGCACAGAAATCGCCAAGTACTGAATGTTCATCATTCATCTGTCTGCTATACTTACTACCTACGCATACTTAGAGTTATACATTTCAATTAACTTAGATTAGCTATGTACTACTCGTAGCGATCTGACCAGTGTTGCTCGACGCTACCGCCACTCGGGCGTCTCGACGTCGGACTTTAAGGTGTATATGTACAAATTTGTTTTACCAACAACTACTTCTACTTTACCTGGACGCATAGTTTCGTTTCTAGTTTGGATAAAAAAATTACTAGTGTTACCTTCTTGCCGCAGGGGTATCCACGATTTAGGTATTGTTGGCGGAAATTGTTGGCGTTCACGTATTCACTTGTCGCGTTGTAGGGAGGCCGGGAGGGCGCACGCGCAGTGCGCGTCGTGTTGCGCGCGCGCCGCGCCCGGCGAGGACTCGTCGCTAAACATGGTGACCATGTTTTATAATTAGTCTCCAAGTGGCCTTGATACTTCACTATTATTTGGTATTTGGAATATCCGGTTCGGTTAAAGTTTGGAACTAGAATATAAAAAAGACCAAATTATTAAATTTGAGGAAAAAATTATTACATCTGCAATTCAGATTAATGTTGAAACTATTTGGCTGTCCTTTTGGAAATAAATTTATTCTAGGTAAAAAAATTATATACTGAGCCTATAACGTTTCGGACGAATTGCGTAGATTTTGGTAAATTTTACTACGCATATTTTCTATTGTGTAAGTCTAGGCTAATGTGTTCAAAAAATAAATTTAAATTTAAATTTTTTGAAAAGTAGAAAGTGCCTTCCAAATTTTTGACCACAGTAAGTGTTGGGTGAGCGGCGATGAGGAGTCGGGGGCGGCGGGCAGCAGCCGGGCGGCAACCGGTCAGCACCGGTCAGCAGCCAGTCAGCAGCCGGACCCTACCGGGCTGCACCGCTGCTGCCCGCCGCTTATACGTGCTTAACTATAAAAAGTTAGAATAAATAAAAATTCAAAATTATTATATAAAAAGATAAATACATATGACTATTATATAGAAAAAAATATACATAAAATTATATATTTGGCCGATGTGGTAATACCCTGACAGGCAAGTTAGCTGACTATTCGGTGTCCAAATTGATCCTATTTCTTTATAAACGACGACTAAAATCCATAGAGTAAACAATGCAGACATGCACGTGCCATTTGTTTTGAACTGAATCACTTATGGTTCATATTATTTTGTATCACAATGTGGATTTTGTAGTTATAATTAATCATTAATTTATTGTATTGGAAAAAGTATACATTTGGATTACATAAATAAGTACCTATGTGTTATTTTCGTGATAGATAAGTAAAAAAAACTTGTAGTAATATAATATACACCTACAGAGGCGGTTATGGTTGGTTTGTAATTTATATGAATAGGTGTTAATTTATGATTTTTTTATATTAGTTAATCTAATCGTTACTGGCGACCATTACAATGTGTTATACTGCATGACAAATCTTAACTTTTTGTGATATATATAATTTTAAAGGACGATATAGTATACCGATATGATTGCTCTTTTAAATTATTATTACAAGTATTTATTTTTTTAAGCGCAACTGCCGCCGTTGGGCTCAAATTATTGACGTTAACATTAGTAGCATGTCCATTGTAACCAAAAATATTTTACTATAACTATTCCAGTGTTAAATGTGCGACTGTTTAGTTATTAAGAGCGTTGTCGTAAGGTATCTCAATGTACTGATACCTGCGTGTATCTCGATGTACTGATACCAGCGTGTATCTCGATGTACTGACACCTACATGTATCTCCCTTGCTTTTTGACTATTACAAACATAATGACTAGCATATCATTATTTGCATTACTACAGTTCGCCATCACTTGGTTTCTGTCACCCCAGTAATGCTGGTACTTACTAGTGATGTAACGATTATTCGCATTCGCATCTGCGAATATTCGCACATTTCTTGACATTCGCATTTGTATTCACAAGAAACATGCTAATGTTTGGCAAATGTTTTTGACAAACAAAAAAAAAAAAATTATTGAGTGGATATAGAATTATAATACAACTGATATGATTTTATAATTTTATATATACTTTAAAATCTTTCTATCAAATGTGAAATGCAAGTTGCATTTCACATTTTCAGTGTCACAAATTGAAATGAAAGAACATGTTAGAGAAGCTGGAAGTCATAGTCATGTTTTTATATCACTTAAATTTAACAAATACAATAATACTAACTAACCTCAAATCTTAACAAATCTTTTCTAATGCTAATGTGATTAGCTTCGTTCGATCAGTCTGTAACTGCTCTACTATGTTCGGTTTAAACTTAGCTGACACGAAATGTCAAACCTGTGTGATATTTTGCGCGCACTTTATTTGAAAGTCAATTCGCACTCGCATTCGCGAATATTGAATTTGAATATTCGCATTCGTATTGGTCTAACATTCGTTACATCACTAGTACCTACATACATTCTTATGTTTCTCGTCAGTTTTATGACTCCTGTGTTAATAGTGTCTTATTTATTTACTGTTTATTCTCTTTTAACTATGATTATCTAGTTACTGATTACAGCATCTATAGTTTTATTCGTTGAATGAAACCACCAAAATTTCAAATGATTGCGCACCCTGTTTATTGGGATGACAAAAGCCGATCAAACAAAAATAATATACCTACCTACCTAACTGTACTTTAGCTTAATTACTATATTTTAATGAAATGAAACGTTAACTTGGTTAATTTGCGATAAAGCTGTTGTTATTATACTTGACGTGTTCTTGATACAATAAATGTATTATTTTAAACGCTGCGTGCGCAAGCACAGACATTTTGTTCTATTCCATTATTGTTGTTGAGATAATTTCGTCCCATCTTCGCTACCTACTCTGTGCCCCTGGTTATGGTGTAACCTTATTTGTATGTAGGTAAACACGTATAATTATAATAACATTAAGTAATGTTTAGGCTGCTGCCACGACACAATATAACCATAGATCTCGGTAGTATAACCGCTTCAGACCCACGTTCATTTTCTGTTTACTATTAAGTTTTTTGAGCAACTGGCTGAATATCTATAACCGCGATTATGCTTTTATTAACTTTACTTCTGTTTACCCAATTTATTAATACAATTATTTTTATAATCAATTTATATATTGTTATAGTCAGACGATATGTAAATGACTGTATTTATACTTGCTTGTAAAGTTTAGTATTTTGTTGAAACAACAAGTCTTTTCTTGAAGAAAATAACGGGGTTGAAAAGCGAGAATTCTACAGAAAGTGGCGCAGCAATATCGATACATTCAGTGTTTATCTTAAGTACAATTTGTGAAAATTGGTGTAATCTTTTAATGAAACCTGTTTACAGATATTCAACTGTTCGTGTAGTTAATCCGAGTGAACACATGTCTTTAGTAGCCGTTAATCAGAATAAATTATATGTAGCATATCTGTCTCAATTAAATTCATTAATTTAAGTTTGTTATTGTCACAGTGTACCGTTGTCTGAATAAATAATATAACATGAAAATAGAGCAAACGTGTTGTTTCATTTCTTGGCCAGTTTTTGTTGGATTCACCTTGTTAGGTTGCGTTATTTCTACAGTAGGTAGATTCCATTTATTTTGACCCATCTCCCAAATATGCAACTTCGAGTCGCAAGATCGCATGAGTTAGGTTTTTTATAGCTAACGAACTGCCTTGTAAAATATACTTTTAAGGATTTTGCAGTTCTAGAATAGGTTTAAAAATTGAGTAGAACAAAGAAATGTCTAGTTTTGGCAGTTCGGACATAACCATTGTAGCGCAATGAGCTGATATCGAATCCTGAAGAATAGTATAAGTAAAACGTGATAGTCTCCCAAGAGTTTTGTTCAAGTAGAAGAAGCCTTACCGAAGTTCTACTGTCACAGAGTGGCGACAATATCATACCGACACAGAGAAACATATAGGGTAAACCAGGACTGCGTGCCCCAGTCGGTAGCGTGCCCCGCATGCAAAAATAAGACACACATTTAAAATTACATAGATTAGACAACGCAAGTTTAACTTGCATTGCATAGTTTACATCGCCGCTTTATAAAGTAGTGTCGGATTAGCATCATGGCAAGAGTAGCAAATGCTACGGGCCCCGCGCATTGAGGGGCCCCGTTTGCACGTAGAATAAGAGGTCAGGATACCTATACCATATGAAATCTAACCGATTCTGGATTATCCATAAACACAATGTAAGCCACTGCATAAAAGGCTATAAAAACCTAAGAGCCCTGCGGCCTCTGAGTAAAATAATTTGAAAGAGTTTTCATTCGTTTGGGTTTTACAAAGATTTGTTGGACTCCTTAGTAGAATTTGCCACATGCCCAGCGTTGATTTAATCCGGCACTGAACATAACAATAATTATGATTCCTTTATGTCATAAAACCTGTGGAACTATAAAGAAAGGTAGACGAACTTGAGGGCACGATTGGCACAGTCGTAGAGCAATTGGCTGCTGCGTTGCGGGTTCGCAGGTTCGATTTCCGCACGAAACAAATATTTGTTCGGGTGTCTTGTGTATGTGACAGGATCCTAGTGCGGTATAAAGTAAAAAAAAAAAAATTGAACCTGATTCCAGTATTTTTTTTTCTACTGCCTGAAATCATGGGTTCGATCCCAGGTCGAGGAAAGTTGTTAGGTTTTTTGAAAGGAATTTCACAGAAGGCAACGCAGCAGCCAACCTATTAATGGTAGGGCCTTAGCAGACATATTATTAAAATTCTGCAGAATAAGCCAATTATCGCCATCTACCGTCATATTAACGTCTTCCATGAGTACAAAAATACGAAATGAGTTTGGTTGATGTCAATTTATGTCCTAGGTATAGGTTGTACATGTACACAGTCAAAATTATGGAGACCAGGTAGGTAGTTAGTCACTCCATACAAAATTATGGAGACCAGGTAGGTAGTCAGTCACTTTATACAAAATTATGGAGACCAGGTAGGTAGTCGTCACTTCGTACAAAATTATGGTGACCAGGTAGGTAGTCAGTCACTTCATACAAAATTATGGAAACCAGGTAGGTAGTTAGTCGCTTCATATAAAATAATGGAGACCTGGTAGGTAGTTAGTCACTCCATACAAAATTATAAAGACCAAGTTGGTGGTTAGTCGCTCCATACAAAATTATGGAGCCCAGGTAGGTAGTTAGTCACTCCATACAAAATTATGGAGACCAGGTAGGTAGTCAATCACTCCATACAAAATAATGGAGACCAGGTAGGTAGTCAGACACTTCATACAAAATTATGGAGACCAGGTAGGTAGTTAGTCACTTCATACAAAATTATGGAGACCAGGTAGGTAGTTAGTCACTCCATACAAAATTATGGAGACCAGGTAGGTAGTTAGTCGCTCCATACAAAATTATGGAGACAAGGTAGGTAGTTAGTCACTTCATACAAAATTATGGAGACCAGGTAGGTAGTTAGTCGCTCCATACAAAATTATGGAAACCAGGTAGGTAGTTAGTCACTCCATACAAAATTATGGAGACCAGGTAGGTAGTCAGTCACTTCATACAAAATTATGGAGACCAGGTAGGTAGTCAGTCACTTTATACAAAATTATGGAGACCAGGTAGGTAGTCAGTCACTTCATACAAAATTATGGAGACCAGGTAGGTGGTCAGTCACTTCATACAAAATTATGGAGACCAGGTAGGTAGTTAGTCGCTCCATACAAAATTATGGAGCCCAGGTAGGTAGTTAGTCACTCCATACAAAATTATGGAGACCAGGTAGGTAGTTAGTCACTCCATACAAAATTATGGAGACCAGATCGATAGTTAGTCACTCCATACAAAATTATGGAGATCAGGTAGGTAGTCAGTCACCTCATACAAAATTATGGAGTCCAGGTAGGTAGTTAGTCGCTCCATACAAAGTTATGGAGACCAGGTAGGTAGTTAGTCACTCCATACAAAATTATGGAGACCAGGTAGGTAGTCAGTCACTTTATACAAAATTATAGAGACCAGGTAGGTAGTCAGTCACTTCATACAAAATTATGGAGACCAGGTAGGTAGTTAGTCGCTCCATACAAAAATATGGAGACCAGGTAGGTAGTCAGTCACTTCATACAAAATTATGGAGACCAGGTAGGTAGTCAGACACTTCATACAAAATTATGGAGACCAGGTAGGTAGTTAGTCGCTCCATACAAAATTATGGAGACCAGGTAGGTAGTCAGTCACTTTATACAAAATTATAGAGACCAGGTAGGTAGTCAGTCACTTCGTACAAAATTATGGAGACCAGGTAGGTAGTTAGTCGCTCCATACAAAATTATGGAGACCAGGTAGGTAGTCAGTCACTTCATACAAAATTATGGAGACCAGGTAGGTAGTCAGTCACTTCATACAAAATTATGGAGACCAGGTAGGTAGTTAGTCGCTCCATACAAAATTATGGAGCCCAGGTAGGTAGTTAGTCACTCCATACAAAATTATGGAGACCAGATAGATAGTTAGTCACTCCATACAAAGTTATGGAGATCAGGTAGGTAGACAGTCACCTCATACCAAATTATGGAGTCCAGGTAGGTAGTTAGTCGCTCCATACAAAATTATGGAGACCAGGTAGGTAGTTAGTCACTCCATACAAAATTATGGAGACCAGGTAGGTAGTCAGTCACTTTATACAAAATTATAGAGACCAGGTAGGTAGTCAGTCACGTCATACAAAATTATGGAGACCAGGTAGGTAGTCAGTCACTTTATACAAAATTATAGAGACCAGGTAGGTAGTCAGTCACTTCATACAAAATTATGGAGACCAAGTAGGTAGTCAGTCACTTCATACAAAATTATGGAGACCAGGTAGGTAGTTAGTCACTACATACAAAATACTAGAACTCAGATGTACCTATTCGGACAATGTAACTGAAACATTTTTCAATTCAGATCCCACAAAGGTTGACCGAAGGTCTAATCTTCGGTTAACCTCTCTGGGATCTGAATTGAAAAATGTTTCAGTTTTAGTATTAGGACTTATTTTCGTAATTTGCATAATCTGTTTTCTATTATTATCTATGTATTATTATCCCTTATTCCGTATGCTTCAAGTTTTTTCATCAAAATACTATGATCCACATGGTCGAAAGTTTTACTCATGTGACATGTCCATGTACAGCAGCCCTGTACATGGTGGTAACACTGGTGTTTTATTGTCCATATTATTCAATATCATTTTGATAAAATCATGAACAGCCAAATTTATAGTAATATTTTTACGAAAGCCTTTTTGTTGAATTGTAAATAAGTTCTTTCTTTCAAAATATTTGTAAATAAACTTCTCAATAATTTAAAAAAAAATAGATCACGAATAGTGTCACTGGTCTGTAGAAACCTAAATTATCTTTTTCACCTTTTTTGAAAAAAGGCCTCACAATACATATTTTTAACAAGCTTGGATACATTCCATGTTCAATGCAAAGGTTTATTATGTGGCTAAGTATAGGTGAAATTATGATGGAAACATTTTTTACTATATTGGTACTTAGGTACACGTTACACCATCATGGCCTTGCTTTGAATGTTTTTTAATGATTTAATAATTTCACATATATCTGGTGGTTTATCAGATGGCATAAATATTGAATTTGGATGACTAAAAGTTATAGTTATTTTATTAATTTTCTTGTTTACGAATGGCTGAACTAAATCGATATTATAATCGTTATAAGCTTGAGTTATTTCTTGAGGTTGAGTTATAATTTACCTAATTTTATTTTAGAAATACTTGGATTCAGTTGTTTTGGTTTATTCCTTTTTATAATGTTCCAAGTTGCTTTTGCCTTGTTTAGAGCTGTTTTAATATAATAGTCATTTTGAGATTTCTGTGTAAGTTTTAATATGATTTTAAGACATAGTGAATGTTTTTTTGAATGAAATTTTTTATTTTTCCTGTTGGGATGTAATCGATATTACCATAGTAGTTCTCTATGGTAATATCGATTAATACAATTTTATTATTGGAAAACATAAATCATAGAATACCTTGAATAGCTCAAAGAAACTGTTAAATGCTTCTTCAGGATTATTTTTCTCAAAAGTTTCACTAAAAGATAGGCTTTTAAGGCAATTCGCAAAGTGCATCTCATGACAATTCTAATAAGCCCAAACACGGCTAGGTTAATTTGATTAATCACGGAGTTGCAGTGCCTACCTTCCGGCTCCAGTATCATCAGATCACTTTGATGATACCATTTTCAATGTAACTATTCAGAACCATTTATTTATTTGTATCATAGTTACGTACCTACTTAACTATCTTCATTGTGATATCTATGTGAGGATGAAGTTCCGTTGGCCATTTCTGGTTTTCTTCATCATTTCCACTTCATCAAGAACTGACTGTAAATGCTAAAAATGTTCTCGATGAAAATACCAAAATCACTACCCAGCCTAGAATATTTGAAGAGTTCCATCGTTCCAGATGAGGAATCTCATGGATCCCAAACAGAACATCATGGTCATAATCAGAACTGGATTTTTGAAAAATGGGACCAATATGAAAGCCAAAAAATTGCAGATAGGCCCATAAACAATGGAGTTCTGAGGCAACAAACATAAAAAAAATAATGATAAAAAAAATACAACCGAATTGAGACCCTCCTTTTTTTGAAGTCGGTTAAAAAGGAGAAACTGACTGACTGACATAACAACGCACAGCCGGAACTACTGGGACTAAAAGTGTGAAATTTTGCACAAGGTTTCCTTTTATGACGTAGGTGAGCATAGAGAGAGGATTTTCCAAAATTCCCAGGAATGGAACGGGGGTCCAAAGTTTGTAAGGAGAAAGCTAACTTCACGCGGGCGGAGCCGCTGGCAGAAGCTAGTCTTTGATAAATTATTCTGTAGTGAGAACCGTTGAACTTGAAACATGGTCTTTGGCGATTTCTAAGCCAATGTCGGACCAAGACAAGAACGAGATGATGAAGCAGTTCTAGGTTGGCATGGAGCAGGTATTCTTGCTAATGAACGAATTACTCGGGCCTCGGCTAATGTGGGTCCGGGGATTTTTTAATTTTAATTTTAATTTTAACTTTTATAGTTTATGTTAATTACATAGTGCTTTTATTTCTTTAAATTTTATAATGGCTTCTATCACATTTTACATGAATTACGGGTACGAATTATGTAGTACCTAAGTACGAATGAAACTTATCCTAATCAAACTTCCTCCTCCAGCTCCTAAACGTCGCCAACGCCTCTTGCGGTTACAAACAAAGGGTTGCTCACTAGACCTTAAACCCTTAAATTCCTGGCCTATTCATGTAGTGGTTAGTGGCCCTGACTGCTATGCCGCAGGTCGTGGATTCGATTGCCAATACAAACGTTGGTGTGATGAACACGATCATTTATTCTGAGTCTGGGTGTCATTTATCTATAATATATATTTATTTAGAAATATATAAGTATGTTTATCAGATGTTTAGTACTCAGAGCACAGGCTCAGCCACCCTAGCCAAGTTACAATCGTATCGTTCGCGCTGAACGCTTCGAGTAGGCCACGCCTCCGATTCCTTTGTTGAAAGGAATGTTATTATTTTCATGCATTTATTTATCTCAGGATTCTGAGATAAATAAATGCAACTCGCAGAGGTCTTTTAGACTATGTCATGGAACGTGATACCAACCGATGATTATCCCTGCACGCGGTATAGGTACTAGTGCATCCAAGAACAACCCTCAGTTCCTCGATTTCTAAATTGACACAAAACTACAAATCCTTAACTATAAAGTTTTTTTTAGTGTCGAAGGCATCCTGGATGTCCGTCAAGGGATGGGTGAAGGGGTTTGTCAGAACTGATTGAAGCCACCCCGGTGTTCCCTGAACACTTGTGTTGAGCGCGCGCGGGTACAGCACATCCAAAACAACAGCAGCAAAAGTTACAACATCTGCCGCCCTTGGACGAGGCGGGAGGGCGTGTCAGACTTTTACTGACTAAAACCCACTCCTGTTTCTTCTTTGCCTTCGTTCCAGAGCCCCGGGGTTCTTTTTCGTATCACCCATGGCCCCAGTAGGTTTCGACCCTGCTGGACCCCTACAGTTGCTGACATCTCCTTAAGGCGCGCGTGGAACACTAAACACCGCCATCGACGACTTGGGCTCGTTACCGGACAGTTGGACGGTGAGTTACCCATTCCTCGTGCGCCTGAGGGAGATGTCAGCAACTCGTAGGGTCCCACAGGTAGTGTGAAAGCGAAGCCCGGGGCCCCGGGATGAAGGCAAAGAAGGAACAGAGTGGGTTTTTAGTCAGTAAAAGTCTGACACTATCTCCCGCTCCGCCCAAGAGCGAGATTTGTCATTAGATGAATATCCAAACTAAAAAAAGGGGGCGAAAAAAAAACTAACTAACCCACCATCTTTAGTCCGCCATATTGGATTTAGAAGGACAACTCGCTACTCATTTGTATTGTTATCCTAATAGTGCGTCCATATCTGGCAAATGCGCCGCTTGCGAACGGCGCGCGTGCTGCTCGCGTGCGGTTACAGTGCGCCGCCCTAGTGCAGCTCTAGCAAGGCTCGAGAGAGGCACAAGTGCGCGCGCGCGCCGCTCGAGTACAGCGCGTAGCTTGCGCGCGAGCGATGCAGGGGCTTCGTAGGAACATGAAATGCATGCGCGCAGTTCGCGAGACTCTCATTCGCCAGATCTGGACACAACATAACTGAAACACGTCTGCTTTCAGTTCAATCGGCTAGGGGTAACTGTTTCCAAATTAATTTATAAGATTTGCTGTACTTAAACCAACAAACATGCATACTAACATTGCAATTTATATAGCTATTAAAAATATAATGGCACCACCAATTAATAATGAGGTGGTTTGGACTTTGGACTGGATTTTAGTCCGATTGAGTTTTGGCTCATTATGGCAAATTGTTAATTAGAACAGCAACTTTATTTGTCGGTCGGTTCTGTTCTGTGCCTACGTAATGTTCAGGAATATTAGAGGATTGTGTCTTACCCTCCATTGCCAATTTACCATAGTACAGCCACCACCCGTTCTATTTCCCCCTTCCCCCAAACTAGGACCGTAATGAAGTAAAAAACCAGGTGTGTACCAAGTGAATAAATATTTATTGCCGTGCAAGTCGGAGGCACAAAAATTTGTAGGTCATGGGTTACTGTCGTCTATAATCAGTTTTGCAGGCGCAGGTACTTCCCCGAAGCTTGCAGTTGAAGTCCCAATCGCCCCTAAAGCCGGAGGTAGAAGTTGGCTGATGCTCAGGAAGGCGATGAACGGCGAAAAAATGCTGGTATGGCGCGGACGTAGTCTCGCTCAGCTCAGCAGTGGTGGATCTCAGGGCCCTCGGCCTGCGACTCCCCTAGCGGATCGGCTCGCAGCAGGCGCAACCACACGCGGAAGAATAAGTTCCCGCTCCAATAAATCCAGTCGTAGTACCTGGAATCCACCGTTCCAGCATATTATAATGCGGCCTCAATAACTTCCGTGCCGGGGGGTACTTTATTGCTGTCGTCAACAATAAAGTACCTATCTAATCGTAGTAGTATTGTCGTGGTGGCACCTACCAGAACGAAGTTTACATTATAAGCAGCTATAAGCTTAAGCAATAATAGAAAACAGTAAGATTTAAACAAAATTTAAAAACAGGAAGTTTCGGTATAAATTTCAAATTGTAGGTACGATACATGAAGGTAGCAGAAAATAAAGTGGATGGTTTGTGTGCTATTTAAAGGGATGACCAGATGGTTGCAAACTAGCGTTCCAGGTGACCTTGGTTTGGGATACGGCTACATGGATGTAAAACACGCGCTAACATGTTCGGTGGTTGGGAAAACGCGCCTCCTAACCAAGGACGTTAAAGGTCATGGATTACAACTGTTGTCTACACGGATTGAAACTAGCAAGGTCACCTTGGTTGGGACGTTGGTTTGCAACCATCTGGTCACCCCTTAAAACTTACCCTAGTTCGGGATATCACAACACTTATTTAATATTTTTTAAGTAAAATACGTTACTAACGTTCCGCGTTTGAGAATGCTATGCGTTTGGCGTGACGTTAAAGCGATAGTACTGACTCACATCGATCTAGAAGCGACTGAACGCCGCTGCGCGGACGCAATGCCCTTTTTATCAACTCTATCTCCCCGAATACTTCACTCAGCACCGCAGGCATTCGAATAACTTTCCGTTTCAAGCCTCACTCCGCACAATAGACATTCGATTCCTTTGTTAGATAAGGATTTTATTTTAATAATAAAATCCACATCTGAAACTTGTTACAGTACCTTTTACTCATTCTTTCATTTCACTCATACGTCATCACACTTGTCCTCAAATAAATCTTACATCTCATAATATTAAAATATGCGACGTCCTAATTTACTAAAAAAAAATCAAATGACTAGATTTCGTCAAATAACTTTTGTAACAGATAAGTCGCTTAGTAGTGTTGGGAAATGTAACGAAACAGTTATTTGTGCAACAAGAGAGCAGTTGTTTTTTGCTGCGAGTGCTAATTTTGAGTCCCGAGCAAGCGAAGGATTCTTTGATTGAATCACGAGCGTTAGCGAGTGATTCTAAAGTAGAATCCTGAGCGAGGGGAGGGATTCAAAGGCGCGAGATGCAAAAAGTTTTTCTCTCTATGTTACACACATAATTTTTCACTTCAGCAGCGAGAACACATATTACTTGGGAAATAAAATAATTAACAGTAAAAGATTTAATAATGATTGCAATTAAAATAAATACTAACTCTGTCGCTAGTTTTGCTCATATTTTACAATTAGTTTTAACATTCTTAATCTTATTTGCCACTATTTTATTTCCGCTGGTTTTTTAAAGCACGTTCTAAAACGGTCAACGTTGAAACTAGAAATAATTATTTAAAGGTTAAATGCCAGTTTTATCTGCTCCTATAAGTACTCAGGTACTCTTATTTTTGTTCGAATACAATAATAAATTTAAAATTCAATAATTTATTGTACTATTTTAATGCACTACGATCTGAGTACACCGTGAAAGTTTTCCCATTTTCCAAATAGCACCGCCAATGCTCTAATGCCACGAGAACTGCCAGCGTCTCTCGCTCCGTGATACTGTAATTTTTTTCTGTCGCTGGTAATGATTTACTCAGATACGCTATGGGCTGCTCTTTACCGTTTATAGATTCGAGGGAGCTTAGTTACTGGCATCTGTATGAGAAACAAAAAGAAGAACAAGGGAAAGGTAGGCTTTGATGACAGCATGGACATTGTGAATGGTTTCGTGGTGGGTGTGTCACTGACAACACTGACTAAAAAAAAACAAATAAAACTGTTTATTAATTATGCACCTCACAATCTCACAAAAAAAAAACAAACGAAAAACAAACAAAATAAAACTTGAAAACAATTGGATTTATTAATTAATAATTATACATTAAAAGCAAAAGGAATTGAAGAAATAAAATGAAAATAATAACATCACGCATTGCCGCCTAGTACCACAATTGTTGAGCTGTCTTGCTTGTTCGAGCGGGCACGCAGCGAGCCACATGAACCGACGATCCGCAACTTTACCTACGTTATCATTATTTTCATGCTACACAATAAAATCCTCAAAAATTAACATTATTATTTTTAGACTCGCATGATTTTTCAAGTCTCAAAGAATATACAGCTAAGGATACAAGTACCGTTTCGAATCGCCCGCTATGCGCGCTTGCTACAAAAAAGAAAACTAAATTAGTTGTGTGATCAAAACTGCCCCATTTAATTCTCATCTTCCCAATTATCCAGAAATACACAATAGATTACACGGCGTATACTCGCCCGTTTATTTGACAGAAGTCGATCGTGAAGTATATTGTAAAATAAATAGATTCGAAAGAAAATGCCAAAGTTGCATCGGGGCTAGAAATATAAACTATGATAAACTTGAGCAATGGGTAGGAAATGAACATGCGTATGTAGCACTAAATGAATCACATCACTAGGTTCACATAGCGCACGCGGACTGCGTGAGGCGCATCACTAGCGTCACGTAACTTCTCAGACACAGGGTACACACTACGTTATGGAACAGTCTACGCACTCGCGCGACGATCAACAAAGGGAGAAGTTGCGGGATACACGAAATAATTAATTTCTAACCCCGGCTATGGAAACATTTTGGTTTTACAAAATAGTTAATGTATAATTACATTTACAACTAAAGAGACCTACGATAAGCCGTAACTAATCAAAATTACATTTCATTACTGTCGCGACGGTTTCGCGTCTGATCTTAAAAACTAATAACAAAGAAAGAAACCGAATGTTTTACAAAGGGGGGGGAAAGTGTAGACAACAAAGACATACAGCTGAGTGTGATGGTCGGTAGTACAGGAGTAACTACAATTTAATACTTTAAATATTACACTATAACTATGCTTCAGTCTTCGTTTAATTATTTAATATTACAGCCATTTATGAAGAGTAGCGGCTACATAAACGCGACCTTCAATGACCACATTATTATTTGTATATATATACAACAAATAAATACATGCACAGCGAATGTATTATAGCCATCCGCTGCGTCATGTGACGTCAAAATCGCAAAGTTCAATTGCATACGCGCATACTAACACCATCGAGAATTATGATTAAATTGTTTATATCTTAATTCGGTATCATTACAAGTCTGAAATGTTTATTAATGTTTATAATATTAGACATATCTTTATCTTAAGTGACTATTAAAGAAGTTAAGCGATAAAATTGCTGGCCATTAAATTGAGATATTTGGGGACGACACAGTATTCATTGTCATTGTTAATAATCGGGACAATACGATAACAATAAAGACGTTACAAAACATATTTAACGGCATAAAGGCAGACCGATTTAGGTACTGCTGTCTTACGTCCAGAAAATAAAATATAAAAACACAAAGTTCAAATAATGAAATATATCAATAATGATAAATCAGACATTACAATAAATTAAATAATATTCATTATTATAAACAAAAAAGAAGCACATAAATTCATTATCGTCATTAACAAAATTAATTATGGGAAATTAAGACACCCTTCAACTACTAATATTATACTGTGTCGATGATCATCATGGGGAAGCATCTTAAAAGTAAAAATAAAATAAAAAAATAAACTTAACATCTAATTCCGATTTTCATCTCTTTGGAACACAGAGTAAAAAATAAAGGAATTTGGCAATGCGACATGGTTGTATAGCCACCATTTTTATCTACTGAACATTTTAACAACTACAACTATAGTAATGGTATTGAATTGATTATTATTTGAGTACATCATGGATACTTGAGTTACGCAAAACTATAGTAAGAAATTTCTGTCCATTTGCACGTTTCACAATATAACAGTCCGGTGGGTACAAATGATCCCCTAGCACATCGACGGTACTCATTCACACTTCCGTGGCGATCCGTGCAAACTTATTGACGCAGATATGCGGGCAGACGTCGCCCGACAACCGACTGAACCTCACCTCTCGCAAACAAAGTGCTGCTCGGTCCTAGCTACACGTAATCCGACAAGGCCGCGACTACATCTTCGTTACGCTATAATTTTGTTATGATATGCACCACTATGTAGTAACGAGATCTCCAAGTACTGGTCTTCAATATGAGATTCTAAGGTGCTTTACGCTCCTAAATGAGTGATTTCACCTCCTTTATTTGACATTCCAAAACGTTTTAATGGCAAGTGACGTATGTCAGCGTATTGTTATGTCAAATGAAGGGTACCGATAAGAGTGAGCAGCAACTGATTTTAAAACCATTCTGCTTAATTACATGTTCCTTAATAACAACAACGGGTAATATAACCTGTTAAAAAATTGTTTTTTTTTTTGTAATTCTATAGACAATGATGCTATTGGCTGCTATGAGTGTGTCAAATAGCAAAATACTGGATTGCGTTTTTGTCAGATCATATAAATCTACTAGTTAGTTACTGTCGTTGCTTTAATATTACGCTGGAACATTGTAGTAGCACCCTTTGAGTGGAAAATTTAGGCCGCTGTAAGATTATAAAAGTTAAGTGACGCTAACGCTATTTAGAACTTCTTTAGCAGATTAGAGCTTTGTTTATATCGTGTTCGAATAAACGTCTGAATACAAGGACGGCAGCAGCAGGCGAGAGGACCGATACAGACACAATGTAGGCACTTAACAATGCCAGGGCGCATAGAGGTTTGCGTAGCGACGCAAGAGGCGTCGGTTCAGTCGCTGCTATTCATCGCATCTGCGGCAAGCGCCGGGGACGTCAAAGTCGAGCACGAGGAGCTTGGTTTCCTCGGTGCCGTTGCGAGATCCAACAGCGCAGATGAGCTTGGTGGCAGAGGCGCGGATGCGCCACACTACACCGCCGGAGCCGCCCGAGCCCAGCTCCACCAGGTTGCGGATAAACTCTCCCGTGTGCACGTCCCACAGCTTCACAGTGCCGTCGTCCGAAGAAGTGATCACAAACCGATTGCTAGACTGTAGGCAGGTCACCGCTGACTGATGCTTGTTTGGTCCTGGAAGAGAAAATGACGCTTCAGCTACATGATTGTCACTCAATTTGAGTAATACAGGGAATTAATGAAATTAAAACGGGATTTTGATCTTCGAGTTGTTTCGGTGTTATTATTATTATTGGCAAATAAACATTATTATTATTATTGGCAAAAACTGTCACTGCAAATTAACAGTCATAGTAATAAGTTTTATAAAACAGAACTCACCTGACAATGTATGAAGGCAGTGGCCGGTAGTGATGTCCCAAACCTTGACAGTGGAATCAGCATTGCCTGAAACCAGTATGTTAGAATGCAGCTCCATTCCGGACGTGAGTGACTGGTGCCCGGTGAGAGTGTGCTTCAATTGCCCAGACTCTACGTCCCACACGCGAATGGAAGTGTCCAAAGAACCGCTCACAACGTGGATGCCATCAAACTGAAAAGTTGAACCAGAATATTACATTACTATCAACTAAACCACTGATTGAGTAAACAGTGAATCTATCAATTACAATTCGTTTTCGCAATTAGTCAATAATGGATCATTGTAATTTCAATGTTCAATATAAATAAAGTGAATAAATAACAATAAGGATTGAATAAGGATATATTAAGGACTAGCTTCTGCCAGCGGCATCGCCCGCATGAAAATAGGTTTCTCCATATATAATTTGGATCCCCATTTTACCCCTTATGGGGTGAATTTCGGATAATCCTCTCTTAGTGCGCGCCTATGTCATAAAAGGAAGCCTTGTGCAAAATTTTACGTTTCTAGGCCCTATAGATATAAATTATAGGCTGTACGTTGATATGTCAGCCAGTCAGTTTCTCTTTTTAGATACACCACTAATTTTTAATTAGTACAAATATTTAAAAGGCTTATTAGAAAAGGTCTTGTTATTTAAGTAAAGTTCAATCAATAATAATCATAAACAGCAAAGTTATTAGCGTTTGTTTATATCCCAAAATCCCAAACAAATTGATTTTATCCTGTCGTGCTGCGAATTGAGCGAATAAAATAAAACATATTATAAATTATTTATGCTATTTATTTCAGTTATATCAAATCAACTTAAAACACTCAAAAGTTCGAGAAATCCGCGTTTGTTTAAAGTTAATTTAACGACAATAAGCAAATTTAGATGAGTATAACGTCTTAAGTCTAATATAAAAAAAAAAATGGTTGCATCATTCTGTAGAAATAAGTTTATTAAGATTTTAAGTTTATTAATCATTTATTTTCAAACCTAATGTTCCTTTTTATGCATGCATCTCTGAATACTTAAAAATATTACCAATTTTGTTTATTTACGAGACTCGACCACTCGATGGTAGAAGTCGGTTTATAGTGCTAATGATTATACTGTTTACCCTACAAAATAACAAGTGAAAGAGTAATCGACAGAAGGGTCGGGGGGAGAGAGGTTCCCCGCGCTACAAGTACTTTAAACGAACTTTTATCGGAAGTAATTCCGATATAAGTTCTGATTAAAATTTAATGGGACCGAAATCGGAATCAGAGGTGCAAAATCAATCGTAAGTTCCGAGTTTTCGGAATTGGAATCGAACCTCCATATCATCTCTGGTCCAACGGTAAAAGGTCTTTCGTCTGAGATTATTATGATGATAATAGTATTATTTTACCTGCAGGCTGTATACCCGATTAGTATGTCCAGCGAGCGTGTGCAGACAGTCCCCGGTCTCAGGGTTCCACACCTTGACGAAGTAGTCGTAGGCCCCAGACACGACCAGCTTCCCGTCGTACTGTACGCAGCGCACGGCGGCTAAGTGGCCCATTAGCACGCGCAAGCAGCGACCTTCGGGAATGGACCACACCCGTAGGGTTGCGTCGCGGGAACCAGATATCACCCTGCAAAGATAGACACGAGGAATACAATCTCCTGTGGCCTGGTATTTTACGAGTCATGGAATTAAACAGACGAATCTGTCAGACCAAGCGCATGCACGAGCATGAAAAAGCAACAAGACAAAAAAAAAACTTCGCAGTAGTATAATGGTCGCGTTAGCAATTTAGCTATTCATACACTTCAAATAATATGCTTCAGCAGATTTGGCCATTTTAATATGAGGTTTTTTTTTTATTTTTGTTATTACAATTTTCTATTTTGTTAACGTATGCGTGTAAGTTTTGTCTACTATTAGAACAGTATAGCAAATCATTAAGCTTAACGCAATGCAAATATACAAAAACTGTATTTATCTAGATAATTACAATGTGTAGTGAAACTTCGCTAGCACACTTATTTTGTTATTAATCGCAGCTGATAGATTAACGCTCGCTTGTGTGATATTTCGATAAACGTAACATTTATTTTTATTGTAGTAACGATTCATTACAAATAACAACGGTCGCGATGTTGTATAACATTACAACACATTTGCTTACTGATTATGATTATCATTAT
The DNA here is from genome assembly GCA_961205895.1 of Mythimna pallens. Lineage (NCBI taxonomy): Eukaryota > Metazoa > Arthropoda > Insecta > Lepidoptera > Noctuidae > Mythimna > Mythimna pallens. The sequence goes on from OY540824.1 coordinate 28,879,657, forward strand.
AATGTCGCCAGCTATGTTTTTAATTTGATTTATTGATAAAATTGTTGTCTTTTTTTAGTTTTACGCTCAGCAGTTGAATTTTTTTTTTGTAGATGATTGTTCAAACAACATAATATGGTGGCTAATCAGAAGCACCCACAGCACTATGTATGTTATCCAAACTACCCTATCAGCAATGAGTTTAAAAATACAAAATATTCAAATGCAAACATTGCATGATCCATCATAAATTGGAAAATTAGTTATTTTTAGTAAATTATAATATATTTGTGATGTTGTACAACATCAACACAAAACCACTATTTTTCTTATATTATTTGTATTCGCTTAGCTATTGTACAATGTTAGCGACAATGGATCAGGTAAGAGGCCTGCAGATGAGGAATTCTCTATACAAACGTAAAACTAAATAATTCAGAGCGACTAGCCAGCTCGCGAGGTCACCACTATTTTGATAAAGCGAATAAAGCCCAATATTCATAGTCAATAAAACATAAATCATCTTGTGCCAGCAAAACTTGCTAAATCATAAAGTATGCAAGTAAGTAGTAGTACTTGTTAAAGTATGTATCATAGTTTAACAAGCATCACGCACGTATCGTGCTATCGGGGCAACAGCTAGAGAGGCTGGCTTTTCACTGCTGTTTGTACACCCTATTGTCTAGTTTTAGTCTACCTGTTCTGGTACAGATGCATACAACGCACGGTGGAAGTATGTCCGGCGAGGACCTTCAAGCACTGGCCAGTCCGGGCGTTCCAGACGCGAAGTGTGCGGTCTGTGGAACCGCTAATCACCAGGTCGTTTATCATTTGCGAAGACCACACGCCTCCGGAATGTCCCACCAAAGTACGCAGACACTGACAAACAAGATTTATTTAAGTTTGCTGTGATGGTATCTCACGCATCTTAGAGAAATATAATTACTTCATGCATCTGGATAAATATTTTGTTTAATTTTAACCTCCACACGTTCTTGAAAAAAGGAATACAGACAACAAACAAAAGAATAGGACTCTAGAATTATTGGAGTTTCACATTAACGAGTCTTCAAGATATGTACCTATAAAATTCATTCTGACAATTGATGATTTAGCACAACAATAAAATTCAATTGATGTTACCTTCAGACTGTATTATCAATCGACACAATTGACGGACCAAACAAACAAGCAACAACTGCCTCTTAAACAGGAGAGAGAACAGATAATGTATGTAAAGTTATACTTTACTCGGCTCACCTTGCCGGTGACTGCTGACCAGACTTTGAGGGTAGTATCATCGCTGCCGCTGAGGATACGGTTTCCGTAGAACTGCAGGCAGGTAATGACGTGGTCGTCATGTCCCCTCATGATTATGGGCGAAACTACCGGCTTGTGCAGCCAGTTGTTCTCGATGAGGTACTGGCGCATGTAGGCAGCCTTCCAGGGGCTGGCGCAGCGCGGGAGTGAACGAGGCATCTTTTTCAGAGTAGTGATCCCGATGCGACGACATTGCTCTTTCCACAACAGGTTGTCTTCGGCGAGGAACCTATAAATTAAGTGTGTGTTACAACAGTACCTGGCTGTGAATCTTGATCGTTTCTATTGATCGGCCAGTCTTCCAATTATAATAATAGACTGTCATCAAAAGCACAACTTTGCATGTGCTTTATATTTAGGACTCAAAATATTAAACTTTAATGAATTTAATAAAATAAAAAAACTTATTTACAGATTTTTGGTGGATTCAATAGAGAAATGAAGACACTATTAGAAACAGTCCCGACAGATTAACAAATATACTCATTTTTATGTTATCACTAGATCATGTCACCCAAGGCTTATAGTAGCATCACTCAGATATTATTTGTTTACGTATATAAGATATCTAGCAGTCGTGCGAAGCTGCTCTATTCGCGATAGCATTAGACAGAAGTTAAAAAAGGTTGCTTTAGGGTACACTTTGTAATAAAAGTACAATATATGTATATTGTGCTTTGTTACAGTTAACATTGATGCTGAATTTATTATGATCAACTTATATACCAACTGTTTATACTTAAATGAACTATACATCTTCTGAATTTATGAGGCTTTTAATTAAATAAATTTTTTAGTTCACACCCCTGCTACTTTTTACTTTTTATTGTATAAATGTTAAATAATTATCTTGTTGCCTTGTACTGTGTAAAATTGATATGTTTTATAAGGAGGAAACTTGTTGATACGCCATTTTAAAAAAATATTAAAATTGTTTGAAATAAAGTTTTGTTTATTTTAAAAAATCATTTCATTTGCCTATCTAAGAGTTTAGTACTTACCTTACAATAATCAAATTTATCTAAGTAGGTTATGTTAAAATTTTATATTGTAACTATTATTTATTAAAAATAATTGAATTTATTTCGAAAAATAAATGTTTGCACACCTGCTTCTATAAATCTCTTCCGTCTAATGCTATTGTGAATGCAGTATATTTGAAATTCTCGGCTTTTCTCAACTATAAACGTACGTATCATACATCTAAAGTAATCTAAACCTATGATGATATGAATCACTCGGTCAATTGGTGTGAACAACATGAAAATCCGTTTAGTAGTTTTTTAAGTTTGCCGCGTTTATACAGACAGACGCACTAGGGGACTTTGTGTTATAGTATGTAAGGAACGTATAACTTGAGACGGTTGACAAGGAAGAGTAGAAAGATAAAACGTGCTGTATAGGTGTATATATATGATACTAAACAAAAGTAACTTACTTCCAATAACGACAAGTTTGGGCAGCCCTGAGCAGGTCCTTGGGCTGAAGATAACCAAGCACAGTGAGCGCCAGTTCCTTAGGCAGCAGCGAGATGAAGTCTCGTTGAAACAGCGGTTCGATGGCCTTCATCATATGCCGCACCTGACTAGGGTCGCAGCAGTTAATGAGCTCGTCGATAGCCTGAATCTTCTCCACGTTAGACCAATTGTTGAACCTAGAAAATGTGGAATGTTATTAACTGAAATATTTTCTGTTTGGTTGTTTTCGTACTGAAGATCCACAATCGTACGGGGGAGGCGTTAGCTCATAAATAAATTGATGAAATTAGAAAAACAAAACTGACCGAGATTTTAATAGGAATTTGTTTATTCGACAATAATCGTTTTCTTAGAAAAATATCTCATTACGTGCTCACGTACGCTTAATGACAGAAACTAAGTCAATGGTCAGCTAAAATCATTCGTTAGCAGTTCGGAAGTACGTAAAGTAATCATCATCATGTCCACACGATGTAGTATATGTAGTATATACTGGTAATTAATGATCGATACTTAAACACGTGATTGTACTCATGATTACAAACAACTTTCCCAAAGAAACTTTTTATTATACTAATTAGTTTAATCACAATAACAAAACAGTTGTTTGAAACTTTGATTTCGCGCGCGGGCCTTCACCCGATCAGCTGTTAGTGGCGCGGCGTCCGCGCCCACGTTATCGATGATGTAAGCACGTTTCGGTACCTACATGTTTCGGTAAAATAATATCCAAATACTAGTTAAACTAACTAGGAATCGTAGGCCTTTAGTATGGGACACTACCTGTGTCGACACTCTTGCGCCATCCCATCTTCCTAGCTCGTCGCGCTGTGCTGGTGCTGCCGCTGCGGTTGCGGAGAACCTCAAGCGACGGAAATATAACAACCTCGTCGACAGTTATATTTTTGAGCCGTTTGGGGTTGAGACTCTTGGGCCGTGGGGTCCGAGTGCTCATGCCCTTTTTAAAGAATCATCCAAACTGCTAGTTGACACTTCACGTGACCAAAGGGCTGGCTTTTACCTCGGTCAGAGATTAAGCATTGCCATACAACGTGGTAATGCCGCCAGTCTTTTGGGCACACTTCCATTCGACAGCGATGCGGAGGAATTTGACGCCATATTTTAGATAAGAGTTATTGTGTATATATTATATAATTTTAATTAGTTAAGTGTATTTTTGTTCTTGTTATATCGTGTTTAAAATAAAGCACACAGCCATTTACTAGGAATCGTGAGCTTTTAAATTACTAATATAAGCCACGAAACTTTAAGATACAACGTATGTCCGCATAACTAGAAAATATCTAGGAACGCACGCGCCTATAAAAAGTAGGCACGATCTATAAAAGTACATTGCTTAAGTCATCGATAACGCGGGCGCGGGCGCCGCGCCGCTAACTGTTGATCGGGTGAAGGCGCGCGCGCGAAATTCCGTTTCAAACAGCTGTTTTGTTATTGTGATTAAAACAATTACTATTAAAAAAAAGTTTCTTTGGGAAAGTTGTTAGTAATCATGGGTACAATCATGTGTTAAAGTATCGGTCACTAATTACCAGTTACCCTATATAATAATGAGATAAGCTTCTTGTACCCTAAGTGCCTATTGTGTACATTTCAGAACTTGCAGATTCAACATTTTCGTGTGATACGAACCGCGAAAAGGTAAATATTTTATCAGGCAACAGGCATCTATTACAGCAATCTTTGACACGCCCTGACTACGGACGCGTGCAAATTATATCATAGATACATCATCATACAAAGCTTCCTCGTTTATCCTTCTTTCTATTAGTGAAATGGTATAGAAGAAAAAGCGAAGAAACAGACAAATCATTTAGAGTTTAAGAATAATGTCTTCTGCCTACGTTTTGGAAAACAAAAAAATATTTCGGCGGTCCTTTTTTGGTACAAACCTGCTAAGCCATGGCTTGATCTCCGGCGGTCCTGGTTCGACCTCAGCGCTGGTCATGGTGGAACTGGGAGTAGGCGACGGCCACCCGTCAGATCCCAAGGAGGATGACGAGGAACCTTCTCCACAGAATTTCTTGCTCGACTGCTGCGGGGGCGGGTCGTGACGACGTTTTCTCTGAGGATTTTCAATACGAAAATGAGATACAACTCAAAATGTCAGAAGCCATTCTCGTATTTAGAAAGCTCGCATTCAAATCTGTCTCCATCTGACAAAGACACCTCATGTGTCACCATAAGGAATTGAGACCTGAATTTAAACGTTTTTTGACTACGAGAATTGGCCTGAAGGATAATGGTAAACTACAAAACACTTCAGCATCCTAAAGCTACGTTAATTTCATCCCCTCTATTATAATGAGACTAATTTCGTGCATAATGCTGCAAAAAAGGTCGATTACTTAATTTAAAAATGATTATTTGTGTGGTGTTATTCAAAATTTTGTATATACAGTGTGTGTGATATGTTCAAAGTTGCTTTATTCATTATTGCTATTCATAATCAAAGTAAACTTTAGTACAAAAAAAACCTATATTTCACATTTTCAAATAGAGGGGGCTTTTCTTCGTGATTAATGATCTAGGATATTCGTGTTCGAAGTTTGATGCTTTTAAACAAACCGAGTTCAATTCCGAAAACAGTTTTCGTGTGTATATAGTCAAATTGTTCACCTTGTAGACCTATCTCAAAAACTCACCCTGTGGACAATCATTATTTTGATTGAAGCTAGCTGTGTTTACCCACATAGCTAGTATATATTTGTGTACGAATATTTTGACCGACGTTAAGGTAGGGTTCTTGTTGATTCAACTCCACAGTACGTACTACTTGCGTCACAAAATGAGCTGAATATATGTAAGTGGGAAAGCACGACCGCACGCGCCGACGAACCTCTGAATATGACTTAAATTAACAATTCGATCAAAACGTGGTCTATCCGCGTGTTGATATTTTCGACCTCACACGTACCCACAACTCACGTTTGCTGGACTATACAAATTTATGTGAGAATTGACTACGATCATTATGACACTTGTGTATGAGCATATAGCATTTTCTCGACATCACACCGCGCACAAGCGAACCACACCACCTAAGATACAAACCACTGTTAACACATCTATTTAATATTACTTGGAAAATGAGAAACTGCTCTAAAGTAAAATATGTTTTCTAGTGAAGCCAAAAATAATAATCACGTTGAAGGAAATTGACTATCATTACAGATTTAAAAGTTTTATAGTTTTAAATCTGTCATGATAGTCATTTTTTTGCTGAGTATCATCTTTACTGTTTCAAGTAACACTGCTGGTATCTCTATGTAGGTAAGCAATTTGAAACAGTACACACCACATCGCCTATAGCTGTGAGAATTACAGAACAAAAATAGTGTTGGCCCGTTAGTACATGTCAAGATATCGACACTATTTTCACTGAAGCCATAAACTGAGATAACCTTTACTCTTTCCAAATCAAAAACTAAATTAAATAGATATTTAGGCCAAAACATAAAGCATCACTCTGTCTTTGTTATCTTCAAATGATTGACAGAAACAGAACGTTTTAAATACTCTTGACTCGACGCTGAGCATTGAAAATCAAGCTCTTTGTTTGAGAAATTTGTTTAGAAGTCGCTTAACGTTATCGACCTCATCTAGTTTAAATTGACCTGTAAAAGTGTTGTGAACCTATTTACAAAATAAAATAATTTATCGTTAGTGAAAACGTACGAGTATGTAAGTCTACGAACAAATAAGTCCCCCGACCCCCCCCCCCCCCAATTAACCCCTTTTACTTTATATAAATATATATATTATTTTAAATTTATATGTATGTTTATTTTACTTATATATATTTGAACCCCTGCTTTCTTAATAATCATTTCTTTTTTTTAAGCACCTGCCATGTTTTCTCTTTGCTACCCTTGGTTGGCGAGTAGAGAAAGCCTAAGGCGTGCCTGTGTACCTTTGTGTCGCATGCAGTTTAATAAATAAATTACTGGCATATTTTTCGGATCTTGCAACACAGACAAAAAAATGAATTTTAAGGATGTTGCTTTCCCACACTAATAATACAAGTCCCGTACAGCATCCATTTTCAATTACTAAACAGTATCTTGCTACGTCAATCTTATAAAAATCTGAGCAGAGATATTAGGACAACACTTTTGATGGATGTTTTTTATGTATTTAGCTTGAGATGAATAATACATACATGATCGAGAGCGGCTTTCTGAATATGTTAACAACTGCGCTGCGGTGTCCGATAATGTACACTTTACACTAGGGGTGTTACGCATCAATTCTGACATCTGCATCCGTATCCGCATCAAATTAATGCGGATATTTAAAGGATGCGAATTTAACTGTCTCGTAGAAGGGAGTACACCCTATAATATAGTTCAGGGAGCGCTTGTTTCAGAAATAATGACTAAAATATTGAAAAAAAGACAAATATGTACAAAAAAGGTGAAAAACTCTCTTTTGGGTAATAATTGCTTTGATTTCTTACCCAAAAAGAGAGTTCACATTTCTGGTGTCACAGACTATTTCGTTTATTAATTTCCTGTTATAAATATAAACTGGACACGTATAGAGATTCGAAGTTATGATGACTGATCAATAAAACGTTAAGTTGCAAATCCCGAGAAATGCAACGACGTGGATTTTAATAATACTTGCATGCATTGAATAAAAATTGTCAAGTGTAAGGTCAAAATGTATTGTGAGATTTAGCTTAACTTGAGTATTTTGACTAGTTCCGCTTACATGGGTGTAAAACTTTTATTTAAATAATTTTTTCAGAGAATTACACTGTCTATCTTTATAAATTTATAATTCTTCTGTACGTGTGTTTATCACCTAACTCCTAAACGGCTTGACAGATTTTGATGAAATATTTGAGTCCCTGGATGATTTGAAACCACATGATGATTTGAAACAATTGGACCCGGTAGGTGGCGCTGCAATCGGGTTCTTAATTTTTTTTTCTGACAAAATTCCAGCTTTCGGGCTGGACAACGTCTGCCGGGACTGCTAGTCTAATTTATAAACATCTCGTGTCACGATGTTTTTGGTCGCACTCCTCCGAAACGGCTCGATAGATTTTAACGAATATTCTGAGAATAAGTCGTTCGAATTTTTCACACTCCTACCCCCAACCGGAAACACAGACACTAACATATAATGATACCGAGGAGCTTCTAACTACAATACATTAAATGAGATAGGCTTACACATACAATACGCTTAAAAACTAACACACATACACACACAAACGCACACATACACAACACATATTTAACTAAGCACTTTGTTCACCAACTGCACGTACCAATGTTTTTTTTCTTTATTTTGTAACCGTAACACGACCCCCTATAATTGAAAGTCTTTCCTAAGATACAGACAGAATTTCTGCCTAGTTTAGGAAAGGGAGTCCTAGGACCCACTTTATACTGAGGGTACTGTTTTTCTTTAGTGTTTCAGACTGTACAAATTACTTATTGAATAAATTATTATTATATATTATTTATTTATTATTATTAACCCTCATTTTATCACGATTTTAGTATGCGATTTCTTTGATAATTTATGTGGCAGAACAATGTTTGCCGGTTTAACTAGTTGTTTATAAAAATGGCTAAATTGTTACTAGCTTTTAAAAACTCAAGTTTCATAAACCGACTTAACAATCAATGCTCATATTCCTTCATACATTTAAGAAATAAAACGAATAAATATTACCATTTACGTAAAATGAAGCTTGTTAGAATATAAATGATTGTTTAAAATACCTAAATATATGTAACGGTGGTCGAAACTGTTATCAACAAGAAATTTGTAGTATCATTCCAGAATAATAAACAATGGTTCCTTTATGATAATCTGTTTGAATGAAATCTTAGAAGACCTGAAAATAAGCCGCTTATTGTCCCGTTATAAGTTTTTCATATTAATAGTGTAAATAAAATATTTATGGAAAAATACATCAAAAATTTACAAAAACAGTTCACACATATCGACAGTAAGGTAAGGAGATACAAATTGCAGTGAAATAATTTAAGACTTACCCAATTTCTTTCCCTTTCCGGTTCCGGCTCTGGATCATCACTAGAGTCTTCCTGAAATATTTTTTTTATACATTGAATTCTGTAAATTGAATATACTAATCAACAGTTTGAATTAATAGTGTTAGCCAGTAACAGAAGCACACAACCTATGTTGAAACACAAACCTACATAAAATGACGGAAAAAAACGTGCCCGAAACACAAAGATTTATTTTTCTAAAGAAAATGTCGGGTTACACTGTGACCTTTATTTATTGGTTATGAATAGGTGTACAGAGAATTGCAAAGGTTAACGTTGAATCCTTACTTGAAGCCGCAAGGGTTGACACAAAGAAAGCTCGTGGACTTGCCTTGTTGCCGACCCACAAAATTAGTGGAATTTATAATACCATCAAGCTAAACGATTGCAAATAGATATCTCGCAACGCTACGAACATATCGTAAACATGTCTGAAATCGAATGCAGCATACATACGAGATTACATCAATAAATACTAAAGAATTGAAAAAAGTTTGATTTATAGTATTTAGTACTCTTTCCTAAACAAGAAACTATAACATATTAATAGTATTATACACCTACCAGCGTTGAAAATTTGTTTGAACTTTTAACAAAGGCTTATTAAATACTGTTGACGACAGGCCCGCATGGCGTCGTCGTACGTCAATAAATAAAAATAGTGTCTACAGTTTTACATAATATATTATACTTTGAGATGTTCAGACTAACTCATGTCGTCAATGCGATCAAGGCAAAAGAACACCAAAACGAACGACGAACAATATTCACTCCATTAGTTTTTATCTTTTCCAAAATGTTACCAACTGAAGACAAGATCTTAGATAAGTATGAAATAAGATGAAAAAAGTCTCACATCATGGGATGATAAGCACGTGCACCAGGTATCTTCCACGATATCATCATCTGAGCAGCTGTCTTCAGCATCCGGACAGTATGTGAAGCTCTGCAACAAACAAACATTTATACTATACTTGCTTCTGCCAGCGGCTTTATCTGCATGGAATTAGTACTACCTGCAGTATTAGCTTGTTATTCTGATGTACAATTACTGTAAAATTGTCAAAAACTAGCTGACCTGGCTGAACTTTATACCGCCTAACAGTCAATTGCGTGTGATATTTTACTTCTTGAAAATCATAAATATCTTTCGTTATAGCCAATCGATTTTGATGAAACAAATTCAATAATATATCAAAATACACAAAATTTTAAAAAGTTATCTACATCGATTTCGCACATTTTACGTGATGCGCGTACAACCAAGACTTTTCTACAGTTTTTTATACAGGAAAAGTTTTTAACCTGTGCGTAAATTTTTCTTGGTGGTCCAGTGTAAGTAATAGATTTCCATTTTTTTTCTCATTTTTCTACCTTGTTGTGTACCGAGTTTAAAATAAGCAAAACATGTACACAATTTAATCGTAGTATTATGAAGTCTCTGTGATTTTATTCTCTGGGGTGAAGTGAAACTCCAGGTGTATACGAGCCTAGATGACTTGAAACAGAAAATAAATGCCGATTTTAATTAACTGATAATAGTGTCCTAATTAAAGTTAATGCAAAATTTAAACATGCATGTTTGTCTAAAAAAGGATAGGTTCTTTTTGTTTGGATATTATTGTAAATAGTTGATGTCTATTTTTTAAGTGTAAGTACTTAACATACATGTTGCATGTCTGTTGCATGCTACAGGCCTGCTTGCATGCTGCATGCTTAAAACAAACATCCTTGTTTGCATGCTTCTTACTGGGACTAATTAAAATAAAATTGTTCATAATCAACTATATCATTAAGTGTCATTACATTTAAGTAATTAATTAAACAAAATGTCAGGTTAAACTAATCTGTAATAATTACATATCTAGGCGTTTGGTGAAATGAAAATATGGTAATTAAAACAGTGGTATAATGAATGTTCGGAAACATAATACTTCGAACAATGTTATTTCGGCTAAATGTAACATCGCTGAAAGTTTTTCGACAACTGATACAGTGGCAGACGTGACTTCGATGAAATAAAAAAAAACGAAACAAAAATAGTTGAGCGTGGCCATAAAATAAATTTCTAAGTAAATGAGGAGATCTCATAAGCGGTAACGTTATTATTTTTTTATATCAAAATAAAAAATATGTGTTTATTAAAATGTATTTACCATGTCAAAATTTGCGCACTGGTTAAACACTTTTCCTATATGTATATAAGGGTGGGTCCCAAATGTATGTAGATTTTTTATTTTTATTTAATCAAATATTATAATAGTAATATTATATTGTCCTATGTCTAAACAAACAAAATCGAGAAACGCAAGATAAGAATCTCAAAACAAAACCATGGGTAATAATACTTAACTGCACTGGAAACCTAGTTCTACCCGATGGTAAATAGGACACACCTAAGTTTAACCAGCGGTGTGCAGTTTAACTAGTTCCAGCCGCTATGATGAAGGCTACAACTAGTTCTAACTGAAGATAAGTAGGATACATCTAAGTTTAACCGCATCTGGCCGGCTGCACCTAGTTGTAGCCGGCAAAAACTAGATGTAGCCGCACTTCGGCTATTAGCCGTAACATATAGATATTTTAAGTTTTAAGTTTAATTTTTTACATAAGATTATTTTAAGACTAAGCCGTGTGCCGAATCCATCCGTGTGAATGTCGGGTAATTGCGAACGTGAAGTCGAAGTCGAAGCCAGATAAAAAGTAGCATATGTACTTCGTTGGGTTCAAGCTTACTCCGTACCAAATTACCTCAAAATCGTTTAAGTAGTATAACAGTGAATGTGTAACAGACTTGAGTTATTTTCACATTTATAATATTAGAATACATAGTATAGACGTAATAACAGAAGTTTTACTTTTATACTAACCACATTCTTACGTGTAGAGCTTCCCGGCTCGTTCTTCCCGCTGTCATCAAGACCAAGCAACTTGTCAGCATTGGAGGTGGACGGCACAGTGAATCCCTTGGTGCTGTCTGAACTAGAGCTTCCTATACTCGAAGCGTTGGAGCTCGTCCTACCTGATGGACCACTCGCATCAATATCACAACCCTTATCATTGTCGCAGTCCAATTTATCTCCCTTATACAACTTGCCCTTAGGGAAGTCTTTCTTCTCTTCTGTATTGCTATTCAACAGCTTCTGCATGAAATCCTCCTTCTGCTCATTCACCACATACTTCTTAGAATGTATCATGTTTTTTATAGTTGTGTTGGAATCATCTCCATCCTTGCTGCAACCAGGGAGGCTGTAATCATGTGTTATTAAATTGGAGAGATTAGATATAGCCTCCGAGCTGGATGCCAGACTCGAATTGGCACTGGACAGATTCCCAGAATAGTGTGCTGGCGCCGCTATCTTGCTATCAACGATCATTCCCGAACAGTGCTTCAGGATTCTGTTCTCTTCGTCGAAATCTTCCCGCTCAATGTCATCGATCTGCTGCCTCCCATTGTTCTGTGGGCTCCCTGGATTCTCATTTTCAGGATCATTTTCAGTCTTAATCTCTTGTGTAATTTCGTAGGGGTTTGGCCCATCATAAATCGCACACCCGCTACGTGAACATTCTGGATCCATGCTCGTGGGTGGTTCTTCCTGTAATTACATTATCCTATTAGAATATTGCAAGTAGGCATGCAACAGCCTAACAGATAATACAAACAATTGTGGAAGCTTACTTGTCTTGGAAGGGGATGTTGCGTAAGACCAACAATAATATAATAAAAAAATATACTCACAATTCTTTTATAAATTCTAGTTATTCGGTGTGCATGAGCAGGATTCCTGCGAAATAAACTAAAGGTCAGTACTGCCCCAGAGACTACATATATTAAAGAACTAGTAGAGGGTTTACCTAGCATTCATATTAATCTCAAAATGGACCCATTTGGTCCAAACTAATTTGCTGGCTCGCTGCATTTTAAGAACGAGTTTCAATCACTTTCCAGGCTTAAGAATGATGAGCTATCATTCTTCAAACTGCTATGAAAATGAGTACTTTAAGCTAAAATGATGAAAGATGGATGCCCTAGTGTACAACACTGATGATTTTAACACACAAGTGCTAAAGTCACTCAAACACCAAAATTGAAAATTGTAATATTATGGGTGATGATTACTATAATCTATATATATAAAAGGAGAAACTGACTGACTGACATATCAGCGCACAGCCGAAACTACTGGGACTAGGAGCGTGAAATTTTGCTACTAAGTGAGGGTTTCCTGAAATTCAGCTCCTAACGGAATGAAACGGGAGTCCAAAGTTTGTATGGAGAAACCTACATTCATGCGGGCAAAGCGGCTGGCAGAAGCTAGTCTTATATAAGAGCTGAAATTGCAAAGCATAGTCAAGAGTTACATGGAGTTATGATGAGACTTTTCTAATTCCTACCATATCCAATGATTGTTCTAATAGACAATTTTTGGTTTACTGTTCTAAAAGATCATAAAATAATAGAGCTAACATGAATCTTGATTGAGCATGAAAGTCTAGATTTACATGAGTGTCAATTTTTATTGTTTAGATGATAATATGAACCTCAATATGCAATGAAGTGAAAAAAATTATAAGCGAGACCACCGGCCCACGAGGAGACTTACTAGAGTTGGGTAACAAGACAACAGATGACTTTTTTATACCAAATTACTTGTCTTTTCAACATTTCTTTTACAGTACTTGCAGGACACTGAGGGAGTGACTGAGACTATTGAGGCAGTCAGTGTACCTTTCTACATTACAAAGTGTGTAAGCAAAATGCACTCAAAAGTTCATGCCATCATGCTTAAAACCCACCGAGACAAAACTGTCCAAATTATAGCAAAGAACATATAGGAAAACATCAAGTGATGACAAATCACAATATAACAAGTAGAACCAATAATACTGGTAAACCTACCTAATGTTGCTTTGACTAAAAAACTAAACTAAAACTGGAAATAAAATATCTTACAAATATTATTGCAAAAGCTTGTGAACTCATGTGAATGACTCAACTACTTACCAAAATTGAATAATAAATAAGTACTGCAAAGACCTGAATATTGTTTTTAAAATTAAACTCACTAAATATAATAGGTACCTGCAGTAATTATAACCTATGATGACACATGATAATTATGTTGTACCATATAAATTGCAATTAATTCATTAAACCCCAAGCAAACACGGGTGTTGACTCTCTCATTGTCTTTCTATTGTGTCTCTAATTATGGTTTTCAAAAGGTTAAGGACTACAATAATTTGTTGTGGCTAAACAACTTAGTGTGGTGATTCAATAAAATAATACAAAATGCCCAAAAATGTTCAACAAAATGAATGGGCCATTCAATAGATTTTGTTTCAGGTGAGGCTTAAATGTTTGTGAATAGTAATTGCTGCGCAGAACTTATTTGTTGATGTTTTAATCTGAATAAAACAATTTTTAATTTTTGCCCTACAATTTATATTTAGTTTAAATTTATATTTCTTAATTATTTTCTATTACCTATAGTTCTGTAATGCTTAGCTAATAATTGATAAATAAAAAGAACATGAAAAGTAGAAAATATTTAAATAATTTTTAAATCAACAAACACAAAATTAAAATGGGGGCAAAACAGTAAAAATAAAAACAATACATAGAAAATAAAATGTAATTAATCACCTCCTTTGTCCAATTGCATTATTATTTCAAAGTATACATAGAAAATAAAAGTAATTAATAACCTCCTTTGTCCAATTACATTATTATTTCAAAGTATATTGATTAAAAAAAACAAATCCTTATATTTTAATAATTTTTTAAATATCTGTGAGTAACAAGGTGTGCGCTTTAAGTAGAGGTATATTGAAGAATAAGAGGTGACATTGCAACAGACACCAAATTCTTATTAATCAATTAATCAATCTAATAACCTTTAACAGATAACTTTAATAATTAAGAGTATTCTAAAGTATTCATGAAATATTAAACAAAAAGCCATATCAAAAGCCTTGAAAGAGCATCATGATTTAATACAACAATCAACTTTAAGGCAATCAATATCCACTGGGCAGGGCACACAGGGCTACACCTACATATGCTAATATACTAAAATATTAATGTGCAAAATTTATTGATTTGTAAAATGTACTGAGAGCACATTGCAATGATGAGACATGGAGGAGTAACAAGGAACAACAAGTTCACAAGGCCATTGTATTCAATTGTTTCTTTGGCTCAACAACTGTAGGCAATGTCATAATCAAGGCCATTACAATCATATGTTAGAATAATGTAAGCAAAAAATCGCACAATAAAATACACACAACATTAACGGTGATACAAAGACACGACTCGGCACGGCCGCAAAATGCGATCGAAACATTTAACACGGGCCCCTGGTCAAAGCGACTACGTGCTGTCTGTACAGGAAGTATACCACATGGATATCATTTCCCATAAAAAAGCCGACACAAGCGAGACTACGACCGTGAGAACCATTTTTTATCACTGAAAAACGCAGGATCCACTTGCATCCGTCTCAACAAAAAAAAATATATGGGTAAAATTTCTCAAAATTGATGGCGAAATTGACTACCCTTTGCATAAACACAGTCCAGACTGAAGCGATCAATTTAATATTGACCTATAAGTACAACACCTAGTGGGATGCGCAGAAACGCATCGCAAGTTGTATAGCATTGCCTGGGATTTTGAAAGGCGTGAATACGTAAAAAGTGGCATGGGGAACCTATTACGTGCCTTACGTCTACGACAAAACAGTTTAAAATTCGTTACATACCTGTATGGGGGCCTGCAGAGTTAGTTATTTCATTAGATTTGCATTATGTTTGTTATAGTAACATAATTAAGATATTGACTGAATTAAAATATTATCCAATGTGCAACAAATGCAACAATCTCTATCATTGGCTTCTTTTGACTTCAAACACCGTGGTCGGCCATCGACCATAGTCTATAGAGTCAGTCAAACAGTTGTCTGCACCTGCAGTTGTCTTTTTTTTTATTTGGCAACACAATTTGCTCAATCTAATAATTCAATACTAGATTTATGGAATTATTATATACTGTGTAATTAAAGTGAGAATTAAGAGTTATAAGGCGAAAATAGACTATTGAAACACGAAGCGACACCACGTGTCGAGACCCGATGTGTACCGTGCACATTACACACACGCGATGCCACGACAAACAAGCAATTTTTGATTATTGTTGTCTAACAGCAGTGTATTGTATGGTCGTATGTTATGGATTTAATAAATAACGAGTCAGATGAAGATTTTATAAAAAAATAAATTGAATCAATATATTCTGCAAAAATTCTCGACCGATTGACACGTGGCGTCGGGTGTTGTCTGGATGGAAACACACTGCGTGCGCCGTGTCGGGTGGCATGTTTCCCCCAGTATCACCAACACGTCGATCTGGATAGTTTGGATCGAGTGGCGTGTGCGCGCATCGCGTCGCGTCGGATGTTCCTAATGTGATTTTGATCATAGAAAATAGTAGATTTCATTTGACTCAACACGCGTCGTGTTGCGTCGGGTCGCGTCGTGTTTTAATAATCTGAATAATCTGTTTCCGCCTCAAAGGGACTATTACACCCGCCATTCGATAATCAGACAATCTCTGAGTCTATGTTGCGTAGAGTAATAAGGGTAAGGAGTTTTTGGCGGGATTTCTTCGAGTGAAGTTCAGTGGCTGTTTTAATTATTCGTAAATTGATTCCTAGTGGATATAAATAGGTGGAGCTGAGAATTTTATTGTAGTTTTAGGTACCTCAGCGAAGTTTGCTGAGAAGGCTGAATCGATACATTTGCTGCCAAATACTTCAAAAACATTAGAATGATATTCGAATACGGAAGACTTATTACGCAAGAAAACATGGACGAAATAGGCGATATGGTCGAACGACTATAGCCTTCCCTAAGGGGTAAACAGAAAAAAAAGTAATGAAGGACCTATTGCACTACGCGTTATTCAGCACACGATGACACGATATTCCGACTGTCTTAATATTGCTTAGTGTAATAAAGGGCCTATTACACTACGCGATATTCAGCACACGATATTCAGACTGTCTTATTTTTTGTTCCGAGTAAGACCGGTCTAACTTTTATTACACTACGCGACATCGACTAAGACTGTCTGAATATCGAGTAGTGTAATAGGCCCTTAAGGGTAAGACTGTCTTACTCCGAATTCCGACGGCAAAATCGGGCTCAATGAGGCTAAAGGGCCTATTACACTACGCGTTATTAAGCACACGATAGTCGATATTCAGACTGTCTTATTGTTTGTTCCGAGTAAGACCGGTCTAATCCTTATTACACTACGTGACCTCGACTGAGACTGTCTGAATATCGATGCCCATAAGAGTTAGACTGGTCTTAATCGGAACAAAAAATAAGACTGAATATCGACTATCGTGTGCTTAATAAAAGGCCCTTTAGACCTTTCAGTCTGCGCTCGCGCCCGAAGGGAGCGGACGTATACGTGCATTACGTATGTTTTATTTATATTCGATGTGCCTTATCTTGATTACGTTACCACAAAGCTTGCAGTAAAGAAAAATAAGTATTATTAAGCGTCCTAGAGTAGTACGGAACACTGGGGAACGGAACAACCGTTGAATGATATAGACGTGTTACGAATTGCTCTTGGATTTTTTAATCAAAAAAGTACGTCAAAAGTTAGTGTTTATTGTGGTCCTATATATCAAAGTACAGCCTTTTAAGTAACCTAACTACTGGTGAAAAGTGCAAAGCGATACATCAAACCAAGATAAAGTTATAAGTGA
Organism: Mythimna pallens; assembly: GCA_961205895.1. Classification (NCBI taxonomy): domain Eukaryota; kingdom Metazoa; phylum Arthropoda; class Insecta; order Lepidoptera; family Noctuidae; genus Mythimna; species Mythimna pallens. Next base: position 28,897,276 of record OY540824.1, read on the forward strand.
AAACATTTCAAAAGTTAACCTAACGAATTGTGTGCCTGACCTACGACAACTCGCGCAGAGCCCGCTGAGGTGAGTCACCAAGAAACGCACATAATTAGTAACAAACTCAAGTATCACTAGCACGTAGCACGGAACATTTTTTCATTGCATACCCACAAAAATGAATTGTGCTGGATGTAAACAAGCAATAGCTCGCGGAGAACTGCTAAGATGTTGTACTTGCCAACAACTATACCACTATCGATGCATCAACATGACATCATCGTATTATATCGAAAATAAAAACAAAATAATTAATTCATGGCGCTGCCCATCGTGCAAAACCTCTACAAAACAAATACGAAATGATGACACACCTATTAGGAGACAATTTCCGCCGACACTCGACGACACGATTATGTCCATTGACGACCAAATACAAGATGACCCAAGTAGACTAGCAAATATAGAAAAATATGACGCACCACCAACAAATACAGATAATTCTTCAATCTTATCACCGATCTTACTACGACCAGAGTCTATCAAATTAGAACAAATTAGTCAACTATTAGACCAAAAATTGGAATTACAACAACAATCTATTTTGGCAAAAATCTAAAGTACTATCTTATCAGAAATTAATATAGCTTTATTCAAATACCAACAAGAAATATACCAGAAAACTGAACAACTTTCTCTAGAGCAAACTAAACTAACCACCAGTATTAGTTTTATAAACGAAACCATACAAAATCTTGAGACTAAAGACGCAAAACTTAAAACAGAAATAGCCGAGCCACAAAATAAAAATATTTATCTGTACACGAACGATACCCCTATGAACACTTCGAACGATAATAATAAAATACTTGTTATCTACGGCCTAAACGAATACTATAACGAAACAGAAACAGACCTCGAAGATAGAATTATATTTGCGTTTCAAGACACCTTAAATGTCGACCTCACTGGCTATATCGAAGAGCTAAGTCGGATAGGACGGCACGGGTTTAAACGGCCACTACGGGTGGAACTGATCAGCAAAAAAATGACTAAATACATCTTAGAACATGCGGATTATTTGAAAAGTCTAGGTTTATATGTGTCTAGTTTTCTTGATAAAGAATATTTACAGAGAAGACGAAAACAAAGAGAAGAACGGTATTCGATACACGAAAAAAACAAAAAGGGATACTATAATCATGTAAATACAAACAACATAACGCTAAATAATACAACTAGGCCACCTTCCCCCAGAGCATCAAAAATAGGCCAATTGAACTTAGTTCGTTTCGCCAAGAACTTTGAAATTCTATTCCAAAACATATGCAGCCTTAAAAATAAAAATTATTTGCTACAATCAGTCATTGAAGAAAGAAAACACGTTCATGCTATATGTTTGACAGAAACATGGATTACTGAAAATAAAATCGAACTACTACACTTAAATGGATATAAAGCAGCTTCCAGTTACAGCAGGAAACACTACGAGGGTGGAGGTGTATGCATTTCTGTTCAGGAAAACATCGAATCCTTAGAGCGACCAGATATAACTTCGCTATCTGTTGAGTTTATATTCGAAGTATGTGCAACAGAAAAAGTTCGGCAAAATACTATCATTGTAGTAATATATTGGCCCCAAAAAAACAGGGAAACAGATGTATTTTATGGTTCTCTTAAAAAACTTTTGCGGTTACTAAGAATCAAAGACAGTAAAAAAAATATTATTATTGGTGGAGATTTTTTGAGAGAATTCAAACAGTACTACAGATTTACTTAACACTAGCTATAATTTTGACCAAATGATTAACGAACCTACCAGAATCAGTAAAACAAGCGCCACATGTATAGATTTAGTATTTACAAATTTTAAATTAAAAAACTTAAAGGTCTCTGTTGAAAACTTCGGACTTTCTGATCATTAGGGAATAATATTATCAGTCCCTAAAAAAACAGACATAAATGAACGGAAATCGTGGTATATAAATAAAAGAATATTCAATGAAAAAAATATGGAAAACTTTAAGACGCAACTGAGTAAAGTAAATAGGCAAACAATATTTAAAGATGACAAAGACGTAAATACAAACTATGAATCATTCCACACGAAAATACTAAGCATTTTAAATGACTGTATTCCAAAAGTAAAAATTAAAATTAAAAACAAAACCAAAAAAACATGGCTAACTACCGGTTTTAAAGTGTCTTGCCAGCACAAACGTTTACTGAAAGCATTTCTGACACAAAATGAAGCCCCTATCTTGTTAAAATATTACAAAAAATATGAAAAACTCAAAAAAAAGCAGTTTATAAATCTAAAAAAAACATAAATGTTAAAAGGATACAAAATAGTACCAATATTTCGAAAACCATGTGGCAAATAATAAAAGAACGCACCAATAAAACAACTAAACGCACAAAGAAAAATATAAAACTAAAGATACAAAATACGGTAACGGAAAACCCCACGATTGTTGCAAACGCATTTAACGACTTCTTTAGATCAGTTGGAGGAAAGTCCAGTCATCAAACTGGTCGACCAGTCATAACAAAAAATGACAAGTCCTTATTTGTGAAACCTGTGGATGAATATGAAATACTCTCAATTATTAGAAACCTTAAAAACAAGAGAAGCTATGGTTTTGACGAAATTCCACCCTCATTAGTTAAAAAATGCGCAAAGGTTCTAGCCATGCCACTCAGTTTCTTAATAAATCAATCCTTTACTGAAGGAACCGTCCCACATTTACTTAAGATCTCGGTAATCAAACCAATCCATAAAAAAGATTTGCAGACTGACTGTAATAACTATCGCCCCATAGCACTTTTGCCTACCTTCTCAAACATTTTAGAAACTGCTATGTCGTCACGCCTGTATTCTTTCTGCGAGACATTCAATATATTTAATGACAGCCAAAATGGATTCAGGAAAAATAAATCAACAACAAATGCGGTTTATAGATATGTGCAACAGATCTTAAATATAATTAATGAAAAGAAATACGCTATAGGTATTCTTCTAGACATGAGTAAAGCATACGATAGAGTTCAATATAACATCCTCTTGAATAAACTGGACGGGATAGGAGTACGTGGCATAGCTCATAAATGGTTTACTTCTTACCTCGAAAACCGTTCACAACATGTAGAAATTGAGCACTACAATCATAGTACTGGGGAAATCGCTAATGTTAAATCGGAAGCGACTACTGTAAATAAATCAATCCCACAAGGTAGCGTACTCGGATGCATATTATTTCTTATTTACATAAATGATCTCCCTAAAAAAATAGATGCCGTAAGCGTTTTATTTGCTGATGACATTTCTGTTGTCTTTCCTTGCTCAAATAATCTGACCCTTCACAATGACATTCATCGAATTCTATCTGACATATATACTTGGTTAAATGAACACAATCTCGAACTAAATTTTGTTAAAACAAAAATTATGCAATTCAGACCTTACCAAAAACGACCCCTTGACATAAAATTTACCTTTAATGACATTACATTAGACTGCGTGGATAATTTTAATTTATTAGGACTTAACATTGACACGAACCTAAACTGGAAATCTCATATAGCCCACATAAGTAACAAAATTTCTAGGTTTACTTATGCGCTATCGGAACTGAAAAGATCTACGGATTTCAAATCTGCAAAAGCAGCCTATAGCGCATACGCGCACTCTTGGCTCCGTTATGGTATAATGCTATGGGGTAATAGTACGAACGCCGACAAACTGTTTAAGCTACAAAAAAGATGCATACGCATCATAACAAATATAGGATGTATGGACAGCTGTAGACCACACTTTATAAAACATAACATCCTTACGCTCACGTCTCTGTATATCTTTGAAATATGTCTGTTTGTCAGGAAAAATATGTCACTTTTCCCCTTAAATAGGGATCATTACACCCAGCCACGAAATTTGCGACACCAAAACGATCTAGCATTACCGGTTTCAAAGCTATCTATTTTCAATACAGGCCCTTATGTAATGTGTATCAAGATATATAATAAAATTCCAAAGTCCTTAAAATAAATTAAAGCACTCAATTTATTTGAAACAAAATTGTTCACTTATTTGAACCAGAAGTGCTAACACACTCAAAGAGTTTTTTGAAGAAAAAAATTAAATAAATAATTAAATGATTCCAACTAATAATGCCAAATTCATTATTACTATTGTTATTATTTTCATTTTATTTCCATTTATTTTGACATTTATATTTATTTTGACATTTAATTGATTTGACATTATTTTATTACTTGTAATGCTAATAATTTTTGCTTTTCCTTTTAAATGTGTGAATTGTGAAAAGTATTCTATTTTATTGAAATTTGTTTATTTGTTTTGCAGTGCCCTTACAGGGTGCATGTTTGAAACTTTAACTTGTATTCCAACTACTGTACAACATGTTTGCAATAAACTGATTTGATTTGATTTTGTACCGCGAGATGCCATATATAAGCAAAAAAATCATCATAAAGATTAATTGAATAAAAAAATACGTTCACAGGGTTTAAAAAAAGTTTAAGGGTTAAGTTATTTGGGGATTAAGTTTTATTCGAAGTATACAAAAATTTCGATGAAAAAGCGACCTTTACAACGATTTAAAAATAAATTAAAGTTTACACTAATAATATACATATTAATAAGAGATAAATATGTTTTTTTGTTTGTAGGAGGTAATTTATTTACTTATTTAATTGTTTAAACTTCACGTACAGTAGTGGTACATAGGCGGACTTAATGTAACAAGGCGTTCTCTACCAGTCAACCTCTAATAATCTCTGAAAGTACTAAAAGCTGCTTTATTCCTGAGTGAAATAACTATATTTTATGTAAGCGGGTGAAACCGCGGGCAAAAGTTAGTACATATAATTTAAAATTAGCAGTCAAGCTGGTTGTAGTAAGTTGTACGGCAATCATTTGAGGCTTCGAAAGTGCAGGTGCCATGATAACCACCAACGGCAACGTTGACGTCTTGCGTGCGAATGAGTAAGCGCGCGTTATTCAGTCTAGTGTAATAGCGAGCTGTCTACGTAGACTCTAAAAGGCCTATTACACTACGCGATATTCAGACTGTCTTAAGGGCCTATTACACTACGTGATATTTAGCACACGATATTCAGGGCCTTCTTTTTTTTTGTTCCGAGTAAGACCGGTCTAACCCTTATTACACCACGCGACATCGACTAAGACTGTCTGAATATCGAGTAGTGTAAAAGGGCCTTTATTTTTTGTTCCGAATGAGACCGGTCTAACCCTTATTACACTACGCGACATCGACTAAGACTGTCTGAATATCGAGTAGTGTAATAGGCCCTTTAGACAGTCTGAATATTGTGTGCGAAATAAAAGGCCTATTACACTACTCGATATTCAGACATGACGTCATGTCAGTCATACGTAGTATCCCTCTATCGTCTGTGGTCTGTGTCAGTTAGTGATGTGCCGAGTCGCTGTTTTTGTGGATCGAGTCAACTCGAGTTAGGACAGTTTATACGGTTTGCAAATCATGACTCGATTCCACCATTCAATCCCAGTACTCGAATTCTATGTGTGAAATTCGAATGCTGACTCGAGTCCAAAACTCGTGTTCAGGATAGGATTCGAGTCCAGGATTTGAATCTAGGACCCGAGTCCAGGATTCGAGTCCAGGACCCGAGGCCAGGATTCGAGCCCAGAAGTGTAGTCTAGAAATTCAAATCCAAAAGAGTCCGATAATGATACTCTTTAAAACAAAAAGGAAAACTTCAGACAGCATGTAGTTTAGGTTTATGATAATGACACAACGATAAATAAATCAACCATTTTTATTGTAATCAAATATTTCTAAAGATTATATTTAAAAAAATCATAGAACATACAAAGGAGGTATCTAGCAACTAGAAATGAGATCAAGTTTTATTTCTTTTATAAAAAATCAAAAACGGTTCCTTTTTCGTGTAATTGTATGCTTATAAAAAATGCAAGGTCAAACTTATGTTTTCGTCATTTCATTTCTTAAGTAAACGCAGATCGATTACGAGCGAGTCAACATAACTCGAATGCTAGACTCGAGTCAGCTGGACTCGCATAATAAAATTGAGTCAGCGAGTTCAGAATCGATTCTTTCTGACTCGAGCCCTGGAATCGAGTCTTGCGTTCGTGAGTCCTGGAATCGAGTCTTGCGTAATCGAGTCCTGGAATCGAGTTTTGTGTACTCGATTCCTGGAATCGAGTCTTGTGTACTCGAATCAAAATAAATTGGTACTCGAGTAAGCGAGTTCAAAGCAGGAATCGAGTCTGACTCGAATCAAGCCGTACCTGGCACATCACTAGTGTCAGTTATCGTCCGTTTGGTTTTGTTGCCCTTGCAAGTTGCGTTCGTATGATTGTGTTAGCAACAGTGGTCATTAAAGCCCTTTAATGAGCCCCAAGATCCCCTTCTAATGTTAAAAGCTATTATGATTTAGACCCCAAACCGCCCCATAAATCGATGGAAATTAGTGTTCTAACTTAACCTAACCTCAAACTTTAAACAGGATATCTCCATAACCATGGAGTTCTGTGGGGTATGGATGGTACAGGGGATAGAACTGCCTCTCCCCCGCCCGACCCTTAAATCGATGGAAATTTGTGATCTAACCTAACCTCAAACTTTGAAACATGGATATCTCCGTAACCATGGGATTGCGCGGTTTGGGAAAGGTACAGGAGGGTAGCCATGCCTCCCCCCTCCCCGACCCTTAAATCGACGGTCCATATAGGAAATTTTGACCCTTTCAAATAAGTCTCCTCTACAAGTGACATGGTTCATCGCCCCATTGTCTATGTACCAGTTTTCCTTATCCACAGCCATGTTTCAATGTCAACTGTTTGGATTGACATATTCATATTAATGTTTTTAGCTGGTCTAGAAGTAGTTGGTGTCGGTTTGGGTGGCTTTCCATCAGTTATCCATTTTTGGAAGAGAAATCAACTGCCATGAAATTTATTTTTTGCCAATATCAATTTTTAGGTTTGCCATTTTGATACCTTTGTTGGTTACTAGTCGCGAGTTCAGTAAATACCTTTTGGTCGCTCTGCTAAGTATATAATCAAAGCTGCTACCATATTAAAGTTAAAACAACTTGGATAGTATTCATTACGAGTTTTATGCAAAGTTATTTTTCGACAGTATGGTTGCCAAGAGTAACCTACTCGATTAATAATCCCAATGGATGTGATATATAATCATAGATTATATATTATGGCTGGATATGCCATAACATAACAATGTAACATGATTGCAGATTTGAACAAGGCAAGCTTGAGAGATTGGACTTTGGATGGATATTTTAAAGACCAAACTCATGATCAACAGCATTAAAAGGAGACTTTACATTGAGGATGAGGAGATTGCATATGTCCAAGATTACATATATCTTCGCCAAATAGTCTCTTGTCAAGCGCTACAAGATAAAGAAGTTGCTTGATGCACTGAGAGTGCCTGGAGGAGCTTTTGGTCCATGAAAGATCTTCTCAAAGAAAATCTCCCGCTATGCCTGAAACGGAAAATTATGGACATGTGCATTCTCCCTATACTTACATACAGAGCCACAAACCTGGTCTTTGAGCTTCAGCAAAGCAACAGAGCATAGTAGATTACCGTCCTCGGCTTTCTAAATACCGCCTTTGCGTTAATCACCAATGTTACACACTTGCATTATAATGTACTATAAGCAAATACCCATCTATTTAGGAAAATTGTGAAGGTCGCCTTACCTTCAAGAGACTTGGCGACAATCAAAATAGTATGGGGTTTTGTATGGTCTTCGATTGAACATCGTTAAGGCTTTGGCTTGATTCACTCATCAGACACCGGAGCTGTAAATTAGTGATTGATAACCCTCATAATAGCATTCTTATTACATGGTTCATTTGACCTCATTTCTTTAATTTCAAATTTTTGTAATTAATAAAAACATTTCTAACAATAGGCAAAATATTAGTTTGATTTTTTGCCACGTCTCAAATAATAAATTTTATTTAAGGGATGCATAAGTTACTGAAATATCAAAATGAAAAAGTGACAATCGACTCGATTCCACTTTATTCTAATCGAATTTGTAATTAATAAAAACGTTTCTAACAAAAGGCAAAATATTAGTTCGATTTTTTGCCACGTCTGAAAGAATGCTTAACAAAGAGTATAATAAATTTTATATATGGGATGCATAAGTTACTGAAATATCAAAATGAAAAAGTGACAATCTACTCGATTCCACTTTATTCTAATCGAAATCAAGTATTAGTATATATTATTATAGCTTTGGAATGTGCTTCTTTTTTTTATTAAGTATGGTTTGTTTTTTAAGGTGGGTAATCGCGAGAAGTCATTTGGATGGACTTCTCGCGCTCTGGGTGGAGCAGGAGGGCGTGTCAGACTTTTACTGGGCTGGTAGTCAGGGTCGGAAATACGACCGCTAGGGCGTGAGGGCCTTCGTTCCCTCACGCGTGCAGCCTCCTCCTTCGCCAGCATTACTGCTTCGCAGAAGAAGGCGACCGCCTCTCATTCCTCCTCGCTCCGGACCATAGTCTGAACCAGAGCCCGACGCGAAAGGTCGCTGCCGCCAATTGCCTCCACGAGGACACGGCGGTGCTCCGCCCAAGCGGGGCACACCTCCACCGTATGCTCCACCGTGTCCTCTGGGTGGTCCACACAATGATGACACCCGGGCGTTGCTTTCGCCTGAATCCGATGCAAGAACCTCCCGAACTTGCCATGTCCGGTGAGGTACTGTGTCATGCGGTAGGTGAGGATGCCGTGTTGCCGCACCAGCCACTCCTCAAAGAGGGGACTTACCGCCATAATTGTAGCGTGCCCAGCACTGGGTTGCGACAGCCGCCGTCACCATTCCACCATGAGATCCCGCCGGAACTCTGTCCACCATGCCGCGACTTGGCGCGGCAGCGGAGTTTCGCCCCGGCGTTGCATCTCCATGCGTGCAAGGACTGTTGCCTCCAAATCCCTATTTTTATTATGGATAGGCTCGCGTTTGACTACTAGGTATCTCACCTGATGGTAAGCGATGATGTGGCCGACGATGGAGCACGCTTGCCTAGAATCAACCTACTTCGTTTAATCTTAATCCCTATTTACTTAGTGCCTGTCGGCAAAAACAATTTCATTTTTTTAACCCTTTCGACTACTTTATTGATACACCACTAGTTTTTAATTACTACAAATACTTAGAGGGCTTATTAGAAACGATCTTTTTAATAGCGATCAAAGTCATAAGCGTTTGTTTATTTCCCAAAATGTCATTCAATTTACGGTTATATTGTACAGGCTATTGATTATGAATGAAAAACAATGGAAAAACACTGCACGTAGTATTTTCTAGTAGCAATTGTTATGAATAATTGATTCAATTATGACAATTTTTCGTGGAAAATTTTTGGATTTCTTTTTTTCTACTTTTGACTACACAAATATGATCAGTAACGGGAACAGATAGAGCCAATTTTTTTTTGTACTAATTCAAAAATAGGGTTTTATAAGATCCTTGATTGATTCCTCAGATGAATAAAGTTCTGAGGATTGATTCTGTCTGAACTTGAAATCCAATCCAAGGATTATAAATACCCTACGGATAAACTTGTACCGAGCAAGACAACGACAAAGAGATGGTGTATCCCTTTCTTACCTCTATTTTAACCATAAATTTACTAAATTAATTGTTATTATTTTTGTCATTGTAGCATTTTAAATTAATTGATGCTGCAGATTTTTATACTTATATCGAGTTAACGCTTTACATTCAATACCTCCTAACTGTCTGTGAAACCTGAAAAAATAGTTAAATTTATAGCGAAGTCAAAAATTTGTATATAACTAATTTATAGTAACAATTACTTCTAGTTATTTATTATACTGCTTTAATATATTTTATTATAGTGTTTCTCTATCCACTTGTGTTTTATAACTAAACCAGAAGTTATTAGTATCCTATGTTTAGGAGGTAATCGTGAAATTGACATGTTGGTTTAGTTAGGAGGTATTTTCACATTTTAATTTAATGCAGTTGTTTGAAGTTCCGCATGTTTTAGTAAAATCTCCGAAGTGAATTTACGATTACAACCTCTTCTGACATAATATGTCAGAACATGTTTATATATCGTGAGTAGAATTGGCCATCGAAAGATGTCACCGAATTATTTATCAAACTTTGTGTTTATGGCAGTATTTAAAAAAATAAGAATTGTCAAAATTGTATTTTTGACGTTTCGTACATTAGGTACCTACTCATTTTATGTTTACTTATGAGCATCTTTTTTTACTCGTTTTGCTTAAAATAATGCCAAAAACAAAGACATGGCCGAAAACAAACACTAGTTCGACGGAGAGGCTTCTATTTAATATGATTGACAAATTTAGAGACGCAATAAGTGAAATAAAGACAAACGAAAAAAGCGCGGGAAATTTCGGTCGGACCGGGTGTATTTTTTCGCGGCAAATTTTTTATATTTAAATTTAATTATAAAATTGGTTCAGTTAAGGTTTTTATGTAAATATATTTTCTATTTTGTGTAAATAATATAATATTTGTATAGATTTTTGCTGTTTATAGGTAAGTTTTTGTAAATATTTTTATAATAGTACAAGACGAATCCCGGGTCGTATGAACGACCCGCCTATAATAGATGTGGGGGATTTAGGCCCTGGCCTAAGTCCCCCAGTAAGTAATTATATTACGATTTCCACGAAAGCAGATGTGAGTGGTATGGACACCGATGGGTCTGTAGCCACTGCAAGTGACGCGTCAACCTCCGGAAAAGTTAGTGCTTCCCGTAAGAGGTGCTCACATAAACATAAAAGTATATGCAAACATTGCAATAAAATAAAAAGAAGTAGACAGGGGATGATCCCTGAGGGAACATCTTCTGTTAACACTGATTGCATGTGTACTTCCAGCATAGAACCTATCCTTAAACTTAATCATACATCAGTCCCACAATTTTTACCGGCTGAAACTTCTACTCATCATACCTCACAGTCAGATCCTGAACCTGCAATCAAACAAACCGATCAAAAAGTTGGTGTAGGTAGGAAGGAGTACCAGGGTTCTGATACAGGGCCTTACATAGTACATGTTCAGCGAATTACGAATACAGAAAACAGTGGCACCATTCTGCATCCTATTGCTTTTGGTAATTTTCTTAAAACAAATAAATTTCAAAATATTGTTCCTGGTAGTGTAAAAAGAATTGGCAGAAATAAATGTGTAGTAGCTTTCACAAACCCTTTGGCTGCTAACTCATTTTTAAATAGTAATCTTTTGTCTGTTAATAAATTTAAAGCCTTTTTACCCACATTTAATGTAACTCGTATGGGCTTGATAAGAGGGGTCCCATCAGAATGGAGTGAGGAAGAAATAAAAGAGAATATAACAACTCCCATAGGCACTGGTGCAGTACTGAAAATTAGGCGCCTTAATTACAAAGTCATGGTGAATGGGTCACCTACTTGGAAACCGTCTCAAACTGTCGTTATTACATTTGATGGTCAAGCTCTGCCTAGACGCATATATATATGTTATAATGCACTATCTGTAGAGACATATGTGTATCCAACAATTCAATGTTTTCGCTGCTGTCGCTATGGTCACACAAAAATTCAATGCCGTTCAGCTGCCCCTAGGTGTTTCAAATGTGCACAAAATCACTTGGGTGAAAGTTGTATGGTAGAGGAAGATTCTGCATCATGTGTGAATTGTTCTGGGTTGCATTATGCAACAAATAAGACTTGTCCTGAATTTCAGAGGCAAAAAAACATCAAACATACAATGGCTCACTCGTGTGTTTCATATGCAGAGGCAAGCAAGGCACATCCAGCCGCCTCAAAATCTTATGCAAATATTCTTAGTACAGGTACACCTGATTTTCACAACAAAAATAATTACTTCAGTTCACAACCAAAAACATCAACTTCTTCATCACACAAAAAGACTGTCTTTCTTAAACCCCGAACTCCCCCCAAGTCAGCACAGGGTTATGACAGAGCAGCTCATAACGCCCTTGTTAGGGACCTTCAACCCCCATCTTTAGCGAATGGGTGTGCTTTGCCTAAGGAAGCTGATATGAAACTGCAACAGAACGAGAATGAGCAAGTTGTTGATGTTATTATAAACCTAATTAAAATGTTATTATGTAAAAATATATCTTTTGAACCGTACGACGTGGAGCGTTTAAGTAGTTTGTTACTAAATAAAAACCTAAAAGATGGACACAATAATTCAATGGAACTGCCGATCAGTAATACCTAAAAAAACTGACCTATTTTACTTAATAAATAAATTTAAACCAAATATTGTAGCATTATCTGAAACCTGGATTAAAAGTAACCAAATATTTGGTATTCCAGGTTATGTTTGCGTACGCAATCACAGACTAGTGAGGGTGATACAGACCGAAATCTTAGAACAAATTTTTTCGACCGTTTTACCGTCATCCATAGACTAGCCGCGTCATCTCTGATTATGTATGACGTTTCTTTTTTTTTAAACTGCGGCCAAGATCACTGCTTATAATGGCAAAGGAATGCAACGGATACAGCATGAGTACCATTTTTTTTTTTTTTTCAGGTTGCAGGAAAATAATTAAAACGTTTATTAATTTATTTATTACATTTATTTATTTATTGAACAATAAATACACATCCATATTTAATAATAATATTATAAAGAGGAAAGATTTGATTTTATGTTTGTATGTTACGATTTAACTCAAAAACTACTGGACCGATTTTCAAAATTCTTTCACCAGTAAAAAGCTACTTTATCACTGAGTAACATAGGCCTATATTTTCTATTTTCACGCGGGCGAAAGCCAGTTACTAATAATTGCATTAAATATGAGAAAAAATTTAATTTTTTGTTTGTATGTTACGAATTAACTCAAAAATTATACTGATTTTTAAAATTCTTTCACCATTAGAAAGCTTAGAAATAAAAATTAGAAAGCTACACACTGAGTAACTTACAATCAAAATATTGTCTATATAAGTCATTAAAATCTTTTAAACAACATACCAACCATGTAACATTATGGAACGCAATAAAGTACCGAGTACCTATTAAATAAAAAATATTTCACCCGAGCGAGCCAGGCGAGCAGCTAGTAATTAATAAAATTGCATACATTAATGCAATTTTATTAATTACTAGCTGATCAAATGATTTATTTTTCAATTTCTTTTTATATTTTTGAAACGCTTTTAGTTGCATAGCTGGTAAATTTTGTGTACGTAACCTATGAATATCCGTGCTCTTTAAAATTTTATTTATAATATTGCACCAATTAATAATAGCAAACCTCACAGTTAATAAAATTAAATGATTGAGGATACACACTTGTGTTCTGTACAATCGATAAAATTAAATGAATACTTAGACATAATGATGTCTTTTACATTTAACGCTACATTATTTTTATGGGCATTGCGTTCCAAGTATTCATTTGTTTCAGTAATCACTGTACCAAAACACCTTACCACACCTTCGGATGGGTAATTTAACCTTTTTTTTGCCAATGTGTATTCTATTAGTGGATGTTACTTTGGTCACTTGTAAGACTACTTTTACAAGAAATACATTTAAGTTTCATTTTGTCGAAAATTTTGCGTACTACCCATCCAGCAGTGTAAGCACGCGAATGGACATTCAATCGTTCTCTTCGAGCCTGTTCTACGATCATTTCTATGTTTTGACTTGTACCTGAATGACCCGGCTCGACCATTTCTTTTACTTGTTCAATAAATAATGGCTATAAATTTATGATTTGGTCTGCCGGACCATCCTCACAGTTGAATGATTGGTGGTGGAATTTTATGACTCTAGTTATCAATAATGATTTAAAGGTACAGTTGAAGCTGTGGCAGGTTGGGACATTATTTCGGTAGTTATATGCCCTTACTTGGCCAAAAAAGTTTTCAATTGGATCTGAATTGAAATATCTGGGTCTCATAATTTTTAAATTATTGTTTTAAAAAAACTGCCATAGCCTCATGTAGCTTTTCAGTGTAACAATAAAATTTAATAATGAAGGTACTGACTTCTCCTTTCCATTCAAATCTAAATATTTAATTTTCTGTAACTTATTTATAGCTTCTTTCCAAAACTGATGATGAGCTGATTTTTCTTCCACCGCTGTTCTTAAATTTTTTCCCTTGCTTCTTTTAGAAAATCTTGCAGCTCCGTTGACGCTGTCGAATAATTGGTCAAAAAATAGAACGATCTCCGCTGTATTTAGCAGTGTGCTACTGACGGGTCTTCCATCAGCATAATGGGCTGAAATGAATAACTTATATAAGTACTTTATTGTTTCCTTTACTATATGTTTAATAATATTAATAAGGGAGGGGAGTGAGACTAATGTTTAATTCTACTTAATACATTACCACGTTAATGTGTAAATGTAAATAGAAAATACAAATTGCGAGGTTGCGGTAAAATATAGACCATAAGCATTAAAGCAGGGATCGAACCTGTCATTATATGCAAAATATTTATTCTCATATAAAGTTACTTACAGAATTTTGCTGTATATGATAAGGCTGTAGATACAGTTGTGCTGAAGACCTTCACACAATTTTTAACCTGAAAATTAAAAATACAGCTTTTAAGTATAAAGAAAAAAAATGCCATGTTATAATTTAATGGTCAATCTATAGCAGAATACAAATATCTGGATTAAATAAAACAAATTACAAATATGAGTACCTTCATTTTCTTAATCTTTTCTGGAATTACATGTTGATCACTCAGTTTATGAAGAAGTCTGGCTTCAGTGTGATGACAGTGTGTTTCATACACATCTACTAAGTCTTGCCATTTAGAAATTTTTCCATTGAAAGTTATATTTTTACTTAAAAAATTATTTCCCAGACCCTTTATCAGGTGAGAGGGGTCATGCACAATACTCAGATTGACGCCACATATTGTAACTGTGCCATCTGAAAATTTTAAACCAAATGATAAACAAGTACCAACAAGTTTTACAGTTGGTAAAATATTGTAGCACAGTCAAAAGGATGGTATCACATCTTGGTGACGAAGGTCCCTCGAACGATTCTCGATACTTTAAACCTGCCTACTGCTGAGATCAGTCAATTCATGAAAACAACCCTTAATGGTAATCATCTGAATGTATATTCAGAAAGATGAATATACATTCACAGCTATAATGGGAAAGTTACTTGAATTATCCTAACCTGGTTCTCGATCTGCAAGTATTTGGTCACGAGCCGTGTCTGCTTTTAGGCTTCTTAGTGCAGATAGAAGAGAAGCGCCTTGGTCACAAATTAATGCAATTGGCTTCAGCCCACATCCAATTACAGCAGAGACAACTTCTTTCAAAATTATTTTGAGTTCCAGCCCTGAGGTAGCTCCTTGGCAGTAATAATAAGCCACTGGTTGCTGCCATTTAAAAACTGCTCCTCTCAGCATAAAAACGAGGGCATGGTCAGCAAACAGATTTTTTTTTGTATTTAACTCTACGAAGCCATTAATGGTGTCCTTATTTTTATTCTAAGTTAAGGCAGTCTCTAGTGACGTTTCATCAAAGATCACGGAACACATTTTTTTATTGGTCTGCCATGTTGCAACCTGGAAAAGAATTAAAGTAATATAAATAAACATTTTTCAGACCCAAAGTAGAAAGTTTATAGAGTATTGTTTCCATTTAAAACTACAAATATAGTACAAACCTGTTTTTTCATCAATTCGAAAACTTGAGGGCAGATTCCCGTCTCAATGTTCAATTTCGCAACCATTTTATTCAAAGAAACCCTTGATGGTAGTATAAATATTTTGTGTAAAAATCGATAACATTTGGGACTTTGCTTCATTATAGATAATGCGATCAGTTTTTCTTCTAATGTAAATCGACGCCCTTTCTTATTTCTGGTGCAAAGATTAATCTGCATTTTGAATATTCTTTTTGCAAATGGGTTCATGCGTGCTTTTAATTTTTCGAAGGATATTTCCTTGTTAAACTTCAAAGCTTTCTTGACTCTTTTGTTAAAGTTTATTTGTCTTTTACCCTTTTTGTACTCTTTGTATAACATTTTGAATGTTCGCGATAAATCTTTATATTTACTTAATACCAGTTTTTTGGATGTTTTCAGTTTTTTTAAATTTTTGAATTGACTCAAATCTGAAACAGGAAAATTGTCTATGTAAATGTATAGGCCAGGGATGGCGAACCTAGGGCACGCGTGCCAGTGGTGGCACGTGGCAAATGAATTCAGGCAGTGTAAGATTTACAACATATAGGTGATTTTTTAAAGCAACAACTACACTAATTTTTACTTTTGTTTAATTAAATAAACAAACGAACAACTGTAAATATAACACTATAGGAATTTGCTAATTAAGCATTTAGTTTCAGTTTGTCCATTAAATTACTAAAGCAAGATTTTTTTGGTGGCACGACATGACCACACTATTTATTTTTTTCTCAGGGATGGCGAACCTTTATTGGAAAATGTGCCACTAAATATATATATTTAGTGGCACGCTCTCCAATAAAGGATAATAAAGGTTCGCCATCCCTGATATAGGCCATGTGAGGTAATGTCTATCTAGGATACACTTTGTTTATTTTGATTGAATTACCTGAGTTTTTATTAGTTGGTGGATTTTGTGAAACTGCTGGTAAAGTTTGGAACTCATGTGAGCTGGAAGCAATGACTTCTGAAATAATCAAAGCAAATAATATGAGAGTTGAGATTTGAATAACATAGCAGAGTAATTAATACACATATATTCTAAGAAATTAGAGAACAGTAGATTTATTACCTGAAGTCCGACTTCTTTGTGTACATTGTGGTTTCCTCTGTAGAGGAAACTCACTGGAAGTGGAAGCAATCGCTTGAATTTCTGAAAAACAAAACAATAAAACGAGCGTTTTTAACAATTTCAAGAGTGTATTTACAGAATTTTAATTAAATAAAATAAAAACCTTAAAAAAAATAGTATCAAAACCAAAATCTATTTAACAAACCATTCAGTGGTTCCTGGGAGTAAGTGTGGTCAAAGTGTCTTTTACGGGAGTATGAATGCTCTTTCTCAGGAGACACATTTTCTGAAATCAGACAAATTAATTTCAGTATCCATGAAACAGATTTCAAGCATCAGAAATTTGTTCACATGAAATATTGTTTATTGATTCCGCGTCGCTCGCGTTAGCTTGGGGTTTAATGAATTAATTCAGTCACTAAATTAGAACCTGAGACCAGAGTGAATTAAGTTTCTAAACCAGCATGGTACTACCAGCGGAGCAAGAAATAATACATCTAAAAAGTACCATCATATTTATCGAAAATTTCCTGAGATGCCACTCCACTCAACATCTCATCTTCCGTAAACAGGGAAGGATAGGCCCTGGCATATAGACGTGATGTAGGCGTAATAAACCTCTTTTCAAAGTGTTTTTGACAAATATAAAGCTTCGAAACTTGTTCTAGACGTATAGATTCCAAATCATCACGGTTCAGACACTTTAACCACTTAGCGAGTCTTTTCTTATTAGTCGGAAAATGGTACAAACAGGCGTCCTGTCGCGAAGATTTACAAATATAGCACGTGTTATTCATTTTCTAAGTAGCAGATTTTTCGCTCATAGAACACCTGAAAAAAAGAAAAAAGATAATTAATGAAAGTTTAAATATATAATATCCAATAAATTAAATAAATCATTTTGGACTTATGAGCATTTTGCAGAACCATGAACTTATTAACTTCATTTTCGTTTAAAATGTAAATTTTTCAATTTTTATTGTTAAGTGTCCTACCGGTGGTTTTATAACAATCGATTTTCCATTATGTCTCATTCTCATTTCTTAAAAGATTAACGATTTTTGATTAAAGATTAATTATGAAACAAGACAAGAAACTAAAACCATAATCAGAAAGGTTTATAGTGACTATTATATTGTTAGCAAAGAAAGATTATTAATAAATATTGTGATTATAATAAACATGCATAATTTACTTTATAATTCGTGGTGCAAACAAAATTTATGAAACCGGTTCCTTAACATAGAAATATGAACAAATTACGCTGAAACAGGGCCATAGAAACATACCAGCGAGGTTTAACAGCAAAGCTTGCAAAGCAGCAAAGCGAGTAGTAGACGGTTGCAGCCTGGAACTAGTGGACTTGTAGTTGGTGCTGAAAATAAAAACAATTTTTATTAATTTATTCACAGACACCCTCCAAAACAATTTGTTCGGAAATTAAAGGATAGCATACCTTCGTCGATATGTACTTTTTTACGGCAGATTTATACATACAGTTAGTATGAAGTTATGTTTAAAGCATAGGTGTTTTTTGATACAAAAGTATTAGTAGACTAGCGACGACTTCTACGCGAACGAAGTCGCGGGTAAAACCCGCGACTTCGTTCGCGAAAATGTTCTCGAAAATGTTTCTAATTGGTTTTTTAATTGATTTTGTTTTATTATAATTGTCCACGACTGCGCGTAAAGTTGGAAATATTTGTATAGTCAACATTCACCATCATCGGTTGCATTTCGGGGAGTGTGCGTCGGAATTGCATAACCTAATTCCGCCTAGCCCGTTCTATCGGGCCAGCAGGCGTACGGCGATGCGCCACCGGTACATGGTGGACATCCCACCTTCAAGCACAAAACTTTTTGGGAATACATTAATTGTGCGTACAGCTTATTTTTTCGGGTGGGAATATCATCTAACGACGGTATGTCATTAGATGATATTCCCACCCGAAATTAAAAAAGCTTTTGGGCGGGCGGGAGATAGTGTCAGACTTTTACTGACTAAAAACCGACTCCTGTTACCTCTTTGCCATATTTCCAGGGCCCCGAGGATCTCTTTTGCATCACCCATGGCCCCAGTAGGCCCTGCTGGGCCCCTACGGTTGCTGACATCACCTTGAGGCGCGCGTGGAACACTAAGCGCCGTCGACGACTTGGGCTCGGCCTGGACGGTTACCGGACGATCGGACGGCGAGCTACCCATTGTTCACCGTCCGCAAGCCCGCGCCTACGGTGGATTGTGGGTACAGCTAAGAAGTGGAATTCCTTGCCGGAATCTGTGTTTCCTGATGGCTACAACCCGGGAATCTTTAAGTCAAGAGTGAATAGGTTACTTCTAGGTAAGCGCGCTCTATCGTCGACCGCATCGTCGCTTTCCATCAGGTAACAATTTAAAAAAAAAATTATTTAGGTACATAACGCTATGATAAATAAGAATTATACTCAAAGCCTTATATTATTATTATTATGTAGGTAACTATAATAATTAGCACCTTAGTCAACATTTTAAAGTATTTCTGCGTAAAAATTGCCGTTTTTTAAAACGGGTTGCTTTGAAGTGACAGATCAGACATATCTTTAGATTGATTTGATATTATAAGTTCAAATAAACTTTATTTTAAAGGTGCGTCATTTTTTTTTCCGAAATCAGGTATTTATTGGATTCTTTGTTTTTTATTTTCTGTAATATCGCGTAATATAACCCCTAATACCCACGTATTGATTTTCTCTAACCAGATCTCGAAAAACACTCCTGGCGTAGATCGATTCCTACGGGCTTAAAGGGGCAGGAACAAACGTCCTTGGGCTTTATTAATTGTTACCACAAAAGGTATCTTCACCGGAAAGGTTAGTGAGTCGCCTTTTTTTAATTTTAAAACCACCGAACTCAAATTTTTTGACTACTCTCAAATGCTACAAAATCATATCAATTTATAATAAATATTCATCCATGGTGATCCTAGATACGTTTTTTAAGTGGGATATGATCCAGTGACTTCCTTCTGTTCTGAGGAGGAGCAAGAGATTGTGTCAGACTTTTACTGACTAAAATCAACCAATTGCCCTTTGCGTTTCAGGACCATGACATCTTTTCCAAAAAATCCTGAATGATAAAAGTGGCATCTCAAAGTAGGTTGAGATGCCACCTTTACGTTCATATAACTTTTGAAATATTATAACAACAAAATCGAGAATCAATAGAACAATGTTTTTAAAGTTACTACTTAGTAACCATATTAATTTCATTAAGATACGAGAAGTGTTTCCTCAATCCATTGGGACATCAAGAATCCCCCACGACTGCCCATGCCCCATTGGCTGCTGCAGGAGAAGACAGCCGCTGGGGTGTTAAGGCCACCTCCTTTGCATGCACCACTTTTAACGTTTTACTCAAATTACAGATAGAAAACACCCACAAAAAGATATCCCCAACAATATTAAGAACTAGCTTCTGTCCGCGGCTTCGCCCGCGTACATTAAATATAGCCTACGTCACTCAGGAACAAAGCACCATAATTTTTTTTCACAAATAGAAAATCTAGCAATCGGACCAGTACTTCCTGAGATTACCTCCTACAAACAAAAAAAATAATAAAAAAACAAATTCTACTTCTTTATAATATTGGTGTAGATATATAATAGTAGGGACCTAATAACAGCATCAGCGGACGGCACTGCCGTGGCCGAATACTGATTCGGCCACAGCAGTGCCTGCAAATTCCTTGCGTAGCCCAGTGGCTACGCAAGGAATTTAACTAGTTTTGACATCGATACGCTAAGAAGAAGAAGTGTAGATAAATATAATTAGTTACATACCACTGAGAGGACTGTGTTCAACAGTTCCTATTGTTGTAGCGCGTTAAACAGGATTCAATAAAAGAAGAAGCTTCTTGGGATTGGAGTAGATAGTGAGCTATCTGGAACCAATGAACTTGTAGTTGGTAGGTGCTGAAAAGCAAAGACGAGATTATCATAAAACAAAATTATGAACTGAAATTCAATATTAAAAGATAACGTTACCTGCTGGAACATAGATATACTCTCTTTAAAAGACAGTGGGCCGCAATCAACCATTCTGGCCCAGTACTTAAGTGGTTGGTGAATTTCACAGTTTTATCACAATATTTTCCCACACTCTTTTGAGAGCCATGGTGAAACCATAAATTACCCAAAGTAGAGGGACAGGTCAAACCAGATTTGTGAAGACTTTCAAAAGTTATTATAATATTTGTTTAAGTACCTGAAATATTTTCTGTAGGTAAAATCAAGGTGGGAACAGCCAATTTGTTAAGTCTATTATTTGTATACAGAAACTGCTTCTCATAGTGCCAACAGCAAATCTTCAAGTGTTTTGGACAGTAGCACTGTCTAGACTTGCAATATCACCCCAATACTCTTCACCCAAACTTGGAACTTTTCTGCAAATGTTTCAGGATTTGGCAAGTAACATAGGTACATCTGAAAATATACAGACAACTTTATTGGAACATCAGACCATGAAAAAAGAAGAGGTTTTTCCCAATTTTACTGGGTCTCGCTTCCAGTTTAACAGGTTTTAGATAAATTGAACATGATGTAGTGCCAGAAATTCTGATTTCTAACAATCAGACAAATCAGATGTACAAATCACAGCTGGGACCAACATCATTACATAAATCTTTTTTACCTGAATCCTGACGTTTTTGTATATGTTGTGGTAGGAACGTTTGGTGCTATAGAGGAAACTCACTGGAAGTGGATGCATGCAAATTTCTGAAAAACAAAATGGCAAAAACCATTTAAAAATAAAGCAAGCGTGTTTAACAACTTCAAGTTTCTCGTACACAGAATTATATTATAATAGTATCAAAACAAAAATTTACTAATAACAAACCTTTCAGTGGTTCGAGGCATTTAACAGGACTCTGAATACTCCTTCTGAGAAAACCCATTTTCTGAAATTAGACAAACAAATCAATTTCAGTATCCATAAAACTAGATTTCAGTTTGAAAAGATAATTTGTGTTACAATTGCAAATACTTTAATCCTGTTCCAATTGCTAAACTTTTTGTAGTTTAAGGCTGCTTTTCCACCAGAGATGTGCAGCTATGCTGCAAGGATGTAATAGCTATGCTGTTAAACTATGTGACCGTTTCCACTGATACTAAGCTATGTAGCAGTGCGAGTAAGATGTGCTATGAAGATCTCCCTTAGCTCGAACTAAGCAATGTATCTATAGCAGGGCAGCGGCACATAACTACACCACTCGCGACCATTCATAGCACGCATCCATAGCAGTAGGTATAGCACGCATCCTTCCATATAACAAACATATATTAGTTGAATCCGTTTCCACCAGTGCTAAGCTATGTGCACCAATATGATTGGTGGATATCAAACGCATCCATAGCAATGTAGCATAGCACATCTCTGGTGGAAAAGCACCCTATTAGTAGTGTTGAATTACTGTGACAGGGTCTTCTAAGGCCATTTGAAAGTTAGGACTTGAGTAGTAGAACATAAGACTAGAGTGAAGGAAGTTTGAAAATTAGCCAAGCAAGAAGTAATAATTTGATGTGTATTTACCAGATTTTGCTAAAATGCTATTCCACTCAAAATATCATCTTCAAATCACACACATCTTGAGTAATAAAGAAAAGATAGGCTCTACCGATAACTCTTCATTACTTTTGCCTTTCATCACTTAGCGAGTCTTTTACACGGCAAATGGGGCAAAATAGCGTCATAACACGTAGATTTATAAACACAGCACTCGTAAGTCATAATACATTTTTTAACTTTATTAAAAACACTAGAAAATTAAATAAAGATAAATGAAAAAAACAATAATGGCTGCCAGCCTTTCCTTTATTCCATCAGTTTAGGTAGCTAAACGTAAACAATCATAATATGTCTTTTTATTAAAAAAACAAATCGTATAAAAAATATACAAAGATTATTTAAATTTAGTTAATTACCAAACATCAGTATATGTAAATAACAAATTGTAAACATTTTTAGATAAAAATTATAGACGACTTTTAGATAAAAGACACGTCAAGATTGTTAACCAACAGATGGAGTATAAGTCATGACGTACTGTTATGACGTACGTTGTACGTTATATCAATACGTCATGACTTTGCTTTCGTCATGACTTCGGCAACAGAACGAGCAGAAACGTCATACATAGTCAGTTTTAATAGCATTTAATATGGCGGCTACGTGACACGTTTTTTTGTATGAAGATTACCGGCCGTGTACGCAATGACAGACCTGACGGATATGGCGGAGTGGCCATATTGATTAAAAATAATACCCCATTTTCACGTGTTTCTCTCCTTCCATGTTCTGATATTGATATTGTTGGGGTAATTGTTGGTAATATTACGTATATTTCCACTTACATTCCTGTTGCTAATATCAATGCCCTTCAAGAACTTAGCAATATGTTGTCATCCCTTCGTAGACCATTCTTAGTAATGGGCGATTTTAACTGTCACCATCAATGTTGGGGAAGTGGTGAAACAAAAAGGGAGGGGATTCGTTTGTTAGAAATGATAGACGACCACAATTTATGTATTCTAAACACTGGCGAGCCTACTCGTAGAACTAATGTAGGTGAGAGTGCTAGTGCTGTAGATTTAACTATATGCTCCCCTAGCTTCATCCTTAACTTGGTCCTGCTTCTCTTCTTCTACCTTTGGAAGTGACCACTTTCCTTTGATAATTACTTCCTCAGAAAAGTCCATTACAATACCGAAAAGACTCCCTAGACTAAAGTATAGACTTGGAAGCGCAGACTGGGATAAATTTAAAAAGCTTGTTGATGCTAAAGTGGCTGAGCTCCCGCAAATTACTCAGGGTGGAGAAAACGATTGCTCTAAGGCTTTAGCGCTGTGCATAGTAAAAGTAGCAGATCAAGTATTCCCTTTAAAAAAAAAATCTTCTGATAAAATTCCTATGCCACCATGGTGGGACTCATCGTGTTCCGATGCAGTTAGAAAGCGAAAAGATGCCGAGAAAAAATATGGTGAGAACATGTCAACTGAAAATTTAGACAACCTTAGAGATATTATTAATGATACACGGATTTTTCTCAGAGATAAGAAACTTCAGGGATGGAGGTCATTTTGTATGTCTTTATCGCCTAGTACATGCCCGTCAGAAGTTTGGCGCAGTATTAAAAAATTTAGAAAAGCCTTCAGTGATACTGCTCCTTTCACACAATTACCTCCATCTCTTATTAATAGTTTTCTTGACAAGTTAGCTCCAGCATCAGCTCCAGAGTATGATCAAGTTTACCCAAATTTTCCTCCGTTAAGTATTGGTGATAGTTCATCTTTGAACTCTCCCTTTTCAATGTACGAATTGAAAGGGGTAATAACGAGCTTAAAAGACTCAGCACCAGGAGAAGATGGTATTCCGTATTCATTCTTCTCACATTGTAGTGATAATGCATTATCATACTATTTACAAATAATTAACTCTGTTATGGTTTCTGGAAATATTCCAGAATCCTGGCGTTCCCAAGAAATATTACCGATCCTCAAACCAAATAAAAATTCAAATGATATTCTATCATACCGGCCTATTGCGCTATCATCTGTTCTTACTAAAATTGCAGAACATTTAGTTAAAAATCGTTTAGAGTGGTATATAGAAAACAAGCAATTACTAGCAGGCAGCCAGTTTGGGTTCCGTAAAGGTAAAAGCACAACTGACAGTTTAAGTGTGTTTACCACTGACCTTCACATAGCCTTTTCCAAGAACGAGTCAGTTGTTGGCACATTTCTAGATATAACAGGCGCGTATGATAATGTACTTATATCTGTCCTTAAACAAAAGCTGATTAATTTAAACGTCCCCACTCTGCTTATAAGGTTTATAATAAATTTGTTATCAGTTCGATTTGTTTCTCTATTTTTTGGCGACAAGAAAATAACGAGGACAGTGTTCAGGGGCCTTCCACAGGGATCAGTATTGTCACCTTTGCTTTACAATATTTATTCATATGATTTAGAATCATCTCTAAAAAAATCTGCTGATGTTTTACAATATGCTGATGACCTTTTAATTTATACTACTCACAATAACATCTCGGATGCATGTAACGCGTTGACCGTCTCCCTAAGTCTTTTGCAGCAATGGTTACAAGTTAATGGGTTAAGTCTTTCGGTAGAAAAAAGTGCAATTGTAGTTTTTTCAAGGAAACGTAACATTCCTCCCCCAATCGTTACCTATGACAACATTACGCTTCCTGTGAAAAATCATTTTAAATTTTTAGGATTAGTCTTAGATAAAAAACTTTCTGGCAAACAACACTTTGACTTTGTGGTTGAAAAATGCGAACGTCAACTGAACATTATGCGATGTCTTTCCGGAGTATGGTGGGGGGCACATCCTTTTAGTCTTAAACTGTTGTATAATGCAATAATCCGAAGCATACTTGATTACGGAACATTCTTCCTTCAAGATGGTAACAGAGAGGGTCTTAAGAAGTTAGATAGCATACAGTCTAAGGCTCTTAGAATCATTTCTGGAGCCATGAAGTCAAGCCCGTTAAATGCCTTACAGGTAGAAGTAGGAGAACCTCCACTTCACCTGAGAAGACAATATTTATCTGACCGATTTTTATTTAAATCGATGCAGTTTTCCAATCATTTGCTTCATTCAAAATTATTAAAACTTGACAAACTCGTACAAATTTCATCCTATTGGCGGCACAAAGATATTCCGTGTTTAGTTAAAAGTCTCAGAAAGTTTAATTCTATATCATCAAGTGTACATAGTTCACCTACTCTTCCTTTATTTGAATGCGAAACATTTGAACCTTTACTAGTCTCTCCGGTAGTACATTATGATCTCGGCATAGAAAAAAGTGATGTAGGGGCTAACATAAAGTTTAATGCAGCTGTTGGTGAAAATTTTATGGACTGTCATTACATCTTTACGGATTCATCAAAGACCCAGAATAGTTGTGTGGGAGTTGGTATATTTCATTCTCAGTACAAAATTGTTCAAATGGTAAAACTTCCTCCTGAAACGTCGGTTTTCACTGGAGAATGCTTCGGTTTGTTCAAGGCATTAGAGTATGTTTTGATCGCGAAACTTCAAAATGTTCTAATATTATGCGACTCTAAAAGTGCGTTACAAACCATAGAAAAATTTACATTTAAAATGAAACCCTTTTACCCCATTGTATTTGATATTAGAAAACAGTTGCACAAATGTATACTGAAAAACTACATGGTACAGTTTGCTTGGATTCCAAGTCACTCCGGAATCCAAGGGAACGAAAAAGCTGATCAATTAGCCAAACAAGCAATTCAGAATGGTGACATGTTTCCTTATAAAAGCTTCTGCCATGATCTTGTCAGCCTCCCTAAAGATTATCTGCGGCATACTTGGGATCTTCTTTGGAGTGAAAGCTCTCAAGTAAAGGGCAAGGTATATGCCTCAATTCAGCCCACGGTTCCAGTCAAACCATGGTTTTTTAAAATAAAATGCTCTAAGCCTATTGCAAGCATGATAATTCGCATGCGGCTTGGCCACGTTTGTACTCCTTTCCACCTTGCTAAGTTGCATATTGTGGACAGTAATGTTTGTGAGTGTGGTGATGATGTCGGTACTTTAGATCACATATTCTTCTCCTGTCCCCGTCATGATCGTTCATCCTTCCTCCGTTCTCTTGTTTCCTATAATGTTCCCCTTCCTACTTGTGTTTCTTGTTTAATAATGAAACCTATTAAATATTTTAACGTGATATCTGCATTCTTGTTAAAAAATGATATAAAAATTTAGTTAGTATATTTATTATCTATATCCTTTTTTATCCTATGAAAATAAACCATTACCTTTCCTGAACCTTACAAAATTCCTGATTCTCCGATATTTTCCTTAAAAATATTTCCCTACCTTGTACTACCTGAAATTGGCACAAAGATACAACTAGTGCCACACTACAAAAAAAAAAAAAAAAAAAAAAGTGAAATAAATTAGAAACATGTAGAGAAAATGCGACCGTTGGATTCAATCATTTCTGTTGGTATAACCAGGGGAAAAATACATAAGCAGCGTATATATTCGCACAGTGGAATTTATTAGATGTGAACAGAATATGACTTGGATAAATATTGACAACCAATGTTAGAAAAAATATTGCCTAGCAACTGTCTCGCCATCGTAGACCAAGACAAGTCACACTATGGTATGACATATGTGATTAACCTTCTTGAACAACAATTTCATTTCTAAATTTGTTTTTTTATTTCTAATAAAAAAGGTTCGTACTTTTTTACTATTAATAATGAATTGCAATATTACACACACGGTGAATTATACTTTTCAGGAGGTTTCGACAATGAGTATACGAAACTTTTAATAACGAGAACAGTAAAGGACATGGAAAATTGTATATTTCGGATGCGCGCTATCCAGTGAAGCTGCGGCGGATATTTGAACTACTTATATTATATTCCATACATAATTACATCATTCAAATGATTAAAAAAATTCGTTAACAGACAATTTGTTTTATTCAAACTCAGACCAATAAAAATGTAAATCAAATTTTAAGATTCCTGGGAAATGCTTATTGAAAGACCTTTTATTTCACCGCCCGCATGTGGCTGCACTATTCCATACATGATTGGACCTGTGCTTTGTATGGGGGGGTCCATTACACGATAGGTTTTCTGATAAATAATACAGAAATAGGGAGTCTTTTCGATGATGATGGCGAAGTGTTTGTGAATTTATACAGAAAAGCTGAACAGTTAAGATGTATTAGGAATAGGATGCAAAATTTATTTTTCTTTGGAGACGTTAGATTCAGCCATTCTTTAATTGGAATAATCCGAAAGATTGATCTCATCAACATGTCAACATCGATCGTCATCATCATTTTTGCTGAAAGGTGTACACTGCTAGACAAAGTTTTCTTCCAAGTGTCGCTACAACGGCCGGTCCTGTTTATCACGCCTTCACTGGATTCCCATGAACTTTACCAGGTTATCGGTACCATTGTTGCCAGGCCTTTCAACGCTGCATCTTCAGGTATCCGACCGCCACTCCAGAACCTTTCGGCCTCATCGATCATCAGGTATCCGATCGCCACACCAGAACCTTTCGGCCCCATCGATCATCCGTTCTGTGAGCAATGTACCCGGCACCACTTAAGCTTATCTTCACTCCTGATGACTCATGCAAGAAAACTCCGAGCATAGCCCTCTCCATTGCTCTTTGGGTGATTTAAAAACCATCTGATGAGGTGCATTGTGAGCGACCACGTTTCAGAGCCATATGTCACTACGCACTAGCAATGGTATTCACATAGACACACAAAATATGTAGTTCCCTAAAGACTTTGTTTAAGCTTATTCTTAGTAGGGTTATTAAGAATAGTTTAACTGAGGCTACATGTATTAAAATGAAGTAGCTTTGGTGAGCGGCTTACGCGCGGGAAGCCGCTAGCTAAAGCTACCCTTCCAAAGCTCCGTACTCACATACGGTTTTACTCCAAAACGAGTAAATATTAACGTGTGGACCGCAAAACTCACAGCTCGAAGGTTCGAGCTCGCTCGAGGTTCGAGCCGGCTCGATGGAATTAAATAAAAGTAATTTCCTTCGCACCTAATCGAAGCGAGCCGTCGAGGTTGTGTGCATCTGGATTAAGGGCCTATTTTTTAAATCCTTATGAAACGAAACAAGATTAACAGTGAATTTAGTTAAAAAATAGTTAAACTTATAGCAATGGACCATACATTTCTACAACTTAAAATAAAACTGTTATGATTAAATAACGTGGGCCCTCAATCCAGACGCTTGCATAAAGAGGCATAGTCTAAATCTCAGTAAGTACGATGTCCGGGTTAACAATAATTATTTAGGAATTTAGTAAAGAATTTCTAAAATATTTTAAGAAATTTTTAAAGCTGTAGAATATCGCATTACAGATTTATGGCGTTTTACATTGGGCCCTCAATTCAGTGTCAATGTCTTTTATGAAGAATTTGCAAAAACTGAACTTATCTGACGAAATACATACAAACGACTTTAATTTATTTTAATTAGATACCACTATGAATTATTAAAAAAGAAATAATGACCCAAAAGTTAATAGTTTAAAAGTAAGTGAGAGTTGAATTTTACTGAAACGTCTGAACTGAGGGCCCAAAATTTTCGGCTTTATTGACTCGTAGATTAACGCAAAGTAGATCAAGATTTCTTACTATTTTTTAACTAAATTTTAACATATCGTCCGTTCTTCTAAATGCTGTAATTTAAGAGAAAACTGATATTAACTTTGTACAGAAGAAAATGTTGTAGGGTGACCATAATGTTTATCGTACCTATAGGTACATTTTGTGAAGCAGAGACTAAAATTCATATATTTGCAGTAAAAAATATAATATATCTACAATAATCTTGTTTGTTTTTATATTTTTTATGTTAGGTACTTTAAATATATGTTAGTCCTTATGCTATTTAAACTAGGGATAAAGCAGAAATGGCCATATAAGAAACGAATTCGGAAGTTTTTTTTTTATAATTTGATTATCAGAATCGGAACCGGAAATAAAACCGAAACCGGAATCGAAATCGGAGGCGGATGCAGCAGCGTTAAATGAAACACTACTAAATCTGATCAAAAACTCGTTTAAGTAAGCATAAATGAAGCGCGAACTCACAACATGTCAAATACGAAAAAAAAACATGTGAAAGAGTAATCGATATTTCTATCGGTAGGTACTCCGCGCGATTAGTATAAACTTATTTGCACCTTCCATATAAGTTGCGATTAAAAATTGGAACCAAAATCTTAATCGGCAGTACAAAATCAATCAGAAGTTCCGACCTTTCAGAATCGGAATCGGACCTCCATTACATGTCTGATTTATACTATGGGCCTAGATGCCTAAAGCATATATATATAAAAGTACATTTATATAGCTTCAATAATGTTTGCATAAACTTTAAGATAAATTAATCTACCAGTACCTATCTAATATGACTTAAGTAGTCATCGTATCTATGGACAAGAACTGGAGCACCAGAAATGTTGCAATCCGCAAATCAATCATTAATTTCAATAAATAAAACACGATCGATATAGATATAAGTAAAAATACAATTTACTTACATATATATACTTTTTTAAATATTTGTCCATCTCTGTCTTTCGGTCTGTCTGTTTGTTCCGTCTAATCTCCAAAATGGCTGGACCGATTTTAGCAGAACTTTAATTGACGGATAGCTAATGTTATGTTCACGCATCAAACGCGTGAACATACGGACTGACGTCACCGACGGCTGAGGCGGTCGGCGGGGTGCGGGGCAGAGCACCGACGGCTGAGGCGGACGGCGGGGCGCCGGGCAGAGCGCCGCCGGCGCGCAGCAGACGGCGAGCGGCGCGAGACTTCTCGATCCGACAGCTTCCGAGGCACACGCGTCCCTCTATCGACCCATCATCACTGTAAAGCTGCTTGTAGCCTAATATACTGTTAATACAGTCCACTTATTTTATTCGTCTCCCTGAGATTCTGAACAGTTACTTATGGCTACTTTTCATTATCGGATCAGGTGCGGGTCATTCAGCGTAATCGTATGTTGGATGACGCCGTACTTGATAGACTGCGCCTGGAATCACAGAGTAGCCGTGTTTCACCTGCTACACCACCGGACGCGGTGCAACGTCAACGTGCTTCACTGCGACCCGACCACGTCGGTGACGCCGATGATGACGCGGCTATATCTGTGAGTACCCAATGTAATGAACGATTGAGGGGCGCTTTGGAGGAAGCATTTCGAGAGTACTGCTCCACACCGACGGGGCTTAGACCTCGTCTACCTCATTTCCCATGCACAAGAGAAATAGAGCGCTGGTGTGTGCTCTAGATTCGCTCTGGTGTGTGCGCTATCAAATTGTTCAATCGCAAAGACCTCACTGATACCCACTCGATCTTGTACAGTGCGGCTGTAGCGGCATGTCGTGTAGTCCTGCGTCACAGAGCGTATCGACTTCCTGAAGCAGAAGATCTATGCATGAGCAAACCGTATTCGTCGGTACAAACGGCGAGTAGAGCGGTACACTCAGAATCGTACATTCCAAAGCAACGAAAGGTGGGTTTAAAGGGGTTGGGAGCGACCGGATCAAGATGTGACTGCTACGCGCCTGCCGGATCGCGCCTGCCGGATGATGACGCCATGTGTTCATTTTGGCGTAGCATTTGGTCGGCGCCTGTCAGTCATGCCGAGGGTGACTGGATTCAAGAGGTCGAGCGCGCATGCGATCTTTTACCAGAAATAGGGGCAAGTGGAGAATAGTCCTTCACTATCCGGGATGTCGACAGATTCGAGAGAACAGCGAACCGATAAGGATTGAGCGTGGCATATTCCAGGGTAACAGTCTGAGTCCACTGTGGTTTTGCCTAGCCTTGAACCCTCTCAGCACACTGCTGGAGGGTTCTGGCTTAGGTTACCGGTTGAAAAGAGGCGGTCAGGCCATATCTCACCTTTTTTACATGGATGATCTGAAACGCTTTGCCCCAACAACTTGCAACTGGTGGAGCTACTGAAGGTAACTGATACCTTCAGTAGTGCCATCAGGATGGAATTTGGTGTGGACAAATGTGCAGTCATACATGTTAAGAGAGGTGAGATTATGGAATCCGTGGGAATTCAACTCTCGAATTCCATACACCTTAGATCCCTCTGTTCAACCGAAACTTACAAGTATTTGGGTATGTCGGAATCGTTAGGCATCAATACCGAGGACGTGAAACAATCGTTGGAAGAGCGCTTCTTTGGCCGCCTGAATAAAGTACTGAATAGTCTTTTATCAGGTGGAAACAAGGTGCGCGCTTTCAACGGTTGGGTCATGCCGGTATTGATGTATTCTTTCGGCATACTCAAATGGACTCAGACAGAACTTGACGCCCTGGACAGGAGGGTCCGCACACTACTTACCGCAAATCGGATGCATCACCCACTGTCATCGATGATGAGACTGTATATCCCGCGGAAGTGCGGGGGTCGTGGCTTCTTAAATGCTAAGACCCTGCACAACCGCGAGGTATGCAGTCTCAGGGAATACTTCCTAAAAACCGACGTGGGTATGCATCGAAATGTGGCAGCGGTGGACAAGGGCCTCACTCCGCTCTCCTTGGGCAACGAGAACTGGTGCAAACCTATAGTACTGGATACTAATGACCGCAGGGAAGTGTGGCAGAGCAAGGAGGTTCACGGACGCTTTTACCGAGCCTTACATGGACCCGATGTAGACCTGTTAGCGTCCGTATCTTGGCTGCGTTTCGGTGACCTCTTCGGGGAAACCGAAGGTTTTGTCTTTGCGATTATGGACGAAGTTATGATGACGAACAACTACCGGAAATAATTTGTGAAGGACGGTACGGTTGACATCTGCCGGGCATGCCACCGGCCCGGGGAATCAATCCGACACATTATTTCTGGGTGTTCTCATCTAGTTAACGGAGACTATTTGCATAGACACAACCTCGTAGCCAGGATTATCCACCAGCAACTTGCTCTTAAATACAATTTTGTGGAATCAGAAGTACCGTATTATAGGTATGTGCCCGAACCAGTTCTCGACAATGGCAATATCACATTATACTGGGATCGATCTATCATCACTGACAGGACCTATTGTTGCCAATAAACCTGATATAGTGGTGATAGATCAACTAGAGCGTCGCACAATGATTGTTGATATAGCGGTCCCTCATGACGAGAACCTCGTGAAAGCTGAGAAAGATAAGCAAACTAAGTATCTTGACTTAGCTCGCGAGGTTGTCGACATGTGGGAAGTGGATCGAGCAATCATTGTGCCGATAGTCGTAATGGCCAATGGCTTAATAGCCAAGAGCCTCGAACAACATCTAAGGAGGCTCTCGTTAGGCAGCTCGATCAAGGGCCTGATCCAGAACGCAGTACTCCTGGACACGACGCGCATCTTTAGAGATTCCTCTCTCAGGAGCCCTGACCACCGGTAGCTTGGACCCTGTTCCCGATGCCGGTGGGCTACTATTTTATATATTTTTAAATGTTTTTTTTTAATTTTATTTTTTAAGAAATATTTAAAAATGTAATCAATATGTACATAAATTTAATAAATGGTATAATAATAATATTTATTTATTATAAAGTACATATTTGACACCAAATGTAAGCACAAAAAATATAAGCAATACAACAGTCAATTTAATTTGAATACCCTGCTCCTTAACTAGGAAGATCCTGTGTCTTAGGAATAACACTGCTCCTAACTGGCAGTGTCTTTGCAAAAATAGTGGACGAACAAAATAATGAACGTACAGCGTAGAAATTCTTGCCAAAATGTGGACTAATGAGGAAAGACATATATAAGTATATAATTATATATATATTTACTGATAGTATGTATATGTATAGTGTAAGTATGTGTATGTAGAGTATGAGTGTAGTGTACATGTATTTGTATGTGGTGTCGTGTCATGAGCAAATGTAGTGTGAATGCGTGTAAGCGAGAGGGGTGTGTGGTATGGACTAAGTGATTAGCAGATCCATGTAAGTAGACTTTATCCCCAAACTAGGTTTAAAGCCTGATTATTTCCAAAGCCTTATTTACTGATTTGAAAAAAAAAGTCATTCAAATCAGTAAAGAAGGCTTCGGAAATAATCGTAGGTGTACAAAGAAATCTGGTCGATATTTCT
The DNA here is from genome assembly GCA_961205895.1 of Mythimna pallens. NCBI lineage: Eukaryota > Metazoa > Arthropoda > Insecta > Lepidoptera > Noctuidae > Mythimna > Mythimna pallens. Next base: position 28,930,790 of record OY540824.1, read on the forward strand.
CGGTAACGATATGGTACCTACTTATTTTTCACTGACGGCCAGCGTTTGAAATTGGGTAAGTATACAGGTAGGTACCAACGTATTGCACTGTAATCAGTAATCACTGATACCAAAAATACAAACTTCACTCAAGCAATACTAGAAAAAATAAAATAATACCTTCAAGTATTAAGACAAGTCCTGTCATAGTATAAAATTGAGCGAACAATGGACTCTATGTGTGCGTGCTGTGTGCTTACGCGTAATGTTGATGTGTTGCGACTAGTTTACCTAAAATTAAGCGACTGAAAATTTAAAAAGCGTCCTTAAGAGCATTACTCCAGAGCGGCGCGCTTCGATTTTAGGTAAATTTACTCACACTGCTTTACGGTTAGCGTGCACACAGCTGTCTGTATTGGAGTGCATTATAACCGCGTGTCGTACACCGCATTGATAATTTTGATACTTTGCCAACGTTTTTAGTAAGTATGAAATTGTCAGTATGAATCGTCTATTATATAGTAATTCTAAATAATTCATTGTAAATTAAATAAATAAGTTTTTAGAAAAATTATTATGCCATGTCTAAGAACGTAAATGTGTTCAATTACTAGGTCTAAAAAAAAACAAAAATGCCCCATATTTGATCCTAAACTAACTTGTTAAATAACTCGAAAAATTGCTAAATATGACAGTTTTGAGTTTACTTTTCTTGAATGAAAACTTACAACAATCGTGTTTTTTTTCGGCCATGCATTAATCAATGTTATATATTTTTTTAAAGTAAAATTGTCGTAAGTTTATCATACAGGGTTTTAATACTATCTCGTATCTACGTAGACCATCGACCGCTAGTTTTAAAAACGCCTTGGATAAGAATTGTTCTAATGGGAAAACGATACGACTATTTGAAAATGTTTTTGGACCATACACTAGATTATGAAATTCCCAATAATATGTTGTCAATATCTTATCTAGAAATTAAAGACATTATTGTTATATTGTCCATCGGAAATCATTGATTTAGACTTCCGCGTGGTTTTAACGGATGAATGCTCTTAAGAACTGCGAGACTTGCTAAATGTAGCAGCCACCGTCCCTTTGTTGAACGTTTTGATTGTTGTGTGTGAAATGTTTTGCTCGAACGGTTCGGTGAATAGTGAACGGTGCGCGTTACTCGATGGATTAATGCTGAATGTGAGGACGAAAGCCCATGCCATGGTTTTTACTCGACATGATAGCTCGATCGAGTGAAACCGTGTGTGAGTGCTCCGTACTACGTTTACGTGAGTGCTCCGTACTACGTTTACGTACGTACGTTTAGACTTAGCTTGAACAAGGCTTTTAGACGCCAATAACCCCTTGGATTTTAAGATCAGTTGCGTAAAAAGTACGATGATAGGGCAAGAGATCTTCTGTTCTGTAGTTTACTTGGAAGAAAGTCTGAAGTGACTATCACATCACATCCTAAGAAAACAGCTGTATTTAGATTTCACGCAGTACAAATATTTTGACTAGTTTTTTTTAAAGTTCAAGTGCGGCATCCCTTAACGCGCGGGGCCCCCAAATGCGCGGGGCCTGTAGCATTTGCTACTCTTACTACATGGCTAATCCGTCACTGTCGTCGATCCTTTAGAATGCCACGAAGGTTCAAACAAGTTTACAGTCCATTATTGATTGAACTAATAAGTGAAAGTACAAAACATTATTCAGTAATATAATTTAGACCAAACATTCACAATTTAAAACTTGACGATTTTTTAAAATTAATTTATTCTATTGAGTTTTCACCATTGAGATAGCAAGTCAAAGTCTGTGAGGCGTTGCATTTGATAACCGCGCTTTTTCAGTTTCTTTTTATCGTCATCCTTTTCTTCTTCTTCTTCTTTGGTTTCTGCTAGTTTCTTCTTAGTAGGTTTAGCTTTGGCTTTTTCCGAATCTTTGATCTTCTGAACCTCGCACTCCATGTCAAAAGGACATTGGCCAGCAGAGTAAATCGGCATCATGACTACAGGCACATACTGGGGGGTCGTTTTTGGTAACTGCAGTGAAAGGAACAAGTACAATAATTACAATATAGTTTTATTAAGACAGCTTCTGCTTTCAGTATTTGGAGTCAAAAACGTATAGAACAAACGAGTTGTGGCTTTCCTACTACTCAAAGCCAAGTTAATCCAAAATACTTATTTCCAAAATACTAACTGTATTGATTTTTCTCTATCTATAAATGCCGTTAGCAATTATTCAAACAGTTCAGAGGCTCTGCCACGAACTCTTAACGCGATCCATTTGACGACTTTAACTGAACTGTTAACGAGTTGGAGCTATAAAGGTTGTATAGCTGCATCCCTCTTTTTCGCTCGCACGCTTGACATTTTAACACTTCGTGTTGGAAGACCCCGGGCACTATTGGTTTTTCTGAGGAGGGTGATACCAAATTACTTCACCGGTGGAGGGACGAGGCGTGTCAGACTTTTACTGACTAAAAACCCACCTATGTTCGATTCATTTACTCTTTGCGTTCTAGGGCTACGGTAACTCTTTTAACAAATATCCCTGTTAAAGGACAGTCTCATCGTCTCATAAGAATGTAAGCTTTCCAGTAGCAACGGTTAAGGCACCTGCTCTTACTGCCCCTTCTCAAAAATCCGTTCTGTAATGTTATATTGATGCATCCATCGACTTATATTCTAGCGATAGAACAAGCACGTTCATGGAAACTATTTGTCAAAATACTGAAAAGTTAAAACAAAAGTTCGCTGCAGCGCTAGATTGGCATTATGTCGTTTAACAAAACTAATAAAACATACAGCGCCAAAATAGCTTTTAGAGATACTTTTTTCACGACCAAAATGTCTTAAGCGCCATGTATTTCGCGACACTTACGCATTTCTTTCAACATAGTGTAATGACATGTTTTCCATATAGATTTTTATACCGCAGAAGTGACACAGCTTTTTGCCTACAATTCATTACAATAACACTATTTCAAAATTTAAGAATAGTCCTCGTTAGTGTAAATTCAAAAACTACGTTCTACTACTTTAATACTTTTCGGCTGACTAATGTGAACCAATCTAGAATATAATTATAGTGTATGAAGGACGAAATCTCAATATTAGTAATGCAATATCACACATAAGACTACAAATTCAACTGAACCTAATGTATATTTGAATACTAATCTGCACGTGATATCTAGGTAGATACGTAATACCTAAGTGCTATCGAATAACAGAAAGCTTACCTAACGACAAAACTTACCGATGAAAACTTATACCCAATGATTTGCTGACATTTCATGCGAGTTTTTACAGTATCAAAAAACACACGTCGTCATAATTTTTGAATTTGACGGAATTCACTAATATTTCATTTTTGTGTAAATGATATCAATAATCATTTATACAAAAAAAAGAAATAACATTAAATACAATATTCAAAAAGAAAAACAAACAGGGAATAAAACAACATGCAAGTCTGTGTTCACTAAACCAGTTGTAGGTAAAAATCGTTTTTGTGGGAGTGAACATCTGCATGTTTTAGTCAATGATTGTAAAATGGGAAGGCTTTTTAATAAAATAATATGTTTTCTAACATACTATTACGATATTAGAAGTTATTATATTGCTTGGAAAACCAGTAATTTTACTTAAATTACTACAGAATTATTATTTACGTCCAGATTCAATTTAATTTGAAATAATAAGCGCCGCTCTCACACTGCATGAACGTCAAAACTGTACTAATGTCATCAATATCAAGGTGCATAGAAGACACTGCACCTGAGTCGGTTGAAGTGAGTGTACGGTACGCGTAATCTAGTACGTAGTACATATATATCGATGGATGCATCCGACATTGTACCTACACGCGTAATGGATAAGATAAAGGTTTACGGAACTGTGTTTATGTCCCATAAACCTCCGTGCGGAGAACTAATACTGCGATGCAGGATTTTGAATATTTTTAGTTCCTATATGTGGGCTGGCGTTATAGATATCGCTACATCAACTATTATAATATCAAATTTTACCTGATCCTCTGCAGCACACTGGCAGCAATAGCTCTGTGCCGCAGATATCGCGTTGGAGCTGACTAAATGTTGAACGATCGCTTTGAGCCGCTCCTCGTCCAAGTTTACGGGTCTCGTGTTCTCCCATTTCCCTTCAGGGTTCATTTGAACAATGAAGGGTGCAGACATGCCCAATGCTTCGAATCCAGGTTTTATCAAAGGACTGTAATAATTACATGAATAACAACATTAGGTACCAACTTATGAATTTGGCGTTTTGGCGCCATTTGAACGAAAGAAAACTTGACAGCCGAGTAGCTGAGACACAGTGGTTAGTCGGACGAGAAAATACCGCACAACTTCCCAAACGCTGCCTAACCGCTGCCAACCCTAAAGTTGTACCTACTTATTCTGAAAGTTCCAGATAATTATGAGCTCTCATTAAAAAAGAACAATAACGTGATTCGCCATACACTAAACGACTTCAGACAAATAAATAAACCAATCTGCCTAGCCTTTTCCCTATGAATGTCACAAAATCAAAAGTGGCTGCCACACGAAATTTGTTGGTGATAGAAACAAAGTAGGTAGTACTATCTAGGTGTGGTTATATATTGTAATGAGGTAGTAAAGCAAGAAGAAGTAAACGAAATCCGTGTGCCTTGTCGAACAGAGTATAAAAAATATAGCCGTTCAGTTGTCATTTTAAGATCTTTGATAGTCGTTACAGGTAGTCAGACGCCGGAACATTTTACCATCGGTCTATCCAAGGAGTGCCGTGTCGCCTAGTTACTGGGTTATGCAGGTCTGATAGGCGGTCACTTCATGTATATTGGTACCTATTCAGCTACATCCAGTGAGACTGGAACCTCATCCCAACACAGATGGGAAAAGGCTAGGGTGATGATGTCTATAGGCAGCAAGGAGTGGATATTTACAAGCCGGTTTAGCTAAAGTTTATTATCAGAATCAATTCATTTTCTCAAATATGTAATATACTTCCAGTCTATCACGAATACAGCTGAAATATCTTATCTTACAAACTTTTGCTGCAATTATTAAGTAATTTTTATGGCGAATCTGAAAGGTATTGCGTTTTTTTTAATGGAGCGCACCTATCTGACTACCTGGGTAACACGAAATTCCTTGGTTTAGACTTGTATCAGATTTACGCAATGATTTCCAAAGATCTACAAATTAAAGCCGAGTGGGATCGCTGACTTCTCGGTAGCTATGTAAAGATTGGCTACAATGGCCACCCATCCATGGGCCGATACCGGCAAGTATTGCTTAACATTGAAGATTGACCTCGTCCGGTTATCATTGCTTAGACCTCCGCTAAGTCAACTTCAATAGAATAGAATAGAATAAAACTAAAAAAAAACCGAGATTTCGATATTGGATTTCCAATGTTCTTTCCAATGATGTGATTTTCTTCCTGTTAGTAGGAAGGTAGGTACCTAACTATCCTGTAAGTGTTCTTGCTTCTTGCCTTTCATGTCGCTGGACTACTAGGTTAACAGGAAGTACTCTATTAGTTATAAAGATATTATAAGAATCTTTTCTCATCCAAAGGTCAGCCAAGCTTACCAGCTTTTTTTTGTTTTCGGTGGGAAAATCATCTTATTGATACAGTTGCTGACATCTCTTTGAGGCTCTGCTTCGCAGAAGGAGGCGACCGCTTGCCACTCCTCCTTGCTCCGCACCATGGCCTGTACCAAGGCCCGGCGCGGGAGATCGCCGCCACCGATCGCCCCCACGAGAACACGGCGTTGCTCTGCCCAAGCGGGGCACACCTCCACCGTGTGCTCCACCGTGTGCTCCACCGTGTGCTCCACCGTGTGCTCCACCGTGTCCTCCGGGCGGTTCACACAATGGTGACACCCAGGCGTTTTTTCCGCACGAATCCGGTGCAGGAACCTCCCGAACTTACCATGTCCGGTGAGAACCTGCGTCGTGCGGAAAGTAAGGACGCCGTGTTGCCTTTCCAGCCACTCCTCAAAGAGGGGACTTACCGCCATAATTATGGCGTGCCCAGCACTGGGTTGCGATAGTCGCTGTCGCCATTCCGCCATAAGACCCCGCCAAGGCTCTATCCGCCATGCCGCGACTTGTAGCGGCAGCGGAGTTTCGCTCTGACGTTACATCTTTACGCGCAGATCGTGCATGCATGCAAGGCCTGTTGCCGCCAGATCCCATGTTGGCTTGCCAGCAAGGAGGCTCGCCGCTTCGCGGGAAACCGTGCGGTATCCTCGGACCAGCCTTATGGCCATGACCCTCTGGCACGCATTCAGCTAGGCCGCCGGTCGCTTTCGACGGCGCCCACACCGGCGCCCCATAAAGGGTTAAATATAGGCAGGTAGGTATGTGCAGTACTTACACATCTGCTATTTTCGCAATTAAATTTTTCTCAGCCATCGTGAAAATATCCTAGTACGGTCTGCCAAACAAAGTTAGTTAAATATAATGTGAAAAATTATTTATTTGTATTTTAGAATTTTTTCTAAAAACTTAAGAATTTTGTTGGTTTTACTTTTAATCAGAAAAATATTTGTAGCAACTGTCATTGTCTGATGGACAGTACCTATCTTTAAAAAAAACCTTTTTTTTTCTACAAAACAGTGAAACCTTCATTGATATCATAATCGTATTCTTTACTAGCTTTTGCCAGCGGCTTCGCCCGCGTAAAAGTAGGTTTTTCCATACAAACTTTGGACCCCCATTACATCCCTTTAGGAGGTGAATTTTGGAAAATCCTCTCTTAGTGCTCGCCTACGTCGTAAAAGAAAGCCTTGTGCCACATTTCACGCTCTTAATCCCAGTAGTTTCGGCTGTGCGTTGATATGTCAGTCAGTCAGTTTCTCCTTTTATATATATAGATTGATATCATAATCATATTCTTCTGTTTTACTTACTCCACTGCGTGAGGTTTACGTGATATTTTAGAGGGTTTTCTAAAATGACGTTCACTAGCGTGCCTAAAATCATCATCATTTCCCGAATTCCTAGCAAATCATAAAAAAATCCGGTGGCAGCACTTAGTCGTCAGTTCCAGGCCCCTGTCATAACCCTATTGTTAAGTTGACGCCAACGTCATGTAGGTATATGTTTTCAAACGATAGAAGGAAGAATGTTTTATACTATCTGGATTGATTACGTCAACCTCAAAATTGTACCGAAGGGTACGATGTACAATACAAAAGGGTATGTTATCTCTTTCTACTAGTGTGTCCATAAACTAGTTCGTACTACTGGACAATTCGGTTTTAAAGAGGTTCAAGATGTTATTAGTACATTAAATTGACTTGTACGTTCAAACCCTCTCCAAGAAAGGAGGCCTGAGTCCCGACATTAGGAACATTATAAGGCCGACTATGTTATTCTATGCTATGTACGTTCAAAAACTAATAATTAATATATATGGACTGTTCCCAATAATATGTTTATCAAAGAGAACAAAGGGAGTTTTCTTAGTGATGAAAATAGCAGAATTCTCTATTTATTCGTATATCGTATCGTATATGACAAGGTTACTTTTCTTGACGGAGACGCAGATCAGATGTCCGTCAGATGCGGCGTTTCTCGACTACCCGGGATACTCATTGGAACACCATTTCCTGCAGCGTGCCGGGGTCTGTTTGTACGTCCGCAATGACATCTGCTGCTAGCGTCTCCGTCACCTTGAAGACCCTAGTGTTTCGACTTTATGGTTGTTGGTGGACACCGTGCACCGGTATGGACCAAATTGTCCATACCTGTGTCTACTGATCGCACAGCGGTGACCAGGAGACGACTCGACTGTTAGGCTACCTCAGTGAGGCTGCCGATGAGGCCCTGCATCGGCACCCTGATGCGCAGTGTGTCGCTCTGGGGGATTTTGATACCAATACTGACTTTTCCCGTACTAGAGGACCGACCAAGCTGGGAGATAAGCGCGAAACTTTGCAGTGTCGATGGGCCTCTCCCAGTTGGTAAAGCAAGCCACAAGGGTGCCTGACGTGGATGGTCATACTGCCAATTGTCTGGACCTACTACTGATTACTGATCCAGATAGATGTATCGTAACAGTTTCTTCACCACTTTTGGAACATCAGATCACTGTCTGGTAAAGTCTATGGCGGAGAATGTGGCATTACAATAGTCAGCAGATTGGGATGAGATGCGACACTTCTTTGCGTCTTATCCTTGGCAGCAGGTCTGCTTCTCTTCTGAAAATCCGTCGAGCTTTGCGGATGCTGTATCCGATGTGATACGTCAAGCTATGGAGTATTTCATCCCTTACAGCGACGTACCCATCGGTGGCTCAGCAAACCCATGGTTCAACGCCGATTGCGTTCAAGCTGAAGAACGTAAACATTCGGCGTTTCTCGCCTGGTTTGACGCTCGTGACCGAAAGCTTCGGATCTGAGCTTTCAACCATGCTGCCAAGTCCTACAAAAAGGCACTGAAGAAGGCTCGCTTCGACCGCATTACCCATATTGGCACAAAGCTCTCTGCACAGTCGTCCGGTAGCAGACCATTCTGGTTCCTTGCCAAGTCGGTCGAGGCGAACTTCTGTCGGCCCACATTGCCTCCGCTAGTAAAGCCTGATGGAACACTGGCTCATACGGAGAGAAAAAGCAGGTCTTTTTGCATCTATATTCGCCCATAATTCTCGTCTTGATACTAGCAGCTTGCTACTCCGCCGATTCTGCCTCACTGTGACACTTCAATGCCCGAGATTCGCATAAGAAACAAAGAGGTTCTGAGAGCACTGTGTCGTCTAGACGTGAATTTTTGGAGGCTGAGTCAACCGCGTCCGTAGGAGAGTACCCATTTTAAGTCCCTACACGTGGTCCCTGGGTGGTGCTAATCAGGTGACACTTACTGGTGGTAGCTTTCGACCGATGGCTTGCGACCACCCACTGGGCAAAGACGTTCCGCCAAGCGGCTCAGCCGTGTTCCGGTACGATGCTCAGTGTAACCAATTTAGAGGAGTTGGGTCGAAGTGGTGGTTCCATTGCAAGCAGACCGACTAGGCCCACACTGGTATGGAGGTATCGGGAGACTAGTCACGGAGGGTAGCGGGATCCGAGGCACGGTGCGCCGCTGGCCGACCGGAGGTAGTTGGGGGCCCAAGTAATGTACCAGCCACACATGAAAGCCTGCCCCACCAACTGTCGAAAAATCCCGGGATGCGCCATCGTGCTGGTTGGCGACCAGAAGAGAGGGCCCGATGGACATTCCCGGGGGGCCTCGGACGTCCCCGCAGTCTCCAGACTAGTACCCCAATGATACCGACCTGTCAGTGCTTGCCTGAAGGATAGCAGCGTGAAACCCCATCTCACTTCCTTCTCCTCTCTTTCGTTCACTCTTATTACACAAAATGGCAAAGATTAAAAAGAGAACAGTTAAACAGCGGTAGCACTCCCTCTCCCTTAAAGTGCACCTCAGTAATATCCGAGGATTGCACTCCAATCTCGTCGCAGTCCACCACCATCTGGAGACTGAGAAACCTGCTCTTTTTTTTCTTTCGGAGACGCAGATCAGTAGTCCGTCAGACGTGTCGTACTTATCTTACCCAGGGTTTACCCTGGAGCACCATTTTAAACCACGCGCGGGTGTATGTATGTATGCCCGGGACGACATCTGTTATCGGCGTCTCCGCAATCTTGAGGACTCCAGGTACTCCACGCTTTGGGCTTTGGTGGACACTGGCATAGATCAAATTGTCTAATCACCTGGTTGTCTCCTGATCACCGCTGTGCGAACGGTAGACACAACTACCGTTCGCACAGCGGTGATCAGGAGACAACCAGGCTCACATAGCACCTTAGTGAGGCGGCGGATGTGGCTCAGCAGCGGTACCCTTCTGCCCAATTGGTGATTCTGGGGGAATTCAATGCCCACCATCAGGAGTGGCTCTTCCCATACCAGTGCACAGATCATGCTGGGCGTGAGACGCGGAAGCTAGCGCTAGCGTTAAATCTTACCCAGCTCAGGTCCAGGGGGTACAAGGGTGCCGGATGTTGAGTCACACATGGCCAATTGCTTGGACCTTCTGTTGACTATAGATCCGGAGCGGTACTCAGTGTCGATATCTTCACCAATAGGTAGTTCCGACCATTGTCTGGTGAAATCTGTATCCGTCTATTCCCCGCCCGATCCCAGCCCAAGAGGCACACGGCGGGTTTGGCGATACAAGTCAGCAGATTGGGATGGTATGCGTTCTTTCTTCGCATGCTATCCTTGGCAGCCTACTTGCTTCTCTTCCGCTGATCCTTCGTTGTGCGCGTACGCAGTGTCGGATGTGTTGCGTCGGGGGATGGAATATTACATTCCATTCTGTGATGTAACAATGTCTGACAAAGTTCAACCTTGGTTTGGCGCCGAATGTAATCGCGCTGAAGCGCTAAAACATACGGCATACCAAGAATGGGTCCACGCTCGCAGACACAAAGCAAGTGACGTGACTCAAAAGAAGAGAGCCTATAATAGGGCTGCCAAATCCTGCAAGAAAGTGATGCGGAGGTCTCGGTATGACCACATTAGCCGAATTGGGAACATACTTGCTTCATACCCAGCAGCTAGCAAAGCGTTTTGGTCCCTGGCTAAATCTGTTGAATCGAACTTCTGCTGTCCCTCACTACCACCACTGCTGAAACCCGATGGGTCGCTGGCCCACACCGCTGAGGAGAAAGCTAATCTATTTGCCTCTCTTTTGCGGAATCTTCACGTCTTGATTCCGGTAACGCGCGGCCCCCTGCCTTTCCTGAGCGATACGAGACGACTATGGCAGACATACGCATCCATCAGAAGGACGTCCGTAGGGTGCTACGTAAACTTGACGTGAACAAAGCCAGCAGTCCCGACGGGATACCGGCAATTGTCTTAAAAACTTGTGCGCCTGAACTGTCTCCGATCCTGACACGCCTATTTCGTCTTTCGTTTGAGGCTGGAAAAGTACCAATGGCTTGGAAGCATGCTAACGTGCAACCCGTGCCCAAGTATGGTAGTCGGGCTGACCCGGCTAATTATAGACCTATCTCGGTAACTTCCATTCTCTGAGTGATCAATAATAAGCTCCTGGCATACCTAGAAGCTAATGACATCCTCAGTGATCGACAATACGGCTTTGGCCGAAATCGGTCAACTGGAGATTTTTCTAGCGTATGCCATTCACATCTGGAGCGAGGCCGTTGAGAAGCATGGGGAAGCACTTGCAGTCTCCCTTGGTATCTCGAAGGCCTTTGACAGGGTCTGGCATGGTAGCCTTATTGCTAAGCTTCCTTCCTTCGGTCTGCCCACTGGTATGTGTGACTGGATCGCAGACTTCTTGAAGGGGCGATCCATCCGAGTGGCGATTGATGGCTGCTCGTCCGGTCAAATGGAAATTAATGCCGGGGCCCTCTGGGGTCGGTACTCTCGGCAACACTGTTCTTGCTGCACATAAACGACCTTCTTAAACCCGGTACCTTTGGGTATGCAGACGATAGCACTGTTTCTGAGAGATACGTGTCCGATGAACGTGCTAGTGGGTCACAGATCCAGTCATTCCGAAAGGTTATGGTTGAACGCTTGAACTTCTACTTGAAGGCAGTATCCGATTGGGGCGATGCCAATCTGGTCAAGTTCAATGCTGCTAAAACCCCGGCGTGTCTTTTTTCCGCCAAACGGAGCCAATTCCACCTGGCTCCATCATTCCGGGGTGTGACCGTGCCGATAACCGGCGGCCTTGAACTTTCTTGGGGTAACGTTGTCGTCTACCCTCAATTTCGGCTCTTATATCGAGGCTAAAGCTCAACAAGCTGCAAAAAAATTAGGGATCTTAGCCAAGGTGAGACAGTACTTCACGCCGGAATAGCTGCTCAAACTGTATCAAGCGCAAGTTCGATCGTGTATGGAATACTGCTTTCATCTTTGGGATGGGTCTGCCAAATACCAGCTTGATGCTCTGGAGTCGATTGAGAGGCGAGCCAAGAGGATCATCGGCGATGATGCACTTGTCGAATCAAAATTCCAAAGCCTTGAGCATCGACGCTGAGTTGCTGGCCTGTCGGTTTTCTATCAATTACACTTTGGGGAGTGTGCGTTGGAATTGCACAATTTAATTCCACACAGTCCGTTCCATCACCGGACCACTAGACGTATGGCGTTGCGCCTTAATTACATGGTGGACATCCCACCCATACGTACAAAGCGTTTTGGGGAACACATTCATAATGCGTACAGCTAAGGAGTGAAATTCTCTGCCGGAGTCTGTGTTCCCTGATAGCTACAACCTAGGGGTCTTTAAGTCAAGAGTGAATAGGTTACTTCTAGGCAAGCGTGCTCCATCGTCGGCCACATCATCGTTTACCATCAGGTGAGTTAGTGGTCAAACGCGAGCCTATCAATAATAAAAAATAATAAAAAAGTAAAGCTAGTGCACCAGATGGTATACCAGCGATTGTTATCAAGGCTTGTGCGCCCGAGTCGTCTCCTGTATTGACGAGCTTGTATCGCCTTTCATTTAGGACTGGCATAGTGCCCAAGTCCTGGAAGCTTGCCAACGTACAACCTGTGCCAAAAAAGGGCAGTCGTGCCGATCCCGCCAACTATCGGCTGATTTCAATAACCTCCATACTCTGCAAGATTATGGAGCGTGTATTGAACTCGCGCCACGACACCGACAATACGGGTTTTGCCGTAATCGGTCTACTGGGGACCTACTAGTTTATGCCACCCACTTGTGGGGCGAGGCCCTCGAGAAGAATGGTGAAGCAATTGCAGTTTCCTTAGACGTCTCGAAGGCCTTCGACAGAGTATGGCACGCTAGCCTTTTGAGTAAGCTTCCAGCGTACGGCGTTTCCCCAGGTCTGATTAACTGGGTAAAAGACTTGCTGAGTGAACGGTCTCTCAGAATTGTTGTCGATGGATGCTCATTAGAGCCCCTGACTACTACAATGATACCGGTGTTGCAACTCGCTTACTGCTGCATATCAACGATCTGCTGATGCTCGGTAATATCTATGAGTATAATCTGCATACTGCAGACAGTACAGTTGTAGAGAGATACTTGCCAGGTGCTCGGGCTAGTAAGGAGCTAATCCGGTCCGAAAGAGAGGCTATGGTTGAGCGTATGAATGTCTCACTTCAGGCAGTCTCCAATCTGTCAACGCCGCCAAAAGGAGCCCGTTCACCTTGACTCCTGCTTTTCGGAATATATCCCTGGACTACACCGACCGCCTTCAGCTTTTGGAAGTTAAAGTTTTCTCAGACCTTAATTTTGGGCGGTTCATTGAGTCCAAAGCCAAGGTAGCTGCTAGGAAACGGGATTTCCCGGTAATCCCGAGACCGGTGTGATTTCAAGTTTTTTATTCCTGGGACTCGGAAAATGTGACTGAAAGCCTTACTTTATGACCCATGGATGGCCCTCATGTTATAGGGTAAAATCTATATAAGTCCGTCATAAGAGCTGTAATCTTTATATATTATCTATATATATAAAAGGAGAAACTGACTGACTGACATATCAACGCACAGCCTAAAGTACTGGGAGTAGGAGCGTGAAATTTGGTACGAGGTTTCCTTTTATAACGTAGGCCAGCACTAAGAGAGAATTTTCCAAAATTCATCCCCTAAGAGGATGAAACGGGGGTCCAAAGTTTGTATAGAGAAACCTCATTTTACGCGAGCAAAGCCGCTGGCACAGGCTAGTCTATATATAAAAGGGGAAACTGGCTGACTGACATATCAACGCACAGTCGCTATTGGGATTAGGAGCGTGAAATTTTGCACAAGGTTTCCTTTTATGACGCAGGCGAGCACTAAGAAAGTTTTCCAAAAATTTACTCCCTAAGGGAATGAAGCGGGGGTCCAAAGTTTGTATAGAGAAAACTACTTTCACGCGAGCGAAGCCGCGGGCAGAATGCCAACCCATCCCCAAATAATACACGGGGACCAGGTCAGGAAGATGATGAGGACCTCAAATTCTTGTGTGCCCAAGGGCCTCGGCTAAGACGGCGTTGCAGAACAGCCGAGGACATCGATAGACCAGATTACACAAAAATTTGGGAGAGTTCTCGTATAAAAATTGAGCAAGCAAGAGAAACGCGTGCGTGACTAATAAGCGCAGTACCGCACACAGCGTTCGCATTGAATGCATGAAAATTTCCATTCATTAATCGAACAGAAATAAAGGAATCGTCCTAATATTCTTTTTTAGAATGTGTTTTCTTTTTCTTGAACTTCGTGTAAATAACAATACAAATGTAATCTGAGAATATTTGCTTCCATAGCCTTGCGATTTACTAAACTTCCGAGCAACAAACGATCGCACATCGTTTGAATGAGTCCATGGCAAATTCTCAGCGAACATTTTAGTCATGCTGCAGGGATTTTGGCCCTCTGCAGACAAGAATCCCTCGTCTGCGGAAGCTTATATTGAGAAGAAAGAGTAAAAAACGGATGTAATAAACATTACTGTTTTTATTGTATTTTTAAACTTCTTTAAAAATTGCTCTTGTAATTTCGTTGTTCACTACCACTGAGAAAGTAAATCGAAATCCGTATGTCTGCTCAAAAGCCAAGGTTTTGGCTTGTTCATAGGTCCACCTCCACGTTTTAGTTCACCGCTCTCTTTCCCCTTTTCTTTCTTGCAAGCGTGCCAAATAAATCTATAAAAAACGTAAAATTAAGAGAATTTCATTAGGAAGTGCACACTTAATGCCTCTAGAGATACTAGGGGACAAACTGTCCTACGTTTCGTTAGTTCCTTGTAAAATGTTGCCCGGTGTCCCGCAACTTAGCCCCTAAGCTGCGGAACACCGGCCGTAGATTGCGCGTAGCGCATCATGTTAGGGGACATTTTCTTCCCCTAGTGTACTGAGGCTGGATGTCTAATTATCTAAGTTTTAAAGAGCAATTTGTTAAATCATTTCATAGCATTAAATAGATTATAGATGTAGATGTGATGACCTTCTCGACACTTTCTTCTTCCGATTGCGAGAACTATATGTCGTGGAAAAAGTTTTGACTATTGAAATTACGATTATGAGCAGTTTTAAAGGAAGTTCCCGGGTTGGGCGCTGGTCCGAGAGTGTCATATTCTCGCTAGACGGCGCTGAACTTAATATTTTGTTTTTAGTGTACCTATGGGATCATTATTAAGAGGGCCCTTCCCAATCCGTCTATTGTCAACGTGAGCATGGTTTAAAAGTATCCAATGCAATCTATAGCAATCTATATATACATCACTAATTTTTAATTAATACAAATACTTAAAGGGGCTTATAAGAAAATGTCTTGATAATATTTAAGTAAGGTCTCAATAAATAATATTCATAAACAACAAAGTTATGACCGCCCAAGATGTCACTCAATTTATGGAAATATTTTACAGGCTCAGACCAATGTACAGGCTATTGATTATGAATGAATGAATAGCAATAAAAATGGAAAAACACTGCGCGTTGTATTTTCTAGTAGCAATTGTTATGAATGATTGATTCAATAATGAATTTACCTGTTATGACAAATTTTCCTGGTCAATTCTGGGATTTCGTTTAAGTACATAAATATGATCAGTAACGGATACGGACAGAGCCCCATTTTTTTGTATGTATTATAAAATATGGGTGCATAAAAGGAGAAACTAACTGACTGACATATCAACGTGAAGCCGAAAATACTGGGACTTTTGAACAAGGTTGCCTTTTATGTCCTAAGCGAACACTAAGAGAGGATATTCCAAAATTCGCCCCCTAAGGGGATGAAACGGGATCCTAAGTTAGTATGGAGAAACCTTCTTTCACGCGGGTGAAGCCGCTGACAGAAGCTAGTGTTTCATAAAATGGCAACGCGAAAAAAGGAGAGATAACGCCCGAAGTCTCAGTTGTCATTCGGTAATTCCGTCATAAATGTGTTTTTGAAAAACCTGAAATGTTCTTTGGAAAATATTTCGTTATTGAGAATCTCGATTCTAAATAGGTACATTTTCTTTACTTTTAATTTTAGCAATATAACAGTTTTTAGAAGACTTTTCTGAATTAGTTTTACACTGATTTCAGTACAAACCTAGATTTAATATCCACAAGATATGATTTCAAAATATCTAAAATCAAATGTGTAATAACGTCATAATCACGGTTAACGACTGTATGGAAATGTGTTTCTGGTTGGCCGCTCTTAACGCCTTTCTGAAAGTTAACATTTAGGTCACCCAAAGGGTAATGGAAAGGGTTATGCTCAATGTTTCCTTGCGTGATCAAATAAAAAATGAAAATGTCCGCAGATGAACCACAATTACCGACATAGCCCGAAGAATCGTCAAACTTAAGTGGCAGTGGGCAGGGCTCATTGCTAGCAAACGGTTGGTCGATGGGGCCGAAACGTTCTAGAGTGGCGACCGCGTACCGGAAGACGCTGCGTTGTTAGACTTCCTAAAAGGTGGACTGATGACCTGGGTAGGGTCGCAGAAATCCGATCGATAAAAGACGCACAGGACCGATCGTTGTGGCGACACTTGGGGGAGGCCTATGTCCAACAGGGGATGTCTCTCGGCAATTAAATGATGATAATGATGCTGGAGATACAATTAGTGATAGGTGTCATACTAATATTTTAGAGGCGAAAGTTTGTGATTGTTCTTCACTTTTGGATAACTTGGTACCAACACGAGTTGATCATCAGACCTGAGAGACCTGATCATGTCCTGGAATAGCACCTAGGATATTTAGTTATCCTGGAAGTTATCCTTGGGATAATTTCCTATTCGATAATTTCCACGCGGCTCAAGTCGCTGATAGTTGCTAGTTGAGAACAAAACGTAGTATCTACAAACCTAGGAGTCCTGACTGTCTGGTTATGGACTGGACAATTGTATTCCCAATCCGGTAGTTGGAGTATATAGATAATTTCTTCATTGTCATCAGCCTTCTCACCTGGCTTTGCTTGAGATGAGGCGTATGGCTGCAAGTTAATTAGGTTTTCAACTTATTTTTTTGAATTAAGTATAATAAATGTAGGTAAGTATGTAAAATGTAAAATTAGGTAGGTAGGTACTGCTCGGATCAAAAATCTGAGAAATAATGGGTATGTAGGATGAGTTCCTGGCTAAGTCGGTAGTAGCTACACGTGTCGATCTTCAAAGTTAAGCAAAGCTTACTGAAATCGGTCTTTGGATGGGTGACCATTATTTAGAGACCAATTAAAAGTTCTTGTAGAACAAAATATAATGAAGTTGATATTAAAATGTACCTATTAATTAATGCCATTAAAAATCAGTCGTCACGGATTGCTTGGCTGATCGGACAAATGTATTACTGTTGTGTAAGTAATTAGCAGGTAACAAAACTCATATGAAGCATTACTATTCTATATTTTGATGAAATCATTTAGGCCAAAATCCCAGAGCTGTCTGATATACCTAACTTATTTTCACATGGATGAAACCTTAGGTTCTCAGTAGCGTCTCACGTGCTTTGAATACCTGTGTGCTTGTGGAGCTCCTCCTTTTAACCCCTGGGCAGGTACCACGTAATTTTTATGTTTAGGGGAAGTTTGGTCATTAAGTACCTACAATTTGTCTGACTAATGAAATATAACTTTGTAATAGTTACCTTTATTTAAAAATCAGACATGTAAAAATAAGTAAAATTCATTTGGTCCATCGAAAGTGTCTGACACTTATGCATGGGCGTACCCAACTTCTGGCGTAGGAGGGGGGCAAGTCAGATTTTTTAGGTCGGATCGTCCGCGGCTGTTTTGCTATACACACTACACAAACACACCTACATGAAACATTAGGTATATATAGTGTAGTGTGTAGGGCAAACAGCCGCAAATGATCCTGCTTAATAGGTACTTAGTTAATTAAATCAATAAACTTTTACAAAAAAAATACAACCGACTTCAAAGTAAAAAAAAAACACTGAAAAGTGCAAAATAACTTTAATTTTGGAAGTCGGTGTTTCTATAATAGTTTTGTCTCTTAGTTATTTAACACCGATTTCCGAAATTAAAGTTATTTTGCACTTTAGTGTTTTTTTTTTACTTTGAACTCAGTTCTATTTTTTTTTGTTTTTAAAAGTTTTTTATTTCACACTTTACTTATGGTACCACCACTAAAAAGTAGGTACCCCTCAGCCAACTTAAATACCTTATAGCCAGAGAGCATCTCATGAAAATTCAAAACAAACAAAACAAACAACAGACAAAACTTTTTACAAATAAAATACAACCGACTTCAAAAAAAAAATACTGAAAAGTGCAAAATAACATTAATTTCGGATGTCGGTGTTTCTATAATAGTTTTGTCTCCTCGTTATTTAACATCGACTTTCGAAATTAAAGTTATTTTGCACTTTTTAGTTATGGTACCACCACTAAAAAGTACCCCTCAGCCAAACTTAAATACCTTATAGCCAGAGTGCATCTCATGACAATTCTAATAATCCCAAACACGGTTAGATTACATTAATTTATTACAGAGTTCCGGTGCCTAACTTCAGGCTTCATCATCAGATCAGTTCGATATATTCCCCCTCTTCTTTCTACACTACACGTATAAACAAAGCAATTTTACTTGTTACGACGCTTCTGCTGTGATCCTATGAGGAGTTCTGTTCCATATCTTCGAAGTTCATGATCAGATCATAACAATATTTCTATGGGACCAACTCGGAAGCATAACCTTTCAATATTTTTTTTTTTTTTAATCGGTCGACAATTGGCCGAGAAATCGGTGAATATACATAAAAAAAACATACATTCAACCGAACATATAACCTCCTCCTTTTTGAAGTCGGTTAAAAAGTAAATGTATGTCATGTCTATGTCAAATAAAATAAATGCTAGTCGCTCGCAACTCCCTATAATGCTAGTCCCGCGCCATCGTCGCGCGCGGTTTTTTGGCAATTGCATCGTGCATTTTGCCAGTGTCTACTGCGCGGGCATAAGGCCCCGTTTGCACTTTAATTAGTAATTAGGCGAGTTCATACATGTTCTGCGAGATTTCCAAGGGGGAGCAGCTGCCCTCCCCTGCCCCCCCCGGGTATGCCCATCCACTTATGATACTACTTTAGAATAATATTCTACAAAACATCTATAAAAATCAGCCATAAAAATTTAAGTTAGGTTACTCTTATTTTTAGTTCCCTTTCTCACCTGGTACCTGCCCAGGGGCTCCAAGGAGGAGCTCCACAAGCACACAGGTATTCAAAGCACGCGAGACGCTACTGAGAACCTACAGTTTCATCCATGTGAAAATAAGTTATGTCAGACAGCTCTGGGATCTTTGGGCGGAATTCACCAATAAAACTAATTGCGTTTTAACGTTTGGCTCGAATAATCGCGTTTAGCCGCTGACACTAGTGTCACTTGTAAAACAACAAAAGAAAAATACAGACATTGGCAAAATTGTGGTTTCTTTTCCGCAAATGCCATAATGAAAAGTTGAAGTTGAAAATACAGACAAGTGACACTAGTGACAGCGACTGAACGCGATTATGCGAGCCAAACGTTAAAACGCGATTCGTTTTATTGGTGAATTTCGCCCTTAATATAATTAGATATCGAAATTAGATATACTACTGAATTGTTACAAACAAAAATAATCCGAAGACTAACTCTAATACCGTGATTGATAATGGCGACATCTATCCACGCATAACCCAACACAACATAAAACAACATCACATTTAGTGTTGCAAAAACTTAGGCCAATTTCGACTAATGTAGTTCTAGTAAAAGCTTTGGCATTCCGCCGCTAGATGGTATTAGCAGTCCATTCAAAACCGAGTTATACTTACAAAAACGCTAGGAGCAGTTAAAGCTTCGCTTTGATCCAAGAATCCGTCTAGAATTTGTTGGTTAACCTTAGGCCAATTTCGACTAATGTAGTTCTAGTAAAAGCTTTGGTGTTCCGCCGCTAGATGGTATTAGCAGTCCAATAAAAACCAAGTACTTACAAAGATACATACTAGGAGCAGTTAAAACTTCGCTTTGATCCACGAATCCGTCTAGAATTTGTTGGTTAACCTTAGGCCAATTTCGACTAATGTAGTTCTGATCAAAGCTTTGGTATTCCGCCGCTAGATGGTATTAGCAGTCCAATCAAAACCAAGTACTTACAAAGACACTAGGAGCAGTTAAAGCTTCGCTTTGATCCAAGAATCCATCTAGAATTTGTTGGTTAACCTTATACTTGCGGGCTAAGTTGAAGTGTTTCGAATTTTCCTGCGTCATAGGAAACGTGATCAAGGGACGCCTGAGGAAAAACTATGTAGGTTAATTTATGGGTATTTGGTTGGTTATTAAAAGATAAATGGTAGGTAATTATAAATGATAAACAATAAAGTATATCCTATAAATGCCTAGTAGGTACCTAACTGTTTTGATGAAATCCTCTGTAGGTAATTAATTAATTTTGAAATAAATACCGGAGGGGAGCGCAGAAGTCACAAGAAATCAGCCCCTAAAAAGAATAGCACGCGGTGCACCCCATGTTTAACGAATTTCAGTTGTGATAATATTGCTAATAGATGGCGCACCTTGCTTCTGACAGCACCTGCTTGCTGCTGAAGAAATTGATTTCTTGATTGCCAAAAGGTAAAATGCCCATGGATATCTAAGGTCCAGTCGATTGGTGTAAAGGAGGGTGTATGATGAAGTCAACGATAATAATTTGAATTTTATTATAGTTACAGTACGGTCAAAATAAGTTGGCCACTCTGAAGTTGGCGTTTCGAAGTATTGCGCATAACTCGTCAAGAACATTTTTTTAAATTTATTACTCATTTATTTTCAAATAACAGAGACTCATTTTAGTTAACATACAGACAATACAAATCATAAATTACATAAA
Organism: Mythimna pallens; assembly: GCA_961205895.1. Lineage (NCBI taxonomy): Eukaryota > Metazoa > Arthropoda > Insecta > Lepidoptera > Noctuidae > Mythimna > Mythimna pallens. The sequence goes on from OY540824.1 coordinate 28,951,609, forward strand.
ATTAAAATTACTCGTAACATTACAATGTACCTACATTGTAAAATGATCATTAATCGAAATGAATACTCGAAAAAATAAACAATAGGTTCGCCGTATGATTCTTAAAAAAATACTACGCATGCAATTGTTCGAAGTTGAGAGCGGTCACAATTTTTCGGCCGTACTATACCTACTTAAGTAGACATGGGACAAGCGATAAGAGGACACGGGCACTTTCATGCGCTGGTGTTGATCATCGGGATGGTTTGAGTAAGGTAAAACTTCTACACTACCCACCCTTAAGCCTGAACACCTTTTAAAGTTGACCTTCGAAAAAAAAAAACTTTATTGGTTTCGACTCTGATCGGGCTGCTAGAATAGAAAACCTACCTAGTAGCGAGTACGCACCAACGTTTTTGAAACGATCATTATTTATGCTACAATACAGTCTAAAACAGTTATAGTGAAAAACAACTTTATGAGCACAAAAGCAGTTTGTTGAGTTAGGTTCTGTTTGCGTCAGATTCGGGCGATTTGCATGCTCTAAAATATTATAGGATCCCTAAGTAGGTATTATATATTGTAGGTATTCATTTATTGTAGGTCAACCTCATTTATTGTAGGTCAACTTCATTTATTGTGGGTCACCTACAATAAATGAATACACGAGAAATAAAATAAGTTTTATAAAAACAACCTCATACCTAAACGGGTCAAGATACAAGGCTCTTTTCGGAAGATTAAAGTGAGCCTTAATGTAGTCTTCATCCAAAAGTTGGAAGTCGCTCTGGGCTCCTCCAGCCGATGCCGAGGCCGGTCGTGGCTTGCCGCCGCTGCCAAACTGCATGGCTGCGCGCGGGTCATCGCGGGGCACCAGGCATATCAGTGGGAGATTGGCCCTACCACCTGCGCTGGTGGCAGACTGGGTGCCTTGACATTGGCAACATCTGTAAATACGCAACTAATTTAAAGTGTTGGTAAAACTTGAAGGCTTCAGTCCAAGGGGTAACTAAAAAAAATATTTGAACTGGTCCCATGCTGATGATGTTTTAATGATGTCATGTTCCAGCTGGTAATGGAGCTATCTAAGTAACAGAGCTATCCCTTTTTCGGATATTAAAATTTCATATTACCGCCCCGTATTTTATACTACATGACTGGAGCTAGTAGTTAAATCGTACACAAATCTTTGATACATGCGTGAACTGTGAAAGTGTTATCTAGTGTGGTAGCTTTTGTCAATAAGGTTTCTAAATAAAATTAAATGGGTAGAGATCCAGATGAACGCAGATCCTTGACTGTTCTTTCAGTCAAGCAGACAAGCTACAACTAAACATACGGCAAGTATTTGTTGCATAGAATTTTTTTCATATCTTAATTACTATTTTTTAGTTTATTGTTAGCCTGTCTTCTTCCCTGCAAGGCATAGCACACAATTCCTTTTAATTATTTCCGGTATTGTGTGGACCACTCGCATCTGCAGGTGTCGACCTCGTCCCGCCACCTTAACCTGGTGTAGTAAATATTTACAACCAGAAACTCAAGAAGCCTATATTAATAAAAGGAGAAACCACTGGGACTATAAATGTGAAATTTTGCCCAAGGCTTCCTTTTATGACGTAAGCGAGCACTATGAAAGTATTTTCCAAAATTCACCCCGTAAAGCAGTGAAACGGGGGTCCAAAGTTTGTATGTAGAAAACATTATCACGCTGGCGAAGCCGCTAGCTGAAGCTAGTCTAAGTATTTTTTTTTTGTAGGTGGTAATCTCAGAAAGTACTGGTCCGATTGCTAACATTTTTTGACCGATAGAAAACGGCTTTGTTCCTGAGTGACATATGTTGGCAACTGATAACCATGGTACTAGGCAACTGATAACCATACATATATATTTCTAAATACATACATATATATATATATAAATTACGCCCAGAAACAGAACAAATGATCGTGCTCATCACACAAACATTTGTCCTGCGTGGGAATCGAACCCACGACCTCCGGCATAGCAGTCAGGGCCACTAACCACTAGACCAACAGGCCAGTCTAAATTACTTAGTAAACATCAGGACACAACACCTGGGCCTGTCGCGTTATCATTACCTATACATTTTGCGGGTCCCACACTGTGGCAGATTCAGTCACGCTTAGCAGATGCTATGAGTGTCATCGGTGATTAGTGTTCCTAAACGCAGATCTCAATTCTGAATGAATTATTATAAACATTTTAGTCATGGCCGCCGTTGTTGAAGCCAGCCGGATTGCTGAACGGCCTGTCATAGCGCATGACAAATCTTACGAGTCAAATCTTAACATCTTTGTAGATGACATACTTATGTTATATTTTTATCTTATCCTTAGAAACGAATAATCCTACTTACGCGGTAGCCATTTTTTCAGAACAGGGACTGGTAATTTATTTTACTTAGATACTGACATTTTTTTTTGTATAAATTTTATTTCTGGACCTAAAAAATCATTATCGCTAAAAAATATTTCCAAAACTGTATGTCATCTACATGTCAGAGTTTTTTGTTTTTTATTGTTTTCTTTCTTTATGGCTTCACAACCAAAACACATAAATTGAGTACCTATGTGTATAAAACCTAGTAATGATGTAGATACCTACTCACTATTATTAATTTTTAAATGGTCTAAACGCGGACCGTTGTTCTCGTTTATCCTTCCATCCGTCTGCCAAATGAGTTTAGTGGTTGCTTTTTATCTCTTACCCAAAGCCAAATAGGTTATCAGTATATAATCAAAATTTATTTGGTCTTTTTTCTACCTACATAAAACATCTGTGCATAATACCCAAAGTCATTAAATATCTTTAAATCTCTTTGATAATACCTAATATTCAAGATTAATGGAAAACATGACATGAGTGACCGGCAATGTCTGTGTTTTTTTCCAAAATTGTGTAACCAGTATTTTTTTTTAATTCCGTTTGACCTAATAATTACAATATTTGTAAGCATAGGGACTTATTATTCTTTATTTTACCAAAACTTAATTATATTTAAAAACTTGAAACATTTCGAATATTTTCATGAATTCTGCTATGCTGAATGGTTTACATTCAGGATGGTTGATCAACAAAATATACAACAACATATGTATATAAGTAATAAAGGACGAGTTTGCCAGATTTTGTATGGCCACCGTCCCCACCCTCCAATAGACATGGGATACAATCATATCAGTTTGTTCATTCTTATCCACAAAAGACAAAACCGTTGATTTGGTTGTTAAAATATATGGGGTATTAATTTAATTTAAAAAAAAACCTTGTAGAAATTAATGTGTTTATTTTTCCATACAAAGACATTTACTATTAGTCATCTATTACAATATGATCAAGCATTTGTGCTGGTGCATTAAAATTAATTTGTTTCCGTAACCTCATGTACCATACAATGGTTTTTATGTGCGCACAACATAGGTTAGGTCAGGTCAGGTTAGGTTAAAATATAATGTTTTATAAAACCTAAACCCCATACTTTTGAAGTATGTCGCCGAAATAAAAGAAACTCTATGTAACGAGACGCTTCGAATGACAACTGTTTCAAATGTGTCACAAACACACACACAAACAACAATTTGAATTTGTTTTGTGTTGAAACAGGTGTCATTTTGGGGGACAGTTTTGCGCAATGCCCTTTGTGAAATATTTTTATAGAATTGTACAGGGCTTGCCGAGCCGTATTAAAAATGTATGACAGTAGGCACTATGTTATGAGTATATTTAAGGTCTAAAACACTTAGGTTAGGTTAGTTTATAATGTTTTATAAAACTTAAACCCCATACTTTTGAGATATATAGCCATAATAAAAAAAAAACTCTATTCAACAAGACGCTTCGAATGACACCTGTTTCAAATCTGTTGGTGGGTGGGGACAATTTTACGCAATGCCCTTTTTCTATTGTATTATAATTTGGGGAATTATAAAACGAGCGAATAAAAAAATACTTAGCGAATGATGATGAGATACTGTTTTAATAACTTGAGCGGTATGAATTTGAGTAAGCGAAAAATTAACTAAACTAACGACAAATTTGATTAATAATACAATTCAGAACGCATACCAAAAATAGGTCTAAACTTACTAAGTGAGCGACTAATTTGTAAGTGAGTGACTAAATTAGTAAGTGAGCGACTAAATTAGTAAGTGAGCGACTAGCAATAAAATTGAGGTTTTGCATAACGAACTACTAAAAAGTTTACTTTAAGAGCATTCATCCGTTAAAACCACGCGGAAGTCTAAATCAATGATTTCCGATGGAAAATATAACAATAATGTCTTTAATTTCTAGATAAGATATTGACAACATATTATTGGGAATTTCATAATCTAGTGTATGGTCCAAAAACATTTTCAAATAGTCGTATCGTTTTCCCATTAGAACAGTTCTTATCCAAGCCGTTTTTAAAACTAGCGGTCGATGGTCTACGTAGATACGAGATAGTAGTAAAACCCTGTATGATAAACTTACGACAATTTTACTTTAAAAAAATATATAACATTGATTAATGCATGGCCGAAAAAAAAAACACGATTGCTGTAAGTTTTCATTCAAGAAAAGTAAACTCAAAACTGTCCTATTTAGCAATTTTTCGAGATATTAAACAAGTTAGTTTAGGATCAAATATGGGGCATTTTTGTTTTTTTTAGACCTAGTAATTGAACACATTTACATTCTTAGACATGGCATAATAATTTTTTTAAAAACTTATTTATTTAATTTACAATTAATTATTTAGAATTACTATATAATAGACGATTCATACTGACAATTTCATACTTACTAAAAACGTTGGCAAAGTATCAAAATTATCAATGCGGTGTACGACACGCGGTTATAATGCACTCCAATACAGAAAGCTGTGTGCACGCTAACTGTAAAGCAGTGTGAGTAAATTTACCTAAAATCGAAGCGCGCCGCTCTGGAGTAATGCTCTTAAGAAATGTTTTCGCCATTGTCTAATTATCTAGTCGCAGGTAGATTCATTATTTTGAACTGGGTGAAATAGGTTAGGTTAGGTTAGAACTGTGACCAACAGCTCGTGAGCCGAGCGAGCGAAGCGAGCGGTACCGCGGCGGCGGCCGGCTCCCTACGTCCAAGTCGCTCGCAAATTTTTTTTTACCTTTTTCAAATATCCGGGTTTTCGATATCCGAATTATCAAATTACCTTGTGACATATATAATTCTGTTGATTTCTCGTCACTCACAGTCAGTCGCTCACTTATTAATAATAACCTAAATTAATTATTTTTGTCACTGAAATTTAAATTTACAGTCACTCGTTTAAATACTACCCTTATAATTTATGTTATGTTTACTGGTTTGTTTTTATATTTTCTTTGTTGCTCTTGTTCCTTCTGTAATGCTTATGCCATTTTTACTGTTGTGTGTGCCGTTCTGAATAAATGCTTTCTTACTAAGCCGTTTGCCAATTTTTTTCATTAAGCCCAAAATGTCAGCCCAAGAGTCTTATAAAAGGTTTTTGACTTGTCAAGTTAAACAGTGTCCTACTCCTAATCCACAGGGTAACAAAATAGAGAAGAAACATTCAATATTTGAGCAGGGGCGCGCGGCGTGTAGGAGGCACGTGGCCACATTTTCCGACGACAGATTTACAGTCTGCCCGGGCCAGGCACACGCTGGGCTGTTTGCAAACGATCCGATATTTATTCATCGCCCCAAGCCACAGCTTTATTGCTTTCTACGCGCTTTTGCCATCATATTTGAGTTGGCAGTTGTGATTAAGTATTTTATTAATAGTATAGTGAGGTCTTTTGGTGAGGTCTCAGTTTTGAGTTGAAAAGTTTAACGCATTGTTTGATTATTAATATTTTTATGATCCAGTAGAGGCAGTAGTTAGACATGATATTGATGAGAATGATGGTTGAGAATGTGTTCGTATCGCTCGCTCCTTTTCGATTCAGCTGTAGCTATTGAATTAGCTTGACACTAAAATTTTTAATCTCATTGCATTCCATAAGATGATTTTTATTATGGTTTTGTGACGATTTACATTTTTTTTTATTGCTTCGGCTTCCAGTACTGCGGTAGATTCTTTTTTTTATGATTAGCACTGGATTAACACTTCAACCTTTCTTCGACTGTAATATTTTTTTTCATTTCTGATTTAATTCATAACTACTATGTCGCTCCATCATATTCATATTTGTAACGATTTTGCCATTTTCAAAAGGCACGCACAATATTGCTTATACACCCGAGGTGACGTCATAGTCAAATGAAATCTTGCCTATTTTTTTAAGCGACAATTCAATTGTTAGTAAGTTGTTATTAGTAATTTAAATCTTACAATATTTTGACCAGGCCCTCATCAGAAGGCTTAATGTCGCTCAAAGGGCAATGAAAAGGGTTAAAAGAAGTTTTCTTCCGTGATCTAATCAGGAATGAAGATATCTGTTGGAGAACCAAGGTGAAGGCCAATTTATGTAATAATGGAGAACATTGTTCACAGAACAGATGATGTTGTTGGGACTGAAAGGTTCTGTAGTGGTGAACGTGTATCGAAAGGCGCAGTGTTAAAAGTCCTCGCACAGGGTTGACCGATGACCTGGTAAGGGACGCGGGAATCCGATGGATGCGTGACGCACAGGACAGGTCATTGTGGCGTCACTTGGTGGAGGCTTGGACATATCCAAAGGTAAACGTGTTTTGGCTGAAGTGATGAGGGTGATGAATATTTTGACGATTAGAAAAGTTAAACAAACTGAAGTAGGTACTTACTAATCTTTATATATAATTCTTCTGTAGGTACGTATGTTTGTCACTTAACTTCTCGTAAAAGGCTTGACCGATTTGGATAAAATTTTGTCCCTGGATGGTTTGAAAATATTATCGAACCTAGTAGACCGCACTACAACTGGGTTCTCAATGTTTTATCTGACGAAAAACCGGCTTTCGGGCAGGACAACGTCTGCCGGGACCACTAGTAGTCTACAAATCTCTCTAATCTAATAATTTATTTTGAATGTATAGGGTGTTTAATGCATCGTGTGCCAAATTGAAATGGTCGACGGAAAGGGTCATCTGCTATTCCTTCAGACCCTAAACACTTCTCATGCCTTGTGATTTTTTTTTCATCGACTTTTTATTGTTTTATGAAAATAAGACCCAAATTTTTCATTTAAATAATTTTTTTTTTAAATAAGGCGTAGACACTGAATTTTAATTTTATTTAGATGTGTATTGTATTAGAGTACTTTTATATTTAAAATTAGTGACATTAGCTAACTAGTTTTTTTTTTAAATTTACTTGCAAAGTTTTGGACTTCAATTAAAGCTGTCCATGTTACAGCTGTTTACATGGCTATAAAAAAAAATCAAAAGCGACCGGAATCTTCCAACTTCCTCAAAAATTGTCTAGTTTATCCTCTTGCTAGTGATGTGCCACATGCCATAAAACTCTTTTTATAACTTTGTAAATTCTCTAGAATTGTGAATCTAGTCACATAAGACTAAAATTCAAAATTATGATTTAATAAATATTTTTGCTTAAATGGTACCTCAAAAACCTATTAAAAATGTTATCTCATTCTTATAAGGTAAAATCTGTCTCGTATTTCTCTTTTCGTGGGTTTTACTAGAAATCAAAAAAAATAAAATTGCAGTTTTTAACATTTATTTCATAATTTTTACAAATCCTGCTCAAATTGTTGGCCGCTGTTGTAAATATAGGTCCAACATCTGTTTTGTATTTCGACAGCTGTTGTACGAAGTTGTATTTCCTCCTTAATTGTATTGAAAAAACGGCTTTCAATACAATTAAGGAGGAATAAATCGAAATAAAATTAAAATTCAGAGTCTACGCCTTATATATTTTTAAAAATTTGTATTTGAATAAAAAAAATGTGTCTTATTGTCATAAAACAATAAAAGTAGATGAAAAAAAATCCATAGGGCATGAAAAGTGTTTAGGGGTCTGAAAGGATAGCAGATGACCCTCCCGTCGACAGTTTCAATTTGGCACACGATGCACCAAACACCCTGTATAAGTCGTAGACTCTAAATTTTAATTTTATGTAGATGTGTATTGTATTAGAGTACTTTTGAATTTAAAATTACTGACATTAGCTATCTATTTTTTTTTTACTTTACTCGTAAAGTTTTGGACTTAAATTAAAGCTGTCCATGTTACAGCTATTTACATGGCTATAAAAAAAAACCAAAAGCGATCGTAATTTTCCAACTCCCTCAAAAATTCTCTAGTTTATCTTCTTGCTTGCTTGTTTAATTCAACAAAATTATTCAACAAAATCCAAATTAAACATTTTTTTTTTTAAATAGTTTTCACTAATTCAACACATTTATTCTACATAAAAATGTTAAACATTATATCTAGTATATTTCAAGATAATTGACCACTACTTTTTTCCCATCGATTTCACAATTGTTTTATCTTCACCGTGAAGTTATCACAATTGTTTCCTAAATCCTTCCTTGGTTTCGTATAAATATAATTAACTTTTAAAAAAGAACACTCATACCACACGCACACGCTAGAGATGTGCCACATGCCATAAAAAAACTTTTTATAACTTTGCGAATTCGTTAGAATTGTGAATCGAGTCACATAAGAAATATTCAAAATTATGATTTAAAAAAAAATCGCTTAAAGGATTTTCAGGTATCATTACCTGAAAATCCTATTAAAATTTTTATCTCACTCTTATAAGGTAAAATCTGTCTTGTATCTCGCTTTTGGTGGGTTTTACTAGAATTAAAAAAAAAAGGATTTTTAACATTTATTTCTTAATTTTTTACAAATCCAGCTCAAATTGTTGGCCTCTGTTTGTTGCAATTTAGTCTTATGTGACTCATTCACAATTCTAGCCAATTTACAAATTTGTAGCAGTTGTTGTGCAGTGATGATAGTTGGAAACTAGGGAGGTACTAGTTCAACGCATTGAAACGGCTTTCTATACAATTAAGGAGGAGTTCGTGTGTGTGTGAACGGCTGCCCTGTGTACGTACACAGGGCGGCCGTGCCATATGAAACTCACTCAAAGGTCCTCACCGTTGTCAGTTTCAAGTTCAGGTCTTCGGCGCAGAACGACAGGTGCGCGCGTCTTGAGCAGCACACCACCACAAGGTGTATCTCTGTCACACATTCCAATCGCTGTTTAGTAGCTCAGAGTTTTCAACAGAGGTATCAAGGAACATCTCGGTGGCCGCTATCAGATCTTGTTCAGTTATATGCACATTATTTCGCCATTGACAGGGCTTAGTTTTAATTCCTTGAACGTTTTGGTATATACAATTAATTTTAGTTGTTTTATTGTTTGCCTTGTGTGTTACGAAAGGACTATGTGTCAATAGTAAGAGCCGGGTCCGAATCACAGTTTGGAAAGCCAAGTTTTCCGCGATTAATCCATATATTGATAATACATTAATGGGCCTTATATCTACAGAGAAGCATTTATCAAAGAAAGCTATAGGTACACCAATGTTATAAGACTTATAATTCCCTTTTGGGTTAAGATCTTCCACTGTACAAGTACCAGTGAGGCATATTCTTTTAAGGTATTCGGTGATCTCGGTGGCTGTGGACACCATGTTCCATACATGTAAGTACTTATGGTCGGAGTCCAGGATTATGGAACCAGAGTGAGTAGTGTTTTCGGTATTTTGGTCAGTTATACTTGTGTTATTGTCTATTGAAGAGTCGGGTTGATTTGAGTAGCTTAATTCAGGTTGTACTTGCTTAGAGACCTTGGGGTTTGCCATACGAGGGCTCAGCTGGTTCTTTTTTTGTCTTGGAGACAACATCGGGTGCAGCAAGTTTCTGATTTAATACTTCAATGTTGGTGGATCTCTTAGCTGCGCTGCCTGAGCATGACTTCTCATAACTTGGTAATCTATCATTAAGAATTCCTACTTGTTGTATGGAGCATCAACTGTTGCTTGGTATGCTCTGATGAGAGATATGGCTTTGCCCGGTTGTTCTTTTAATCTTTGTACTTCCTGGCTGAGTATGGAAATACTTCTAGAATCGCAAACCATTTTTATGTTGGTAATTGTCGATGGTAGCCTCTTCCTGAGCGTCACATTTGGGTCTTGCAATTTTTTTGCTAAACCCACTGGTATCAACGAAATATCGTCTGTTTTTTTTGACATAGGTACATTGACATTCTGGACATATCCATGTTGTGACATTCATCTTCGTTGCGTTAATTCCACCCGTGCATAGAACATGGTACCTTTTGTCGCAGGTTTTAAGCGTACAATGTAAGTAGTCCTCATCATACAAAATATTGCTACGACATGCCGAGCAATCCATGTTTAGATATAATAATCAAGTCAAAGTTCGAAAACTTAAAAAAAGGCAAATAAAAGAATTCGAAGTATAATATATATGTATAATTTGTTTTACTAAAAGAGTCTTACATGCAAAGCATTAAGCGGTCAATCACCTGCGTCCACGAACCTCTGCACTTGCATGTTGGGAAATTTCCGAGCTTTAATTTGTAAATTTTGGGATTAAATGGCTTTATTAGAAAGTACCTACTTACCCTGAGTGAAAAACTGTTTACACGTAAAAAAAATACCTGCTCTACTTACTATTTTTTTAATTTCGATGCCGCCAATTGCTGCCCTCCTAAAACTCGGCCATCGGCGTCGCTCGCTCAGTTCACCTATTAAGAACTATAATTTATGACGTACTCCGTGGTTTTTTATTGTCTCTGAGATAACGCATTTAGAAAAGCACACACGGATTTGTGCAGCCTACTTGAGGAAGTGTAAAAAAATATATATTGAAATCAGCACATCATTAAATCATTCATAAGCATTCATCCATATAAAACAAACAAATTCGGCCTCGATTTTCCGCAAACCCTGTCATTGTCGCCGTATTTAATGAGCCAAACGCTCCCTAAGGGCGACTATGAACGTGCGACTATTTGTCTAGCGGGCTGACGACAAATTGATCGCAGTCGCGTCGTTTTATTGCCTGCGACTGTGGCGTGATGTAACTGCTAAATGACGAGTGTTCTGGCAAAGCGAGATATCTAATAATATGGCGCTTTTTAATCCATGTATTTTGAACTTTAAAAAAGCGATCTTTTTATTTAAAAACTCCACTTTCACAAGACATCCAGACCCGGAACCACTATCTGTTGGCCATACACATTTAAGTATGTAATATTTATTATTATTTATTTATTGTCAGACAACTAAGGCCTGACAATAAGTAATATAAAAATTTGCTGGTGGTGACAACAGCAGCGTAGGCACGTTTAGGGGTCAACGTAATTACCAGAAATCGTGGAACACTACGCATCGTCTACGACTCGGGCTCGGTCTGAATGGCTGGACTACGAGCTGCCGATTGCTCGCCGTCCGCAAGCCCACGCCCACATTGGCTGGAATTCGGGGTCGGGATCCCGGTTTGGGCGTGCGGGCCGTTCCTTTGTGCGTGTGGTGGCCTCGTTTGCTAGTATTACTGTTTCGCAGAAGTAGGCGAACGCCTGCCATTTATCCTCGCTGCAAAACATGGCCTGAACCAGGGACTGGCGCGAGAGGTCGTTGCCACCGAATACACGGCGGTGCTCTGCCTGAGCGGGGCATACCATTTACCATATGCTCCACTGTGTCCTCCGGGCGGTCTACACAATGGTAACACCTGAGCGTTTCTTCCGCCTGAATCCGATGCAGGAACAGCGTCATGTGAAAGGTGAGGACGTTGTGACGTCTTTCCAGCCACTCCTCAAAGAGGGAACTTACCGCCATAATTATGGTGTACCCAGCACTGGGTTGTGATAGTTGCTTCCACCAAGAGATCCCGCCGGAACTCTGTCCGCCATACCGCGACTTGTCCCGGCAGCGGAGTTTTGCCTCGGCGTTGCATCTCCGCGCGAAATCGTGCATGCGTGGAAGGCCTGTTGCCGTCATATCCCATGGTGGCAGGCCAGCAAGGAGGCTCGCCGCTTCGCGGGAAACCGTGCCGTATCCCCGCACCATCTGGATGGCTATGACCCCCACGCGTGCGTTCAGCTTGACCGCCGGTCGCTTTCGCAGCGATGGTGCCCATACCGGCGCCCCATAAAGGGCCATGGACAGAATGATGCCTCCGTAGAGCCTCTGGCATGAGGCGTCTGGACCCCTAGGTAGGGCAGGACCCGCTTGAGGGCAGCCCCAGTCCGGTCCAGTGCGGGAGTCAGACGTCGGAATGCTCCTCGAAATTCCATTAGCTATCGACGACAAGTCCCAGGTACTTCATAGTCGACTTGACGCGATGTGAACTCCTCATACCGTTATTTGGGAACTGGATGGTGGCGCGTTCCGAGAGCCATGGAAACATATGGCCTCGGACTTGTGCAGTGCCACCTCGAGTCCCAAATGTTGGATCGCTAGTTTGGCCGTCGCCTGGCCCAACACCCCCTGCGCCAGGACCAGCGTGTCGTCTGCATAACAGAATACGCTGACCCCGTCGGGGAGGTCGCCGCGTAGCACGTAGTCATAGATAAGATAAGATATTTATTATGCATATATGGGTACAAAAAATGGTGACATAAAAATATAATAAGCATCAGTCATATTTAACCAGAAGGCATGCGAAAGTACAAACTACACTGGAGATTCTGAGTATCACCGGGTGCCGACGTACCTCCTCGATCGATCGGATCGAGGCCTAACTGAAGGAAAGGTCATTATCTACCCCGGTCACCGGGTAGAGTAGAAACGTCGAGAGATGTCGTGTGGTGTTTCGTAGGGATCGGTAATAGACCGCCCTTGTGGAACAACAGGTACGACTACGTGCTGCGCGGCAACCTCCCCGACGGGGTCAGCGTGGTCTGTCACGCAGACGACACGCTGGTCCTGGCGCAGGGAGAGTTGTACCAGGCGGCAGATGAACTAGCGACACGCGTGGTTGCGACAGACGTGGAGAGGAACCCGCAGTTGGGACTCGAGATTTCACTGTACAAGTCCGAGGCTATGTGTTTTCTTGGTCCTCAGAACGCGCAACCACCGGGTCCCCAAGTAAAGGGAGGAGGGATTCACATCGGCGTCGAGTCGTCAATGAAGTACTCACCCCTGTTTCTGTTTCTGGTACTTGTCCTCAACAGCCGGTGAAATTTCGAGAAATACTCGACGTCTGGCTCCCAAACTGGAACGAACTGGGGCTGCCCAGAAGTGGCTCCTGCCCAACCTAGAAGGTCCAGACCTTTTGCTGGAGGCTCCACGCAGCGATCGTTCGGTCCATGGCCCTTTACGGAGCGCCGGTGTGAGCGCCGTCGCTGTGAAAGCGACCGGTGGCCAAGCTGGACGCATGCCAGAGGTTCATAGTCATCCGGATGCGGGCACACCGCACGGTCTCCCGCAAAGCAGCGAGCCTTCTTGCTGGCCTGCCACCATGGGATTCGATCTAGAGAAAACAGTCCTTCCACGTATGTACGATTTACGCATAGAGATGCAACGCGGCGAAACTCCGCTGGCGATGGCGGACAAAGTTTCGGCGGAATCTCATGGTGAAGTTGCGACAGCGACTGCTGTAAGCCAGTGCTGAGCACGCCATAATTATGGCGGTAAATCCCCTCTTTGAGGAGTGGTTCAAATGACGTCACGGCGTTCTCACCTTTCGCATGACGTCACATCACCAGACATGATAAGTTCGGGAGGTTCCTGCACCAGATTCGTGTGGAAGAAACACCCGGATGTCACCATTATGTAGACCACCACGACGCACATGTGTTAGTGTCGTTTGTGTCCAACTTTCAACCTATTTTTAAATATTTTTTAATAAAAATTATTGGAAACGTTTCAGTTACTGATTCTGAACAAACTTATATTCAGGTTTCGCATGTACTAAAAATAATGTTGTATAGATTAATTGGATTACAAAGTTAAAAAATCATTTTGTACGGCTTCTTATTGATAAATCGTAAACAGTGTGCAACGATTTAGCCACTGCTAAATGTTCAAGTTTATGTACCTATCCTCTTACCTGTAATATTTACCTCAGTTTCCCAGTTTGAATCGAGATCACAAGAAATACAGAACTTTCTGAACAAGTTAAAATAGACTTATGAAGATAGTAGAGTTGATTGTGGAGATCATCTATATATATAAAAGAAAGTCGTGTTAGTTACACTGTTTATAACTCAAGAACGGCTGAACCGATTTGGCTGAAAATTGGTGGGGAGGTAGCTTAGAACCAGGAGACGGACATAGGGTACTTTTTTTTCTTTTTTTTTTTTAGGGTAGAGTAGGGTAGAGTAGGGTAGAGTAGGGTAGAGTAGGGTAGAGTAGGGTAGAGTAGGGTAGAGTAGGGTAGAGTAGGGTAGAGTAGGGTAGAGTAGGGTAGAGTAGGGTAGAGTAGGGTAGAGTAGGGTAGAGTAGGGTAGAGTAGGGTAGAGTAGGGTAGAGTAGGGTAGAGTAGGGTAGAGTAGGGTAGAGTAGGGTAGAGTAGGGTAGAGTAGGGTAGAGTAAGGTAGAGTAGGGTAGGGTAGGGTAGGGTAGAGTAGGGTAATTTTTTTTTTACTAAATCCCGCTTTTGGGCAGAACAACGTCTGCCGGGACCGCTAGTTTAATATATATTTGTGCAACAAGAGAGCAAAGTTGTTTTTTGCTGCGAGTGCTAATTTTGAGTCAAGAGCAAGCGAAGGATTCTTTGATTGAATCACGAGCGTTAGCGAGTTATTCTAAAGTAGAATCCTGAGCGAGGGGAGGGATTCAAAGGCACGAGATGCAAAAAGTTTTGCTCTCGTGTTACACACATAATTTTTCACTTCAGCAGCGAGAACACATATATTACTTGGGAAATAAAATAATTAACAGTAATAGCTTTAATAATGATTTCAATTAAAATAAATACTATCTCTGTCGCTAGTTTTGCTCATATTTTACAATTATTTTAACATTCTTAATCTTATTTGCTACTATTTTATTTCCGCTGTTTGTTAAAGCACGTTCTAAAACAGTCAATGTTGAAACTAGCAATAATTATTTAAAGGCTAAATGCTAGTTTTATCTGCTGCTATAAGTACTCAGGTACTCTTATTTTTGTTCAAAAACAATAATAAATTTAAAATTCAATAATTATTTGTATAAAAAAAGCAATTTTATATTTTACAAATATTTTCTATTTTTTACGCATTTGCGAACGTGTTTTTCTTTGTGATGGAATTTCAAAATCGGAATGAACTTCGAAATAGCATGTTTCTCACTCGCTTTTTTATAAAGGCGAGAAAGAGACAGAGTACAGTGCAGTTCGAATGTTTCAAATTGTATGGCTAAAAAAATAAATAATTAAAAAGTTACTTTGTCTCATGCAGTGAGCAAAATCGAGTTTTGCTCACTGTTTTCAAGCAGCAAAACCTACTTGTTTGAGCTGCTGTGGTGAAAAAAAAATCTACATGTTCGTGATAAGGCCTGTCATACTGTATGGATCAGAATGTTGGGCTGTGAAAAAGACGGATGAAAAAAGATTGTATGTAGCGAAGATGAGAATGATGAGATGGATGTGTGGTGTAACGAGAATGGATAAAGTGAGAAATAAGTATATTTAATAATAATATAATAATAATATTTATTTATTTCACAAACAAAGTACTTATTATATTTTAACAAATAAATGCTCTAAACAGTAATATACACAAAAGTTTTAGCAGCTGGAGCCGAACTAGAACGAGTCTGTATTTCGGCTTACAGCGCCAACCCCCCTGCGTTACATTTCATACTAAATCTTAAATGCTCGCATTATACAATACAAGAAAATAAGGTACACTCTGATATAGTTCTACTCTGTTCCTCTCTTTATGTGAGGAGGGAGAGGTAGGCCAAAGAAAAAATAGATAGATTGTGTGAGAAGTGATATGAAAGAAAAGGGCGTTAGTGATAGAGTGACGGGTAACAGAACAGAATAGAAGAAAAAAATATATTCCATTGACCCCAAATAAAACGGGACAAGGGCAAGAAGATGATGATGTGTAGATAATTTTTTGTCATGTTTTTTGTTTAACCATGTCACCTAGATACCTACATAATATATTTATTGTCGCCTAGTAGATAAAGTATTATTATGTAACTATGTCACCTTAAAAAAATCTGCGAAGTAAACTATATATCAATTTGAAAATAATAATAATAATATTCCACAACTATCACACAACGCCGTCTAGTCCCAAGCTAAGCAGAGCTTGTGTTATGAGTACTAGACAACTGATAAACATACTTATATGTATATTTCTAAATACATACATATTATAGATAAATTACACCCAGACACAGAACAAATGATCGTGCTCATCACACAAACATTTGTCCTGGGTGGGAATCGAACCCACGACCTCCGGCATAGCAATCAGGGCCACTAACTACTAGACCAACAGGCCAGTCCAAATGTCGATATATTTCATTTATCCAAACAATCATGTTGGAAACAAGTTAAGCAGATATTGTTTAGTAGACAAATTGTACCGTAACTCATTTCGACTTACGTATAAGTATTTAAGTAATAGTTAAGCAAAAAAATGAATAACATAAACTATATACAATAATAGCCTACCGAGTGTTTAACAAAGGTTTTGTTTTGTTTTGTAAAAGGCGCTACGCTATCCCACAAAGGGAACAACCAGGTATGGTATTCGGATGGCTCTAAAATGAACACCGGTACAGGAGCGGGGGGTACACAGCGACAACTGCAATCTTAGCCTAAGCATGGGCAAACTGGCGACGGACTTCCAAGCAGAGACCTATGCTATAATCAGGTGCGCGCAGGAAATACTAGATAGTGGCACCGAAGGGGACACTGTCTACATTTTAAGCGACAGCCAAGCAACACTTAAGGCACTCACGTCTAATAGAGTAGATTCTGGGCTGATACTAAACTGTATTAAATAATAAACCGGATAGGAAGGCGCAACAAGGTCAGATTGATCTGGGTGCCAGGTCATACAAGAGTAGAAGGCAATTAAAGAGCCGACACTCTGGCAAGGAAAGGATCCGAGATCCTCTATACGGACCGGAACTCTTGATGGGACTCTCACCAAGGGTTATCAACCAAGCATTGAAAAGGGCTGCGTTAGAGATACACAGCACACACTGGCGCAATACAACAGGCCAGAAGAATGCAAAACTATTTCTCAATGACATAGATAAGGGCTGAACCCAAAAACTATAGAGGTACAGCAGATCACATTTCCGAACAGTCACATGAGTCTTCACGGGACACTATTTTTTTTTGTAAAAAAATTTTGTTTTGTTGATCAAGTAGTTTTCGGGACATTGTGTTTAGTCAGTGAGTGAATGAGTGACAACTTTAATTTTTATTTATATAGTTTAACTAACATATTTTATGCTTTTTAGTTCATTTTTTGACATGTCAGTCGTGTTTTTTAATTTTTTAAATTATTTTTTAATTTTGTAAAAAGTTTTTTATTTTACCCTTTTTAGTTATGGTACCACCACTAAATAGTACCCCTCAGCCAAACTTAAATACTTTACAGCCAGAGTGCATCTCATGACAATTCTAATAATCCCAAACACGGTTAGGTTACATTAATTTATTACAGAGTTCCGGTACCTACCTTCCAGCTGGGCGAGAGATGCGAAAGCTAGCGCTAGCACCCAGCTGATCCAGGGGGCAACGAGGGTGCCGGATGTGGATTCTCACACAGTCAATTGCCTGGACCTTTTGCTGACAACAGATCCAGACCGCTACTCTGTGTCGATATGTTCGTCTTTAGGCAGTTCCGACCACTGTCTGGTTAAGTCTGTGTCTGTCTACTCTAGACAGTTAGTTAAGTCTGTGTTTGTGGACTCTACAGCCCTAGAGGCACTCGGCGAGTTTGGCGATACAGATCAGCAGATTGGGATGGCTTGCGGTCTTTCTTCACATGCTATCCTTGGCAGCCCACTTGCTTTTCTTCAGATGATGCTTCGTCGTGCGTAGATGCCGTGACGGATGTGTTGCGACAGGGGATGGAGTACTTCATCCCATTCTCTGACGTAACAATGTCTGACCAAGCTCGTCCATGGTTTCGCACCGAATGATATCGCGCAGACACGCTTAAGCTCGCGGCATATCGAGCTTGGGCCGACGCTCGTGCGCGCAAGGCAAGCGATGTGGCTCAAAAGAAGAAGGCCTTTAACAGGGCTGCCGAGTCAAAAAGAAGGTGTTGCAGAGGTCTCGGTTTGACCACATAAGCCGAACTGGAAGCAAACTTGCTTCATACCCCGCAGGTAAAGAGTTTTGTCCTCAGGTTAAGTCGGTTGAATCGAAAAAAACCGCTGAGGAGAAAGCAAACTCGTTTGCCTCTCTTTTTGCGGAATCTTCTCAGGATGTCAGGCGTTCGTATCCATCAAAAAAACGTTCGTAGGGTCCTGCGTAACCTCGATGTGAACAAAGCTAGTGGCCCCGACGAGATACCAGCAATTGTACTTAAAACTTGTGCGCCTGAATTGTCTCCGATCTTGACACGCCTATTTCGCATCTCATAATATGAGACTGGAAAAGTGCCGATTGCTTGGAAGCATGCTAACGTGCAGCCTGTGCCCAAGAAGGGCAGTAGACCTGACCCAGCAAACTACAGACCCATCTCTGTTACGTCCGTCCTCTGTAAGAGATGGAACGGGTGCTAAAAAAGAAACTTCTGGCATACCTAGAAGCTAATGACATCCTCAGTGACCGGCAATACGGTTTTCGCCAAAATCGGTCCACTGGGGACCTTCTAGCGTATGTATTACATCTGGAGCGAGGCCATCGAGAAACATAGGGTAGCGCTTGCCGTCTCCCTTGATATCTCGAAGGCTTTCGATAGGGTCTGGCACGAAAGCCTTATTGCTAAGCTTCCTTTCTTCAGTCTACCCACTGGTCTGTGTGATTGGATCGCAGACTTCTTGAGGGATCGATCCATCCGAGTGGTCGTTGATGGCTTCTCGTCCGGTCAAATGGATATTAATGCCGGGGTCCCTCAGGGGTCGGTACTCTCGGCAACACTGTTTTTGCTGCACATAAATGACTTACTTAAACCCGGTATCTTTGGCTATGCAGACGACATCACAGTTGCCGAGAGATATGTGGCTGACGCACGCGTTAGTGGGTCACAGATCCAGTCATCCCGAGAGGCTATGGTTGAACGCTTGAACTCGTTCTTGAAGTCGGTCTCCGATTGGGGCGATGTCGATCTGTTCAAGTTCAATGCAACTAAAACCCAAGCGTGTTTTTTTTTCCGCTAAACGGAATCAATTCCACCCGGCTCCATCGTTCTGAGGTGTGACCGTGCCAATAACCGACCATCTTGATCTTCTTGGTGTTACGCTGACGTCAACTCTCAACTTTGGGCCATACATCGAAGCAAAGGCTCAACTGGCAGCAAAAAAGCTGGGTATCCTCACGAAGGTCAGACAGTACTTCACGCCGGAACAGCTGCTAAAACTTTATCAAGCACAAGTTCGATCATGTATGGAGTACTGCTCTCATCTTTGGGACGGGTCTGCCAAATACCAGCTTGATACGCTTGAGTCGATTGAGAGGATCATCGGCAATGATGCACTTGTTGAGTCAAAGCTCCAAAGCCTTGGGTATCGCCGCCGAGTTGCTAGCCTGTCGGTTTTCTATCGTTTACATTTCGGGGAGTGGAAATGCACAATCTAATTCCGCCAAGTCCTTTCCATCATCGGACCACTAGATGTACGGCGTTGCGCCACCGGTACATGGTAGACACCCATGTGTGTGTTTCCTGATAGCTACAACTTAGGGGTCTTTAAGTTAAGAGTGAATAGGCTACTTTTAGGCAAGCGTGCTCTATCGTCGACCACATCATCGCTTACCATCAGGTGAGGTGAGAACGCGAGCCTATCATTAATAAAAAAAAAAGTTTCATCATCAGATCAGTTCGATATATCCCTCTCTTCTTTCAGTCAGTCATCGACTACACGTATAAACAAAGCAATTTTAGTTGTTACGACAGTTCTGCTGTGATCCTATGTGAAGTTCCATTCCATTTCTTCGAAGTTCATGATCAGATCATAAGAATATTTCTATGGGACCAACTCGGAAGCATAACCTTTCAATCAAAAAAAATTTTTTTGAAATCGGTCCACAGTTGATTGAGAAATCGGTTAACATACATAAAAAAACCGAATATAGGACCTCCTTCTATTAGAAGTCAGTTTAAAACGATGAGACATAAAAACTGCCGTCTGTAATCGTTTCTAAGCCTATGGCCGTTCGAGTGAAGTCATTTTCACAATTTGTTTACGCTGCGGCATATCCGATACCTGTTGAACAGTCAGATCAAACACTCGTTATGATGGAAAACGTCGACATAGTGTTACCACCCTTTTACACAGAATTGAGGACAATTCTAACTTGTTTTAAACACCTTTTGACAAGTTATCACCGAAACGCTTTGGGAGACGTTTTGTTGGCGAAGACTCGAGAAGTTAAATGTTGTATTTGGCTCGTATTTAGGGATTTTTTTATGGCAATTGATCCGGTTGCGACTATTCTGCTAGTGTTACGTTGAAACGGTAGGGAAATATGTGTTGATGGTTTTATTCTATATTTTGACGTGAAAACGTACGTTTTTAAAATTGCTTCCCACGCAATCGTAGGATATTTTATATATTTACATTTAATGTGGTGAGATAGCATAGTTAAAGTATATAATAATGAAGGAGAACATAAGCATTGTTTTTATTTAAATTAGTGACCATTATTTTTAGATTAATGGACTTAAATTGATCGTCAGCTCGTTAGTTTCGATCCAAATGCTTTTGTTTTTAGATGTTACCGTCCCACAGCTGGGGAATGGCCTCCCCTAAGTCCTTTCAGACATTCTTCTCCCCCAGTCCATCAGATACTTACACTTTATGGCTTTGATGTAGATTTTTTTTTAGGTGGGAAAATCATCTAATGAAAGAAAGAAAAGAAAGAAGAAAGAAAGAAAGAATACATACATACAGAATTTTACATCCCGGGGCCCCGGGTTTCGTTTTCACACAACCCGTGGGCCCAGTAGGCTTTGACCCTGCTGGGCCCCTACAATTTGCTGACATCTCCCCGAGGCGCGCGTGTCGTCGACGACTTGGGCTCGGTCCGGACGGTTACCGGACCGAGCGACCCATTACTCGCCATTTGCAAGCCCGCACCTACGGTGGCCGGAAATCGGGATCGGAATCCCGGCGGCGGTTAGGGCATGAGGGCCGTTGCCTCACGCGATCGGCGGCCTCCTTTGCTAGCATTACTGCTTCACAGAAGGAGCCGACCGCCTGCCACTTCTCCTCGCTCCGGACCATGGCCTGTACCAAGGCCCGGCGCGAGAGATCACTGCCGCCGTTCGCCCCCACAAGGACACGACGGTGCTCTGCCCAGACGGGGCACACCTCTACCGTATGCTCCACCTTGTCCTCTGGGCGGTCCGCACATTGATGGCACCCAGGCGTTTCTTTCGCACGAATCCGGTGCAGGAACCTCCCGAACTTACCATGTCCGGTGAGGTCCTGCGTCATGCGGAAGGTAGGGACGCTATGTTGTCTTTCCAGCCACTCCTTTGTACCTACGATCTAAAAGCAATCACCAACGCCAACAAGATTTATCATTATATTCCAAAATTAAAGACTATTTATAGGCGGACGAAACTTTACCCAAGATTCATGTTCCGAGAGGGTTATTGGACAAACATTATGCTGTCAGCAGGATCATTACACTATGCCTAAAATTGTTTTCTAATTTTATAGTTCCTTTCTGTCTTATTACAGTTATTACTCACTCGGGATTCATTATGATTTGTGCTAGTCGTTTATCGAATAATAAATCTACTTTTATTTATGTGTAGTAGAGAGTCTCGTAGAGAATATGTGCTGCTTGAAATTTGACAGTCTTCTCTCAATGCTCGACGTGCGGTGAAGTGCTTGTTTACGGAGATACGGGGCGACGCGCGGCGCGTTGGGCGGCGCGACCCGTACTGTAACTTATTCATCTGGGTTTGAGACAAATGTAAACAAAGAAACCAATGTAGGCCAAGTTTCTTCGACGCGTTTGAATACGTTACTGTCTGCTTCTCTGTTGAATGCATTGGCATTTTATTTGCACGCTTTTTCTTCGGCGAATAACAATATATCAACGAAAATATCTGAAAGCGGCACTCTCTTATCAACAAGTTGATCGATAGTGAAAAAGATGGCGGATTATGACCCGCCCGATGACAAAAGTCACATTTTAATGTAAAATGTTTTCAGTATCTGTGGTCTATAATTTGGTAGTATTATATATGGTTTGTTTACCTTTTGTCTCACGGCTCCCTGAATAGGGTATAAATTCAAACATTGTGACGTTGTATGAGAGTGTTTACGGGAAGCGTTTTTACACACACGCGTTTGCTTGAAATATAGGCGGTGCTCGCCGTGTCGCATGCGGCGATGCACGCGGTGTTCTCAATTCAGGGTAAAACGTAGTGACAACCGCGGCGGGGCCCGCGGTCTCGTACGCTCCAATACGAACTTATGGCGATATTTACTACTGTGCCCGCCGTGATCGGTGCCGTGTGCGCCACCATGAGCGCCGCGTACCGCTACTCTGCACGCCCCGCGCCTCTGTAAACAACATCGTACATTGCCATATGTTTGTATTTCCGCGTGCGATGACGCGGGTCGCTGCACGCGCCTCTTCTCTGAAAACACTACTAAACCCGACGCGCTGCGAGACGCCAAGCCGCACGCGTCGCGCAACGCCCGTGTCTCCGTAAACAAGCACTTAGGCGGAGCGAGCGCGTTGCCCAGCGTGGTTGGGTCGCCACAGTACATCGCGAACAATGGACGGAGATTTATTGATTTTTATTAAAAAACTCAATATTTTACTTTGACTTTAATACTCAAGACTTGACTTTAATGCACGAATGAAATACAAATAGAGACTTGTGATTTCTTAATTTAAAATACCAACGCGCAACGTTGAAAAACTTTCCGTCATGCATATTAAGCTCGGGCTTACGGACAACGAGCAATAGGTAGGTAGCTCGCCGTCCGGCCGTCCAGCAAGGACCGGCCTGGAGTCGTCGACGGCGCGTACTGTTCCACGCGCGCCACAAAGAGATCAGGTGTCAGCAAAACCGTAGGGGACCAGCAGGGCCGATGCGCGCTAGTGCGACAGGGCATTTCTGAAAGGAAAACCGCAAACGCAAACTGAAGCTAGAACGCAAAGGCCAATTGTAAGACATGTAGATTTTAGTCAGCAAAAGTCTGACACGCCCTCTTCTCACCCTAGAGCCGATAGAGAAGTCATTCGATGATTTACCAGCTCAAAACATATATTAAGCTACGTACGATATTTCTAAAGGACCAAAATTACACTCCAAGTGATCTAAGTAATACGGCCACTGTAGTCAAGTCAAGCGGCTGATGATCTGCGGGCTAGGATCGTTATAAACTAATTCATCTCTTAGCAATGTCTTTTATTTTTTGTTATTTCAACAGTACCTATTCTTTTCGTGTTTTATGTCCCGATCGGATTTTATAATTAAACTATAAGGCAATGGATTAGAAAATTTCATTTGTCATAATACTTTATTTGCCAGAAACATGGTAATGAGGAAGTTGAATACAGCACATAAGTTCTACATGTTTCACCAGTGATTGGTATACAAATATTAGGCAGTATATGTCATTTAAAATTATTATATATATATTTTTTTAAATCCTACAGCATTCATAAGAAACCACAATTGAATTATATACCTATTGAATAAAATATTATTTTGCATTTTTAACATTTCACAATTAGATATATATATTATGTCACTTATATTATTTCTAGGGAATTCTTGTCATTAAAAAAATCATTTAAGTTATAATAGCATTAATTTGTCCAACAGCCATGCGCGTAATCTCATTTTAAATAATGTCATTAATTGCAATTCTCTTATAGATTTTGGTAATTTATTAAAGTTTGGTTGTGATTAGCATGATTCAGTGTTACACAAGGCTTCTCAGTATCTTTCAAAATGCAACCTCAGATCTACCCGCCCAATAAGACCCTCCAGAGAAGTTGATTGATATCATTAACATAATATATATTATTACGAAAACTAATTTCTACCGATAATAAAAGCTCATAAACACAAAACAACAAAACAAGGGCCAAATAAGCGTTATTGTGTCGGAAAAATCAATTGGAGCGATTTTATCGCGATCACACTCAAGTGCGCGATAGACGACGATAATCCCAGTGATAACGATATGATAACGTTATACAAACTTAGTTATATTCGTGTTGATAGTGTGGCATGTTATGAGTGTCTGACAAGCTGGACTTTCGCTGTAGGTATAGGCAGATTCAAACTTAGTGACGTTTGTGAAGTTTCTTTTGTGCTTCGCAGGGAATACGGCTTTCGCACTGAATTAGGTATTCCGTTTCGCAGTACTCCTCTACTCACCTTCGCTGCTACATGCAGCTTCTCGTAGAGTGTTCCGAGTCACCATTGTTTAGGTTCCATTCCTCAGTCAGCAAAAACGGAACCCTGTTGATCCCCGCGATGACGGCATGAAATTACCTATATCGTTAATCTTTAAATAAAAAAATATTTATTTTAAAATACATATTAATAATAATATGTATGACAGAACAGTGTAGACTGGTCATCATTGTAAGTACCCAAAAGTCCAATTGGACACGTCATAATGACGGCGGTAAGTCCCCTCTTTGAGGAGTGGCTAGAGTGGCATCACGGCGTCCTCACCTTCCGCTTGACGCAGGGTCCTCACATCGTGTTAGGTAGGAAGCTACGGAGGTGTGAATAGAAAGACGGAATGATTCGTAATCATGTATAAGACAGTTGCCCTTACTATCCGGCGCAGCCACATCTATAACTACCTATACATACATATCTCTTATCCCCCTTTTAAAAAAAAGATAAATAAAGAATAACATTGAGAACACACTAATGAACCTAATAATACTCTTTATAATCTATAATGCGTCTGTTCCTTCGGACACGGACAGGCGTGTGTCTGATATCATCATCGGCTGGTGCCGGCTGTGGGGTACTGAATGCAGGACTGCCTTCCACTGCTGAGTTGCAAGCCGCAAGCATACCTGGCATTGTTGGTGAATCTGCTGTGTTGTCAGTACCCACAATGTCATGGTTTGTGGTGTCATTGGACACCGTTGACGATTTTTCTATTTCGTAATTGGTAGGATTATTCCCTTTTTCCTGTGGATTCCCCTCTTCTTGTGGTAAGCATATAGTGGTTGCATATAGTCAGTTTTTCCGGGTTTCGGGATGAAAATAACTTTCACCTCACGCCATGCATGTGGTATATATCTGTGTGGTATGCAGGCACGGTATATCACCAGCAGCCAAGGCATTAGGATGTGTTCTCCCCACTGCAGAAGCGCCGGAAAGACACCGTCTAATCCTGGTGACTTGTGCGTTTGGAAGATCCTGATGGCCCATTTAATTCGGTCTTCTGTCACTATGTTATGAGCTCTGGACCAGTCGAGATCAGTTGGGGTCTGTTCCGGTACGCTCGACCACGTCCTGTCCTCAAGTAGGTTGCAGTCCGGGAAATGCGTTTCCAGTAGGACCTTACTGGTCTCATGGTCTGTTAGTGTGTAGCTGTTGTCTGGTTTTTTCAGCGCATCAAGGATACATTTCTGGTCAGCTGACAGGATTTTCCTGAGTCGTGCTGCTTCGGTATTTGATTCAATGCCATCACAGAAATTGCGCCAGGCGGAGTTTCTGGTGGTCCTAACTGCTTTCTTATACATGTATTGGGGTACTTTGTATTGCTCCCAGTCATCTGAGAGTCTTGAGTTTTTTGCTCTATTGAATTGTTTGCGTAATGTGTTTCTGAGTTTGACAAGCTCTGCATTCCACTAGGGATTTCCTTTTCCTTTGATGTGTTAGTTGACAGTTTGTGTGGTATGCTTTAATTAGGTGGTCTATGAGTTTTGTCACGGCGTTATTTAATTCTATGGAGTCAGTTATTTGGGTTACGGGTCTTTGTTCCCTGGCTAGTAGGGAGGTTAAGTAGTGTTTGTATTCAGGTACATTTGTACGGCGAGGGTTGCGCCGTGGTTCTAGGGTTTTTGTGATGGCTGCCAGAGAGAAACATATTCTTCTGTGGTCAGAGCAAGAGGGTTCATTCGATACACGACAGTTGGAGATTAGGTTTGTCGCGTTTTCTGTAGCTAAAGTCAGGTCTATGACCGTTTGTCTGCGGACCGTTACCCAAGTGAGTTCCGTGCCTCGGTTTACGATGTTAAGATTAGTGGAGAATAAGTATGTGGATAGTGACTCACCTCTGGTGTTTGATACTTCACTACCCCATAGTGGGTGAAGCGCGTTTGAGTCGGTGCAGATGATCAGGTCCAGGTTGGCGTTTTTGTTGTCAGGTTCCTCTCTCTGGAGTCTTGACTGCCATAGCTTTGACCCTATTTCTGATACCACTTTTAGTACTTTATAGCTTTTTTATTTTTATTACGTATGTCTTTTGCATGATACAATTATTAATAAAACTAATATTATTCCTTTATTCATACTAATATTTTCGCGTGACCCAAGGGTTGGCTTTTACCTCGGTCAGAGATTAAGCATTGCCATACAACGTGGCAATGCCGCTAGCCTTTTGGGCACACTTCCAGTCGACAGCGATGCGGAGGAATTTTATGACGCCATATTTTAGCTAGTAGTTTTTGCCTTTAGTGTATATATACTTTTAATTAGTTAAGTGTTTTTATTGAATTATACAGTTAATTTATGCATATAAATCTACACATATAGGTAGGTATAATATTCATATTATTTAAGAAATCTTTGAAGACTGAATCCTGGTAATTTTTTATCTGAAATTAGATGACAAAAAAAATCTAATAATCCAAGCTGCGAGACTGGAGGTACTGCAGCACCCCAAGGCTGGAATATGTTGACGCAATATGTTGCCACAATATGTTGGCTGTCAAGGGGAAGGCATGACGTCACACAATGGCGACTGGAATTTATGCGTCTGTCTGATGGGGCTCAGCACGTGCGGACTCTAGGAGGGTGGCTCGGGTTTTAATTGTTAAAATTGCTGTGCTATTTTGTTGGTCACACCTTTCTATATCTTACAAGCTGATATTTAACAGATTTAAAAAAAAAAGAAGGACCATGTCGTCTGAATATTATTATGTCGTATATTCAATTACTTTACATATTTTTAACACACAAATAAAAAAATACATTACAAAATAATATTAATCCACCGGTGTCGGGTGTAGTGTCCAAGTTACCGGAGGTTAAGGAGGAGTAAGTACTGCCTTCTGCTTCAGGCCCTTGATCCAAACGCACAACGACGACTAAGACACATGGCCGGCGAAGCTTTTGGCTATAAAGCCAATGGTGGTCACGACAATTGGCACAATGACAGCCGAGTCCACATTCCACATGTCGGCCACTTCGTGTGCTAAGTCGAGACATTTGATTTGTTTCTCTTTCTCAGCTTTCACGAGATAAGAGTTCTGTGGGATGGTGATATCGACTATCATTGCACGGCGCGCTAATCGATCTATCATCACTATAACTGGTTTATTGGCTACAATAGTCCTGACAGTGACGGTACACCAATCCCAGTACAACGTGACCTGTTCATTGGGTCAAGCACATAGGTACTTGCAATACGATACTTCAGAATCCATTAAGTTGTACTTCAAAGTAAGTTGCTGGTGAAATATCCTGGCTACTTGTTTATGTCTGTGCAAATACTCGCCGTTAGCCAGACGATAATAAAAAAAATGAGAAATAATATGTCTCACGGTGGCATGCCCGACACACGTCAACCGTCCCGTCCTTCATTATATATTTTCGGTAGTTGTTCGTTAAGATAACTTCGTCTATAATCGCACAGACAAAACCTTCAGTTTTCCCAAAAAGGTCACTGAAACGTAACCAGGCCAAGGTCGCCGAGAAATTATTATTAGATAAAAAAAAATGCAAAATAACTTTAAGTTCGGAGGTCGATGTTAAAAACGATAAAAATAATACCAGAAATAGAATAGAATAGAATAGAATAAACTTTGTTGTACATCAAAATAGTAACAAAACTTTTACACTAATTTAAATCTTTGGGTACAAAGAAATACCGGCTGTCGAACTTTAATGATATTTTGTAATTTTTTGAAGTGGGTTGTTTTTTTTTGTAAATCAGTTTTAACTTTTTCATGAATTATATTTTTACATATATATCGATGTTTAGAAATATCGACTTATATTCTAGAGACAAGCACGTACATGGAAAATATTTGTCAAAATACTGAAAATTTAAAACAAAAGTTCGCTGCGGCTCTACATTGGCATTATGCCGTTTAACAGAACTATTAAAACATACAGTGCTAAGATAGCTTTTAGAGGACACTTTTTTCGCGACCAAAATGTCTTAAGCGCCGAATTTCGTGGCACTTACGCGTTACGTTCAACATAGTGTAATGTTCAAGATGTATGGATTACACTACACCTGAGTCGATTGAAGTGAGTGTTCGGCACGCGTAATCTAGTGCGTAGTATCGATGTTTAGAAAGGTTTTTTATAACATACTAACTCATAGATCTACAGGACGTAACGGATTTTTTTTTTAATATTGGTATGCCTTTTTTGAAGAATTTAAATTTCTTGTGAAACTTATTAAAAATCATTTTTGTAAAACTCTACATTTATTAAACAGAAAATTTTAGTAATAATAAAAACTTTAGCGTTAATTTCAGTCTAAATAATTGTTTTGTTTATTTCTTTTTATTACACACAGATTCAGTTTTAAGCAGTTAAATCTTATAGTTATAAAACGAACTTAGTTAAAATCATACTAATTCTTAATAACTTTACTATTATCTAGTAATTCTAGTATCTAATAAATCAAATCGGTCATAATCACAATAATGTTAATTCTCATAATCACAGATTTGTTTCTTATGCTCATGATAGCGACCTTAGGAATCATCTTCTATCATTTTTTTATTCAGATGGAAGCACTCTCCATGTTATTTGCTGTAGGTACCAAGATTTTAAGGAAACCTTTTCAAATGGTTGTGTACTTTTATGCTCATTTTACAGCATTTTTAACGTTATCTAGAAGGTCCTGACCTAATTCTACGTAATTTTCTGCCTTTTCATTTCTTCAGACATTTTTGACGACTTTGACGAAAGATTTCCAAGCCGCTGTTTCCAAATTATTCATTAAATAACAAAAATAAAATTTTGATAATCTTGTCTCGTCTCGAGTCTCAACCCGAAACTTCTGGGACACGAGACAACTAAAATTACGAAAAGTCCCGGGACTTCGAGATACGAGACGTCCCGGGACCCAAACCTTAAAAATGATTAATTGTACTAATTAAGCAAATCAAAGACAAACCCCAAAAAACATATTTTCCTATCCGTAACGTATATAAGAGGGTGGCTCTTAGTCCGTCTTACCCTATTGATTAGCTATTTCATTAAAAAGTATTCAACATTAAAAATGTAATTTTTATTGTGTCCGATCTTATTTGTCAAGCGACAGATCCGTCTGGAGACTCTTGACGAATGGAATCGTCGCTAGTTCCCGGATGCGGTGGAGGCGTACCACATTGTAAGGAAAGTAGAAATGGACTCAATTCTAGTGCAGGTTTTGACAGGACACGGCGGGTTAAGCGCAAGGAGAGCCGAAGTGCACCTGCGATGACGACAAAGTAGAAAATGTTGAGCATTTATTAGTAGAGTGTCCTGTAAATAGCATCGATAGGCTAGAGACAGAAATGGAAATCGTGGTTAAGGCAGACCACTTCAGCCAGATAATGAGAAATAAGAAATTAAGAGGAATATTTTTAAAATACTGCAAAGCGGAAGAGTGTGAAGAATACGAGAGGCATGCGAGCGAACTGGAATGACTGAGTATAAATATAATGAGTATAATATGTTTGTTTAGGCTCATTGTAGATTGATATCCCTTGGTTGGCACTGGAGAGATCATAATCAGCCTTTTAATGTTCCCACTGCTGGGACTCAGGCCTCCTCTCTAAGAGAGGGAATGGGCTGTAATTCACCACGCTTGCCTAGTGCGAGTTGGTGAATGTCACATGTCTTCGATTTTTTGGTTCTAGGACATGCCGAATTTCTCACGATGTTTTCCTTCACCGTGTTGAGAGCATTGATGATGAAATAAATTACACAAATTACTTTGTGTAATTTATTTTATGCGCCTGGCTGGGTTTGGACTCGCGACCTACAACTCATATGTCGGTGCCGTTTCCAGTCGGCTACTACTGCTCTCTCTGGAGAGATGCTTTGTCATAATTTACCACCGGAATGTGACCCCAGAGAAAATACCGTTTTCGAATATTAAACGACTGCTCATTGTTTCCGCCAGAGAAGGGCATGCGGCACGCGAAATATGCCAGATTAATTTTACACAGTGAATACGATTGATTTCGGACTTTTGAAAATGATTCCCACATATGGTAAAATAATTGTTTGAGGAATAAATATTACTTTTTTCCAGTACTGATAGTCAGTTTTTGGATGTCTATTTTTTATTTTGGAGAATTTATCAATTAGTCCTTGCTGGGGCCCGTTGCTGTTTAATGTTTCATAGTATTTCTGTTATCATTGATATTCAAGCCACGCAAGGGTTTAAAAATCAATTAATTTTGAGAATCATTCAAAGTCAAAAGTCAATTTTTTTTTTTATTTTACATAGGCCTACATGGGCACTTATAAAACGTCAGAAGCTAGTGCACGGTTCCAAATTGGTCGTTTCCTATGGAGAAGAACCGGCAAGAAACTCCATGGTTACTCTGTTAAAAAAATTTTTGTTTACAATATTTTCATATTACAGTATTAATAGACATTATGTAAGAACAGTGTAGACCAGTCGATATTGTACCCAAAAGCACAATAAAAATAATCATATTAATAAAAATAAAAAAAGTGAGTCGTAATAGGAAGTAACCTAAGAATTCTCGAAGTCCACGGTGTTCTCACATTCACATTAAAAAAAAAGAAGCTATATAAAAAAAAAAAAAACAAGAACAATAAGTAATTACAATTATCAATAAATGACATGTCAACAAAAAGAAAATTACTAACGAATTTATGATGGTTGGCGTCTAATAATACAAAAAATATTGCAAAAGCAATGTGTAGGAAGAAAAGAAAAAAGAAAATGTATATATTAAAACAAACGTGGAGCAGTTAGTAGATAGATGTACACAATATTATGAGTTACCAGGGGGCCACATGTGCAGAAGCAGTCATTGAAAAACAAGCGTGTCTTCGACATAGTCTTTAACTTTGTAATACGCTTTTTTAGTTAGGACACGCTTAATATGGGTTTTGAACTTGCCCTGGCTAAGTTCAGTCACCGCCTTTGGTAGCTTGTTATAAAAGCGTATGCTGTTTACTAAAAATTGTGATTAATAGATACTAAAAAATCAAAAATATTCAGCTTATAATGCGTTACGATAGTATGCTTTATTAAATGTTTAAACTTAACTGTAAATCGGTCGTACGTAGTCTGATGTGTACAATTGGTACGCACTTAGGTATGTACCTGGTCATTTTTAGAGCCACAAATAAAAATCGTTTCTAACAATTCGATGTTTTTGTGTAGTATTAGTTTACTTACCAATAAATTACGTTATGGTATACTGTACAATAGGTTTTGTTACATCCTGCACCAATCGCTCTGCGTAACCTTTTCCCAAGTGACAAGATCTTACATAGTGTGACTGGGTATCTGACCTCCACAGCCCAGAATAGCTCTTGGTAAGACTGGTGTCTGATTTCTGGCCGCATAACGTGCTTACGAGTACTTACTGAGTGACTTTTGCAGCTAGCGTTGCTTAACCTCGAAGATTGACTATTTGCAACTGTAGTTACTTTAGCCACGAGCTTCCCACTGTATAGTCAATTAAGTCTCTCATCTGATGAATTGAAAAAAGTATATATTAAGTGTATCTGACAAATTGATAAAAGAACAAGGTGGCGCAAAATTAATCACTCTATCGGAAAATGTTTAACATTTTT
Source organism: Mythimna pallens (assembly GCA_961205895.1). Lineage (NCBI taxonomy): Eukaryota > Metazoa > Arthropoda > Insecta > Lepidoptera > Noctuidae > Mythimna > Mythimna pallens. The sequence continues at coordinate 28,983,609 of OY540824.1, forward strand.
CATTCATGTTACTGAGCGTTGAGATGACGTCAGAACAAAGGAATCTGAGGCGTTCGGCGCGAACGATACGATTGTTTTCTCCAAAAACTCAATGGCATGAGAGTCGCTGAGGCCATGCTAGAACGAATCAATTCCGACCCAACATTCATGAAACGCATTGTTACCGGTGACGAGACGTGGGGTTATGAGTTTGACATGCAAACTTTCAGGCGCTTTCCAACTGAACCGAAACCGAAAAAACCACGCCAAAGCCGATCAAAAGTCAAAGTCATGTTGACTGTTTTCTTTGATTATCGCTGTGCACAAGCACTCGAAATTCTTACCGGGTCAAACGGTAAATAAAGAATATTATTAAAGCGTTATGAGACATTTAAGAGAGCAAATTCGACGAAAAAGGCCAGATTTGTGGAAAGAAAATTCTTGGATTATCGTGGTGCAAACCACGATAATGCGCCTTCGCACAAGGCGAACGAATTTTTGACCAAACACTCAACAAATACCATCGAGCAACCACCATATTCTCCAGATATGGCTCCAGCCGACTTCTTTCTTTTTCCTAAACTCACATTACCACTTCGTGGCACCCGTATTCAATCGTTAGAAGACATAAAGGAGAATTCGCGGCGAGAACACTGAACTCATTTCCGGAAACAGCATTTAAAAAATGTTTTGATGATTGGATTATTCGTTGGTGTTTGTGTATCGTTTCCGAAAGAAGCATACTTTGAAGGTGATAAAATAAATTTGGATGAATACAAACATTTTGTGTATTATTGATCTTTTCCCGCGACTTTCTTGACAGAGTAATAATTATTGCAAATTTGTGAACTAGACCGCTGCAGATATGAATACACAGCAATGGAACGCTATACTCCGCAAGAGCGGGAATAATTGTGTCGATTTTTTTTTACCAATAAATTGGTTGGTGATGTTAACGCAGCGTGCATTTTGACGTCGATTTCCTAGAATCGTGATGCGCCAATCAGACATGTCGTTCTGCCGAGAATATCGACGCTGTTTCTGCCAATGTCGTTGAGAAAGATCAACCAGACGACGGGTCACGCAATTGGGCACGCATATGACCCTATTTGCGACGCGGCTTTCGTCTCATTTGCCCATACAAGTGTTCAATGCTGTAAGCCTGTAAGTAAAACATTCGCAATCCCACGTAAGTACTCGGAGGCCAAAATTAAATTAAAAAAATGGTTGTTGGACCAGACTTATGACAAAAATGAAAGCTTAATAATATATAATAATAATAATATAATTTATTTTCTCTCACAATGGTTATGTTGTACTTAACAGTTTAGAACTACATAATTATATGAATTAGCATTGTGAGAGCTGGTGCCTGTTATAGGTTTCGGAGAAATCTGTGCTACAGGTCACCAGCTTGCTTCTTTGTCCAAGTTAATACCTACATACATCCGGATAAAACACACATCTTCACTTACACTTCACGGTTATTTATATGTCTGTTCAGGATGCTGATCAGAGTGGGAATCTCTTCCAGACAACATATTAAACATATTCAATAAATAATAATAATGAATATTGTGGGGATAGGTTTGGTCACGAGCAATAAACAAACTATTGCAGACTACGCAACTGATTTGTTATGATGTTTGTACTGTATACATTCATTGTGCGTACAGCTAAGGAGTGGAACTCCTTGCCGGGATCTGTGTTTCCTGATGGCTACAACCCGGGAATCTTTAAGTCGAGAGTGAATAGGTTACTTCTAGGTAAGCGCGCTCCATTGTCGACCGCATCGTCGCATTCCATCAGGTGAGATAGTGGTCAAGCGAGAACCTATCAAGAATAAAAAAAAAGATGTAGGTTTAGGTATTCAATTCACAATGAGCTCTTGAGGTCTTGATCACTTCTTTTATTGCCGCACTCACTGCGAACGTCATGCCAGACTCTGTCCGACGGTTTTGGTCTCGTTCTCAAGCTATCATCTTATTGACTTCGCCGACATATAATAAGCTTTACCTATATAATTGCAGTTTCTTAAAACGGGTTGCTTTGGATTGACTTATAATTATAAGTTGAAATAAACTTACATGCCCTGCCCACTGCCACTTAAGTTTGGCGATTCATCGGGCTATGTCGGTAACCTTTGTTCCTGCCGAAATCTCGTTTTGATACACAGGAATCTAATATAATGTAAAGAGTCTTTGCGTTGCTGTAATAAATCTTTCTTTCATTCTTATTGATATTAGATCCCCAAGCAGTGATAATCTATAGTAGAACAATGCCAATAACATTAGTATCATATGTGTGTCGAATGTTGATTGGTTCTAATTGTTCGATTAATTACTAGGCAGACTAGCTACAAATTGGCGCTTACAGTGCGAAGAGCACGTAGCATTGTTCGCGATCCGGTGGCGAGTGTCAAGGGCTGCCTGCCGATTAGGGATGAACTGTCTTAGTTCTTTATATAGTTTTAAATATATTTAGTAGTATTGTAAAATAGTTAAATTTTGATCTTCCCAGATAAACTGGGAAGAGGGTTGGACAAAGTAGAAAAATAGTTAAAATGTACACCAAAATTATGATGGTCGATTCGTAGAGAATGTCTTGTTGCATTAAGTAAGCCACTACTGTACATGAAGTTTAAATAAATAAATAAGCTTTTAAAATATTTTTAACTAGCTTCCACCCACGGCTTTGCCTATGTATGAAAATAGAAAATTAACCAAAGGACACAAATACGTCCGAGATAAAAATTCCTATTCCAGCATATGGTCGATGAATTAATATACTCTTTATTGTAAACCATAAATACTACAGTAGGAGCTTAACATTACAAAGGGCAGTGTTATCGCTAATAGCGATTTTTTACAGTGCATCGAACCATCGAAGTTTTTCGTCGGTGTCTAGGGTGTCTAGGTCTAAACTGGAACTCTGTTTCTATAGTCATTACTTTTTCAAAGTTTTTGGGTAATACGACTGAAGTAATGCAGCACTCTCTGAAGACACGTGAATAACAGCGTAAATATTAACCACTAGCAGATCTGACGGACGTCGTTCTGAAAAAAGCTAGGATTGACAGCTAATCCTAATATTGACAGCTATTTGAATGCAAGTATTTTATATAACCTTTTTTTTTGGGGCGGGAGATAGTGTCACACTTTTACTGACTAAAAACCCACTCCTGTTCCTTCGTTGCCTTCTTCCCAGGACCCCGGGTTTCGTTTTCACACTACCCATGGCCCCAGTAGGCTTCGAACCTGCTGGGCCCCTACGATTTGCTGACATCTCCCTGAGGCGCGCGTGGAACAATACGCGCCGTCGACGACTTGGGCTCGGTCCGGACGGTTACCGGACGGTCGGACGGCGGGCTACCCATTGCTCGCCGTTCGCAAGCCCGCGCCTACGGTGGCCGGAAATCGGGATCGGAATCCCGGCGGCGACTTGGGCGTGAGGACCGTTGCCTCACGCGATCGGCCGCCTTCTTTGCTAGCATTACTGCTTCGCAGAAGGAAGCGACCGCCTGCCACTCCTCCTCGCTACGGACCATGGCCTGTACCAAGGCCCGACGCGAGAGATCGCCGCCGCCGATCGCTCCCACGAGGACACGGCGTTGCTCTGCCCAAGCGGGGCACACCTCCACCGTATGCTCCACCGTGTCCTCCGGGCGGTCCACACAGTGGCGACACCGGGGCGTCGCTTCCGCACGAATCCGGTGCAGGAACTTCCCGAACTTACCGTGTTCGGTGAGAACCTGCGTCATACTGTAGGTGAGGACGCCGTGAGGTCTTTCCAACCACGCCTCAAAGAGGGGACTTACCGCCATTTATTTATTTATTTATTTCAGGTACTCTCTGCACTTACAGTCGAAACCAACACGTGCAGAGAGTCATTATTATATAATTGTTATATACCCTACGGATAAACTGGATTGATTACGAAGCAATATTACACATTCCAAAGTGTACTTTTTTGTCATTAACATTAAGTTCATATGTTTCATTGACAAGCAAAAGTGGAAAAATGTACCGAGCAAGACAACGAGCACGAGGTAGTGTGACCATTTCTTACCTCTATTTTAATTATGGTAACCATAAATTTACTAAATTAATTGTTATTATTTTTGTTACTGCATATATTAATTGATGCTGTAGATTTTGATATATCGACGACAACGTATAACTCCTTACTGTTTGTGAAACCTGAAAAAATAGTTAAAATTTATTTAGAGAAGTCAAAAATGTGTACCTATTTATTTAATTTATAGTAATAATAACTTCTGGTTTAGTTAATAAATACAGTTCAATATTCATAAGCAGCAAAGTTATTATTGTTGGTTTATATCCCAAAATGTCACTCAATTTATGGAAATATTGTACACGCATTCATTATGAATGAAAAACAATGGAAAAACACAGCGCTTAGTATTTTCTAGTAGCAATTGTTATGAATAATTGATTCGTTTATGAATTTACAAATTATGACCAATTTTCGTAGATAATTTTGGAATTTTGTATTTTGTTTACTTTTGACTACATACATATATCATCAGTAACGGGTACAGTTAGGGCTCAATTTTTTTTGTACTAATTAAAAAATAGAGGTGTAAAATGTATTAATAACATCCTGAACTTCTTTAGAACAGAATGTCTCGTAGTACGAACTAGTTTATGGACACACTAGTAGAAAGAGATAACATACCCTTTTGTATCGTACTCTTCGGTACGTTTTTGAAGTTGACGTAATCTATCCAGATTGTATACAAGATTCTTGTTTGAATGTATTAAAAAATGCGTGTTTTTTTTTACCGTTATCCGAGTAATTTTTTAAATTTTCATCGGTCCGATAGAAATATTGTTATGATCAGGTCATGAATTGATCATGAACTTCGAAGATATGGAACAGAACTCCTCATAGGATCACAGCAGAACTGTCGGAACAAGTAAAAATTGCTTTCTTTATAGGTGTAGTCGATGACTGACTGAAAAAAAAGGGGGAGGGGACATATTGAACTGATCTGATGATGAAGCCGGAAGGTAAATTAATGTAATCTAACCGTGTTTGGGATTACTAGAATTGTTATGAGATGCACTCAGGCTATAAGGTATTTAAGTTTGGCTGAGGGGTACTTTTTAGTGGTGGTACCATAACTAAAAAACCGGGCAAGCGCGAGTCGGACTCGCGCACTAAGGGTTCCGTACAAATTTACCTATGTATATAGTTAAATTCCCGAAGATTTTTCCGAAGGTTAAAATATTTTTTTTTTGACGTAATCTGAAAACAGTAAATTTGTTATTTACTATTTTCAGATTTATTCCCACATCTGTGCTATAAGACCTTGCTTTACCAAATTTTAGGATTCTGGGTCAATGGGATGAATGAATTTTGATTTTCTTGAGAGAGTCGAAATATAGTCGTTTTTTTTGCGACATAAACGGCTGTATTTTTTTTTCGTTTACAGCTTCAAGGAACTGCAGACCTACCACCACGCGTTCCCGAGGTAAAAGGTCTTGACAGACAGACAGGCCGACATACAGACAGACAAGCCGACATACAGACAGACGGACGAACAACAAAGTGATCCTATAAGGGTTCCGTTTTTTCCTTTTGAGTTACGGAACCTTAAAAGTGTAAAATAAAAAAACTTTTCACAAAAAAAAAATACAACCGGCTTCAATGTAAAAAAAAAAACACAAAAAGTGCAAAATAACTTTAATTTCAGAAGTGTTAAATAACGAAGAGACAAAATCTTTTGTAAGCAGTAGTATACAACATAGATCTTGAATAAAAACTTTTTATATTTACACAAATCAAAAATTTTTTTTTTTTTACATAGAAGGACGATGCCTTTACAAAGATCAACCCATAATATCTTTATTAGAATACTAGCTTTTGCCCGCGGCTTCGCTCCCGTCAACTGACTACTCTACCCTACTCTACCCTACTCTACCCTACTCTACCCTACTCTACCCTACTCTACCCTACTCTACCCTACTCTACCCTACTCTACCCTACTCTACCCTACTCTACCCTACTCTACCCTACTCTACCCTACTCTACCCTACTCTACCCTACTTTACCCTACTCTATCCTACTCTATCCTACTCTACCCTACTCTACCCTACTTTACCCTACTCTACCCTACTCTACCCTACTCAACTCTACTATACCCTACTCTACCCTACTCTACCCTACTCTACCCTACTCTACCCTACTCTACCATACTCTACCCTACTCTATTCGAATTTTTCTCGCCGTAAAAACCATCCTTGAACTTCAACGAACATTTTAAAAAAAGAATTGGCCAAATTGGTCCAGGCGTTGTTGAGTTATGCGCTTACCAACACATTTTGCGATTCATTTTTATATTATAGACTACATTGTAATTTCTTTTAATTATGGATGTCTTTCCCCTGTTTGAGGAGTGGCTGGAGAAGTGCCATGGCATTCTCACCTTCCGCATAACTCATCATCTTAAAGAACGCTTTCAGTTCCTCTGTGACACACATTCTAGGTCCTTGAGGTCATCGGGAAATCGGAAACTTAGTATTCAAATGCAGTCCACTTCGTTCTTTGATAAATCTTTCACGATACAAGCAACTCGTTTGTGGAATGAATTACTCATAGAAGTGAGGCGAGCCCAAACGATACCAACGTTCGAAAAAATGGTGATGTAGCATTACTTATCACTTTAGTTTTTCTTCTCATTTCTAAATTGTAATTATTTTTGATATTTATTTGTATATTATTTGGTATTTTATTTATGTATTATATTTATTACATCTTTACATTATTCTCTATGTTGTTGTACACTGACAGCCCTAAATCTTTTTCTTTCGTTCAGTCCATCCAAAAGTTGTTTGTAAGAAATTGCCTTGTGTAATAAGACCGCCTATTGTACACTTATTTTTATAAATGTTTGTCCTGTATTAAGTTAACTTTTCAGCCCTCGCATATAAGTAGGTATATATAGGGAATAATGGAAAGGTTTGCTTAATTTCGATATTTACAGACTACTTTATGAAAAACTTCTTATTTACGTTCTTGGATACATACCCTATAAATAAAACGCTCAATATTTTATAATCTATGCGGACACTCGCTTGGTGTTTATCCGAATGTCGCGAAATCACGCGCGAACGCTTGGGGTTTGAATGGAGGTGCGCAATAAAGTTTATAATAATAATAATCGCCGTATCACTACGGTGACGTCGTGGTGGGGCTTACGCACTCCAATAAATCTTAGGTCAGTGTCGGTAGCGTATGCTTTGCCGTAACATGACTAGGGTGAGGGGCCAGACTAAGAGAGATACAATCCGCAGGGCAGTTTTGTGGCAAACTGTTTGGCATTAGCGACCCCATGGACCCGATCTCCCGGGAAAATTCTTGTTCTTCATCTCCGGCTTGCCTTTAGTAGTAGTTAACACTGACGAGGAACAGAGCTCCCACCTCTCTCTTGCCTTTTTTGGCTGGCTTGAGTGGAGATTCGCAAGAGCAAACGTGCTCGGGAGAAGGATGTATAATCCAGTAAGGTGCTGGTACTATCTTGACCGTACTTTCGGGAGTTTCCTGATAGCCGTGGTATATATACCTCTCCACTCTTCAAGCACTTCAGGATATGTTGCCCTCTTGTTGCTACGTTAATTCGTGCTAGCAACCGTTTTTAGGGGACCATTGCTTGAGTGTACAAATCACCCCCTTCCTTTTTAGGGTTCCGTAGCCATATGGCAAAAAACGGAACCCTTATAGATTCGTCACGTCTGTCTGTCTGTCCGTCCGTATGTCACAGCCACTTTTTTCCGAAACTATAAGAACTATACTGTTGAAACTTAGTAAGTAGATGTATTCTGTGAACCACATTAAGATTTTCACACAAAAATAGAAAAGCAATGGGGGTTGCCCATACTTAGAACTGAAACTCAAATTTTTTTTTCATCAAACCCCGTGTGGGGTATTTATGGATAAGTCTTTAAAAATGATATTGTGGTTTCTAATATATTTTTTTTATAAACTGAATAGTTTGCGCGATTTATTTTAAATATATGTATACTTTTTTTTACTCTTGTTTTTAGTATAAAATTTTCTTTTTATGCACCTATCGTATTGTCTCTTCTCTACCCTAGGTTGACTGGTAGAGAATGCCTCAGGCATTAAGTCCACCTTTGTACTTTATGTTGCATGAAGAATAAATAAATAAGTACGGAACCCTCAGTGCGCGAGTCCGACTCGCACATGCCCAGTTTTTTTTTATTGATATAAATTAAAAACATTGTTTAGGCAAGGGCCATAGTCTTAGCATAATTCCTGGTAACCAGTCCATTTAAGAATCCTAAAACCATAGCTCTATTGTTTTTGTTTTCCATATGTTGCAATAGTTTCCTACCAACCGGGGTTTGTCCTTGGATGCACTAGCTCAGCGCGTCCGGTTGATACCACGTTCCATTGAAAGCACCAAAAGGGAATCTGCGAGTTGGTTTCGACTCTTCGTACGCCTTCCAAAGGTCCAGGACCCCAGGGTCATCATAATAATAATCCTGTTCCCGGTACCGATGGGATACTATGTTTTATATTTTTAAATGTAGCAGTTCCATGAAATCAGAGGCAATGTAACATTTTCCCAGCATATTTTCGAAATAACTCCAGTTCACCTCGCACTGCAAATCAAAAACTATTCGAACCCATTTTATTATTTCGATATTTTGACCTGCCTGAAAAGGTTTTCGTTTCAGCGATTTCATCGATACATTCCCTTTATTAAAAATTGTTTAGGATGTGGTACCGAAGTGCTGTAGAGCCGATTTGACCATTTCGATTTCTTATTTGTAACTTTTGTGTTGTTTTTTTTTTCCGACTTAAAAAAGAGGTTATCAATTCTAATACTATCGAACTGATCTGATGATGGAGACGGAAGGTTGAAGGTTGCTACGGGAACTTCGTAATAAAACAATTTATCCTAGCACTGTTTGGGTTAATAGGAATTGTCTTGAGAAATAGGTTCTCTGGCTATAAGTGTATTGCAACTATAATGTGTGAAATAAAAAACTTTTTACAAAATAAATAAATAACCGACTTCACTAAAAAAAAAAAAAACACTAAAACCACCAAAATAACTTTAATTTCGGAAGTCTGTGTTAAATAAGAAACAAATAATACCGAGATCCCGGTTTTTTTTGTTAAAAGTTTAACTTAGTTTTTTTTTAAACAAATTGTGCAGAACCTTTTATACTTATACTATTTGGTTATCTGTATAGACCGTGTCTCAGGTGGTGGAATTTCTCGACGGCGATTTCTAAACTTAAAAAGATCTGTAATTTTATTTTAACTCGTTATTCTAATCAACCCCAATAACATTTTTAATTAAACTCAAACTCAAAATCATTTATTTCACATACGGCCTACATGGGCACTTATAAAACGTCAGAAGCTAGCGCATGGTTCCAATCGATCGTTTCCTATGGAGAAGAACCGGCCAAAAACGCCATGGTTACTTTAATAAAAAAATAGTTTTTACAATATTTCCATATTACAATATTAATACATATATGAGACGACAGTGTAAACCGGTCGGCTTTGCACAATAAAAATTGTAATCCATGAATCCGCGGAGTCTACGGTGTTCTCACATTCACATTACAAAAAAAAGTTATACAAAAATAAAAATAAAACCTATCAATAAATGATAGGTTTATTACATAGGTCTACTATGCGCTTTGTCAGTCTCGGCTTGAATACTATATACATGGGGTGGAAAATGTATGTAATACAAAACTCATCTCCTAAAAGTTGAGAGAGCACAAAGAGCACTCCTAAAGGTAAGCTTGTTTCTTCTTTTTTATCACCCAACAGCTGATCTCTACTCAAAATGGAAGATACTTACTGTGAGATAAATCTTCATTTTAAAAACGGTTATGTAACAGCATTCCCTAACCACTTTTGAACCAGAAACAATCAAAAACAAACGTCGTAAACATCAGGTCTGCTCTGCATCGTCATTCAAAACTAAGTTTGCACATCGATTTTTTTGCTACCAGGGTCCAAATTTATGCAAGTTAAATCGGGCCCTAACGATTTATCCCTTACCAAAAATCAAATGTAAGTCTTTGGTTTAAGATTGGTTACTAAATGCGGATTAGAGTATTACAGAAAAGCTACTTCATTCAAATTAAATTAGTACGATATAAGTTTATAACTTACACCACAACTCTCACATGTACACTACACATACACACTAATACAATACACTACCATTAAACACGCACATAAAACACACAGATATAGGCACTTTTATTAATTTTTGGCTTTAGCTTCGTTTTTACTTCTACCTCCAAAATTATAATTACTTATTTTTGTTTTTTATTATTGAAATTTTTACCAATAACCCCTTATTATAATGTAACTTTTGAAAAAAAACTCTGTTCTTCAGTGGGGTGCGGACCCGGTGATTTATAATACAGACATTTCATGCCTAACTCAAACACCAGCTTCTCACATTGTTAATTATAATAACAGGACTTATGTAAAACCTAGAGTAAGTTTATCATTGTGAGGAGAAATAAAGAATTTTATTATTGTATTATTATTATAGGTTTATTATATATTATTATTTATATGTTAAAAGGTTTACAAAAAGTAATTAATTCCCTTTTTCACCTGAGCATCTTCTTCATTTTGAGTATAGCTGCCCCCCTAGCCAAGTTCCAACCGTTTCGTTTCGATTCTCTTTTCGTTGATCGCCTCGAGTCGGCCACGCCTCCTATTCTTTTGTTTTAACCACGTGACTGAGCGTTGAGATGACGTCAGAATAAAGGAATCGGAGGCGTGGCCTACTCGAGGCGATCGATGAAAAGAGAATCGAAACGAACGGTTATAAATGGGCTAGGGGGGCTGAACAGCTAACTCCTAGTTTTATTTACATATGCTTTTTAATTAAAAATGAATGAATATAATACAAATAATAAGACCCCAACCAAAATTCACCCCCCTAGGGAGATGTAACGGGGATCTAAAGTTTCTATGGAGAATTTCACGCGGGCGAAGCCGCTGCCTGAAGCTAGAGTTATATGGAAAGGCAAACAATATAAGACTTTTAAACGTACCGTATATCGAACCACTTTCTAAAACAAAAGGCTGAGGCGCGTCCTTGTTACTTAGTTTCGTGTTAAGTGTATCGGTTAACATTAAAAAAACATTTCTCTGTAGATAAATAAACCGACTGCACATGCCCAAGGTCACAAACAAACAGTAACTCCATTCAACATCCGACAATCAACACCGAATAATTGCTTTGAATCTATAAATTACAGGGCTGTTAAGTTCGTAATGGGTATCTATAGGGCTGCCCCAGCTTGTAAACCGGGCAGGCGTAGGGCTGCCACCACAATTGGCGAGAACGCGTGCGCGGCGCCAATCGTGTGTCAACCGTGACATTGCATGAAAGCACGTTATGTGGAGCCTTGGGGCTAGGGACCCAGCGGCCAGAGGATGCACAAAAAAAAATCGAGAATGATTTTAAAGCGTCCTTCAAATGGTTATACAATAATAATAACAATAAACGGTTAGAATACGAATAGAATAGACTTTACTGTACACCAAAAAGTAACACAATTAACACATAAACTTAATCATAAAGGTACAATTTATAGCGGTCTTATCGCTGACAGCGATATCTAATCTATTTATATAGGTATATATAAAACAAAAAAATATCTACCTATATGTCCCCATTATTTAAAACAATGCATTAAAAAAATAAAAGAAAAGTTTTTTTTCTAATAAAGAACTAAAATATTTTTTCTTTTTTAGCATCACACACCAGGCATTCGCTAGTATAACAATATTTTCCCGATATGGTGACGTTATTTTATTAATTACCTGCCCAAATGAAGTGTGATGTGGAGTTTAGTAGTTTATTCCGTTAAAAACTTTGTTGCGATGGTTGCGTTGCGAAGGTTGCCATCATCGAGTTGTCGTCGTTGGCATCGCCTGCATAGAGGCATAAATTTACTGCGTAGCATCTCGTAGAGGCCTTGTAGCACTCACGTAGTCCTGCATAGTGACTTCGTAGGCTCTGTGACTGCCTGCGTAGCGACCTGTTAGGCTACGTTGCTGTTACTTAATTATTTTGTGGCTATGCGTAAGTTTGCGTAGCAACTTTTCCTAAACCTTGTGGGTTCCGGAAGGCCTGCTTGGCGGCTTCACGTATTTATATTCTGTACATGGCCAGAACGCAAGGGTGTGAAACTAGTCGCGTGTAGATTGGAAATCACTTTTTAATCAAGGACTTCCAATGTATACAAGAGAAGTACGCAAATACTTCGTAGTGGTCTAACTACCTAACCTTATTCCATAATATACAGTGCCAGTACGAATGTGGACTAATCGTGCGTAGATCGGAATTCAGCAATTCAGTCAGGTTAGAATAGTAAACATTATGTGTGACGACACATCGTTAACGGAAGCGCTACGCAGCCACCACTCCAGGACCTTCCGGTCCCATCGACTATCTGTTCTATGTGTGCAGTGACTGAGCGATTGGCTGCTGCTCTGCTTGTCGCTGGTTTTATTCTTGCAAGAAATAAATAATAATAATAATATAATAATATTCCACAACTATCACACAACGCCGTCTAGTCCCAAGCTAAGCAGAGCTTGTGTTATGGGTACTAGACAACTGATAAACATACTTATATATTTCTAAATACATACATATATAGATAAATTACACCCAGACACAGAACAAATGATCGTGCTCATCACACAAACATTTGTCCTGGATGGGAATCGAACCCACGACCTCCGGCATAGCAGTCAGGGCCACTAACCACTAGACCAACAGGCCAGTCAAAAATATTTCTATGACCTATATTTAGTTTCGGGACCGGCCGTTTGTGTATGTTTGTAAATGGTGCATCTACGATGCAACAGAAAGTGTGCTCACTGCCACTTAATTTTGTCGATTCTTCCAAATATACCAACTAACATCATACCAGGAACAATTTGCCTGCTGCGGTCTTACCGCCTGATTATAATTTAGGTGCCTTTAAGGCTAGAGTGAATGGGCTCTTAATAAATTAGTGCTCTTGACCATCAACGATAGCATCATTGCTTAACAAGAGCTGGGATCGCAGTCAAACACTAATTAAGATCAATTAAAAAATAATATACTGACATTTATCCTGGTTCTCAATTCTTGATATCCGCTACTCTCCTAGCCCCAACATAATGTGCAACGCCTAGTTAGCATCCCTCCCCTACCGAGGCGGATCGCGCTTGACTAATCCTTATTCAGGCAGGACAATATGGAGATACTCGAATCAAAGGTAACGTGACAGTGACGATGCAGCCGTGACCAAGTTTGTTGACTGTGAAGGAAAAAGCCAATAGATACGGGTAAGCAGCGTGGTGACTGATTCGTTGCAGATCAGGTGCAGCGTCTGCAACATGTATCGTAATAAACACTCATCCTGCTTTCAGGATGAGTGTTTATTATGATATCCGATTCTGAATATACTATACTTTTAGTATGTTCAGAATCGGATACAGAATCGATTTCAGCTGTTTTTAAACACCGACGGAAAAGGGGGTTGTGTATCTGTGTATCTGTATGTTTGTGTGTCTGTCCGTGGCATCGTATCTCTTAAAAAAATTGACCGATTTTGATGCGGTTTTTTTTTTTGAAAGGTGACGTAATCGAGATGGTTCTTAGGTACAATTTATACAGATCTATCTAGGTGTTCAAGTTCATTAGCTCGTTTGTTCACTGCGGTACGGATTTTGAACACTTAATGGGTATTTACTTTCAAACATAATATGTGTAACTTAATATTTAAATTAAAATACTCATGAATATGCTAGCGCCATTGAGATGGTCTGATGATGAATCTCGATAGTAAGAGACATAACCTTGGATTGCCTATTAGTAAACCCATACAGTTTTTGCTCATTTAGATTCGTCTTAACTAGTTCTGTTTATTTTTTATAATGACGAGAACCTTATGACGAGGACCTGATGCTAGAACTGGGAGGTTGCTAATGGAACCCTGGAATACCTATCTAATTTGGGCTCGTTAGATTCGTCTTAATTAGTTCAGTTCTTCTGATGACACGGACCTGGTGCGGGAATCGAAAGATAGCTGATGGAACCTGGAATGCCTATTAGTAAATTCATCGAGTTTGGATCCATAAATGTACATTGTCGGTTATGTTACACGTTATCATAACACAAACTACAGAAAAAAAAATGTGGGCTTATAGTTTTTTTTTAATAAAATAGGAGTACTGTATGAGATGGATAATGAAGTATAAAACTTCTATATCCTTTGTTACTTAATAACGTCGGACGGCGACGGCGACGGTACCGTAACGTAAAGATGTGGCTCCAAGACATGTATAGTGCAACATCTGTTCTTAGACCGCGTAAATAATTCAGTTTTAAGTTTCGCGGGTCGCTAGTTAATAATATTTAAGAAAATTTAATTTGTGTAGTTTTCACAATGAGGTGTGCTCCGCTTAGGCGGAACACCGCCGTGTACTCGTAGGGGCGATCGGCAGCGACGACCTCTCGCACCGAGCCTTGGTATAGGCCATGGTTTGAAGCGAGGAGGAATGGCAGATGGTCACCTCCTTCTGCGAAGCAGTAATGCTAGCGAATGAGGCGCCCTCACGCGTGCGGGAACGGACATTCTTACGCCCTGGACGCCGGTATTCCGACCTCGATTTCCAGCCACCGTAGGCATGAGCTTAAGAACGACGAGCAATGGGTAGCTCGCCGATTGGCCGTCTGGCGTCTCGTATTCGTCCGGACCAAGCCCGAGTCGTCGACGGCGCATAGTGTTGCACGCGCGTCTCAAAGAGATGTCAGCAAAGCCGTAGTGGCCAGCAGGACCGAGGCCTACTGGGGCCGTGGGTTGACTTCGGAAAGGCAAATCCATGGGGCCCTGAAACGCTAGGCAGAGGTGGAACATAGGTGTGGCTTTAGTCAGTAACCGTCCGCCCTAAAGCGTGAAAAGACATTGAATGGTTTACCTTCTTAAAAAAAGTAGTTATCACAATAATGGGTTTCGCGGTTAATTTAAAAAGTGTGGAATAAAAAAATAATTAAAAAACATAATCTTAGAGCCATTTTCACTTCATTAAAAGAACTATAAATATAGACCGCAATTTTCTTATAAACCATTTAAAACTAGTAGGTAGGTATTTTCTATTCGTTAAAGCTAAACAAACTTCTTCGGATTGCGAAGCTCATCTTCAAAAATATTTATAGTTCTTTTTAGAATTTAGAAAGCAAACGGCAACTGAAGTACTAAGGTGTGGTTTTAGTCACTAAAAGTCTGCGCTCCGCCCAGAGCGGGAGAAAAATAATCCTTTTATTGTCCAGAAAAACATGACATAATGTAATAAAATACACTATCCTCCACACTAGGATTCCCTGTGTCGTGGAGGAAGAAGAAGTCATTGGATGATTTCCACCCACCGTGACAAATGTTTAATTTTATTCGATTTACGCAGAGGTTTATGGGCTTGAGTTGCTCCTTTATATTCATGAAATTTTTATGAAGTATCTCGTTAACAATCGACTACAGTTTGTTCAGCGATGCGTTACATGCCTATTTCACGCATTAACGCTTCCTATATTAAATTGATATTGCCTTTCGGTGAAAATTCACCTCGAAAAGTAGAACGAATGTTGTTCCTTGAATATTAATAAATACGTACTTCGTTCTACCGTAACAAATCGTTGTTGCTTTTTGGTGGCTTATGAAACGATACAATTTTCACGGCTATTATATCGCTTTAGAAGAAAAATATCATGTAGTTGAAAACTCATTAGATATATTAGAATTTAAAACACAGATTTCTCTCAAGTAGATAAATTCAACTGCACTATGCCAACTTCCAAAAACCTAATTGTTAACTATAAACGAAGGCAAATTAATCTCCCATAATCCAATCTATTTCGTTAACTTCTTTTTCTAATTATTCCAAATGTAACTAGAAATAATATTGTAACTGTAGGTTTTTTTTTAAAATTATTATTGATAAGCTCGCGTTTCACGACTATCTCACCTGATGGAAAGCGATGGAAAAAGAAAGAAAAAGAAAAAATAAACGTTTATTCGTACCTCACACATACGGTAAAATTAAAAAAAAAAAACAGTAGAATACATTAGAATTAAAATGTAGTAGAATTAAGTACTTGTAAAATAATAATAATATTAACTGTATGATCTGTACAAGGTCAAAAAGGCGCCTAACTCAGCATAATGCTGCGATATTTAAAACGATAAATAACGCAGCGCTGGTATACTATTAGGGCCGGCGCTGATGCCACGGTCACACTCACGGAGGTTGAATAAAACACGTTAAATGGAGCACGCTTGCCTAGAAGTAACCTTTTCACTCTTGACTTAAAGACCTCTAGGTTGTAGCTATCAGGAAACACAGACACCGGCAGGGAATTCCACTCCTTAGCTTCGAAGATTCAAAGATTCAAAGATTCAAAGCATTTCAAATAAACCATTTACCTTTGAAATGTCAAGAAGTCAGTCATACTCTTTTCAATCATGTTTTGTAATTAGATATTTGTAATTACAAAACATGATTGAAAAGAGTGTCCATGAACTTTCTGTTACATGTTTCTTGACGTTAACCTGTGAGAACAATGTAAATAAACTAAAAATACAAACTAAATATAGATATTAAAATAGTAACTGGCAGCTAAGAGATGACCAGTCTTAACTGACAACTCCCGTTCACGGACATGACGCGAATATTAGCACCACTCAGCTTAATCATTTTGAAGGGAAAACGCTTTGTACGTATGGGTGGGATGTCCACCATGTACGAGTACCAATGACTAGTGTGGAGGAGTGCTTGTTAGGCTTACTGACTACATCATCGGCCCATCACGGATTGGCTGACATCTCTTTAAGGCGCGCGTTGAACACAATGCGTGCCGTCCATGATTGAACGTGGGCTAAACCAGAGCCCGGCGCAAGAGGTCGCTACCGCCGCCCAAGCGGTGCACATCTCCACCGAATACTTCACCGTGTTTTTCGGGCGGTGCACAAAATGGTAACACCCAGGCGTTTCTTCCGCCTAAATCCGAAGCACCTGCGCTCCAGCCACTTCTCAAAGAGAGGACTTGATCGCCATGATATACATTGGATTTGGTCTATGGATTTACAAAGTCATCAAAAATTAAACAGTAACAACTTAAAAACCAAAACCTGTCATAAAACAATCAAACAAAGTCCCCTAATTCAACTGAACGGGTCCATAAATAGAAGAAAAAAAGTTGGAATGTTTATTACGGTCTCCGCGAAATTGAATTATTATTAAATGTACGGCAATATGTTTGTACGGGTGGGTTGTGTACCATTGTTATGCACCCTAAGGGATGTTCGATACACCCCTCGCGTGGTCAGGGTGCATTCCGGGGCACACGTGTTGCAGACCCGGGTGCTAGCAAGGCGGTGCCACATTCAAATAAAAGTCTTTATGATGCTGATCATGGTGCGTGATACCATTAATCTTTGTCTGATTAAGATGATTTATTTTTGCAACAGGTTCATCTAGGTTTTAGAAGTAAACGTGCATTTAATTGCATATTGATTCAGAATCTGAATTTGAAATTCTGAGTATAGACCTCACTGATCAATAAAAAATAGCACAAACGAGCAACACTTATATCTGCAACTAAATTGTTTCTCACATCAAGTTACGGGTTTGTATGAAAATGTGACAGAGATAAAAAAAAATTGCTGAGGAAATTGGTAGCTCGTGGGTGCCCTTGATAGGCCCCAAAATGCTTCCATACTTGTAGATCTTTTTTTAAATTTACTTTCGTGTTCTATACTTTTGGTTCTTTTGGTCTATTTGGTCTGGTTTGGCTCATAGTAGAACACACAGTGGGAAAAGGCTAGGTAATATTTAGCCTTTTTCATTTGTTGCTTTCAGTCAAAACGTGCAGTTGGGTATCAGTATTTTATATAGCGACTGCTTATTTACAACCCCGTAAATAGTTAACACGATACCAGTTTTGTAATCATCAAATGACTTCTCCCGCTCTAGGGTGGTACGAGAAGGCGTGTCAGACTTTTACTGACAAAACAATGCGTGTCCTTCAGTTGCCCTTTGCGTTCTAGAACCGCGGTCACTCACACAAACGTAGCCGCAACCCGTTGAAAGGCTGGGGTCAGATTTTCTTGCTTGATTGCTTCTGAAACTATCAGTACTAGTAACAATTATTTTATGAATAGTGAAGTTGCTGACCGAAATACTATATGTATTTTTCTTTCCATTTTGTTATGTATTGAAGCCGTAGATTGTTGAAAAAAGATTCAAAGCGTTGATGCAGTAATAAAAAACTTACGACATCAACTCTTTTCTTACAACCTTGGAAACTTATTTACAAAAGGATCCCAAGATGAGAAGATTCATACATATTTTCAATTTCATTTGCCATCCATAAACTAAAAAAATCAAACAGATAAGCAGGTCTAATTACTTAGGTTAGGTACTAAGGACCATACTTCATTAGTTAGGTTAGGTACTAAGGACCATACTTCATTAGTTAGGTTAGGTACTAAGGACCATACTTCATTAGTTAGGTTAGGTACTAAGGACAACACTTAATTAGTTAGGTTAGGTACTAAGGACCATACTTCATTAATTAGGTTATGTACTAAAGACAACACTTAATTAGTTAGGTTAAGTACTAAGGACCATACTTTATTAGGTAGGTTTGGTACTAAGAACCATACTTCATTAGTTAGGTTAGGTACTAAGGACAACACGCACTTGGGGTTTTTAGAGGTTATTCAAGAAGGAAATTCGGGCCGTTACCTAAGTCCCACCCACCTGAAATAGGCTGATTTTCGGCTCGAAGGGAGAAACCGTGGAGCTTGTGGGGGTGAAAGAGGAGGATGGCCGTATTTCACAATTAAATTTTTCTGGCGCGATCTCGGCGAGTGTGTTCGCCAAGCAACGGCGCTCTCGCCGGAGGGTGAGTGGCAAGGATCCTCAAGGTTTGGATGAACAGTTTAATTTTTTTTAAGTATAAGTACATGTTGATATGTCATTAATGTTAGAAATCGAAAAATCTGAGGTGCAAAAAAGAAGAAGTATTCGAATCTTAAATAAACAATTTGAACATAATAATTGTAGCATAAGTACCAGTTTCTCAGTTCAGTTTCAGTTTCTAGTTTAGGTAGCTTACATTGTGTGAATCCGACAGCTGACACCAGGGTTTGGATCCCAGGACGTCTCGTGTCTCCAAGTCCCGGGACTTTACTTTTTTAATTTTAGTTGTCTCGTGTCCCGGGAATTTCGTGTCAAGACTAGAGACGAAACAAGATTGTCAAAATTGTTACTTACGATGCTTTTGTAAATTAAATGGAAAAAGCAATAAAACTGTCTAAGAAAATGTACCCGAGATTCTGGAAAAAAAAACAAGAGCAACATTAAAAAAAGAAGTTTTAGTTGTTCAAAGCAACTGGAAAACGTACAGAAAGTATAAAACTACTGTCTAAAGACTTAAACACAATTAAAGTGTCATCTCTTGAAACCGGAGAGTGTTCTCCTTTTCCGGTGACATTATTACAAAAATCAAAAACAGATTGTCGGGCTAAAACAAAGCTGTTGATGGTCTGATTTGTTTAAGGCCAATTTTATTAAATTAGCAAAACAGTATATTTAATGTGTTAGATGATTATATAAAAGACTGATTAATAAGTCTGATTTATTATTTACATTTAGGCTATTTAATAAGGTATTAAACAAAACTGTTATTGTGAGTATTAACAATGTTGTGATTATGACCGATTTGATTTATTAGATAGGTACTAGAGTCTAGAATTACAAGATAATAATAAAATTATTAAGAATTAGTATCATTTATAACTAAGTTCGTTTTATAACTACAAGATTTAACTGCTTATTATGTGTATAATTAAAAGAAATAAACAAAGCAATTATTAATACTGAAATTAACGCTAAAGTTATTAAGATTTAATTTTCTATTTAATAAAAGTAGAAATTTACAAAAAATTACTTAACTCAATTTAAATTCTTCAAAAAAGGCATACCAACCTAAAAAAAAACGCCTCGAAGTCCTGGAAATTCCCGTGACTTCAACTGTAGGCTGTCTCGTGTCGCGGATCTTTGAGATTGTTGGAAATATAGCAATTGTAGTATAGTATATCCAGCATACCTATCCAAACCTATATATCCTCCTTATCCTTTTCTTATATCTTAAAAATAAATAATTTCGTTTTGCTGTCATGCTATGTATAAAATAAAACCTTAAGTAAAAATTTTGTAGGATACAGGAAGTATCGAATAGAATAGTATCCGAAGAAATTTTTGTAAAGAAATCTAAGACAATTTGGATTTTTTCAAGAAGTAAGTAAGGCGTAAGTGCTCTCGTAAGGGTTCCAAATGCCTGTAGTTGATTTCATTTTACTTCTGACTAACGCTATGTAAACTGGTTTAATGGCCTATGGAATGTTAAGCTGACGCATATATCAAAATAACTAGTTTCAGATATGACTGCGGACTTACTCATATTCTCATAAAACGTAACTCTTACGAATTCCTTTAAAAGATTAAACGAGCTATCAGAGCAAAATGTTTGCTAAGTTTTCTGTTTAGAAATTGTAATTTTCTTATTTTCCTTATACATTATATTGTTGGTTCGGTGTACTTACATAAAAGTATTTGAGGATTTCTAAGTTACGAAACTCGCAGTTATCGAGATAAGAATTGTTCACTCAAGGAAACATTTCAACTTTTTACAACTGATTTTTATAATTCTTTTTTTTTATATTGGTTCCCTGAATTTTTGACAGATATCCCGAATATTACGAAAAGTTTGAGAACCGCTGTAACCTAGTTTAATATCGCAGTGGCGACGACACGGCGTCACGTGCAATCGCAAAGATACACTTACACACGCACACTCTCCAGTACACACACATAGGCAAGGCTACACTGTCAGTGTGACCTGTCTGATATCTCCTGTCATAACAGTTGAACCCAAACTTATTAAATTTCGACATTCACGTCTTATTTTTGGTGAATTCAAGATCTTGAATGTGGAGTTGTTTTTTTTTCTATATTGCTCTCTTACTTATATTTTCTTGTCTCGCTTGCATCAATATAACTGTGTTATGATTTCTTGGAATATTCAAGCAGCACAGCGCCATGACTTTACTGAAGCCGCAGGTATATATTTTTTTTTAGCCTTATTTATGTATTTATTGTGGTAGAAAGTAGTTGTAATGGGAAAGGGGGATATTTTTTTTTGTCTTTAGAATGAACTTGCTATTTATCATACGTATTTCTCACATTGTTCTTAACTCTTTGCATGAAGAATCGTAAATCTAGTTCGAAGTATTTGTCTCAAGTTTTAGTTGATTTGAAATAAACACGTATTTGCAAACATCAATTTATTTATGATAATTGATATTTGCACAATTGCACATACGTTTTCAACACACTTGGTACCTAGGGGTGTGGTAGCCATAATTGATACACGGGCGCTTTTGTATCTATATATACGATTGCCAAAAGTAGGTAAGTATTGAATATTTGAATGTTGTTGATGGCAACACAAAGCTGTTATTTTTAGTCTGTGCAAATAATATTGGTCTATGGGCCGTTCTCTTGTCAACTATGGCGGGTTCTGTCATGTGTATTGATAATAATAACTGAAATCAGTAAAGAATAAAAGCAGTACTTTAAGCAAGTCGTTTCATACAGTCCACTGAACCCAAGAATTTAACAAATCTAACACAATTTAATAAATAAAAAAATCTTTACTAATGGAAAAAGAAAAATAAAAGAATAGCGCCCTAATCAACCGCTTAGTGATTTTAACGTTGACGTCGGTTCTGACACTACTTTCTATAACTTCTGATAAAAAAAATTAACCTGTTTGTATCCCTAAAATTAATCGGCCATAATACCGGATTAAATGCCATGAATGCATTTAAGCTTTCAGACTTATTCCCGACTCATCTCACTTCTAACTTCTAAAATATGTAACATTATAAACCTTCTTTCAGAGGTAAAGTATGAACATTTTCCCCGCTCGAAGAATCTGCGTTTACGTGTACCAATACAATGTACTCGCCTCTAGGAGTATATGTACCGGTTTCTTTTTCAATGTACCTCTTTACTTTCAAAGAAATATGCAAAAAAAGGGGGCCGTGCCAGCCAAACGTTTTCAGCACGGTCTCTGTGTAACTTGAAAAATATATAGCGTATTAATTTTTCTTAAACTCAAGGAATGTACCTACTCTAATAACACGTTATATGTACCGCAATATATATTATGAATTTGTAATAACAAATAATATATAGGTGTGCATAGGGGGCAGTGCTGAAAAAACAATTATAAGAAAATATCTAAAAAAAGACAAAACAACCTGAGCCAAAAACTATTAAAAAATAATTAATAGTGGTTGCTAAATTTAAAAACATATCCAATTTTAGTTCATCCAGCACGGCCCTTTACAGTTGCTTATATCTTTTTAATTAAGGTAAGCTTGTTTACAAAATTCTACTTCCTGAATTATGTGTACATTGATCCCAAATAAATTGCGATTCTGCTGTATTCGTATTTTAAAAGATAAATTCGATCTAAAATATCATACATTACAACTGATGAGGTAACCATGATTCCACGTGAAAATGGATATAAAATCTGCTGCTTATAAGACTTTTAGACTTTATGTCTTAAAGAATACGAAAGCTTACATACATTTTTAAAAAACTTCGCAGTGTAGCAGAGAAACAAACGATGAGGATGGTATACAAAATCCTAGTACAATGAATCATTAGCTACTGCATCACCACATACGGTGGAGCATGTAAATCTAAACTGATGACTGTTGAAAGAGCCCAAAGGATGCCTGTCGTGGCTGGTAGTCAGGGGTCACGGTCGTTTGAGGAGTGAGGATGTTCATTCCCTCATGCGTGTGTTATTTATAATGTCGTAGTTAAATCACGAATTTTACTATTTCACGAATATTGTTTGTTGTATTGTATACATTGGTAACATTTATGAAGTTCAAATTAAATGTAAAAGTACTTACTAAGATTAATTAGTAATATTGTTGTTTGTACAAATATCAAACTCGAAACTTAGACATATTGATGATAATCCTATAAATTATTTAGTAATTATTAATGATCATTACGCTATATCTCTCATTTTAAACTGATACTTTATTGTAATAAGTTTTTTGAGTGGATTAGTACAGAACTGTCAGTCGGTATTATATTCTTTCAAATAAGAAATAAGACATACAAATCAAGTGATTTAATTTTTTTAAATTATTATTTACGTTTGACCACTATCTGACCTGATGGTAAGCAATAATGTGGCCGACGATGGAGTACGCTTGCCAAGAAGTAACCTATTCACTCTTGACTTAAAGACCCCTAGGTTGTAGCTATCAGGAAACACAGAATCCGGCAGGGAATTCCACTCCTTAGCTGTACGCATTATGAATGTGTTCTCAAAACGCTTTGTACGTATGGGTGGTCTACCATGTACCGATGGCGCAACGCCAAATGGGTAGTGGTCCGATGATGGAACGGCCTTGGTGGCATTAAATTGTGCAATTCCACCGCACACTTCTCGAAATGTAATCGATAGAAAACCAACAGGCCAGCAACTCGGCATCGATGCTCACTAGTTGAGTCAAAATTCCAAACGAGTTTTGACTCGACAAGTGCATCATTACCGATGATCCTCTTGGGTCGCTTTTCAATCGACTCCAGGGCATCAAGTTTGTATTTCGCAGACCCATCACAAAGATGAGAGCAGTATTCCATACACGATCGAACTTGCGCTTGATAAAGATTGAGCAGCTGTTCCGGCGTGAAGTACTGTCTCACCTTAGCTAAGATCCCCAATTTTGGCAGCCTTTTGAGCTTTTGCCTCGATGTAAGAGCCGAAATTGAGGATTACCCCAAGAAGCTTGAGGCTGTTGGTTATCAGCACGGTTACACCCCGGAATGATGGAGCCGGGTGGAATCAGCTCCGTTTGGCGGAAAAAAGAAACGCCTGGGTTTTAGCAGCATTGAACTTGACCAGATTGGCATCGCCCCAATCGGATACTGCCTTCAAGGACAAGTTCAAGCGTTTAACCATAGCCTCTTGGAAAGACTGGATGGACGTGCTAGTGGATCACAGCCCACTAGCACGTGCATCGGACACGTATCTCTCAGCAACACTGCCATCGTCTGCATACCCAAAGGTACTGGGTATAAGAAGGTCGTTTATGTGCAGCAAGAATACTGTTGCCGAGAGTACCAACCCCTAAGGGCCCCAAGGGCGCCCAGCATTAATATCCATTTGACCGGATGAGCAGCCATCAATAACCACTCGGATGGATCGCCCTCTCAATTAGTCTGCGATCCAGTCACACAGACCAGTGGGCAGACCGAAGGAAGGAAGCATAGCAATAAGGTTATCATGCCAGACTTTGTCAAAGGCCTTTGAGATATCAAGGGAAACTGAAAGATGCTTCTCCATGCTTCTCGATAGCCTCGCTCCAGATATGAATGGCATACCTACGCTAGAAGATCCCCAGTTGACCGATTTCGGCGAAAGCCGTATTGTCGATCACTGAGGATGTCATTAGCTTCTAGGTATGTCAGGAGCTTATTATTGATCACTCATTCTATACTCTTGCAGAGAATGGACGTTACCGAGATAGTTCTGTAATTAGCAGAGTCAGCCCGACTACCCTTCTTGGGCACGTGTTGCACGTTAGCTTGCTTCCAAGCTATCGGTACTTTTCCAGCCTCAAACGAAACACGAAAAAAGGCTTGTCAGGATCGGAGACAGTTCAGGCGCAAGCATAGCATAATAATAGCATAATCAGCCTTTTAATATTCCCACTGCTCAGGCTTCCTCTCTCTAGGAAGCACAAGTTTTTAAAACATATGCCAGTATCCCGTCGAGACTGCTGGCTTTGTTGTTGTTGTTAAGGTTACGTAGCACCCCACGGACGTCCTATTGATGGATGCGAATGTCTGCCATAGTCGTCTCGCAACGCTCAGGAAAGGCAGGGGGCCGCGCGTTACGGAATCAAGACGTGAGGATTCCGCAAAAAGAAAGGCAAATAGATTGCTTTCTCCTCAGCGGTGTGGGCCAGCAACCCATCGGGTTTTAGCAGTGGTGGTAGTGAAGGACGGCAGAAGTTCGATTCAATAGATTTAGCCAGGGTCCAAAACGCTTTACTACCTGCTGGGTATGATCCAAGATTGTTCCCAATTCGGCTAATGTGGACCTCCACATCACCTATTTACATGATTTGGCAGCACTATTATAGGCTCTCTTCTTTTGAGTCACGTCACTTGTCTTGCGCATACGAGCGTCGACCCATTCTTGGTATACCGTATGTTTTAGCGCTTCAGCGCGATTACATTCGGCGCCAAACCAAGGTCGAACTTTGTCAGACATTGTTACATCAGAGAATGGAATGTAATATTCCATCCCTCGACGCAACACATCCGACACTGCGTCCGCGCACAACGAAGGATCAGCAGAAGAGAAGCAATTAGGCTGCCAAGGATAGCATGCCAAGAAAGATCGCATACCATCCCAATCTGCTAACTTGTATCGCCAAACTCGCCGGGCGCCTCAGGGCTGGGATCGGGCAGGGAATAGACGGGTACAGATTTCACCTGACAATGGTCGAAACTACCTATTGGTGAAGATACCGACACTGAGTACCGGTCCGGATCTGTAGTCAACAGAAGGTCCAAGCAATTGACCATGTGTGATTTAACATCCGGCACCCTTGTAGCCCCCTGGACCAGCAGGGTAAGATTTAACGCTAGCGCTAGCTTCCGCGTCTCTCGCCCAGCATGGTCTGTGCACTGGTATGGGAAGAGCCACTCCTGATGATGGGTATTGAAATCCCCCAGTATCAGCAATTGGGCGGAAGGGTACCGCTGCTGAGCCACATCCGCCGCCTCATTAAGGTGTCGTGTGAGCCTGGTTGCCTCTTATCGTTGTACTTAAAATAAAAAATCCCAATCCCGCACACCCCCGGGATGCGCGGGATTGATGACATCAAACGCGTAGCACACTCCAGAAGAAATTATACAATATGGAAGACGACTGTTGTTAATACAATACGAAAATGATATGCTTTTACTGGCTAAGACTGGTTACACAGCCAATATAATTATGTATATAATGGATAGCGACCTACCTACTTATCCTTATAGATTACGATATTGTTTATTTTATTAAAGATTTTATTCAATTTATACAGCAGATCTTCTATCCATTTTCACGTAAAATCATGGCCACCCCATTAGTTGTAATGTATGATATTTTAGATTGATTTTATCTTTGAAAGTACTAATACAACATAATCGCATTGTATTAGGAACGAATGTACTCTACACATAATTCAGGACGTCGAATTTTATAAAAAAAGGTTACCTTAATTTAAAAGATTTAAGCAACTATAAAGGGCCGCGCTGAATGAACTAAAATTGGTTATATTTTTAAATTTTGCAAGTTTTATGAGAAACCAAAGCGATATGTTATTTACCAAACAATCAATTATTTTTAGGGTTCGGTACCTCAAAAAGAAAAAACGGAACCCTTACAGGATCACTTTGTTGTCCGTCCGTCTGTCTGTCTGTCTGTCTGTCTGTCGGTCTGTCGGTCTGTCTGTCTGACTGTCAAGACCCTTTATCTCGGGAACGCACAGAGGCACCGAGTTGAAAAGTCTGCGGTCCCTTGAAGTTGTGAAAAAATTAAACTTCTAAGTTAACTAAAAAACGATACGGTCTTTATGTCGCAAAAAACGTATATTTCGACGTTCTCAAGGAAATCAAAATTCATAGGGTAGGTCCTGTTGACCCAGAGTCCTGAAATTTGGCATAAAGCAAGGTCTTGTAGGATAAATATGGGAATAAATCTGAAAATGGTAAATTTGTTGTGACGTCACAAAACAAATTACGTTTCGGAAAAATTCGAAACTCCATTCAGGAATTGAACTGTTTACATAGGTACCTTTGTACGGAACCCTCAGGGCGCGAGTCCGACTCGCACTTGCCCAGTTTTTTAATAGTTTTTGGCTCAGGTTGTTTTGTCTTTTTTAGATATTTTCTTATAATTGTTTTTCCAGCACGGCCGCACATGCACATCTAGGTATATATTATTTGTTATTACTAATTAATTAGTACATTCCTTGAGTTGAAGAAACTTTTAAATACGCTATATATTTTTCAAGTTACACAGGGGCCGTGCTGAAAACGTTTGGCTGGTACGGCCCACTTTTTTTGCATACTCCTAGAGGCGAGTACATTGCACACCTAAAACGCGGGGGTGCCGTGCGGGGCAAACGTTCATGGTAAAGTTAGCCTCATTTCCCCCTGATTAGTTCGGAATCAGTTGTTGGCAACACTAAGTGGTTGCTGGCAACTCTTAAGTCTAGCACGGTGCAGTCAGTGCAAGTTACATCGGAAGCCAGAGCGAACAATTGCAGCGTTTCATATAAACTTTATTAAGGGTAATACGGAGAGAAGTTGGCGCTGATAACGGGGGAGGTTCTATTAAAAAGCAAGATTAGAGTGTAGGATTAGCCGTCTTTTAGGCTCTCATAAGCCTGTTTGGATGAAAACCTTTAAGTCTGATTCTTGTTTTCCCTCCGCATAGTATTGTACTAATTCATAGAAAAAAAAATGTCTACATTTCTTTTAATCTTACCCACCCACCTAACGGTAAGCTTTCATGTTTCTTACACCTTTCCCAAAATGTTTTGCGCGCTAATGATAGTGCATCGCCGCATAACGAAAGCGTTTGCATATACTCGTATTTATTGAGCCATTAGTAGTTTACTTACCTATGAGATGCGGTATCCCGTTTGTATGCTAGTTCAAGGCAACGCTGCCTTTGACGATGATAGCCTTTGATGTCCTATTCGCTGATCACGACACAAACGTAGGTAATTACTTAAATTAGTCCATTTCGGCTTGATCATGTAATCAATATGTTCACATGTACACAGTCTGTGTGTTTATTGATGACACATAAAATCGGAGCCGCTAATATAAATATATTTGAGCTGCCAAACCCTTACAGTTTTTAATAAAAGAGTGAAAGAATATATCATTACATTTTGTTATAAAGCAAACGTAATGTAAAATATATAATATTATAGTAATAATTATTAGATACTACCAGTGAAAGAAATAAGTAGGGTTAATTTACCTAGCTACCTACCTAGTTAGGAGACACGACATTAAGTGAGTGGTTAGGGATGCTTTTCTGCCAGAGATGTATGTAATAGTAGCGTTTATAAATGGATGGATGCGGGCTCTGAATGCGTTTCAAAATTCTCACACAATACTAATTCCCTATAAATTATATAATTTTTTCTATAAAAAATACTTCAACCCCCAAAATATTATTTTACTTAAAATTTTTTTTATTAAAATTAACTTATTAATTTTACCCCTCAAATTAATTAATTTTTTAATATCTTTTCAATGTAAATGAAATACTTATACTCAAGCTCTAATTTGTTCTTTCTAGAAACACTTTCCAGTACCTCTACTTTGTTACGACTTATTTCAATTTATTATATTATATGAAAGCGACGGGCAATATGTACATATTTTAATATTTAATCATTTTATTAAATTAAATAAAATTACATTTAAATCCACTTTCAATTAATTATTACAAATTAATATTCATATAAATAAATTTATTGTAATCCATTATATTCTTAATTATATTCTGCATCTTGATCTGATCTAAATTTTTATAATAATTATTAAATATTAATTTTATTAAAAAATATTTTTTTAACAACGATATACAAAATTATAAATTAAGTAAATTTATTCGTGGATTATCAATTATTAAACAGATTCCTCTAAATGAACTAAAATACCGCCAAATTATTTAAGTTTCAATAAATAATTATTTACTATTTTAGTATTTTAATTTTAAATTTTAATAATAGGGTATCTAATCCTAGTTTTTTATAAAATTTATCAAATCATAATTAACATATAAAATTTCATTAAATTAAAATTTCACCTAATAATTTAAAATTTTCATTATATAAAATTATTATTATTAATAAAATACCGCCAAATTATTTAAGTTTCAATAAATAATTATTTACTATTTTAGTATTTTAATTTTAAATTTTAATAATAGGGTATCTAATCCTAGTTTTTTATAAAATTTATCAAATCATAATTAACATATAAAATTTCATTAAATTAAAATTTCACCTAATAATTTAAAATTTTCATTATATAAAATTATTATTATTAATAGGGTATCTAATCCTAGTTTTTTATAAAATTTATCAAATCATAATTAACATATAAAATTTCATTAAATTAAAATTTCACCTAATAATTTAAAATTTTCATTATATAAAATTATTATTATTAATAAATAAATGGATGGATGCGGGCTCTGTATGCGTGCTGCTGATGATCTGCGCATCTTTCTTATCTTCATCTACCTCGCTGCGGCGCATCTTCATAGCACATCTAAGCATTTCCACTGGAAACGGTTCGTAGCTTAGCTTAAAACATTATTATTACTATTACACTTTTTAAACTATTACAAAACCAGTCAACACTATTTATAATAAAGGACTACTATAGTTCTTTCAGACAAAGGCTAGTTCGTTGTTTAAATTGTTCTTTACTGACTAAAAACCTACTCCTGATCCTTCTTTGCCATTGTTCCAGGGCCCCGAGGATCTGTTCTCCAGGCTTCGACCCTGCTGGGCACCTACGGTTGCTGACATCTCCTCGAGGCGCACGTGGAACACTACGCACCATCGACGATTTGGTCTCGGTCCCGATGGTTACCAGACGGTCTACACGGTGGCACCCGGGCATTTCTGCCGCACGAAACCGGTGCAGGAACTTCCCGAACTTACCATGTTCGGTGAGGACCTGCGTCATGCGGAAGGTAAGGACGCCGCCATAATTATGGCGTGCCCAGCACTGGGTTGCGACAGTCGCTGTCTTCATTCCACCATGAGATCCCGCCAGAACTCTGTCCGTTATGCCGCGACTTGGCGCGGCAGCGGAGTTTCGCCCCGGCGTTGCATCTCCACGCGCAGATCGTGCATGCGTGCAAAGACTGTTGCCTCCAAATCCCACGAGGTAGGCCAGCAAGGAGGCTCGCCGCTTCGCAGGAAACCGTGCGTACCACTGCAATGTCCCCGAACCGTGCTGCCACGCAACCCCGTCCTCTCGTGACGGCCTCGAGGGATGGGGTATCGGCGGCGACCGACCAAATTAGGGTCACCGAGCCGTTTAGGTCCTACATCCAATCGGCCCTGGGCAGGACGTAGTACGGCTCGGAGACTACGGCGATATTTATCGATCACTGCACCATGCTCTGGTGCCACAGATCCTGAGCGGGGGCGCAGGAGTTGATATTCGCCTGGAAGAGACGGATTGGAGCCGTTATTGACAATCCATTACAGTCTCCTCCCGAGCACGAGTCTGCGGAAGCGATGGCGGCGGCGGCCAACTTGACGGCCGCAGCGGCGAGCACATCCACGGGGATTGGCGGGGGAATCGAAAAAAATAAATGGTCGAATCCGACTCGGCTGGGCAGCGTTCGGGAAGCTGCGCGGTTTCTTCTCCTCCAATATACCACAGTGTCTCAAGAAGAAAGTCTATGAACACTGCGTGTTGCCAGTGATGACATATAGCTCTGAAACGTGGTCGCTTATAATGGGCCTCATCAGAAGACTGAAAGTCGAAGAAAGGGCTACGCTCGGAGTTTCCTTGCGTGATCAAATCAGGAATGAAGATATCCGCAGGAGAACCAAGGTCACCGACATAGCACGAAGAATCACCAAAATTAAGTGGCAATGGGCAGGGCACATTGCTCGCAGAGCGGATGGCTGTTGGGACCGAAAGGTTCTGGAATGGCGACCACGTACCGGAAGACGTAGCATTGGAAGGCCTCCTACAAGGTGGACCGATGACTTGGTAACGATTGCGGGAGTCCGATGGATGCGAGACGCACAGGACCGTTCACTGTGGCGACATTAGTGGGAGGCCTATGTCTAGCAGTGGAGGTCTTTCGGCTAAATTGATGAAGATAATGATTATTACAAGCTTTTATTTAGTTTCATCTGTCCCGATGTTTGCTTGTCTAACATAATCAAAACTTACAAATTAAATTTGATCCACTTCCCGGTTACCTATTGAGCTGAGATTTTGCATGCATGTGACAATGCAAAATTATTATGACATGGAGCTGATCTGATGATGGAACTAGAAGGTGGCCCTAGGAACAAAGATAACCCTATCGTATTTGAACTTTTTGGAATGGTCTTGATGAGTATCAATTATATAGATAAATACAACGCTTATAAGCTTGCTATGAAAAAATGATTTTCATTGAAACAGTAACTTATACAAATTAAACCTCTTTAGAGATTTATAATAAGCATTGTTAATCTGTTTATAATATGAGTAAACTTTGGGAGCTATCGACGTTTTTCTGTGTGACATGTTATACGTGCGTCCCCGTCTACAAGTACATATCGAAAGACTTTCGATATACAGAAATTTATGTTAACCAATAACCGTTCAGTTCAATATTAAAGTACGGAAGTACATAGTACTTTAGAATTTTCCGGCGATTATCTTATTTTAGTTTTTTTGGGATAAGTTCCCCTAATCAACAAACAAACTAGCTTTTAAAAAATCTTATCACAATTTGATAATCTATGTCCCAAATGTATTGACACGCAAAAGCTTAACTTAACATCATCCCCAAAAATTAGGGTTGATCTGTCTGCAACATTACACCACCTGTTACGACCCCCCTGGGTATCACCCCTATTGGCTTTAGATAATAAATTATTTTTGGACGTGGCAACACCGACAACAGAAAGTAAACCCTATTTTCTTGGTGAAAAGGTTAAACTTACTACGGTAGTGGTAATAATTTCTCTAGTTTTTATTTAATCCGTTTAATACGATTTAAATGTGCTTAAATAAAGGTAAGCAAATAGTACATGTGTTACAAATAATTGTATTTGTAAATCTGATGAATGAAATACGATTGCAAACAAAACTTACGGTTAATTAATTGAGGAGTATAAAAAAATTGGTTGCCTGTAAAGTCGGTATACGGGCGAAAGTTTTACGTGACAACGACTTTGAGTGGTAAAATCGTGTGAGTGGAAGGGACGCGTGCCTCTCACTCGCTCTCATTGTGAGCGCATAACGTGAGCGGAGCGTAACGCAGTTTCTTGAAGTGTCACCCGGCAAACCAATTTATAAGACGTTGTCACGTCAAAAGTTTGACACATCTTTGTTTTGCTATTTATAATCACTAGGCAACACCAAAATTTCCCGGGGTAAGTTCATATCATATTTTGCAGATAATCATGCACCCAATACCAGAAAAATAAAAACTTATTTCAATCACGTATAGAACAGGAGTTTTTTTTAATAGTCTCTTTTTATATTGAAACGATTGCAATAATATTTTGTAGTATCAATATAGTATAGTAGTTCTTTTACCATGTCTCACTTTTGTGTGAATTCTCTGGATTTATTTTGTTTTATTTGCGGTTTATATTCGCCAAAGAGTAAAAAAAACTTGGCAAGTGCGAGTCGGACTCGCGCACTGACGGTTCACGATTTATGCAAGAGCTGAGCATTATGTTACAAACACATGGCCACTGAGAACTTCAGATCCAGGTCAAAGAGAATTAGTAGATCCAAAAAAAGTACTTTTGCCACCTTTACGTTATTAAACTAGAGTTAATTAAAAACTTTGTGAAAGCAAAGAACAAAGACGACTCCTCAGGCTTCAAGTTTCTAAAGCAAAAATTTCCCTTATTGGCACAGGCGTTAGGAAGCTCCGTCGTTCATTTCTAACTTAAACACTAAAGAAAAGAATGCTTGGTTAGCAGCATTTGTACAAGTCACGGTTTTTTTTTTTTTGGGAAATAAGCGATCACCACAATATAAAAAAAAAACAATTGTTAAATGCTTTTAAAGAATTGGGTTGCAATATGTCATTAAAGATGCACTTTCTGCACTCGCAACAAGATTTTTTAAAGAAAATCTAGGTGCAGTGAGTGATGAGCACGGTGAGTGCTTTCACCAAGAAATTGCTTCAATAGAAAAGCATTATCAGGGAAAATAACCACTGCAATGCTTGCAGACTACTGTTGGTTTTTAACCGACTTCAAAAAAAAGGAGGTTCTTCGTTGTATGTAATGTATTTTTTTATGTGTGTTCAGCGATTTCTCGGTCAGTTGTGGACCAATTTTGAAAATTATTTTTTTGATATAAAGATTATGTTTCCAAGTTGGTCCTATAGAAATATTGTTATGATTTGATTATGAACTTCGAAGATGTGGAACAGAACTCCTCACAGGATCATAGCAGAACTGTCGTACAAAGTAAAATTGCTTTGTTTATATATGTAGATCGGCTAATAAACAAAGCAATTTAGCATAAATAAAGCAAAAAGATGGGAAAGGGATATATCGAACTGATCTGATGATGAAGCCGGAAGGTAAACACCGGAACTCTGCAATTAATTCATGTAATCTAACTGTGTTTGGGATTATTAGAATTTGTGTTGTTGTGTTGTATGTTGTTGTGATGCACTCTGGCTATAACGTATTTAAGTTTGGTTAAGTACTTTTTAGTGGTGGTACCATAACTAAAAAGTTTAAAATAAAAACCTTATAAAAAATAAATGACAACCGACTTCAATGTAAAAAAAACACACAAAAAGGTGCAAAATATCTTTAATTTCGGAAGTCGGTGTTAAATAACGAAGAGACAAAACTATTATAGAAACACCGTCTACCGAAATTGAAGTTATTTTGCACATTTTAGTGTTTTTTACATTAAAGTCGGTTGTGTTTTTTTTTTTAAGTTCTTTATATACCTATTCTATCCATCCGCGTAACTCCACACATCCCTCTAAGCATTATTATTTCACTTGCAGGTAATTGCCAAAGTAACTTAGAATAAGTCCAAGCCGAAAGATGCTGATGATAATAATATTATCTTAACCCTCAAAACCGAACGTACAGACATATAGCAAAAATCGAAATCAGTCAAGTCAGACAATTTTAAGCAATTTCCTATGGTCACGACAAAAAAAATGTCTCATACTAAAACTGTGTCACCTAATGTCGTTCGGCTAGGGCTGGCACAACGCATGACGCTAATTTGTTCGATGTAATTGATGAGCGCCCGCGCATGCAGCCGCACGTCCCGAACACTTGCGCACGCTTCACGATAGGGTTGCCAGCTATTAATTATATTGTGTCACATTTGCTCGTAATTGTAGAACGATGATTTTGTAGATGGGTGCTAATATCTTGATAGAATTCGACAAAAAGATAAACTTAAAAAAATAAATTTTTGGCCCTATTTTTCAGTTAAGAACCGAGTTTTATTCTTCGAAGCAACTTTATTTTGCTACTAAACTTTTATAAATAAAACAATGAATGAACGTATGTTGTAGTAGTTAGCCTATTATGTTCTACTGCTGGGCGAAGGCCTTCTTAGTTTTGTCTCTTCGTTATTTAACACGACTCCGAAATTTAAGTTATTTTGCATTTTTCAGTGTTTTTATTTTTATATTGAAGTGTGTTTTTTTTGTAAAAGCTTTTTATTTTACACTTTTTAGTTATGATACCACCACTTAAAAGTACCCCTCAGCCAAACTTAAATACTTTATAGCCAGAGTGCATCTCATGACAATTCTAATAATCCCAAACACGGTCAGATTACATTAATTTATTACGAAGTTCCGGTGCCTGACTTCAGGCTTCATCATCAGATCAGTCCGATATATTTCCCCTCTTCTTTCAGTCAGTCATCGACTACACGTATAAACAAAGCAATTTTACTTGTTACGACAGTTCTGCTGTGATAGTTAGAGTAGTAGTAGGAGTTTTGTTCTATATCTTCGAAGTTCATGATCAGAGCATAACTATATTTCTATGGGACCAACTCGGAAGCATAACCATTCAATCAAAAACAAAAATTTTCCTAATCGGTCCACAATTGACCGAGAAATCGGTGAATTTATGTTCACCGATTTCTCGGTCACATATTTCCTGGAACAAGTTTTGTGAAATATCAAAGATTTCACAAAACTGAAAGGGTGAAATATTTGAGTAAATCACGGAATTATCGAATGCTAACAAAATTTTCAGGCCTTGTTATCTCTCTTTTTTCGCGTTGCCTCTTCGTCAAACATCGCGTTGGATTGCGTTAGATGAGGTAACAAGCTTTTAAACCATGCTCGAGGGCATAGGCGAGTGCCTATCGTCAGCATGGTTTAATTTTTTAATTATGTTATCGTGTTTGTTTGTTGTTGTTTTTTTATTATGTGTCATGTTTAGTTTTTTTTGGTGGTGAAATTTTTTCTTTTTTTACTCAAAAAAGGAGCCTTTTAACAAAACTAACTAAAAGGACAACAGGCAAAACTACCTTTCAATCAAATAAACTTGAAAACTACGTCCCTATTCACAAATGAAAAGGCGAATGTATTCATAAGCCATGAAACACTAATTGGTTAAAAACAACCACGAGCGTGTTTCCCGCTGCCAACATTCATTTCACCTCTACGAATTAACCGGACCAGGCTTAAAATGTAGAAATTTTTCGAAAATCAAATGGTTTACTAAATGAAGTGAACAAGTGTGAAGGAACGTTGACGATTAAATGATTTTTTTTTTCCGTGAACGCGCATTTCTAAAGAGAATATAAAGAAAATAAAAATGGAAGAGTGCGACGCAGGGGGTTCCACGCCCCTGTAGTTCTGTGGAGATCCAAACTCGAGGAAAATGTACTTCGAGTACATTTCAAGTGCAGGTATTCTGTTTCATAGCCGGGAAGTTGGAAATTGACAAAGCTACTCGATTCGATAATTTATTTTACGTTTCTTGTTGTATCTCTGTCACATAAACTTTTCTTTTAGAGTAGATAATGGAAAGCTTTTTCTATTTTTGTTCTATAATAATAATTATATAGAGATCCATATGAGTGTTAGTAACAATATTCTTAAGATCTATGTTACTAGGTACATAGTATAACATTATCTATTTCAACCTTCCGTAACTATTCTCGCCCCGTGTGCCTGAATGGTACAGTCGTGACGGTATGCAATCATTTGCAAAATGGTGTTGGTGCTGCCGCGCAGCCTTTGAAACAATGACGCTACATTCTTACGCATTATAGAATGAAAGCCGTCAACGCGCGCATTTGCGAACATTTGTGACGCACTACAGTGGCGCGGCAACCCCAACTGAAAGCATTATTGTACTGAATACGCAGGACGCTGTAGGCTCGTTGCGTATATACCAAACCTACAGGCCGTTCGAGTAAAAAGATTGGCAGTATGCCTTAAAAGAGTAATTTTAACTTCCTTAGTACACTGAGCGAACCTACGGGCCAGCATATCGAATTATTTATGGAATATTTATGGAATATTAATGAATATTAATGGAATATTTATGGAATTCTTTTTATAGATCTATAGCACCCAGATTATACAAATGATAACTGAGTGTAAGCAATGAATCAGAACTGATGTAACTGGCTTGGCGGTTATTCTGTTGACAATCCGTACTACGCTAGACCAGTTTGAAGTTTATGTCCCACACGCGCCTCAAAGAGCTGTCAGTGAAATTGACGGGACCGATGCCTGCTAGGGATGCGGGAAGGTTCGAAAGAGTGGCCGCCACCCTGGAACACAAAGGACCACTGGAGGAACACAGTTGGGTTATAGTCAGTAAAAGTCTGACACACCCTCTTTTTCCACTCATAGCGGAAATAGATCCCCTATTTAATGATTTCGCACAAAAAAGGCCAATTAACCGCATGCAAAAAAACGAACGCTGACTTAACGCTACCTTATATAAAAACTAACCCCGTTAGTCTTCTATGTATATGGCAATCTGTATAATTCAGGCCAATAACATACAATACCTAGGTATTGAATACAATAGAGTACCTGCTGGTCCACCGGCAATGTGTAAAATAAATAGATTTTGGTGTATATTTATCAATGTTAACCGACCTACCTATAAAATGATTGGCAAATGAAACATATTCTATTACTAAAAATCAATATGAGTAAAAGACGAGAGCAGGGAAAGAATTGACGTCATTTTGACTTTAAACCTAGCGGGCAGAATAGGACCTGTGTAATTTATACATAATAAAATTAACGTGTTATTAAA
Organism: Mythimna pallens; assembly: GCA_961205895.1. NCBI lineage: Eukaryota > Metazoa > Arthropoda > Insecta > Lepidoptera > Noctuidae > Mythimna > Mythimna pallens. The sequence continues at coordinate 29,020,856 of OY540824.1, forward strand.
AATTCTTCCGGCTATATGTAACACAATGTAATTTGCTTACAAATACTTAGGTCAACATTTCGACACAGGACACAACTCAGCTTCACCCAATGGCTCTGACTTGAGGCCCGAACACAAAACCACGATGCGACGTCGAATCGTAAAAATCTATGAGCGTGCACGACGCATCGAATTGATTCGCATCGCACAAAATCGCATCGTGGCAATTCGCATCTCAGTTTTCTGAAATGCGGCGTCGTATCGCATCGATCGCTGTTTTGTGTGGGAGCCCTTAACTTTATCCCGGTTAATTGTACATTCCACATGAGATAAGACATGAGACCGAAGTCACGTTAATTTTTAGAACTTATTTCATGACATAGACGAAGACTTACATAATTACTAAAAACCTGCCTAATAATTATTGTTCCTAAACATAAATATACATCCGATATATGTTAGAGTAATGTTAGGCTCATGTTGTATGATTCTATATTTTATTAGTTTGTTGTTGTTCTACGCTAATTAATTTGAGCGTTAATAACTAGGTAACTCACGCTTCCTTTATTGAACATGTAAACAACAAATTAGTAAAATTACATTATAATCATCATTATAGTAAAATATATTATTCCACATTATGTATTGAAAGTGAGAGCTAAGTTCAATATTATGATACGGTGTGAAATTGAAATATAATTGGGTGCCAAGTTCTGTAGGTAGTATGTAACTTTTCACTATGGAACTTTTATTCACCTGAGTTGGCCCTTATAATTTTGCAAGGCGCTAAGTTTTCCCTAATATAAACGATTGATTGAAATATTTTTCAGAAACGTAGTATTTCACTATTTTCTGTGTGGCTTCACTGTCCAAGATCGCCGTAGGGACCAATCGGATGCACGGACGTGTCTCGGTGAGTAAGGATATAGTTGGGCATCCATTTAATCCATGGATCATCCTCAGTAAGCGTTACTTAAATTTCAATACCTATCCGTCGACTGTTATTACAATACGCTACCTATGACTTATATGAACCCCGCTGTCTGTAATCACAGATGAACCCCATTGTCAGCAGTCACAGACTGACAGATGACAACGCGACACGTCGACTCGTCGTCACGTCGGTACGGCGCGCGGCGTCGCGTCACAGTCACGCTGCGCCGAATAATCCGATTATTGACAATGTCTGCATCTGTGGATCACTTCCATGCGTAACTTTTATACAAGCAGTTTTGTTTTAGATTAAATGTATTATTTGAATTTTTATAGTACATCAACAGTGCACCTGCCGTGGCATCCCTTCACCTTCCTTGGTTGCTTTCCAAATAATTTTTGTAAGTATATTTGTGTATGGAATATCAATAAATGCCTTTTTTGGTTGAAACTTTGAATCTCGGTTTTAAACTAGATTTGAGTAATGTTATATATATAAATAATAAAATTCAGGACTGAGTTTTTAACACCGTGTAGGAAAACAAAAAACTAAATTGACCAGTACTGACCACTATATATAAAACTAGCTTTTGCCAGCGGGTAGGCCCGCGTGAAAGGAGAAAATTTTAGTGCTGAAGATTCAAATTCGTTCAGCCATTTGGGCGTACACATACATGCAAATTTTCGCTTTTATTTATTAGTGTAATTACCCATAATCATTAAAACATAAAGTCTGCCTTCTTCTTCAATGCGAATAAGGAGAGATTGCAATTCATAAGTCACTTGTAAGATGTAGTAAATAAATAAGGGGAGCAGAATATTAACAAACAAATAGGAGTCCCGTTTGAAAATATTCATCTATTTTGAGCTGTCAATCAAATGAAACATAATTACTTGTGCTATAATATTAAGGGTAACGTATATTGGGAATTTGTGCTTACATTTTCCTGATACTGTTTAACTGCGAATACCTAACTCTTTATTTGTTGAAAATCACTGCTTCCAATTCCATTATAGACCATCAAACCCACGGATATCGATCAAACTCAATATTTCCCTGAGTTTTTCCGAGCAAGTGACGTAAGTATGTAGTGTGTCCGCCTATAAAAACACACAAAATTCGCACGCCATCACTACAAGTTTCTGAGCGACTATCTTTATACAAAAAAAAAATATATATATAGAAGCCCACCGGCTTCGGGAACTGGGTCCAAGCTACAAGTGGTCAGGGGTCCTGAGAGAGGACTCTACTAACAATGCGCGCCGTGTCCAGGAGTACCGCTTTCTGGATCAGGCCCTTGATCCAGTTGCCTAACAAGCGCCTCCTCAGATGTTATTCGAGATTCTTGGCCATTTAGCCATTGGCCGTAAGGACTATCGGCACAATGATTGCTCTGTCCACTTCCCATATGACGGCAACCTCGCGAGCTAAGTCAAGATACTTATTTTGCTTATCTTATAAATATTTGTAGTCTTTTTTGTTGTATTTTTTATTGTCAGAAGAAGATTTTTATGAAAGAAAAAACCTTGAGAAAGCTGTGCAGAAAATTTAAAAAAAAAATGACTTAAAAGAAAATTTTGTAGAAAACTGCGACGGCTGTTTAATTTTCGCGCGTTTGACAGTTCATAGCAAGACGGGTAAACGTCTGTCGAGTCAGCTAGTATTTTTATAAATACTTTTTAATTATGTAAAAGAAAACCTATTCCATAAAAATCTCAAATTGTTTGCTTACGCGATGTTCTTCCTGAAAAGGCTCGATATTAAGACATATTCTACCGACCTATTTCCGAACCCACTTTATAAACTTCATGTTTAATCATCAGGAATTTGAATCGTCTCCGTAGATTCATTTGGTGAGAATCTCATTTAATTTTATTTCAATAAAATTAACCGTTGGGGATTAATAAAATGGTAATCTTCTCTGAGCATAGAAGAAACGATAACGTATTAAATACTTGCTTTCCTTCGGACTCCATTAAGTTGCGAAAGAGCAGGAAAATGCAGAATATTAAATGGCATAACTGGAGTACACAAAGTGAATTACTTTTTGACTTCTTTTAAGTGTGATCCTTTCTGAGTAGCTATTTTATGTTTTACTTTAGTGGATTGTTTATCATCTTGCATTGGTTTCAGATATGCTACCCGTGTTAGCTTATTTGTAGCTTTTGAAACAAGGTGTGTATTCAGGGGTCCAACCCTAAATCACCGAGTAGCCAACGTAGCGAGTAGCAAAATGGTATACCGGTTTATTCAAATTGTTCGTTGGCTGGTTGTTGTAAGATTAGAAAAATATATTTTTATTATTTATTTATTTAGTAGTTTAGCTGAAATATATGCTTGAATTTACAGTCGTCACCCTTTTGGACGTGCTTTTTTTTGGACTCAATAGGATTTAAGTACCTAAACGGTTTTGCAAAAGGCATTTTCAGCCATATTTTTAAAACTCGTTTACTATATTCATAGGCTTAGTTTAAATACAGATTAGTGGATTTTAAACTCAAGATAACATAATATGTAATACATCTCACCCATCACATTCAGTTATCTATGGGACAAATACTTAAAATGATAAGTTTATACAAAGTTTATTTGAACTTATAAGTCCGAGTCAATTCAAAGATATAACTCTTAAAAGCAACCCGTTTTAAAAACGGTAATTTCATAGGTACTATATCACCGTTATTTATTGTTACCATTTTTTTAGGTAGTAAATCATCTGATGACATCTCTCGCCCTTGGGCGGAGTGAAAGGGCGTGTCAGACTTTTACTGACTAAAACCCACTCCTGTTTCTTCTTTGCGTTCGTTCCAGGGCCCCGGGGTTCGCTTTCGCACAACTCATGGCCTCAGTAGGCTTCAACCCTGCTGGGCCCCTATTGTTTTGCTGACATCTCCTTGAGGCGCGCGTGGAACACTACGCATTACTCGCCGTCCGCAAGCCCGAGTCTATGGTGGACGCAAATCGGGATCGGCTGGGGCGTGAGGGCCGTTCTACCGCGCGTGCAGCCGCCACCTTCGCTTGCATTACTGTTTCGCAGAAGGAGGTGATCGCCTGCCACTCCCCCTTCTCCTGTGTTTATTGTTACCAGTGAAAAAGTACAATCATTCCAAAATTAAGAACTCAGGAATGCTGTAAAAGCCCCCAGGTACCTATATAAGAAACGGCGACCTTCATCGTCACCTGAAAATTAAACTCGTCACCACCATTATCTAAAATTGGCTTAGGCTCACAAACACAAGACAAGGTTGTGAACGTTAAGGCCATCCAGCGACGACGCAGACTATAGAGAAATAAACCATTACCGCCTTATTCTAAAATGCGATCTAAATGTAGTGTAGTTCCGGGATTATTACTAGGTTTAAGACCATGACTAAATATAACGTTATTAAAAACGAAGTTTATCACTAGTTTCTGAACTATCTATGGTAGTAAAGTTAGACCGCCAAAACCCCTAGTTTAACTATGGTACCAACTTTGATACTACCATGTATATTTAAGGTTAGCTTTGATTATGATTGTGTTAATCCATATAACAATCATTAAAAATGGATATTAATATGATTGACTTGATCGATCTGGAAGATTCGAATATTTTGGAAACATCTGGGTGATCTTACAGACATTGTTATCATGGGAATTCGTTTGTATTGAGTAACGAAGATTATGCATATAACTATAGGTTCAAGAAACGTTTTGAAGAAAAAACAGTGGTTCTTTTACAAATCACTTTTAATCAAACAATTGTAATCACTATCACTAATATTAGACAAAAACAGTTTTTCATTTGTGGTTCAAGTTTTTACAGCTCACAATTACGTACACAACAACAACACAACAGACACAACTTATGTATAAACAAGTCAACATATAACACTTATCAGTCACAGTAATAAGAGCAATTAATAAATTATTAATCCGTCTAAATGAGCCTTTACTGTAACAAGCCTAGACCTTTTACACAAAAAAACAAAAACTGCTTTAGTACTATAGTGACGATACATTTAACATATGAACAAAGTGTTTTCATCAATATCAGACTCTAAGAAAGTGCTACAGGCTTGTGTTGAGCTGCAAAAGGACGCTGTTCTTAGTTTTAACATAATCTGTAACTTATATCAAGTTATATTAAAATTGCTTATTAGTCTTTTAGGCTAGATTATAATCAATGATAGAGATTAGGTTTCTTTAGAAATAAGCATTACCCTTATATCTATATTGGCCACGCAATCATTATGGTGGTAAATCTCCTCTTTGAGGACTGGCTGAAAGGACGTCACGGCGACCTCACCTTCCGCAGACGCAGGTCCTCACCGGATCCGTGCGGAGGAAACGCCCGGGTATCGCCATTGTGTGGACCGCCTGGAGGACACGGTGGAGCGTAAGGTGGAGTTGCTCCACTTGGGCGGAGCACCGCCATGTCCTCAAGGGGGCATCGGTGGCAATGACCTCTCATGTCAGGCCCTGTTAGAAGCCATGGTCTGGAGCGAGGAGGAATGGCAGTCCGTCGCCTCCTTTTGCGAAGCAGTATTGCTGGCGAAGAAAGCGACCACACGCATGAGGGAACGGACTTCCCGATCCCGACCCCGATTTCCAGCCACCGTAGACGCGGGCTTGCGGACAGCGAGTAATGGGTGGCTCGCCGTCCGGTAACCTTCCGGACTGAGCCCGAGTCGTCGACGGCGGGTAGTGATCCACGCGAAAAAGAGCGTGAAAGAGATGTCAGCAAAACCGTAGGGGCCCAGCAGGGCCGAAGCCTACTGGAGCCATGGGTTCGCTTCTGAAAGGAAAACCCAGGGTCCTGAAAAAAGAAAAAGAACATAAGAGTGGGTTTTAGTCAGTAAATGTTTGACACGCACTCGCGCTTCGCCTTAGAGCAGGAGAAGTCGTTGGATGATTTCTCACCTAAAAAAACCCTTGTATCCATTTCCTTCTTTTTGTATCTATTTTATATGTGTGTGTACACAAATTGATAAATTATAAAGTAAAAATAATTTAATGCTTAAACGAAAAAAAAAAATATACCACCTAGTAGATTTAACTTAGAGAGGGTCCCAGACGATATTCCTGTTATGTCTGTATTAATGTGGACCGGAGCATACGCAGGTTGTACAACGTTAGACTAACCGTTAGGTCATTTCATTATAATGAGAATAGGTGTGTCGAATCGTCTGTCTGTCATACCTGCACGTCTTTGATTCTTACAATGATAAACCCGTTGGTGATCCATCGGTTAAACGATTCTCATTGTGAGAGTTAATGTTCTCTTCTATGTATACACATACACTTATTTTATGTCTAATTTTATGGGACAACTACATATATCGTAGAGGAATTATGTTGCGCTTGACGGTTATGGGTGGTCTTAGTAGAAAGTGTAAGAACAATTTTTCTCGGTATTCGCTACAAATTATCACAATCAGCCTATATATAGGTTACAGTCTACAGTTTAGGTAATGATTTCTTGTTTTTAGGGTTCCGTACCTCAGTCAATAAAAACTGAACCCTTGTATACAGATCACTTTGCTGTCCGTCAGTCCATCTTGGAAGACCCCTTTTCTCAGGAACGCGCGGAGGTATAAAGCTGAAATCAACATCAAATTCTCAATTTTACCCCTTGGAGCAATGCTCCATGATGCGTCTGTCTAAGCAACCAGCCTGCAAGCTGATCGCGTCCCAGACGGTCATGACCATCTGGATGGTGCGGGGATACTGCACGGCCTCCCATGAAGCAATAAGCCGGTTAAAAAGGAACAGTTCTCCCCGTACATGACAAGCTCGGGAGGTGCCTATTTTGGACGCAAGTGGAAGATACGCTTAGGTGTCACCATTTTGAGGATCGTCCAAATGACTTGGTGGAGGTGTGCCCTGCTTGGGCGGAGCGACACCGTGTCTTTGTAGCGGCGATCGGTGGCGGTGATCTCTCGCCTGGTTCACGCCATGATCCGGAGTGAGAGGGAATGGGATTAGATGCCTCGTCGCCTCCTAAGAAGCAGTAATGCTAGCGAAGGAGATGGCTGCAACCGTGAGGAAACAAACATCCTCACGCCCCAGCCGTTGCGACAGGAGACGCCCCGATCGCTATATCTCATATAATATACTAAGATCCCAGAGCTGTCAGATATAACTTATTTTCACATGGATGAAACCTTAGGTTCATGTGCTTTGAATATCTGTGTACTTGCGGAGCTCCCTCTTGGGGACCCTCAGCAGGTACCAAGGGAGAAAGGGAACTAAAACTAACGAGTTACTTAACTTAATTTTTATGGCTGATTTTTATAGATGTTTTGTAGAATAAAAGTAGTATCATAAGTATCAGACACTTTCCATGAACCAAAACTTCTGTCAGATACTTTAAAGCTCCACAAAAAGTAAATAATCTTTACTTATTTTTACATGTCTGATTTTTTAATATATTATTAAAGTAACTATTACAAAGTTATATTTCATTAGTCAGACAAATTGTAGTGACCAAAAATCTAGTTGGTGCGGAAACGCATGCATGCTCTCGCGCTCATACTCTCGGCAGAATATTTTTTGTGTATAAGGGAAAACATCCCTTATAGTGTGTAGTGACCAAACAACAACACAAACAAACTAATTGTAGTGACAATTAGTCTGACTATTCATTCATTTCCCTCTTGATTATTATTAAAAATATTTACTAAGGTCCAAGCTGCACTAGCCAAACTATTTATGGCTTTAACCTTCTTTTTCTCAATTTCATTGCGCTCAAGCTGGGCCTGTATTTGGGCCTGGTTCAAATCCAATCGAGCTTCTCAATATCGGCCAAGACAATCTTTGCCTTTTCTACTTCTATTACAGAAAGTAATAATCACAATGTTTTTAACAAATAATATTATTTTAGTTTGTCTGTACATCAATAAACAAGATGTATTTGTACCTTTTAATTTCCTTCCAGTAGTGCTCTGGCTTTTCCCCTTTTTTAGATTGGCGTGGAAGCTGCTGGTAGAATTTAATTGTTTAGTTCTGAAAATAGAAATTGTGTTGAAGTTCTACTCTCTATATCGGGTAAAATAGTTAAATATTTCAATTAATAATTTTTACATTATATACAACTTACTTAGCTTTGCCAACAGACACTTGATAACTCGTTGAAGGCTGGATGCCATATATAGTAGTATTCTCTTCCCTTAAAAATAAAGTTTTAAATGACAAAAAGAACATGTTATCTAAACACAACTGTTCATTTATCTATTTTACTGGAATAAAAATCAAAGAAAACATTGAAAGATAGTTCATTAATAATCTTAAAATACTTACACAATTCTTGATGGAGCCTCACTCTCCAAAATTTCTAAAGGTTCGACATCATAAATTAAATAAATTCTCCAAAAAAAAGCTTGCATGCTCCCTGCAACAAAATAGTTCATATATGAATGTTAAGGACTTACAGGTAACCTATTTAACCTTTAGAACATCGTAATTAGAGAAACAATAGAAATACATGAGGGAGCGAACCTTCCATCTGCTTGGGGTTTAATTAATTAATGAAGATATTGCTTTCATTTTAAGATTTGTGTGGTCAGCTAAGTTTTTGTTTATTATTGCTTATAGGTACATAGATTACTCACATCGAAATAATATCCTCAGCTTCTAAGGTGAGTATGGGATTTTGGCGGACTGGAAGCCCATCAAATTTGTTCCCCAATACAGTTTTTGCTCCAGTTCCGTTAGTGGCGGAGCTTCAGCAGGTCCACCACCAGTCTTCCGCTGGCTTTGTCCGACTTTGCAGGCTTTATTTCTGATTCTACATTTGTAGTCATTGTAAAACTGAAAACAAAACCAACATAGTTTAAAATTAATGGTACTGTGTGTCGATCGTATGATGATGACCTATACAGGGATGGGTCTACTGACTCGCAGTTTAAAATTGCGGCCAGGTCAGTCCACCATTTATTGGACAAAATATGACCTTCTTTGCCCCGGACCCTTCCTAATGCCAACATATTGTAGCTTTCCATAAAATCAATTAGCAGCTCTAGCTGCCTGACGGAAACTTGCTTCATTATAGCTATAGCTTATTTAAGTATATAATCAAAGATTATTTTAAAACTAGTACTAAACTTGAGAATCGGGAAAATTTTCAAATTTTGCCGGTGACAATTGTTTGAGATTATTTTGACAGATAATCCAGAGACTAATTATAGATTTTACTTTATGAACCACAATTTAGCAAAGGGGCTGGAACAGATACGGCCAGAGGTTTTCAATGCCGTGGACAAGATTTTTATTTATACTAAAAATCTTAATAATTACTAGAAATAATTATTAAAATAATATCACGTCAGTTAAAGTTCGGGTAAATAATATTAAATAATAAGTATATTCATTTATGTTCCTGCAGCCATTCTGAAGTTTTTTTTTTCAATTATTTCTTGACCATGGATACAAAGTCCTTTAGGTAGAATAATAAAAATAAAGATAGCATAGAATTTTTAATTTAATAATCGAACAGAAAATTATTTTTTTAACATCATTAATTATATTTTTTTCGAAATTGTATTACCCAAATGGAGATTAGCTAAGACCAGCAAGTCATTTTTAGTAAACAGCATACGCTTTTATAACAAGCTACCAAAGGCGGTGACTGAACTTAGCGAGGGCAAGTTCAAAACCCATATTAAGCGTGTCCTAACTAAAAAAGCGTATTACAAGGTTAAAGACTATGTCGAAGACACGCTTGTTTGGCAATGACTGCTTCTGCACATGTGGCCCCCTGGTAACTCATAATATTGTGTACATCTATCTATTAACTGCTCCACATTTGTTGTAATATATACATTTTTTCTTTTCTTCCTACACATTGCTTTTGCAATATTTTTTATATTAGTAGACGCCAACCACCATAAATTCGTTAGTAATTTTCTTTTTGTTGACATGTCATTTATTGATAATTGTAATTACTTATTGTTCTTGTTTTTTTTTTATATAGCTTCTTTTTTTTTGATGTGAATGTGAGAACACCGTGGACTTCGCGAATTCTTAGGTTACTTCCTATTACGATTCACTTTTTTTTTTTTTAAATATTATTATTTTTATTGTGCTTTTGGGTACAATATCGACTGGTCTACACTGTTCTTATATAATGTCTATTAATACTGTAATATGAACATATTGTAAACAATCATTTTTTTAAAAGAGTAACCATGGAGTTTCTTGCCGGTTCTTCTCCATAGGAAACGACCAATTTGGAACCGTGCACTAGCTTCTGACGTTTTATATGTGCCCATGTAGGCCTATGTGAAATAAAAAAAAAATTGACTTTTGACTTGACTTTGACTTTGAAAACAATAATATGCATTTGGTCCATTGATAAAAATGCATACGAAATACAATAATTTTGCTTTTATTATTGAAAAAAATATTAATTGCGTCGTTTTTTTTTTTTTCTTCTTTGGCAAAATTGCGTCGTTTAAAATGTTCGGGTGTTTTTGGCGGGATTTCTTCAGTGAAGTTCAGTGACTGTATGGTCTTAAGACCTTAGCCTACGCAAATGGGATGAAAAGTGGCGGCAAAAAGTGTCACATTTTGCCGCGCAGTATTTGAATTGCGACTATTTGTGAATATTTGCTGCTATTGATTTTCGCTTTCATAATGAACTCTGCACTCGCTTTTCCCGACGACCCCAGCCTGCCTATGGATTCTGAATCTGCTATGTATGAAAATGTCCCCGGCCGCTCTATCTCGGACTCTGTGCACCATATTTCGACCAGCAGAAGTCAAATGAGACGAAATTCTTTGGAAGTCGCTGAAATCCGGGATCTGTGATACAATAAAGGATTTATCCACGGCAGGTAAGAACTATTTAATTTGTACCAATACATACATACTAACAAAAATATGTAAATAAAATACTACAGATGTTAATGTCAGTACTACAGATGCTAATGTTAAATGATATTAGTTGATGAATAAATAAGCTAATACTTAGAAGTCACTTATATAATGTTTGTAGACGTTGTTCTAATTTTAAACGACGAAGAAAATGATTAACCAAATGAATAAATAAATGTTTGTTTATTTTTCTGTGCTACAGCCGCCATTTTGACTCTAGCAATATAAAAATTAAAACTGATTTAACTCATTTCCTCCAACTTTTAGATAAACCTGTAATAGCTGTAACAGGTTTATTATTTCATAAACTATGAATTGAAGTTGTCTTAATATATTTCCACCGTTGCTGTAAATAAAATGAAATCTGTGTTTCATTATCCTGGTAGAATACATAATGATGTAACTGGCAATAATTCGTTGATAAATCGTTTAGTTTCAAGTCAGTTGAGTTGTCGTTCTATCCAAAGATATCCACGTGAATACCGATACCACATAAGGAACACGTGAATACCGATTTTGGGTAGGACTTCGATCGAACGACTATAAAACTTCAACGATATTTGGCTTGTTTGATTTTACGTAAATCAGGCTACTGGTACCTGCCAGGAGGAGCTTCACAAGCAGATATTCAAAGCACATGAGACGCTACTGAGGACTTTAAGGTGTCATCCATGTGAAAATAAGTTATGTCAGACGGCTCTGGGTCTTTGTACTGTAAACTTCTAAAACATTTTTAGCATCATACACAATACAAAAATCATACATTCTCTCTCCAACTAAGCTCTCAAATATCCAGTACACTCTGAAAGTCATTGGTTTAAACCCCAACACACTTTCTCTAAATACCAAAAGGATTACCAAGAACGACGGTGACAAAATCATTACTTCCCCTTTCTCGTCGCTAGCCATTTTCCCACCAACCGGGCATTCGCTTAATTCAGTTATAAATAATTCATGCCCTAGGTGACAATACTGAGCTCTTTAATAGCTTCCATTTAATTTGCGGTGCGTACCCCACTATGGATTGATATATTGCAGTGCTAGCTACTTAATATAATTACTGTTATATAATATATATATATTTATGCTAGTTCAGCATATTGTACGGGTAGAATAGAAATGTCTATGTCTGATATAATTTGGTATAGAGTTAGAAATTTGTTACAGTATATTTTGATATTGTTTGAGAGGCCAAATCGGATATATATGTCACCGAAAAATTGTAAATACCGTTAGATTACAATCTATCTCGAGAGATTGTAAACTAACTGAACCTTATCAAACAGCTCAGTAATTTAACGTATTATTTTTCGATAAATTGTAATAGGTATAACGAACTTTAACTGTTAAATTGTCAAGTGGAATAGAACGGATCGCATCTCGCGCCTTGATTGATTGAACGTTAAATTAAAATTAATAAATAATAAAAAAATAGTCTATTTATAGTTATTATTATATTATTAATCTGTCATGGCGGACAGAGCTCCGGCGGAATCTCATAGTATAATGGCGACAGCGACTATCGCAACCCAGTGCTGGGCACGCCATAATTATGGCGGTAAGGCCCCTCTTTGAGGAGAGGCTGGTGATTCCGATCCTGATTTCCGGCCACCGTAGGCGCGTTCTTGCGGACGGCGAGCAGTGGGAGCTTGCCGTACGACCCTCCGGTAACCGTCCGGACCGAGCCCAAGAGCGCGGGATGTCATAAGATGATTTCCCCACCGAAAAAAAAAATGAATCTGTGATTAACTTAAGAAGTGTATTTTGATTGATAAATAACATAGCCACACACACACACACACACACTCACATACACTTTCCGCGTTTTCATATTTTTTATGCCTGTGAACATAGGTTTACAGGTTTTTGCGATCTCATTTGATAATACAATGTCGGATCTTGAGCCTGTCCATCAACAAAATTCAGAAATACCAGTTATATTAACAATACATGATGAATTTACCATAGAGTTACAAAACTATCACAGTGGTTAATGAAAATAGTAAAAAATTAGTATGGACAAATTTAAGAATACAAAGTGTAATAAAATTGTTAGACGAGTACAGCACAATTAAATATCAAGATAGGTGACCAACAAACAAGCATTACCATCATGCAAGAAAATAAGGTATAATGAATGAAAAGAACTAGAAAGTTTTAATAATGAAAAGAAAGGATATCTCTTATCTTTTATCTTCAGGCTTCACGCCACCACGCGGTGCCAATATTTACGGTTTCAATATTCCAAAATTTGTGTAAGACATGTCTGTCAAAGAAAAGCTTTCCAAAAAAAGGAATTGCCATAAAATCGTTGATTTCGGACGACTTCAATCGAATTTGACAACGTGATTTTGTAGATTTCCAAACATCTTCAGATCAAGAGTATAAATGGTTATTACAATATTAGGATCATTTAACAAAATTCTGTTTTTTGCGACCATTAAAAAGCAAACAGAAAAATAATAGTTGTAGTCACAATTCTTGAAATGCATTTTATTATTTGACTGACACCTGTGTTTCATTCCTAACTCTATAGATACAGAACGGCCTACAGACTGTAAGACCGACCAATCAGGGGCAGCCTTCGGACAGTTGACAATTTAATATATTATTACAATATACCAAAAAATAATGCGTTAATTCGTGAGCTGTTTATTAAGGTTTTCGATAGTTTATAATCCCTTGAGATATATTGTAATCTAACAGTATTTACAAGTTTTACGCTGACATACTGTACAGCTGATATATCTTGGCGAGCCCGAACTTTGCGCAGAAGGCTGCGCAGGAACGTTTTTTAGGTACAAAATGGTAGCATGAGGCGACGTGCGCGGGGCGGAGGTCTAGGCTAGAGATTGACTCTATGTAAACACAATCGACCCTTTATTCAATCAAATATCGGAACCGATTTTTATCGATTTGGAATTTATTAATTTTTGTTTCTATGAGATATTGAACGAAATAGATTTACAAACATAGTGAATGTTGTCGTTAGTAAACGAGATTTCGACTTTAATGAATAAAAAACTAATCAAATTTTATTTTCTTGGTTGAAAGACATGATTTAGTTAAATACACTTATTTATAAAAAAACTACTAGAATAACAATTGTTTGAGAATATTTTAAACCTCCATAGAAAATTGAATGTATGAATGAATATATTTTTATAACTTAATTTAAATCGATTTAAAAAAAAATCGATTAAACAACCCCCCATACATGCGTATTGGACATCTCTCTTCGGTAACTTCGTAAAGCTTCGTACTTATTCGGCAATGTTCGGTACGCAGTAATATGTCTCACTCACACGTTAGCATGTCTTGATTACAGCCGGTGACAAAAGTTTTCGTGGGTTGTTATTATTATATTGTTAAGTTTTTTGTGTAGTGTTAGGTTTGTTTCTTTAATTTATAAGTTATTTTTGTAGCTTTCTGTCTCAAAGTGTTTTAATATTTATTTTATTTGTACTTGGTCCCTGTATTAGTAAATTTTTACTCGTAACTTGGTTTATAAAAATTAATGTCAATAACAGTTATTTTTGCGAGTGTACATGCGCTAAAGCTCGAAGAGCCTATGTTCAGGCTCGCCAAGTTACGTCGGCCGTATTGTATACAATTTTGTTTTGCTACTACTTTGGTTTTGAGGCCACAGTTTCTGTATATCCATTTTAGTTAAAGAGCCGGAATTTAGTTTTGGATAGTTTTCAAGAGTCTGACTACTATTTTAATTTCAGTAATTATATTTTTCAGTAATTAAGTTTAATCCAAATGTTACCTACCTACACATGAAACGAAACATGATTTTTAAAATTGAGAACTTCGAAATTTTTACGTTTGGTTAGAAGAGTACATGGCATGAAAAATGCACGTTGATAATGTAATAACTAGGGCTTTCAAATACCGGATTTTTTCAATACCGGTAGTAATGTAATCAATACCATAATCACGTGATCACGTCGATTTACAAATCCATTAAAATACATGTTTTTATTTTCGAATCAGTCTTTAATATGTCCACTTTCTGAAAATAACCGACATCCAAAAACGGAGAAGGTTCTCAAGTCGTCTGTTTTTTTTATCTTGTTCAGCGATGACTTAGTAATTTTTTTTTTACCGTATTTGATGAATTTTTTTTTTGTTTGGAAGTGTTTTGCCTTTAGGTGGTCCCATTTAAATTTGGTAAAGGTTAAATGAAGAACTTCGTAGAAAAACCATGGAATACTTCAATAAATGATAGCAAATATTCCGGGAATGCTACGATATACGATCGAATATTCCCAGAAGTTTTTTATTTTTATTTTATTATTGATAGGCTTGCGTTTGACCCCTATCTCACCTGATGGTAAACAACGATGTGGCCGACGATGGACCACGCTTGCCTAGAAGTAACCTGTTTACTCTTGATTAAATATATAAGGACCCCTAGGTGGTAGCTATCAAGAAACACAGACTTCTTAGGGAATTCCACTGCTTAGCTGTACGCATAATGAATGTGTTCCCAAAAAGCTTTGTACATATGGGTGGGATGGCCACCATTTACCGATGGCGCATCGCCAAACGTATATTGATCCGAAGATGAAATGGACTTGGTGGAATTAAATTGTGCAATTCCAACGCACACTCCCCGAAACGTAAACGATAGAAAACCGACAGACTAGCAACTCGGCGTCGATGCTCAAGACTTTGGAGTTTTGACTCGACCAGTGCAGCACCGATGATCTTCTTGACTCGCTTCTCTGTCGACTCCAATGCATCAAACGGGTTTTTGACATACCCACCCTAAAGATAAGAGCAGTACCCCATACACGGTCAAACTTGCTTTTGATAAAGGTTGAGCAGCTGTTCCGGCATGAAGTACCGTCTCACCTTAGCTAAGTTCCCCAATTTTTTGGCAGCCTGTTGAGCTTTTGCATCTATTTAAGAGCATTTTTTAGAGAATTAAGAGTATGTTTATAGTTACACCATTCATAATATAACATAGCTCCAGTACACTCTAAAGGTACCCCTTCTGAGTGTACTGTTATGCACATCTGTAATTTCCACTCTAGTATATTCTCAATTCACTAATTATGTTCAAATTCTATGTCAGTGGGGTTATTATTTTGCGCATAACCCGTTTATGGACCAATTTTGATGAGTCCTTTGAATTGGATCTTATAAATGTGTGATCATTTTTTAAATAATTGGGTATTTGGTCATTTCTATAGGTGGAGAACTTGCTCACTATTTAATTTTAGCTGTGGGGTACTACAGCATAAAATTGCAAAATAACTTTCAAATTCGGAAGCCGGTGTCAAAAACGAAAAAACAATACCCAGAAACTTCGACTTCCGAACTTAACGTTTCTTTCGCTTGAATTAAAAACTGGAACCTCCCGAACTTGCCATATCCGGTAAATACCTGCGTAATGCGGAAAGTGAGGACGCCATCTTCCCAGCTCCTCTCCAGCCACTCTTTATAGAAGGAACTTACACGATTGTGATGTACCCAGCGCGAGTGGGTGAGCTAAACATATGAGTGGGCACTTGCGCTAGCGAAAATGAGTGTGATAGTAACATCATATTGTAAATTATATTACATAATACAGTTTCCTACTGTTTATGACAACAAACCGCAGTAATATATATTTCTGTTTGTAATACCGTAACCACGGTATTATAGGATCCCGGAATACAGATATTGGAAACTAGGGCTATATATAATAAGAAAACGAATTAAATGCTATGTAGGCTTTACACAATTCATGCAAGGTGTTTGCCACAGCAGTACTATTCTTACCGCTTATACGCCTTCACCACACTGCGATACAGCGTAATACTTTAGAGAAATTCTTCGTTTTTGGATTAGTGTGTAACTTGTTAATATGTCTACAACATCAGGTTTGGTTGATATATTTTATTGGGTATATTTTCACACTTTGAACCACTTATTTGGTGTTTGTACTCCACCGAGTAAGCATAAACACCATATTATTAATCTAGTTTTGGGTCCGAAACTATCAAGTATCGTATTTCCTTACACTTGATATGATACTTTCGTACACAACTAAAAACTTCTACAGATTTATTATATCTATAGATAGGTACCTCTAAGATAGATTTTATCATCATCCTTCGTGGATCAACTCACAATGATATTTAAGAAAATTCAATGAATATGTGCGAATATGAATATACATATGAATATTAAATGTAGCGTGTCATTTATAGAACAGTAAACAGTAATAGAAAGCCAGTTTCCAATGAATATAATTTCGCTTCTATTCTACTCGCCACAAGTATTAGGTACGCCGCACGCCACTGACTGGGCTAAATTGTAAATATTTTTTATTAAAATCGTCTTTCACTGAAATTACAACTTTATTTAAATGAGATTAGGGTACATATTTGAGTGTCCTCATAACATTTTTGAAATAAAGCAATAGACTTGTTATAAAATAGTTTTCAGAGAATGCCAGTCCGTGAGAGAAATTTCTTTGATTTATAAAAGCCTGCTTGAGCTTTGGATTACTTAAAAAATATAAATTTTAATAAAATGTTTCATCATCATCATTTCAGCCGAAAGACGTCCGTGTTCGATATAGGCCTCCCCCAAGTGTCGCCATAACGACCGGTCCTGTACGTCTCGCTTCCATCGGATTGTCGCGACCCTGCCCAGGTCATCGGTCGGTAATTGCCACTCTAGGACTTTTCGTCCACATCAACCATCTGTTCTGCTTGCAATGTGCCCTGCCCACTGCCACTTAAGTTTGGCGATTCTTTGACTTATATCGGTAACCTTGGTTCTCCTGCGGATATCTTCATTTCTGATGTGATCACAAAAGGAAACTCCGAGCATAGACCTTTCCATTGCCCTTTGGATAACTTTAAGCCTTCAATTTAATTCAATTCAATTCAATATCTTTATTGTGGAGCATAGGTTTGTACATAATATAGGTCTTAAATAATTAAGTAGATCAGCTACGTCCCGCCCTTAGGGCATACAATAGTTAAATAGGTACATTATTTTTAACAATTATTAATATTTCGCATAAAAATAAAAAGATAAAGCCAAACGAAACGAATTAAGGTAGGTAGATACACATCAGTAGGCTGAACACATCATGACTGAGGGGGTGATATTGGAGCAGTGATTTGTCCAATAAGAAATCTTTTATAGAGTAGTAGCACTTGTCTACTATCAGATCATGGAGACTCTTTTTAAATTTTTTCATTTCCGTAATTATTCTGATAGGCCCAGGATTATTATTAAAGATGCGTGTAGCCATACAAAAGATACTGATGAGGCCTAGTGTAAGCGACCACGTTTCAGAGCCATATGACATCACTAGCAACACGCACTGGTTATAGACTTTCGTCTTGAGACACTGATATGTTGGATGAGAAGATACTGCGCAGCTTCCCGGACGCTGCCTAGGCGAGTCGGATTCTACCATTGAACTCTTTCTCAAAGTTAACAGTTAGGTAAAAAGTTAAGTAACCAACCCAATTGGACCGTCTGTCTTAGGTAAAAGTAGTAGTAGAGTTACCGATCTTGTTTGGAGTGGATGCTACATAGACGTTTACCATGACTTTGATTTTGTCCGTGTTCATTTTAAGTTGTAAGCATTGTACTGACCTCCTCAGAAGTCTCAGTCATGACTATTATGTCGTCGGCAAATCGAAGGCGAGTGATGTATTCACCATTGACATTAATCCCTAGCCCTCTCTATTCGAGAACCTTGAAGACATCTTTCATTGAGGCCGTGAACAGTTTCGGAGAAATTACAGTTTCAAGGTCTGGTCTTGAAGTCGGACTGAAATAGTGGCGTTTTTTGTACAAACTGAAGTGTTTGTAAAAAATCGCCTTCGCACTTCGATGTACCGATAGTCAATCTGGCACCGTTGGAAAGAGTGCAGTACAGCCCAAGTCTCGATCGAATCAAAGGCTTTCTCGTAGTCCACAAACGCTAAGCAGAGAGGCTGTTTATACTCCTCGTTCATCTGTATAACCTGCCGCAGCGTATGTGTATGGTCCTTTTTGGAATGCGACTTTTTCGAGAGGCTGGAATACACCGAACCTCCGCGCAAGACGGTTCGTGAAAACCTGGAATACAGCTTACTTCTGAGCCATGTCTAGGCTCAGAAGTGAGATGGACCGGCAATTCTTAAGCAGAGCATTGTCACTCTTCTTTAAGACAAATAAGAGTACCACCGTACCTCTGCTCCATGACTAAGGCGTTTTTCCCTCGAGTATGACGAAATCAAATAGCTTCTGAAGGGCCTTAAGGACCGGTTTTCCACCCGCCTTCGGGAGTTCAACCGTAATTCTATTCTCACTCGACGGACGCCTTGTTGTTTTTCAACTGCTTCAAAGCCATCCTAATCTCGTACAGGCTGACGTCCGGGATATCTTCGGTATAGTGTCGAGTTAATCTAGATCTTGGGTCGTTTGCTAGATTCGCAGTGGATTTAGTGATTGATGTGTACAACGTGTATTCTACAATGAGTGACTTCTGACTACCATTTATGGGGAAATATGAGATATGAGACCAGACGTGCGGCGCCACTGGTAATGGTGAACACATTCACTATGTCTTCGCCTAATGAGTAAAATTCCATTCGGAGTCTATATTTCTTAATAGCTACAACCTAGGGGTCAACACTGTATAGATTACTTCTAGGCAAGCGTGCTACATCGTCAACCAACTCATCGTATACCATCAGGTGAGATAGGCAAGCCCGAGCCTATCGGTAATAAAAAACTGGCCAAGTGCGAGGATTCCGTACAACTAACTTATGTACAATTCACAAATCGAGTCTTGAAAATTTTGCCGAATAGAAAAAAGTTTATAAAATAATATTTTATAAAATGCCTCGATCTCTCCCAGAAGCTCCGATTTGGTGGATATGACTCTGCCATCTTCGGTCTTCAGTTTTGTGTGCTGGTTCTGCCCATAGACTGATCTCTTGTAAAAACTTTGGAGCCCTTATTCCGCTAAATCGCGTTCTTAATCCTTTCGGTAAGAAAGCGGCGAAGATCATGTTTCGTCCACGGAGCTGTCTAGGCACTCGAAACGATTGTGAAGTTCGAGCTAAAAGCTCTTGGAGTTTTGGATCTGGATCTAGATCTGAATCTGAATCTGTGTTGGACGGAGTGTAGACTTCATCAGTCGACACCTTTCAAGCTTGATATTGATATTCAATGTGCCTCTTACCATACGGTGATCACTTCCAGTTTTCACCGCGTTGATCACACAGACATCATTGAATATTTGCTTTTTCATCAACAGGACGAAGAGAATCTCATTTCTGGTTGCACCATCAGAACTTTGCCAAGTCCACTTCCTATGTTTACGCCTTTTGAAAAAGGAGTTCGTCATGTAGAGACTCACCTTCTCCATAAAACTATCCCCCGGTGTCCCCGGTGGTTCCGACGTCCAAATCCAAATTACCTTACTCGCAGCTTATCACCATTTCGTTTGCCCAGCTTAGTGTTAAAGTCCCCCATGACCACTAGAAGTGAGTCTTCTAATCAACCATGGCTCTGGATACGAGCTCGTACATCCCCATACGTAGACTCTTCTTCATCGTCGGGGTGTGTCATTGTCGTAAACCTGTATGACCTATTCTGAGTATACAGTACACCACCCTAGTCGACACTCTTGATCTTCACCACATTATTCACAAGGGATTAGTCCCTTGTAAAAGGGGGTAAAATGTTTGAATAATCTTTAATCACACTTAATATTATAAAGGTGAAAGTTGTGGTTGTGTGTGTATGTATGTTGTTACTTAATTACACTCAAACGTGTTAATGGTTTTGGAAGAAATTTCGTACACGGGTAGACCATGATGTAGCATATATTTTTTATCCGGGGAATATGCTCCCTGGGGACAATTTTCTCCTTTCACGCGACCGAAGCCGCTGGCAGCAGCTAGTCAAGAAGATGAGTTCATATTTATCTTTTATATGAAGATAATCTTAAGATAATCTTCATAAAGAAGACAAATATGAAATCATTCTACATGCTACCTTAGGACATGGTCTACCCGTGTACGAAATTTTATCCAAAGCCTTTCAAACATCGAAAGTCAGTGGAATCGTGTTTAGATTTTATAAACATAAAATATAAATAAACTCAATTCCATTGACTTTTTGTTAAGATAATTGTAATTTGTCACAAGTTCAGTATATTTTAGAAACTCCAAAATAGCTTGTTGCTTTGCTTAATTACGAGTACCTTGGTATCTAGAGAAAATGTAATAATCGGCAATCCAATATAAATTCCTCTAAACAAAAAGTTTGACAAAATAGTAATATTGTTAAGCTAAGATAATTATTTCATAAGACATGCACATCTATGCAAATCTACACAAAAATAAATTAATAAAATAAAAAACTTGACTGCGTAAAAAATAACTTTATATAAAAACTTAAAAGAAAAAAAACAAGTTCAGACCAATAATAGGAACATATTGACTACAACAGTCGGGACCCACATTAGATGGAATGATTTTAGTCTGGATTATTTTAATGAGTTTCTTAACGTCACCAATCTAAGAACACTTGGGTTTTCAAGATGAATCTAACGATATCTTAATTATATAAAACCGTTCAGCGGTTTGGAAGATAATATGAGGTAATAAAGAATATTGCATACATTACAAACATACAAGATGCGCGCGAAAAACATAACCCTACTTGCAGTCGGGTAAAAATAGTAATATTGTCAAGCTAAGATAACTATTCCTAGTAAAACTGTAGCTAATTGGAATACCTTGCTTAGCTGTCATTAGTCAAGAATATTTCCACTAATTGGTTTGAAAAGGACATTGCCAATCTTTATATGGAAGTAGGACCAAGTGCTGCCCAAAATGTACACATAGTACATTTTGCTCTTCAGTCCAATACTAATTAGTAAACCGAACACCTCCAAAATCTGTTTCAGGAACTAAAAGAAAAAGTGTTTTGTTGAGAATTATTTATTTTCGAAAAGCGTAATTGATTACTGTCTATAATATAGAGTCAGTAATCAATTACACTGAAAAGGACAATACCAACCTTTGTATGGAAGTGGGACCAAGTGCTACCCAGAATGGACAAATATAGTGCATTTTGTTCCTGAGGCTAATAGTAATTAGTAAACCGAAGTGCTCCAAAATTTGTTTCAGGAGTCAAGAGAAAAAAAGTGTTTTGTTGTGAATTATTAATTTTCGGAAAGTAGCTTAATTACTTTCCTATATATGAATTGCTACACCAGCTGCAGATTCCTACAAAAATATGCCTTAAACCATAATGTTGTGAAAATAGGCATAGTAAACTAACCTAGCAATGGCTATGTCTGTCAATTCCCTTATTTGTCTTACTGCATATTCTGCAACTAAGCTTAATATAGTGCATTTTGTTCCTGAGGCTAATAGTAATTAGTAAATTGAAGTGCTCCAAAATTTGTTTCAGGAGTCAAGAGAAAAAAAGTGTTTTGTTGTGAATTATTAATTTTCGGAAAGTAGCTTAATTACTTTCCTATATATGAATTGCTACACCAGCTGCAGATTCCTACAAAAATATGCCTTAAACCATAATGTTGTGAAAATAGGCATAGTAAACTAACCTAGCAATGGCTATGTCTGTCAATTCCCTTATTTTTCTTACTGCATATTCTGCAACTAAGCTTAATCTATTTGAGAGTGTTCAAA
Source organism: Mythimna pallens (assembly GCA_961205895.1). NCBI lineage: Eukaryota > Metazoa > Arthropoda > Insecta > Lepidoptera > Noctuidae > Mythimna > Mythimna pallens. Next base: position 29,043,299 of record OY540824.1, read on the forward strand.
TATGAGTGCCCCACTGTTATTTTCAATCGAAAGTTATATCTAAAAATACTTTTACCCCAATAACATCAAGTTTTTTTGCCACCAAGGATTAGATTGAGGTTAACTTGAGGTTTATTTGGCTACATAAGACTATTCAATATCCTTAAACACTAACTCGAACGGTTTAGATACATGAAATATAATTTAATGAAAAATATTTATTAAAAACAAAACTTGTTTTTAATTGGTTTTCCTGGGACCAATTTTTTATGTAAATTAATGCTACGGTACCACTGGAGCTTCTTTCGCTCCTGGGCAGCACTTGGTCCAGACCCTGTCAATATCCTTTTAAAGTTTGTTTGTTGATATTGCATTGAAACTGAAGTTCCATAAGGCTCTGTTGCACTAACATAGGCCCTATTATATTACCTACCTAATTAGTTAGTGCTTTCATTTCCATGTTTTATACTCGTCGATTCCATTCTGTTCGGGAAAAACAAGTCATCAACATAATAAGAAAATGAATGCTCATTGTACATTGAATTTAGATAGCACTTCTAAAGTTAAATGCAAAAGTGATTTCGCACGCTCGTAATTTTAGTTCTCTGAAATTTTCTCATAAAATCAACTACAGTTTGATATAAAAACTAAATGCTAAACAGCGAGACAGTACAAAAATATTCCACATAAACATTATTTAACTAGATACACATTTTTTTCCTAGGAAAATCTTCGCTAAACAGGCCCCGTTGAGCCCTAAATAAAACTTGTTGATTTCATTCCTGACGAACTAACGAAAATATTCACCACCAGTGGGTAAGGCAGCGTTTACAGACCACAGTCCGATAACGAGACTCGTACTATGGATTAAATTGATAAAACTATGCTGGTATGCAAGTAAGGTGATGGGGCAAAGTCGGTATCGGTAGCTTTAATGTATTTAGAAGTCACGTTTTTCTCTGGTCTACAGGGTTAATGATGGTGCCAGTAATTTTTTTTATTTATGATATATGAAATTAAGAAAATAAGGCATCGCCGTGGCATATGATTACTAAGTAGGTAATCTATTGGGTGCGTTATCAAACAGTTCTAACCCGGGGTTCAGTATATTAACTACATACTAGACATCTTAAGCTGCGGCACCCTTCGGCTATATTCTATAACGTACGACTTCAGCCGCGTGGCGCTGCCGGCGTGTGCACGCGCCCTTAAGCCGGCCGGCGCTCATGCGCCACTAAACGTCAAACGGAGCGATTAATAAGTCCGCTAGTGCGCGCCCGCCCTTGTTTGCTCGCATTTATTGCCCGTGGGATGTTGCTCATTGTTGTTACAATAAATACTGTGTCAATTGATGGGAAAACATTTTCCGTTCAGATTTTAGTGGTTTGCAAATACTAACTAGAAGATTTATATATATATAGATTGTGTTTGTACGCCGAATCAAAATAACGCCTCGAAGCTTCGAATGACCCGTTTCAGTGTGAATCTTTTTTGTTTGTAGGATTATTTCTATAGTAATAGGTACTAAAGAGTTGTCTTCAGTGAGAACGCTTCGTTTTGCTTCTTTGCGCTTTATTTAAATTTTGTAAATAGCTTCTGAAATTGCGCACTGCATTGTCTTAAGAAGTTGGCACCAGTAGTCCCCACACTAAATCACTTATCATCGAATATTGTCTTGCCAATGAGTCCGATAAGGGCACCTGTACAAACAGGTCGTGTTTATGCAGTATATCAGCCCCAGCAAATAGCAGGATTGTTCGGATTGAGCGCAGATAACGACGTATATACGCTACAGGGCTGCTATCGGAGGATATTAGAAGGTTTTCCATGATCTGGGGCTTTGTTTGTTGTGAGTAGTACCTCGTAAACATATAATGTTGTGGTGGACACCTGGGTTACGACCCTGGTCTACAGGTCACTGGTTCGAATTCAACCAGCCATACATTTTATGCGAATGCCCCTCAAGTTGTATGGTTCAAAACTAACAGTATCAAGAAATAGGCAAACGCTTTCTCCCTTCCCATAACATTTACCTACTTAGGTTAGGTTAGTCTGGGCACGCCATAATTATGGCGGTAACTCCCTTCTTTGAGGAGTGGCTGGAGAGACCTCACGGGGTCCTCACCTTCCGCATGATGCAGGTTCTCACCGAACATAGTCAGTTGCGGAAGTTACTGCACAGGATTCGTGTAACGCCCGGGTGTCACCACTGTGTAGACCGCCCGGAAGCCACGGTGCACACGGTAGAGGTGTGCCTCGCTTGGGCAGAGCACCGCGGTGTCCTCGTGGGGGAGATCGGTGGCAACGATCTCTCGCGCCGGGCCTTGGTACAGGCCATGGTCCGAAGCAAGGAGGAGTGGCAGGCGGTCGCCTCCTTTGCGAAGCAGTAATGTTAACAAAGTATGAGGCCGCATGAGCACGCGGGAGGGCGTGGCACTCACGCCCCAGCCAACGGGATCCTGATATCCGGCCACCGTAAACGCGGGCTTGCAGATGGCTATCAATGGGTAACTCGCCGTCCAATCATCCGTTAATTTTCCGGACCGAACCCAAGTCGTCGTTTGCGCATACTGTTCCACGCGCGCCTCAAAGAGATGCAGCAAACCGTAGGGGCCCAGCAGGGTCGAAGCCTACTGGGGCCAAGGGTCTGCTTCTGAAAGGAAGACTCGGCTGTGGTATGAAAGGCAACGAAGAAACAGGAGTGGGTTTTTATTCAGTAAAAGTCTGATACACCCTCTCGCTCCGCCCAAGAGCGAGGGATGTCATGGGATGATTTTCCCACCGAAAAAAAAAAGGTTAGGTTAGCCATCAAGAACATAACAGAATGAAGGTACTGTGTTCTACTGAATAGATAGACTGGATTGAAGTTCTGTTACTATTTTTTTTTTATCTACTTAAATTTTTTCTCAATTGAAATAGGATCCTTACCTGAGAAAGCTACACAGCCAAAACTTATACTTATATAACTATTCAGTGCTAATAATGTGTATCGATTTCTTAAAAAATAGACCAACCGTATTTTGTCTTTTGTCAAGTAAACACAAAATGACAACAAAGCTCTGAGATTTTCCGTGGCGTCCCACGTACATTAAAATAAGTTAGGTAACACTTTTGTCTAAAAATGACGTAACATGCCTCTAATCCCGAAATTTGTTGCTTTTTAGATTTATCAATTTTATTGATAATGCAAAAGTACGTAGGAATCAAATATTTTATGATAATCTGACGGACAAAATATAATTTATGTAGGTACCCAAAATCATCTCTGTTGAGGTCGGTAGGTACTGTCGATAAGCAAGCATAAACAAACAAAACTTAACCAAGTCTCAAGCTGTTCATAGCAAGAACAGCCATGAAAACTACTTTACCTGAAACTCGGAGATTAACACGGTCAGCGTAGGAGTTCCTAGCACCAAACCGTACAAAGTGACAAGGTTTATTATAACAAATGGTGTTCCGAGAAAAAATGTTAACCCACCTACGTTTACATCACCGCGTTCCTGGTTTAACTTTGAACTCGTCAATGCTTACGCCCTACGCTTCTTGGGTTTTATTTAAAATCTCTTTGTAGCGTAAATTGCAATTAGCAACACGAACGTTTGAAATAATATGATTTCGGCTTACATTCTGACTGCAAGACTGTTAGGCTCGTGTGGCACTTTGAAGTGCTTCATTTAGGTGCTTTTTCTACCACTGTCTCAGATCTTAACTACTTGAAAACCACTATTAATTTAGTTATTTTTCATGAAAGGTACCAACTGAAATAATCGCAGTTTCTGTTGAACAAATACTTTCTGCACTCGATGTGTTTTACTGGACTGAAATGTCCAGTAAAACGAACTGGAATTAATAGTCGAGAAAAAACTCAGTTTTTAAAAACTAGGCGGATACCCGGCGTGTACTACTACGAAACAATATTAATATGAAAAAGGTATACATTTTGTTTATTTGTTGGAAAGAAAAACAATATGCATTGTTTTAATGGTCTAAAATCATCTTCAATTTATTGAGAAGAAGATACTTCAAGGCAAGCGTGCTTTATCGTTGATCGATGTGGTTACTTACCATCAGGTTAGGTAGTAGTCAATTGAGAGCCTACAAAAATAGAAAAAAATCTGCCCTTCTTCCTATGACTCGTTAACCTTCAAAGCAAAAAAAATCAAGCATCTTTATTATTTATTAAATAAATATCAAATCAAAGTCAATTACAGACTCATGTAAATAAAGAAAACGTTCAAATAATTTCACATGCAACGTCTACCCGCTACTAAAGACCCCAATAAACCCAGTCAAACTGTCCGATTCACTGGCCCCAGCGAGGAGTGATGGTTGATCGTTTTATCGAGACAAGTGCCAATATAGATGATAGCGCGCGCCCGCACGTTCCCACGCGTGCCCGGGGCGTGCGCGCGCGCCCCTCGCTCCACGTTACCTGTGCAGATTAGATGGTGCAGAGGGGTACTGTACGCAGAGTAGAAAGATTCACCAGACTAGGTAAGACTTTAAAAGTGATATTTTCGGTTCTTCTCTCCATAGGAAAAGACCCAGGAACTGTACACAAGCTCCTAACGTTTTACAAGTGCCGATGTAAAACAGAAAACTAAACTTTTAACTTAACATAAAAAGTGCCTATTTTAGAACTTCAAATCAAAAAATTATTCTGGCGAAAGCTTTACAAGTGTAAAATTTCTTGTGCAAAAGGTTATTAGTACTAACACTAAATAATAAATTATTAATTAAATCTCTAACACTATACAAATCTTTTTGTGTCCGAAAATAAATGATATTCTATTCTATAACATGATATGTTAATTTTAACCAATGCACACACTTCTCTAACTACACACACAAACATTACACACTCAACCTCACTCCTCACTCACCTTACTGGATTATATTATTATTATTCTATATATTCATTTTTAATTCTGACATTTTATGTAAATTATATTGCATTGATTATATCCAGATATTATTATTATTATTTTTTTTATTATGGCATTTGGGTTGACTTAGAATTTTTGTTTATTTAGCATAGTTTGATTTTAAATTAATTGTGATTTAGTTTATTTATTTTTAATTGTATTTATGCTAATGTGTTTCTTTTTCTTTTTAAGTTTTTTTTTTTATTTTTATTTATAAATTGACATTGAAGTTTTGTTTATTAATTCTAATTTAATTTAATTATTACTTTTTTTCTCTTTCCTCTTGCAATTGTTATTTTGGTTATATTTGTAGTTTTTTTTTAAATTTATTTATTATTTCTGTATACTTTTGAATTCTTTCCTGCATCTTCTCTGTATATTGTACTGTATCACACGGAACTTTTAATCAGTCTATACCTACTGCTAATTAGTTGGGCCACCAAGATAAAGGCTGTGCCTAGTTTGGCGCCCACAGCCACCTCTGTTGTGTTTTCTATTTATTTTCTTCATATTTGTCTATGTACTTTTTTTTATTCAAACGTGTGTGTGCGAATAAAAATTATTATTATTATTATTTGAATCGTGGGTGCTTTTGATTATTCTCCATGTCAGACCAAAATACACTGCTGGACATACCTAAACATTGGTACAACGAATCTGAGGTATATTCGACTGATACTAAGCTGAGCTTCACGGGGTCGACGATCTAAGCGTAAAAAATACTGTTGACGTTGTAAATCAACACACTCGATTAGAATGGCATATCTGCACCTTTTAATCTTTGACCATACCCGTCCTATTATTTGTACTGCGAAATATATCACAATGAAACTTTGCATGGGAACTGTTTCCACTTGTGATGTCCCTTTTTATTTGTTACACTATCTCGTACACTATCGATAGTTGTGTTTCAGATTAAATGTTGCTAAATTAGCCGACTCATAAAATTGATTTTATGTTTTGTGCGTTGTTGCTTTTTGGAAAAATTTGTGAGTTTTTTTTAGTATCTAGCTTATAATCTAACTGAATAATAAATAATATTATTATTTCCTTTATTTATTTAATGCACATATTAATTAATTAAAAAAATATTTTTAAATATATTTTTTTAAACAAAACATTTAAAAAATACATTCTTAAAATATAAAAAATAGTATCCCACCGGCATTGGGAACAGGGTCCAAGCTGCCGGTGGTCAGGGTTCCTGAGAGACGAATCTCCGATTAATACGCGCTGTGTCCAAGAGTACTGCCTTCTGAATCAAGCCTTTGATCCAATTGCCTAACGCGAGCCTCCTCAGATGTATTATTGTTTATTTTGTATGATGTATTGATATTATTATTATATTTATTTATTTTTTATACATATCTTTTACATTTTCAAATATTTCTTTAAAAAACATATAAAAAAAAACATTTAAAAATATAAAAAATAGTTGTCCGCCGGTGTCGGGAACAGGGTCCAAGCTACCGGTGGTTAGGGCTCCAGAGACAGGAACCTCCTCACAATGCGAGCCGTATCGAGGAGTACTGCCTTTTGTATCAGGCCCTTGATCCAACTTCGCAACGACAGCTTCGACAGATGTTCATCGAAGCTTTTGGCTATAAGGCCATTGGCGGTCACAACAATCGGCACAATGATAGCCGAGTCCACATTCCACATGTCGACAACCTCGTGTGCTAAGTCGAGATATTTGATTTGTTTCTCTTTCTCAGCTTTCACGAGATTCTCGTCATGCGGAATGGTGACGTCGACTATCATTGCGCGGCGCGCTAATCGGTCTATCACCACTATATCCGGCTTATTGGCTACAATAGTCCGGTCAGTAATGATAGACCGATCCCAGTACAGCGTGACATGGTCATTTTCGAGAACTGGGTCGGGCACATACCTGTAGTATGGTACCTCCGAATCCACTAGGTTATATTTCAAAGCAAGTTGCTGGTGAATAATCCTGGCTACTTGATTATGCCTGTGCAAGTACTCGCCGTTAGCCAGACGAGAACAACCAGAGATAATATGTCTGATGGACTCACCCGGACGATGACATGCCCGACACACCAACCGTCCCGTCCTTCATAATATGTCTCCGGTAGTTGTTCGTTAAGATAACTTCGTCCATAATTGCACAGATAAAACCTTCAGTTTCTCCGAAGAGGTCGCTAAAACGTAACCAGGCCACGGACGCCGCGAAATCTACATCAGGCTCATGAAGAGCCCGATAAAAGCGCCCGTGGAGCTCCTTGCCTTTCCATACTTCCTTGCGGTCATCAGTAGTAAGTACCACAGGTTTGCGCCAGTCCTCTTTAGCCATGGATAACGGGGTGAGTCCCTTGTCCATTGCGACCACATCGCGGTGCATACCCACGTCGGTTTTGAGAAAATATTCTCTGAGGCTGCACACCTCACGGTTGTGTAGAGTCTTTGCGTTCAAAAAACCCCGACCTCCACACTTCCGCGGGATGTACAGTCTCATCACCGATGATCGTGGGTGATGCATCCGATTTGCGGTCAGCAATGTACGGACCCGTCTATCCAGAGCGTCTAGCTCGGTCTGAGTCCATTTGAGTATGCCGAAAGAGTACATTAAAACCGGCATGACCCAACCATTGAAGGCGCGTACCCTATTTCCACCTGACAGAAGGCTGTTTAGAACCTTCTTCAGGCGACCAAAGAAACGCTCCTTCAATGTTTGTTTCATGTCAACAACGTTAATGCCCAACGCTTCCGACATACCCAAATACTTATATGTTTCGGTCGAGGAGAGGGTTCTAAGGTGTATGGAATCCGAGAGTTGAATTCCCTCGGATTCCACAATCTCCCCTCGCTTTACATGCATGACTGCACATTTGTCCACACCAAATTCCATCCTGATGGCACTACTGAAAGTTTCAGTTACTTTCAGTAGTTCCATCAGTTGCAAATTGTTGTGGGCAAAAAGTTTCAAATCATCCATGTAAAGAAGGTGAGATATGACCTGACCACCTCTTCTCAACCGATAGCCTAGACCTGAATTCTCCAGCAACGTGCTTAGAGGATTCAGGGCTAAGCAAAACCAAAGTGGACTCAAACTGTCGCCCTGAAATATTCCCCGTTTAATCCATATTGGTTCATCATTCCCTTGGATCGGTCGACATCCTGGATAGCGAAGGACTGTTTTCCATTGCCTCATACATGACTCAAGGAAGGTGCGTAGAGTTGCATCTATTTTATACAACTCCAGCACCCTCATGAGCCAAGTATGGGGAACAGAGTCATAGGCCTTCTTATAATCTACCCAGCATGTCGACAGATCCTTGCGGGATCGACGAACCTGTTGGCTTATGGCCATGTCAATGAGGAGTAGCTCCTTAGTACCACGGGACCCATTCCTACATCCGTTCTGAGAGGCAGACATTATCAAATTTTTCTCTATATGTACATTAATTTTTGCTCTCAGAATGGATGTAAGAAGTTTATAGACCGTCGATAAACATGTAATCGGCCTATAATTCTTGGGTTCCGTGGGACTACCAGTCTTATGGAGCAGGTGGGTGATACCAGTTGTTAGAAACTGAGGTAGCAACCCAGAATCTAAACATGACTGGAATTGCGATGCCAGAGGCGCGTGTGAGCTGCTGTACCATTTTAACCAAAAGTTGTGCAGTCCGTCCGTACCTGGAGACTTCCAATTAGGTAACGGACGAACTGCTCTGGCTACGTCTAGTGGAGTAATTATAACTTTGTCCATTTCTGGTACAGCTGCGCACACGCGCTCGACATCACGCATCCAGCCACCCTCAGTGTGACAGACGGGCACCGACCAAATGCTACGCCAGAATGTATTCGTGGTGGTATCATCCGGGCGGAGCACGTCAGTCACACTATGTTCAGGTCGCTCCCAGGCTCTATACACCCACCTCTCATCGCTCTGAAACATGCGATTCTGCGAGTACCAATCAACCCGCCGCTTATACCGGCGAATGCGGCTCGCCCATGCACAAACTTTCTGCTTCAGGAAGTCGATGCGCTCTGTGACACGAGACATGTATTCTTGAGGGCTGATACCAGTCCCCAAAAACGCCCGCCTCACAAAGCGCATCACTCGTGGTCGTGTATTACCCTCCCTGAAGCAGTGTAGTTTGCCGATGAGTACCCTGGCCCCATCAATACGCTTCTCGATCCTGCACTGCCAGGCTGGTACAGCAGGCTTTGGTCGAATAGTTCCATCTGAGTTAGGAAACTTGATGTTGGCTAAACGATATGCCGTAACAGCCCCACAATACAGGATTGAGTGCGTATCAACGAGGTTCTCGCTACTTTCAAAGATGTTCTTAAGCAGCGAGTCCAAAGCACACACCAGCGCCCTATTTTTTTTGTGCATGGGTAACCTTGGCAAACGGGGTCTAAGCTCAGTCGGAGTTGATCTGTACTCGCGAAGCGCATCCTCCAGTGCGCTCCTCAGTCGATCGTTGCACTGGCTACTTACTGTGACAACCCTATCATCTGCATCATCGTTATTATGATTGGACCGCGGCGAGATTGCGTTAGTAGTCGGCGTTGCCGCGGTCTGTGTTTGTGTAGATGTCGAGATGATTTGGTTGCTCAGTACCTCTGAGCGCAGCCGATCAAGTGCAGCGTCGTCCAACCTGTGGTTGCGTTGGATAACCCGCACCTGATCCGACAATCGTTGGGCCGAGACGTTCACGGTTGGTTCCAGGTCCTGAAAAAGAGACAGCATCCTATCACGGTACGCAGTGAGGTTAGTTCCCCCCTCTGTAGACCCGTAATATGCGCGCATGACGTTCTCATTCATAGTCTGAGTCCATCTCATGCGCTGCACACAACCACCGGCAGCGGGGACCCGGCTCGGGGCCGGTTGGCCCCTAGGTCCTAAGCTCTTCGGTGGCCGGCCTCTCCCCGGCCGACGTACAGGTGTTGGCGACGTCGGCGGAGAGAAATACTCGTCGCTCGAGCTCGACGCAACTGCAGCCGTCGGTGACACTGGTGATCCGAGGTCCGGCGGCGGCGAGGCGGAGCTGAGCGACGAGCCCGGGGGTGAAGGGCGTGCGCGACGGGCAGCTGCTCTCGTCAACATACTCACAGATGTTTTTTCATTCGTTTATTAATATTCATTATGTTATTGTTGGTGACATCTGTCATCTGTCTGGTCTTGTGCATATTTTTCTTCTTCTTGTTGACTTTTTGCTATAATTACTATGGTTTTGATTAAGTTTTTATTACGTATTGTTTCTTGTTGGCTATTGTAAAAATTGTGAAAAAATGGGACCAGAAATTAATATTTAAAAATCTTCGTCGGAGAAAAAACAACTTGTTGACATCTGGTGTTGCCAGCTTATTATTATTATTATTATTTTCTATATCCAAGTGGTTTAAGATCATTTAAGTTTTGTAACAATGAGCCTTAATGCACGGGCCAACTAAGTTAAACACTGTATAATAATATTATTTCTAGTAATAATTACAGAACGAGATAACCATTAGAAGTAATATCTATTGTTATAATCATTATTTGAGTTTCTCAAAAATCTGCCAACAGGTCAAAACGGTATAGGGTTTTTTATTCGCCGTATCCTATATAGGAGAAAGTACGAAAGACATGCGAACGAAATCGCGGGAAAAGTGAAAGAAATCTAACGATTGAAAACTGCTCTGAAATTAATAATAGTTTGTAAAAAGTTAAAAATAAAACGACATTCAAAGTTTATCCTTTACAGCAATAAATCACACTTATAACATTATAAAGGCAAAAGCATACAATGTGAATGAACGGCTGAACGGATTTGGATGAAATTTGGCATACAGGTAGACCATATCCTTGAATATGATTTACTTACTTATTATCCTGGTAGTTTAATCCTATGACGCAAAGAAAACCTTTCGCTTTAACCATCATCCCTCTGACAGCACTGAGAAAGACCCCTTCAACGCTTACGCGCGTCAAAATAAAAATAAAGAAATGTAATTTATTTCTTTCAATACAGAACACATTTCACAATCAGTTTTCACGCCGCCCCCAATGCAAAACTACGCACAAACCAAGCCGCAAAAAGCACATTGTATTATCATACCAGATCTTAATTAGATTACCTTTGTACGCTAACTGGCCTGCGATGTTACCGTTGCAAGTTACTTACAACGTTTGACAATTAAGAATAATGATGGCTTAGTTAAATTCTGTATATATATAAACAATGTGGAACAGCATCGTAACCTAAACCCTATGTTTTTGGTCATTACCTCTACTCAACTCAACCTCGACTAAGTGCTGCCGATCCTATCGATTTTAAGTTTTAGGAATTTATTAACATTAATAATGATATAATTAAAAATATCATTTTCTATTAGGAATTGAAGTGAATACCAGAGATTTTTTTTTCAAAAGATCCTAAGGCCTTCAATATATGTTTGGAACTACGAAATAAGCGGATTTAAATAAAAAAAAAATAACAAAAAAAAAAGGTTTTCATAAATAGTAGTGATTTGCATGTCCCTGTGTTGGAAGAGTATGCAGAACCTTATGACGATATCTATGTACGAATATCCATGTTTGCAAATCGACGGCGAAGTGACAAGAACTCCTAACTGTCGAAGTCAAAAAAAAATTGTCTTAAAAACGTTAGGATGTAATACTAAAAATTGACATGTTGGTTAATTTGGTGCAGTTGCAACTAAATATTCGCCTCAGAGATTTCACAAAAACATGCGGAAACACACATTTGAATTAAAAGCGCTAAAAATAATTTTGTTATATATGAGGTATTGGCACTTCACCGTCGAAATAAATGATGATGATTATTATTATTATTAGATACGAGTCATGGTTAAACGGAAATAAGATAAAAACGGCTTTAAACAGGGCAAAGCCGCAGCTCGCTCGAGTGAATGTCTCACTCGAACGAGCTACGGTTTTATTAACTTTTTCTCAGCTCCTCTCGAGCAGAGGACATGTAATAACTATAAGAGCTACCCTTCAGTTATTTCCCTCGCCATGGCAGGCAGGTTACCGAGGCAACTGGGTGGCAAACGAAAGCGGGGTGTAGCCTCTAGCACCAATATGAAGGAGGCGATTAAAACCCCGAGAGGCTGCGCTTTGAACTGGAAAAGGAACAGGATTTTAAGAATTGAATAATAGAGCTAGTTTGTTCTACTTTCCTATTTGAAATTGTGGTTTTTTGATCAGGAAAACAAAATAAGTGTAAGATGGAGGGGGTGGTCGCTTTAGGTACATTCTATAGGAATCGGATAGTTATCGCACATTAATTCATCAAATTGACAATAAGCAACAGTGTGATAGAGCTCACACATTGAAGCTCATGAACCCCGTTCGTGCCTCGGCAATCAGCACAGTTTACCCTTTAATAACGCCTTTCGGAATAATAAAACTTAGACAGAGCTATTCTTAGAAACTTGCAGGCTTAGGTATCTTCCTAGACGGACTGCTTACAATGATCAGTGATGATAGCTTCAATTTATTTTTATTTTAATTTATTTTGTCAATAAAACCATGCCAGCAGCCCCATCGTAATCGACTCTTATAGTCTATGTGCTACTATTATAAACTTTTTACTAACAAACCAAGGAATGTGATGGGAGGTTACAATACCAAAAAAACTTTAATAAAAAATATTTTTTGGTTTTGTAAAAAAAAATTTCAATCGCCTTCAATGTAAAAACACAAAAAACTACAAAATAACTTTAATTTCGGAAGGCGGTTATATTTTTTTGTAAAAAGTTTTTTTTACACTTTTTGGCGGTAGTACTGGTAGTACCCCTCAGTCAAATTTAAATTGTGTGCAAGTTCTATAGTAAGGTACCTATAGAATTAAATCATTAAAACAACATACAGAGAATACCTACATTGCATGACAATTCCAATAAGCCAAGCCAAGACTAAGATACATTATTTTGTTACGGAGTATCTGTGCCTATCTTCCATCATCAAATCAATTCGATGGTACGTTATAGCCAGAGTGTATTTCATGACAATTCTAATAATCCCAAACACGACTAGGCTTCCGGCTAAATCATCACATCAGTTCGATGTATCCCCTCCCCCTCTTCCTTTACTCAGGCATCGACTATACGTATAAATAAATCAATTTCACTTGTTACGACAGTTCTGCTATGATTTTATGAGGAGTTCCGGTCCATATCTTTGAAGTACATCATCTGATGATATTGATTTTGATTGATATCAATATTCCTAAGGGTCCAATTCAGGAGTATAATCTTTCATTTAAAAAAGTCAAATTCGATCTAAAATTGTCCAAGAAATCGGTAAAAAATACTTACAGCCGAACGTATAATCTCCTCCTTTTTGAAGTCGATTTAGAATTAGTATACAATACACGGACCGTTTAATCAGTTTTTATATGTACTGCAATATTACGGAAAATAGAAAACTCAAAGGAACTAATAAATACCTGATTTTGGAAAAAGAATAACCTACCTTTAATATAAAGCCAAAAGAAAATTGTTTCTACATCAGCTGTAGATCCCTACAACAATATGCCATAAACCATAATGTTGTGAAAATAAGCATAGTAAACTAACCTAGCTGTGGCTATATCTTTTTTCTTACTGCATATTATGCAGTTGAGCTTAATCTACCTGAGAGAGTTCTAATATGAGCCCCCCTCTGCTATTTTCAACTGAAATTTATACCTAAAAATACTGTTTCCGCAATAACAACATCAAGTTTTTCGCCATCAAGGATTAGATTGAGACCAACTTAAGGGATATTTAGCAACATCATAACTCCCTTTTCTCCTCCCATTCACTTCTGCATTAGACAAAAGAGGTTCAATAAATTTTAATAGTTTCAATATAAAATTTTAACATCTATATATATATCTACTAGATAAATTTTGATAAATTTTACTATTGTAAGGTACAAACACTTAGGTAAATGAATGTTTTTTTTTTAAAATAAACATCACTATATTTCAAACAATTTTACAAATTATTAATAATGGCGTATCAACAAGTTTTTATCACCATACTAAATATTGGAAAACATTATAATTAACTTCGTAAAGGAATATTTATCTCTAGATCTAGATCACAGAGATATTCAAGAAGTCAAGAGAACCAGCAAAAAAGGATAAAGTCCCGTCCAAAAATTGCTACATTTACCACACTTGGCTGGCACCAAAATAAAAATATGGAAACAGAGAAAAGAGGCTCTAAACAAACCGCAACGGAAGACTATCCTAAAAAAACTACAAAAAAACAAATACAAATACAAAAACAAAAAAAAACAAATGCTAGAGAAACGAAAAGAGCTACAAGTGCAGGCTAAACTTGAAAGAGAAAAAGGCAATATAGCAAGTATTAAGTATGATAAACTTGTTATACAAGTCAAAAACAAAACCACGGGCAGCAATAAAAGATTGTTGACACTAAAGTATTATAGTATTTATTAGTATTGTGAACGTGTTTGCGGACAGGTGGGACTCTCCACTGCTGCACCATTGGATACGCTTGCACGCTGCATGGTAAGTACTGGACAGTTTCCCCTCACCGCACTAAATGTGTGTAGTTTTTTGTTTTGTATGTGTTTCTTTTTGTTTAATTGTGTATTGTAAACTGTTTTTTATTTCCGTTGTGTGTTGTTTTTAATATTGTGTGTTTTGTATAAATGCTGTAAGTGTTACCTATGGACGGAAAGGTACGAAATAAATGCCAACAAGAAAAATAAACACCAGGCACAAATAAGTGGAACTCTTAGACCGTCTAAATGAATTGTGAAGCCAAGCATGCTCAACTTCCTAGTAAATAAAAGCAAAACAACACGCCCAGTTCTCCAAAACTGACAACTCATAGTAACTACCGCCACCTTCCGACACAGGTAACATGCAAAAAACAACAACAATAAAAACTAAACCTCATCGTCCAACCCGTCTGGTCACCATGGAAGATCAAGATCAAACCCTCTAAGGAAGAAATTCCAATCTTCCTCAAAAATACAAGAAATTACACAATTACAAGAAATATATAACTCTTCAAACTAAACAAAAGATGTCCTCTACATAATAACTTACAACGTCAGAACATGATGAAGTTACCGATTTAAGTGAGATCATAGCTCGAAATATAAAAATTCAGACGTCTAACGCAGAAATCTGCAAAACCAACGCAGAGATTGTGCGATCGATGTCCTTCATGAACCAACAATTAAAAGATTTAGAGAAGGAGGTTGAAGTGTTGAAGAAAGAGCGGCAAGAACAGCGTGGTTACATAGAAGAACTTGAGAAGAAGATTATTGATCTCCAGTACAAGTCACAAGCGTCGAAAATTGTAATAAGAAATGTTCCACAAATCGATGACGAGACTTCAACTAGCCTAATAAAAACCGTCTGCAGCATAGGCAAACTAGCTGGAATGTCTTTATCCAAAACTGAACTTTCTCTAAGTTCAGTTTCGGATAAAGACAATACAATAGAATATGTATATCGCCTTCCGGGAAAAAAATCCAAGGATATAGCGACCCCTACCACACGCCCAATCATTGCAGAGTTCACATCAGTGCAAACAAAGCGAAATGTATTATCTGCCATCCGTTCTTATAATACTAAACAAACAAAAGAAAACAAATTAAATATTGAGCTGATTGGTATACCAGGGAAACGGCAGGCTGTATATGTTGCTGAACAACTGTCTTCTATCTACAAAAAACTATTTTACTTAGCGCGCGAGTTTGCAAAGAAGTATAGTTTTACATACTGTTGGTTCAGCAATGGAAATATCTTCCTTCATAAGCAAATGGGTGATAAGTAGCTGTTAATAAATTCAGAGAAATGTCTTCAAGACCACACCAGCAAGTGACTAGTTGAACCTGCGCCATTACTTGGAAACCTTAGGCTGTTTATTTTTATTCTTATTTTTATATTTGTATCACTTTTTAATCATCCTATCAACTTTGATTCTAAACTCCGCACTTTGTTCCAATTTATGCACTATATGTAGCAATATAGGTAAAAACATGTCTGCAAAAATAATTTGGATAATAAAGCACCCTTAAACCGAGAGCCCATATAAACTGGTAACAGCAGGACACTGAAGCCGACTGTCAATTCACTTGTTATTCAACAGGTAGATGAATGTGACATAAATACAATTATATTGTAGATGCGTGATGACTCCGCTGTAGGCTGGGATGGAGTATCTTCTTCGCTCCTTAAGGCATTTCGCCATATTCTGGTATCGCCAATAACATATATCTGCAATCTTTGTATTGATTCAAGAGTTTTTCCAGATTCTCTGAAGAGGGCTATCGTCCACCCTATTTTCAAGGGCGAGGACAGAAGGTGTGTCGATAATTACGGAACGCAAAGGACAACTAGAGAGTCAATGTGGCCCTGTAGACTTGGAACGCAAAGGGCAACTAAAGAGTTACCGTGGCACTGTGGCCTTAGAATGCAAAGGGCAACTGAAGGAACGCAGATGGGTTTTAGTTAGCGATAGTCTGATACTCTCCCTCACTCCACTTCGAGCGGAAGAGGTTTTTAGATTACCGAAAAAAGGTACTAATGTGGGTACTTTTTTCCGGTAATCTAGTCGCAAAAATTGATTAAAAACCAGAGTACTCTTGCCGTGTTATTTACTATTGAACTGAATTGGACTTCACAGAATAACACAAATGCACATTATGTTTAGTAACTGGTCAGCAAGGTAGACTAACGACCTAGTGAGGGTCGCGGGGTTCCGATGGATCCGAGACGCACAGGACCGGTCGTTGTGTCGACACTTGGAAGAGGCCTATGTCCAGCATTTAACGTTGCACATGTACTTGTACAAAAAGGTTGGTGAACACTAAAAAGTAAGAAAATAGATAAACACACTCCTTTCACGTAAGACTAACAAATCTAATCGGTATCAAATTACCAACTTAAAAAAATTTCAAACAAAATTATCCGTTTTTTAGAAAAAGCTTTGCAAAACATAAAATTGACCCGCGTTTCTTTTTCCATTTCATTGATGTTTGCATAACATAGTTAAACAGAAAAGGGACTCTCCTCTCAGCCACTCATGGCTGTCAATCAAGCCAGATGTACCATAAACTCGAAGAGCCAAATGGTCAGAAGCGGACGCGGCACAGAGCGCGGCGGGCGTTCTTACTTCTGACCATCCATGACCCCTAGATCTGTGAAGTACTTCACTTACTAATATCAGAACATAGCTTATTTTCTTTTTTTGGTAACTGGATATACCTACAAAATTTTAAAAGAAGGTGTTTTTAGTTCGATTCATATTTCAGTTTTTTGCCTCTTCTAGGCAAAAAACTATAAAAAGGGCCAAAGATCTGCATAGATGCGTGATATACGATCATCACCCTCTCTATATTTTCCTTGGGATTATGAACCGATTTAGAATGTTTTTGATAAAAAAAATTAAAGGATTTGGTTAAAGATTCGAAGGTGAAGGTCCCATTTCTATCAAAATTCAGTTCTAATGATAGAATCCTTGAAAAATTTACATAACGTGCGATTTTGACTAACATCATCTACTATTTATTAATAAAATACGATAACGTTAACTTAGGAAGTCAGTGTTGTTAAATAACAAAAGCACAAAACCAAAAACATGGTTTTAAAACCATGTTTTTAAGAAAAAAAAGAAAAACCAATCTTTAAAGATTGGTTTTTCTTTTTTTTCTTTTGAGTGTTTTTTATTCTATTGAAGTCGTATAATGCATTTTTTGTAAGCAATTTTTTTGTATAAGTCAGTTCTATTACATATTGTAAAAATTTTTTTTAGTTAAGTTACTTTCAGTTTCAACCAAAACATAGCACAATTACACGCAATCTGTGGTGTTTATCTGTACATAGCCAGATTGTAGAACTAGTAGAGATTGTACTCTAGGTATTGTCTTGGTGACGCGTGATCTCCGACAGGAATCTAGCCCACACGAACGGACAAATTTTAATGTACAAGTCTTATGAATTCCTATGCATTCCTCCCTTTCATTGCACATCCACAGAAATGGTGCATTTAACATAAAAGGGACGTTAGCTCACGTTAGCACTTAGAAATGTATGGCGCGTTTTATTATAATTTGGTGTTCGTGAGGCAGGGCGCCGACCTCATCTCTTTGTTCTTAGCCTGGAGTAGAACATAAAAGCCGAAATACACTAGCCTGTGGATGGCATAAAAGTATGCTTGCATGCCGGTGAGCCATAACAAGTTCTGATTGTTGGATGTCACTATGGCATGCATGCTAGGTACTTGCATACTTTTATCCCTGCTACAGGCATTTGTATTTCGGCCTTTGCGCAAAGAGTTCCTAAAGAACAATGACGAGGATGACGACTTTATTAACCCTTTAGTAGGCAGAACAATGATAATAATAAAATTTCATTTTTGACACCATGAGTCAATGTCTAACACTTTATAGACATAGTAAAAAATAGAAATAAAAATCTGAGTCTTTCAATTTTCTGAAAATCATACGTGAAGTATAAAGGATATTACCAGATATTTATCATATCAACAGGCTGGAATGAATGAGGAATATATACTGGACAGTGCCAAGTTTACTAAAATAAATGTTATAATGGAAAAATAAATGAAAAAAATAATTTTAAGTATGGATTATGTTTATTTTTTATGAAAATTCAAAAAAACTATTTCTTTTTCTGCGACAAAACGTAGTCTTTGGTTACATTTAATACATACAACGTTTGTTTTACCATTCTTACAGTAACAACATCTAACATAGCTACACTTATCGGGAAAATTACCTACTTGATCAAAGCGTATATCTTCAATCGTTCTTTCATCCACAGGTGGTATCTTAATTTTTCTATCTTATTTATATGTCCCGTAATATCACTCCGTTTTTTGACTGGTTTTCCTTTATTCACAAGACTTTCAAATATATTTCGTTTAACGACTTTTCTTCATTTTTATTTTGTCGATACAAAAGCCATACATTATTGATGCTTATATCAATGAACTGAGCAAAAAAAAGAAAGATAACATCTTCGTGTTTTAGAGGAATCTTATAAAGGAATATTAGCATATCAGCGAAGTCGACCCCACCCATATTTGTATTATAGTTTTTGACTAATTTAGGGCAGTCGACACCACCTTTGCTTAATGTTCTTTTTATTTTATCCACGGGGTGAGCATCGACACAAGTACTGATAAGGGTAACACATTTCTTGTCTAACCACTTTACCACTGCCAGTTTATTTTGGTTACAAACTCCTTGCGCGAAACTGCCTCGTGGTATATTTATCATGGTTTATAAGGTCTTTATCAGAAGGAAGTATACTCTCACAGCCTGTCGATTTCCTCTTGTAGTACCAGTGCAAAATATTCCGTAGTTTTCACGCAACATGTATACGAGCTCAGGTGAAGTGAAAAAGTTATCACAATATACATCTGCAGGTTTCTGGCGAATTGTTCTACACAAAGCAAGAACAACTAGCCCTCCTAAACCTACAGAAATCTCATCCTGTGTGAAAGTATAATTTCTAAATGTATCCTCTCCTCCATGTTAAATAAAATCATAGATTAAGCCTGAAGCTCCCGCGCGAACGAAGTTTTTGAAATCCCACTTATTTGGTTTATTTTGAATATATTGTCTTCTGTTTCCCGCCTTGGTCCCTTTATAGGGCATCATCATCTAATCTACTCTAAAGTTTGTATATCTGCAAGCAGTTTTGCCTAATTTTCCACTACTGGCCGAACTTTGAATTATCTATCACCGTCGTTTTACTTTCACACGAAACGGTTAAAGGTCAAAATGGAAATTACTTCCAGTAAATATGTTATGTAAAATGTATTTCTTATGTCCAGTTATATATATTTTATTTTACTTATTTGGTTCACCAATAATAAAATACACGTAAAAGATATACATCAAATATAATGTGTATAACAATGGTGTATGTCCACGGCAGTCTGGAGCTCAACTGATAATTAACCGTCCGTCTTGCGATTGTCATCTGCCAAGTTTGTGAGCGATAACCGCAACCGCGATGACTGTGTAACCCGTGTCTACATCTCTCATCCAACACTCCTGTCGACTGTAAATGATGTTTTCAATTCCATTTATTCGAGAGATTTGGGTTGTGAATTTTGAATATTTATCGCGTATTTTTGCAGAATAAAGAGTTATTATGTACTTCCATTCCATACCGTCACTCCCCGACCGGTCCGGGCTACCAATTGTAGATCCTTGGCAGTCGATACGGACAGTAACATAGTTAAAAAAATGCTAAAGAGATTTATTATATTGAAAGTGATAACTTGCTTATTTACTCCACAGGAAAACTGTTCCCATTTTATTCCATGTCCCATATTATATGTGAGAACAACCCTACGATCGTAGGAACGTGCCCATTTTTTTTGCGATCCGTGCGCATAATCTTAACGCTCGTAATCTGAGGGGTTGAGCACAGCGTGAGGTCAGCCAATGAGGTCATAAAGCAACGAAATTAAAAACATCGCAGCTGGATGCACGAACAAAAGGATTCTGTAAAAGAGAACATACTTCAAAAAAAGTATTAGTTTTCGTTGAACACAGCACCGATACTTTCACCTTTCGAACTTTTAAAATGTCAATATTTATTTCACGTTAAACGCTTTACCGCTCTGTTGCCACTGTGTATGTACATCGTGTGAACATGATGCATTTACATTTAGCTCCAACAGCCTCGTGGTTACTGTAGCCGGCAGGGTGGATAGAATAATGGTGTCTCACTGGATAGCGGTACACAGACCGTCTTTCAGGTATGTGATGTAGGCTTTATTATATGTCTTTTTGTTTTTAGTTAGTAAGTATCAATTTAATGTTTTACTGAAACCCTAGATCTCTGGTCTATAATAAAGTTTATTATTATATTATTATTTATAATAGCCCTCTTTTTGTTTACATAATTTGTCGCCATAGAGTCAATTAATTTATTATTTATCACATACCTACGTTTTTATTCAACACCTTTCACATGTCTTGCAAACGACCCAAGAGCTAGATTGACCCGACACTATACAGAAGATATCCCTGACGTCAGCCTGTGCGAGATTAGTATGGCTCTAAAGCGGCTAAAAAACCACAAGGCATCGGGTGATGACGGAATTACGGCCGAACTCCTGAAGGCAGGTGGAAAACCGATCCTGAAGGCCCTTCAAAAGTTGTTTGATTCCGTCATACTTGAGGAAAAAACGCCAAAGGCATGGAGCAGAAGTGTGGTGGTACTTTTCTTTAAGAAGGGCGACAATGCCCTGCTTATGAATTACAGGCCCATCTCGCTTCTGAACCATGTCTTCAAGCTGTTTTCCAGAGTCATCACAAATCCTCTCGCTCGCATGTTCGACGACTTCCAGCCTCCCGAACAAGCTAGATTCCGAAAAGGTTTCAGCACCGTAGACCACATACATACGCACCGGCAGGTTGTACAGAAGACCAAGGAGTATAATCTGCCTCTCTGCTGTTTGTAGACTACGACAAAGCTTTAGATTCGATCGAGACTTGGGCTGTACGGCAGTCTCTCCAACGGTGCCAGATTGACTATCAGTTCTTTGAAGTGAAGTGAAGTGTTTGTACGAGAACGCCACAATGTCAGTCTGACTTCAGGATCGGACCTCGAAACCTATCCTCCTGCAGCGGATTGTAAGGTAGGGAGACATCATTTCCCCGAAACTGTTTACGGCTGCAATGGAGGATGTCATCAAAGTTCTGGACTGGAAAGGGCTAGGAATTAATGTCAATGGCAATTACATCACTCACCTTAAGTTTGCTGACGATATAGTATTCATGGCTGAACTACGGAGGAGCTTCCGAAAGAGTGGGTCTTAAAATGAACATGGACAAAACCAAAGTCAAGGTAAATAATCATGTAGCACCCACTCCGATCAAGATCGGAGACTCTACACTCGAAGTTGTAGACGATTACGTTTACCTGGGACAGACAATCCAGTTGGGTAGGTTTAACTTTGAGAAAGAGGTCAATCGTCGAATCCGACTCGGCTGGCCAGCGTTCGGGAAGCTGCGCGGTATCTTCTCGTCCAACATATCACAGTGTCTCAAGACGAAATTCTATGACCAGTGCGTGTTGCCAGTGATAACATATGGCACTGAAACGTGGTCGCTTACAATGGACCTCATTAGAAGGCTTACAGTCACCCAAAGCGCTATAAAAACGGCTATTCTCGGAGTTTCCCTGCGATATCGCATCAGGAATGAAGATATCCACAAGAGAATAAAAGTTACCGGCATAGCTCGAAGAATCGCCAAACTTAAGTGGCAGTGGGCAGGACACATTGCTCGTAGAACGGATGGTCGATGGGGCCGATAGGTTCTAGAGTGGCGACTGCGCACCAGAAGATGCACCGTTGGAAGGCCTCCCACAAGGTGGACCGATGACCTGGTGAAAGTCGCGGGAATGCGATCGATGCGAGACGCACAGGACCGTTCGTTGTGGCGACAACTGGGGGAGGCCTATATCCAATAGTGGACGTCCTTCGGCTGAAATGATGATGATGACGATGATATATTTTGATGAACTTCGTTCAACAATTTCATAATTTTCGACTGTTTCTATAGGTTTCTACGGCTAAAAAAAATTGTACGAACGAGGGCAAAAAACAACAATGAAGCGTTTTTCAACGTCATTCAAGTTGTACAGACGTATGTACAATTGGCGCTCGAGGGGCCGTTCTAGTAATGAGCAAGAAGCATTTATTTTCAAATTTTTGCGGCATCGGTCGACAATTATATTGATTTGTATTTGGTATAAAGTTTCCAAGGTTACTACCGACATAACCCGCCAAATTTAAGTGGCAGTGGGCAGAGCACATTTTTCGCAGAGCAGATGATCGATGAGGTTCTTAAGCGGCGACCGCGTATTGGAAGACGCAGCGTTTTAAACCTCCCACAAGGTGGACGACCTGGTGAGGGTAGCGGGAATCCAATGGACCCTAGACATACAGGACCGTTCGTATGGCGACGCTTGATGCCTTTGTTCAACAGACGTCTTTCGTGGCAAGCCCCCCCCCCCCCCCCTACTATGTAAAATTACGAGTATTATAATCCGCAAAGTACGCAAATCCATTGCATTATAATGTTTTAAAGAAAGCAAAGTTAGTATAGTGTCAAAATAAAACACTTAACATCGTCTACCTATGTTACGTACAATTTCCACGCAAACTAATTATGACTATCATACTTCATCATAATCAGACAATAAACTTTGCTGAGTTTTGTTTGAAATTGTAAATCTTTAGACTTCTAGAAGTGGGATGAAAAACCAAAATCAATATGCGACAAAAAATTGGAGAATGAGCTAGTGTAGCTGAACTCAGGTGACATTCGTCAATCCCAAGTTTATAAATAGACTAACTTCTGCCAGCGGCTTTACCCTCGTGAAAGTAGCTTTCTCCATACAAAATTTGAAACCACGTTCCATACCGTCAGGGAGTGAGTTTTGGAAAATCCTTTTATAATCTTTGTTATACCTACATCATAAAAGGAACTTCTGTGCAAAAATTCAGTGTTTTAGGTCCAAGGGTTTGGGTTAGGCGTTAATTAATAAGTTAGACCTTGCCTTTTATATTTTATAATACCTACTGTTACAGATTAATACGTTATTGATACGTTCTTTTATTATTGCACTGTTGTGTTTCTGACTGAGAAGGTGACTAATGAGATGATGGCGAAGATACTTGTTCGGAAGAAGAAATGCTATACAACAAACCGCTGGTAAATTAGTATAAAGGTAGGATGACGGTGTTGAAATTTCAACTCTCGTTTTTCAGCCGTTGATATTCGAGCAGCGCGCCTTAATTTAGGCTCCTATTTAGGTTCCGAATAGTGTTAATAGTATAAAAAGGCAAAAAAGATTTGACTTATGTTCACCTGAAAGGCAATCATTTCTTTCGTCCAACTTCAGTGGCCTGGCAAGAAAAATCATTAACTTCCAAATGTTTTAATTTCAATTTTACAACGGAAATTCACATGAAAACAAGACCGATTAAGTAATGTCCCTTATGTTTAAAATTAGGGTGGTTAAACGGATAGCTAGTTTTTAGTTAAATCGCGGCACGTGCCGGGTGCGTGCGCACGCCCGCCCCGTCGCCTCGGCACAGCCGATCGCTTTCCGATTGATATTGTGGGGTTGGTACTGCTGATTATCTGTCAAATGTATCGCGACAAGCTTGCTTATAAAGTGATATTAAATATTTTTATGTAGGTAGGTAGTATTAAGCGACAGGTTGAAAGTTTAGTTGGATAAGTTCAAAATTTTTTGTAGAGTAAACAAATATAAAGACTGCTGCAGACAGGTATCCGTAGAATGTTTTCTATATTTTCGCGTCGTGAACTTGCTTCAAATATCAATCGATTGATAGCGAGGCGCCTTAACAGACAGAATTCGGGCGGGATCTCCTGGCGGCATCGCATCAGTGACTGTCGCAATCCAGCGCTAGACAGGCCAGAATCGCGGTGATTTTAGGAGAGGTGCCATGGCGTCCTCGCTTTCCGTCTGACGTAGCTCTTCCATAAAGATTTGCCATCCCTGCACTAGTGCGATAATGTAGTTAAAACATTTTTGTTAAGTAAACTTCTTTGTTCTTAAAACAAATTTTCAATACAAAAAAAAAACCACATTAGGTTATTGCGTTCAATAGTCAAAATTAGTGTCTTACTTGGTTATTTCATGTTTAAATAAACCATTTTAACTTTTACAATCATGTTTAATAAATAAATTGTTCGTTCAAAATTTGTTTTTCTTTTTCTAAAAGCATTCTTTTCATTTTTATTTTTTTTAAAACAGTCTGGTTAGTCTATGGCCGTCATTTTAAGACACACGCGATTTTTACCACGATTTTTTCGAGTGAAATTCAGTGATTGTTTTAATCATTCACAAGTTTATTCCCAGTGGCAAAATGAAGATGAGTATTTGATTGTAGTATTGACTAACTAACATCGAAGCTTGCCGAACAGTAAATACTGCAAAAACATTAGACCATGTGTTGCACCTGCCTTCTAATATAACTCAAAAATGATATTTATTAAAGCCTGCAAAAATGGAGTGAAGAAAAAAAATTAAGATGAGCGCGCATATAAAGACAGAATCGATTTTTTACCGCCATATCACAAAAAAATCACAATTACTAGTTTTGCTGTTGAATAAATAGTTATTAAATAATTTTTCTTTACAAGTGAGTTGAAAAACGTCGACATAGGTACACGTGAATGTTGATGATTACAGTCCTCGGTTCTCCTATGATTCTCACCTTCGACTCGGATCTAAATACTGCCGCAGCGGTAATTGCCACTCATATCATAATGTACTATTGTCAACGAAGTCGTAACGCAAATATTTTTTAAACCAATAGCAGAATCGTTTTCCCTTTTAAAACCCCTTTATATATAGATATATAACATATTAGTATGTTTATTTTGATTATATATACTTTTGTGAATTTTGTTTTTTAAATAATATGCTGCCATTGTCTCACCACCACCCTAGGTTGACTGGTAGAGACTGCCTAAGGCATTAAGTCCGCCTTCGTACCGTTGGTTGCATGAAGATTAAATAAATAAATAAATTAATACATAACTATTAATAAAATAATCTTTTTATCAAGCAGATACATTGTTACTGTTACGTAGCTCTTATTATATCCCTAGGTACATATTTGATTAATGTGAGAAGATTGCAAAACGCCTACTAGTGTCTTGTCAGTTGCGAACGTTAATGTGAGGTGCAGGTGATCTGCTTTAAGAAAAAAATTGTGATGCTTCCATAAAGCAAGCTGGTGTAGACGATACATATATCGTAGATGTACAGAGACGGTAGCGGTTTTAGTAATTATATGATTTTAATATTTAATGACGTTTCTCTATCTCATTCAATAAGTCAAATTTGTCGAAGTCTTTCAGTCCCTAAAAATAACGCCACAGTTGAAATATAATGCAAAAATCACGGTCAAAATGTCATAGAGCTTTTGAGAATGCTCGAAATGTATCTAACGTATAACCTATATAATATACCTACGTAAAGTCGGAATAGAATTTCCGTTAAAGTTTTGAAAAGGTGATTTTGATTTACTTTCTACAAGCGCCACATCACTAAATACTACACATGTATAAAATACTGACGTCGGCGACGTAATTATGTAAATCCATTGTGCAAGTCAATATGCTTCTGTGTTTTACAAGCATTCACCAAATCAAAATGTGTTTTTGTTCAAAATCAAATTCGTACGTAAACGACAAAACTGCTGCCGGCGCCACTCACTGATAGCGATACAACAAACTCTCTTCTTCTTGTTTTATTTGTCACTTTCATCCCCTTTATGGAAATAGCCGCCTATCATTTAAGAATACTTCGGCATTTTCGGCTGCGAGCTCCGATTTCCGAACCGGAATGTAACTTTTTTCCGCATAAACGTACATTTTAACCGTTATCGTCAGGTTGCCGATATTTCGTTATCTTTCTACCTCTTAATCGCCTTTGACGCATTAACGGCATATGCAAACGATGCTTTTATCGAGGATTTTGAAACACTTTTATAACTTAGCTCAATAACAGATTTTCAATTGCTTTGTCTGTCGAAAAAGAAAATTATTTGAAACGAGTAGTTTGAAGTCTGTGTGTTTATGTTATTCGTGTATTTTTCAGGATTTATCCGAAAGCAATAAATGTTTCAGTTTAATCTTTTCTCAGGAACACATTTGTTAGTTTTTGAACAGTTTTTGTTGTGAAATTGGCTCAAATAACTTAATGTTAATCTTTGAATACGATTGTATATTTATGTTTTTTTACTGATTACCATCAGTTGAAGTTGTTTCTAATAGGATTTTTCAGTTTTGCGATTCTACCCGCAATAGACTACCAGTTCAAAAATGCATGTCTTAGGTACTTTGAAAATTAATAGAACCTTAAAGTACACGAATACGTAGTACAGTATTCGCACTTTAAGGGATTGGTGCAGTTATTCCGCACACTATCGGAGCGATGTACTTTGGTACACAACAAGTAATATATTTTAAAAAAAAACCGACTTCAAAATAACTTTAATTTTGGAAGTCGGTGTTTCTCGGTACTGTTTGTTTCTTATTTAACACCAACTTCCGATATTAAAATTATTTTGATCCTTTTAGTGTTTTTTTTAATTCCAATTAACCCAAACAATGCAAAGATACATTGTTTTATTATGATTTTCCCTGGTCTACCTTCCACCTTCCGGCTCCATCATCTAATCATTTCGGTAGTATCTTACAGTTTAAATACATCTCATGACTATTCTAATAAGCCCAAATACGGCTAGGATACATTGATTAATTACAGAGTTCCGGTATCCTCCGGCTCCATCATCATCAACGATGTCAGTCATTTCGATGATACCATTTTCAACATTACTATTCAGAATCATTTATTTATTTGTATTGCCATAGTCGCTTAACTATCTTCATTGTGATATCTATGTGAGTATGAAGTTCCGTAGGCCATTTTCATCAGTTCAACTTCATCAAATGTTACTTATTGACTGTAAATGCTGTTCTCGATGAAAATACCAAAATCATTGTGCCTATAATATTAATTTTGCAAATCGGTCCATAAACGACGGAGTTCTGAGGTAACACATAAAAAATAAAATAAAAATACAACAAAATTGATAACCTCCTCCTTTTTTTGAAGTCGGTTAAAAATAAGTCATATTGAAGTCGGCAAGCCGGCGCAAAGCCCAACCGTTAAAAATCCTTACGGTCGTTTAAGACAAAGAGTAGAAATAATCATTTTACTGAGAGTTTTTTGGATAAGGTGAAATAGTCTCTGTGAGGACTTCCACTGGACTTGAGTACTTCAAATTTTGTTAATAGGTCTTATCCAAAATGGGTTATTAAGACCCTGGTCTATTAATATAGCTTAGTACTCAATATCCAATTTAGACAAATAGGGAAAACTAAATTCTAAAAAGTAATTTTTTACATCATTTCATCCGAAACATATCCACCGTGAAAGTGAAACCCGGGGCCCTGGGACGAAGGCAAAAAAGGAACAGTAGTGGGTTTTTAGTCTGTAAAAGTCTAACACTATCTCTCGCTCCGCCCAAGAGCGGGATTAGGTTTTTAGTCAGTAAAAGTCTGACACTAGCTCCCGCTCCGCCCAAGGGCGGGATTGCGGGATTTATCATTAGATGATATTACCCACCTAAAAAAAACCCGTTGGATATAGGCCTCCCTCATGTGTCGCCAGAACGACCAATCATGTGCATCTCGCATCTATCCCGCAACCCTCACCGCTCATCGGTCCACCTTATGAGACACTGCGTTTAGAGATTCTTCGGGCTATGTCGGTAACTTAATCTTTATGAAATATGCCGATGACTTACATGCAGAATCAAAATCTATATAACATTTCTTAGATGCTCGATAATGAATAAACTTTTCGGACATCAAAACCGTCAAAAAGACTACTGTTCTTTTTGTTGTGAAATCTTTTAACTCGTCTTAATAATTACGAAACCGTCCATACAATCTGTTGTCGCATCTGCACACATCAAACCTCATAATCTGCAACAAAATACAGCCCTGTGTTTACGAGAGGGGAAAGCGAGTCCCTTTGCGCATGAGATGCTGGCATCTTCACTTAAACTTCAACCTTGTTTATTTGTTCATAAGGTTAAGAGTTGTGTGTAAGTTAGAAACACCCGGAATTTTCCGTATCGATGGCACGTGTGGTTCTCTCCTTTATTGAAGATCTCGCTCCTCCCACGGGGAGACGAATGAAATACCACCTGCTTTAAATACTCGGCCCCACTTTATTGGCATCCAAAACCGTCAGAGCTGCGTAGTCTTTAAGATAGGGGCTTTTGCTCAGCTCCTTTTTAGTTTTTACAGAGATGAAAACGTAGGTTTTAAAGATTTATTTTTAAGCGTAGATAATGGCTATTGAAGTAAAGCGATTCTACTAAATATTTCTTTATGCGACTACCGATGTTTTTTAACTTATTACTTTTCCAGGCTATGTATTATAAAAAACTGAACTCGGTGCAGACGTGAAGACGTAAACGATAGAAGATATACTATCAAAGCAACACACATAATTATATTCCAATAAAATCGTAAAAGGTTCGATATTATGTTATACTAGCTGGCCCGGCGAACTTCGTACCGCTTAACATTCAATGAATGTAGTATATCTTTTGATATAGTCGACCGATTGCGAAGAAATAAAGCATATGTAATATATCTATATCAATTTTAATGTATAAAAGTTATCTACATCGATTTCGTAAATTTAACGTGATGCGCGCACAACTAAAAACTTCTATATATTTATATGTCTAGAATAAGATATTATGCGTCTAAAGTTTCGCGTTGAAACATAATATCTATACATATATTATAATAAATCTGAGTATATTATGAATTAATTTGAACAATTCTTTCTATTTACGATTTCGGATAAAGTTACTTTTTGATGTAAATAATAATAAAACATTGCTAAGTACCCAATAATGGAAGAAACTGTTGCTTACGACGTCCTTCCGAATTTTGGCGTTTAGCCGTTTTAAGTGAAAGTAAAAGGAATATCAAAATCCTCTCGGAATGAATTGCCAGTTTACACGAGTAGTGGAAGTGGCACTTGTACAGTTTTACTACTTTTATGCGCACATACAAACGGACTAAACACGTGGAAGAAGATATAGTAGCAACTAGTATAGAAGCTAGTAGCTACTACTTACTATTTGCACTTGACTATATTATAGTATTATCGCTAATGATTTGAAATGAGTCTAACACTATTCAAAAGTGTCAATCAAATCACAACAAAACATAGTAATAGCAGACTTGGCAAACATCGTTTTGCCCCATAATAAGAAGAAAATGGGTAGTGGGAGTAGGAAGGTAAAAAAATAACCTAATCTCAGACCTACCAAACATACACAAAAAACACATAGGAGTTGGATAACAAACACTATGACACGAGACTTTTACATATTACATTTTATTTTCTAATTACTATAATATATTTACAAGATATTTGTGTCAGAAACTCCGAAATTTCATGAGTTATTCTTGCTCTAGAGTGGAGCGAGAGGGTGTGTCAGACTTTAACTGACTAAAACCCACCTGTATCGTTCAGTTGCCCTTTGCTTTCCCGGACCAAGGTAACTCTTTCCAACATTCCCGCACCTCGGCAGCTCGGCAGTTCTAGTTTTTGTTATTTTATTTGGCATTTCTTATATGTGACGCAGGGTTGGTGCAGTGTTTGCGCAATTTTATTGACTGCGGCGCTACGTGTCGCGGGTTCGATTTCCGAACGCAAAAAGTAGTTGTTCCGGGCCTGGGTAGCTTTTGTATGTAAATTTGCACGTTTATGAACGCACCCACGATACAGAGTAACTCCTGATAAGAGACAAAATTTTCTTTTTATAGAAAAAATGTAAAACCGAATCCATTCACTGATACAATATCTTTTATACGGTCTGCAACATAACTTATTTGCAATTTCACAAAATACGAAGGCCTCATCGCTATCGCATAATGCTCAGCAGAGATGTTCAGTCATAGACTTATGAAACTATGACCCTGCATTGTTTCCTACTGACAATTAACACATTCATAATGCTTACAGCTAAGGAGTGGAATTCCCTGCCGGAGTCTGTGTTCCCTGATAGCTACAACCTAGGGGGCTTTAAGTCAAGAGTGAATAGGTTACTTCTAGGCAAGCGTGCTCCATCGTCGGCCACATCATCGCTTACCATCAGATGAGATAGTGGTCAAACGCGAGCCTAGCAAAAAAAAATAAAAAAATCGCAGGTTAATAATCATGATCAGTTTTTGGTTCACAGTATCTGTCTATAAGTAGCGCGTGGAGATGCAACGCCGGGGTGAAACTCGCGGCAAGTCGCGGCATGGCGGACAAAATTCCGGCGGGATCTAATGGTGGAATGGCGACAGCGACTGTCGCACGCAACCCAACGCTGGGCACGCCACAATTATGGCAGTAAATCCTCTCTTTGAGGAGTGGCTGGAAAGATAACACGGTGTCCTTACCTTCCGCATAACGCTGGTCCTCACCGGACATGGTAAGTTCGGGAGGTTCCTGCACCGTTCGTGCGGAAGAAACGCCCTGGTGTCAGCTTTGTGTAGATCGCCCAGAGGACACGGGGGAGCATACGGTTGAAGTGTAAGTACAATCTCTCGCACCGGGCCTTGGTACAGGGTAGCTCACCGTCCGACCGTCCGGTAACCGTGCGGACCGTGCCCAAGTCGTCAACGGCGCGTAGTGACCCATTTGCGCCTCAAGGAGATGTCAGCAAAACCTTAGGGGCTCAGCAGGGTCGAAGCCTATTGGCGCCATGGGTTACGCGAAAGAGAACCCCG
Organism: Mythimna pallens; assembly: GCA_961205895.1. NCBI lineage: Eukaryota > Metazoa > Arthropoda > Insecta > Lepidoptera > Noctuidae > Mythimna > Mythimna pallens. The sequence goes on from OY540824.1 coordinate 29,074,556, forward strand.
GGGCCCTGGAACGAAGGCAAAGAAGGAACAGGAGTGGGTTTTAGTCAGTAAAAGTCTGACAAGAAAAGGGCGGGAGATATTATTGAATAGAATAGAAGAATAGACAAACTTTTATTCGGGACAGACACAGCACAACGGTTATAAACACACAGCATTTGACCTACTGTAGTAGAATGTTACAAAAGGATTTCACAAGAACAACAAATGCAAGTTTTGATGTCAATGAATTGCAAGTTATAAGAATGATTAAAACATGTGCTCACATGGTCTGGCTAGCTTTATAGTGAGTTTTTCTGGTCATCCTTGGGGATGCAGACTTCAGGTAAATAGACTGGCTTTATTCGCAGCCAAAGAGTCAGCATCGCTATTCAACGTGGCACTAACTTTAGAGCACTTTTTAAGGTTCGTAGCCCAATGGCAAAAAACGGAACCTTATGGATTCGTCATGTCTGTGTGTCTGTCTGTCCGTATATCACAGCCACTTTTTTCCGAAACTATAAGAACTATACTGTTGAAACTTGGTCAATAGATATATTCTGTGAACCGCAATAAGATTTTCACACAAAATAAAAAAAATAAAAACAATAAATTTTGGGGGTTCCCAATACTTAAAACTGAAATTAAAAACAAAAAACATCAAAATCAAATCAAATCATTATTTATACAAATCATTATATATACCTAGGTCTTCAAAAATTATATTGAGGTTTCTATTATTTTTTTTTCTAAACTGCATAGTTTATGCGAGAGACACTTCCAAAGTGGTAAAATGTGGTCCCCCCCCCTGTAACTTCTAAAATAAGAGAAAAAAATATAAAAAATGATAAATGGTAAAACTAAAAAAATATATGATGTACATTGCCATGCAAACTTTCACCGAAAATTGGTTTGAACGAGATCTAGTAAGTAGTTTTTTTTTTAATACGGGTACGTCATAAAGTATGTACGGAACCCTCAGCGCGCGAGTCCGACTCCCACGTGTCCAGATTTTTTTCATTGACAGCGGTGTAGTATAGCCAATTACTGTTTACCCCCTTTGAGAGATACCTGCTTGTACACAGTATTCGCTTCATCGCTTGTATAATATTGTTAACTGAATGAATCAAATTGGCTGCAGATTTTAATCTAGCTTAGCATAGCATATTATTTCACACCAGAGTAACACGTAAAAATCAAGCCAAGTATCCAACACGTTTATAGACGTTCTATACACGTACGTTTATGTATAAGTAACGTTCCACGCCTACGCCCGTTCATTGATCGCAACTTAGTTTCTGGGGTGGGCTACAGATGGGTCGGGTCCGGGTTGAAAAGCGTTTGGAGCGATAGTGAGAACACCCCGACCCGACCTGGTCAAATAAATATTAGGCAAAAACGGTAATATCCAGTTCAACACATAACTATGTCCCGATTGAATGATTACTTCATGACATAATGCCTTTTTTGAGCAATTATTTCTTGGAGACTTGTAATAGTAAAGATTTAATTTATAACCTGGTGACTACAGAGCTACCAATTTCTATAATTTGACTATTATTCTTATTCTATTGCTTATTGTTGAATAAAAAACTTTTAAAACACATTCATTACCGTTAAACAGTGTGAATAGAGCCAAACTGTAATCATGTTTTTCAAGAATTGTTTGCAGGATTTGAGTACTCTTTATAATTGAAATATTATATTAGAAATATCAATGCTTTATTGAAACTAAAAATATGGTATCAAAGTCAAAAGTTTTGTTCGTCTTCACCCCAGCGTTTATTCACCCCGTTACCTAACTTTGAAAAAAAAAAACGTCTGGTCGACAACGTCAATAGATGATTTTTGTTATGTACTCAAATTCTGTTTTAGATAAAACTAGCCGATACACGGCGTGTGCTACTACGCTAAAAATTTAATATTACATTTTCTTTTTTATGCATTGTTTTAATGGTCTAAAACTTTCTTTGCATTATTACCTTTCCAATGAAACCGATTTGAGGCACATCGGTTTTATTTTCAAATTCGGTAATGGACATGTACTGGCAGATCTTAGAAATGATCTCTCTGTGATGTGACCGGCCATAGTATGAAATGATTGCATCTCATGATATGACCAACTAAAACTGGTTAGATCGTTTAAAAGTCAACGTTTGATATTTAGATCCATGTTTGGCCATATCATTATAATATTATGGATAATTTAGGATTAATGGACTTTTTAAAATTATTAAGGTATTTGGGGCACCAAGACTCGTACAGGTTAGGTTAGAAGGAGAGGGCGGGGTCTAGTGAGCGAGCGAAGCGAACGAACACAGACCCATCGCCTTCGTGGTTATTTTTTAACCAAACAGAAAAGCATATTTTAGTGCAAAATTAGTATTTTTTGATGGAACACAAAAATATTATGTTGTTGAACACAGAAATAAATTGAGGAACACTTAAATACTACCCTAATTAAAATCGTAAAATTGTATGAAGTTTGAATGCATACTGCATTACCTCGACTGTTGTTCATTTGATATAACGATCAGTTAATATAATAAACGATTGATATAATTTTCAAATAAGTAATTTTTACCTTAACCTTATTTTAACCTTAATTTTTAACTTTAGATATACCACTTAAAAGACATAAAACTTATTTATTCTAATATAAAAGAATAAAAGCTTTTTATAAATCATAATGGATTTTTACTTAACCTAATCTAAATGATTCACTAATATTAGAAGGGGATCTGGCGCTGGTTTATGGAGGCAGTCGCTGCTTTTTTTAGGTGGAAAATCATCCAGTGACTTCTCCCGCTCTAGGTGGAAAGGCGTTTCAAACTTTTTGTCTCCTTTCCTTCTTTGCCTTCAGTTCAGGGCCCCGAGGTTCTCTTTCACACAACCCATAGCCCCAGTAAGCTTGTAAATAAGCAGTCATTGCCAAACAAGCGTGTCTTCAATGTAGTCTTTATTTAATCTTGTATTACACGTTCTTGGTATTGACACGCTTGATGTTGGTTTTAAACTTTCCCTCGCTAAGTTTTAGCTTTATTGGTCACTAATCTAACCTAACCCGAGGGAACGAAGTGATCATGTAATCTTGACTTCGTTCCCTCGCCATCGCGTTCACATTCATTACAAACAAAAATACAAATCTTTATAATATTAGTATAGATGCAACTATCGCGCAGAATTTGACCAAAACTGGTATTTTTTTATATTAACTATTTTAAATTAACTATTTTTAATGATGCCATTGAATATCTAGTTGGTGAGAACGCAACGGAAAATGCAGTGTCTGCCATTAGACTATCAGAAGTTTGTTTTCCGGCCCGCTGCGCACGCTTGAAAACCAACTTTACTTTAAACAGAGGTTAATATCATCCTTTCAGTACTCAACCAACAAACGCTTTAAAATACTCGTGTCGAATTCCGTTCTCCAATGGGAAACGTGGCTCGATGTCAGCAATTGTAGAAAACGATAGGTTGGTAGTCATGTTGACACACCTGAGTCGGCCGCTCGTTCTACGATAACAAAGGATGTAGCGTTAAACATTGTAGAAACGATAACATTTCATTCTATCATTTTAAACGATGTGAACTTGGCTACGAATTTTCTATTCGTTTGTTCTGAACACGTGAATTAACGTTGATATAGTGTCATTCCCATACATTTGATTAGTTTTCGACTAGCGTTAACGCTTGCAGATTATCAACTTGTCATGGGGGCAGTTAGATCGTTAGTGTAGTGGTCCGCTAACACTTCTGCCTAAACCCACTTTTGTTTCTCCAGTTCCCCTTTGAGACATGGCCCTGGCAGACATGGCTCCTTCCTGGGCTCGTCAATCTTGCAACATCTCTTTAGGCACGCGTGGAACACAACGCTCTGACCACCCGAGCCTGATACTAAGATATCAGACGACGAGCTACTCATGGCTCGCCATCCGCAAGCCTGCGGTTGCCCTGCTGTTGATGCAGCCTGGACTCTGGATTTGTGCGGTATTAAAGGCAATACGTTCGTCTCTTGTAAAAACAAAAGATTAGCTTAGAAATATCAGGTGTAAGTGCTGTAGATAGGTTACACCACATTTATTTTGCTGGATTTCTATTTGATACCAGTCATTTAGAGTGGCTAATTAATAAAAGGTATTAAAATAAATATAGTATAGTTTAAGAATAAAAAACAAAAGTAAATTATTAAAAAAAAGACTAGCTAGTAACCTGTGAACCAGCTGCCAACTCGGGGTCCAACCTAACCTGACCAGGTTAGGTTGAACCCCGAGTTAGAATAGGTATAACTAGCAAGACTTCTTTAAAAAAAAAAACTTTTACGATGTTTTAGACTTGAAACAGTAATAATAATAAATATTGAGTGTGCAAGTCACACCCTGCCTTTTTTCGATGGATTTTAATAACGTTGTTCAGGCAGGGGCCATAGTCTTAACATAGTTCCATGTTACCAGTCCACTTAAGACTCCAAAAACCATAGCCCTATTATCTTAGTTCTCCATATGTAGCAATAGTTTTTCATCAACCGGGGGTTGTGCTTGGGTGCACTAGCATAGCTCGTACAGGGATAATCATCAGTTGGTATCATGTTCCATTATAATTATCTAAAGGACCTCTGCGAGTTGGCTTCGGCTCCTCGTACGCCTTCCAAAGATCCAGAACCTTGGGGTCCTGAGATAAATAAATAAAATATATATATATATAATATTTTTAAATGTTTATTTTTTGTATAAGTTAGTTTAAAAAAAAATGAAATTTATATGTGTTTATTATGAATAAAGGAAATAATAATAATAATATTCCACAAATTTCACACAACGTCATCTAGTCTCAAACTAAGCAGAGCTTTTTATATGAGTAGGTACTAGACGACTGTTAAACATAATTATATATTTCTAAATACATATACATATAAATTATTAATAGATAAATTACACCTAGACACAGAACAAATGATCGTGCTCATCACACTAACATTTGTCCTGGGTGGGAATCGAAACCACGACCTCCGGCATAGGCCAGTCAGGGCCACTGAACACTAGACTAACAGGCTTGTCAAAAAAGTTACTAAGAACTGTTTCATACCTGACTTGGCTTTAATAGGATACACGACTAAACTACTTTTAATGTCTAACTAAAAAAAGAAAAAACGTTTATTCGTATCTGAATTACCCAATGAAATAACTTATATTAAATAACAATTACTTAAATTTATCAAATAATTATGCGGAATCATTAACTTACACTAATTATTTGATGCACCGGTAACTGAGAAGCTGCCAGAACTGTTTTTTTTATCATTTGGATAATTTCAAACGACCAAGAAAAGTGTAAATAATTACATTATAATTTTTATTACATTTTTTTTTTAAATGTATTCTTCATTTATTACTATAAGATTGATATACACATAAGAAAGTGAATTATGAAGTCTTAAAATAATTGTACGACAACCGAACACTTTCAATGAAACCATGTTTTTTTTTAAATTAAGTATTCAGAAAATTCAAAATCAAAGTCAAATTAATAGAAACTACACTATTTTAGCACTATTATTGCTTCTCTGCAAAATTGTGTACAATACTCTATATCAGAGCACGGATGACGACCCTAACAGCACTGATACTGAATAGTATCAATGGTGGGGGATTCGTGTCGCAGTTGTAGTGCTCGTGTGGTGTCAGAGCTATGTCAAATGTTTCAGCGGGAATACCCGCTATCAAGCACCTTTCTCTATGAGCAATTTCCAGCGAAATACCGTGGGCTGTAGCCATGTCGATTCTCTTCTCGTCGATTTTGATTCACTCATTTATCGGATCGCACTGTACCTGCAATTGCATTGCATTTTTATTTGTATAGCTAGTTATAACCATAGTGCTTCTTCATTTGACTTGTTACCGCTTTCCATGCTGCATTCTCGTTTTATTGTGAACTGCAACAAAAATCGTGCATTGAAGGTCCACCTTAGAATGCAATTTATAATTGACGACAAGATAACTGAACAACTGTAGTTTGCATGATACCACTGTTATCTTATCTTTATGACTTATCTTTATTAAAAGTATTTTTTATTATTATTTTAGCCAATATGTCGGTATGATTGTCCGAATTGGTTAAAATAAAAATAGGTCACAAATAGGCTGTAGATCACAAATAAACACGTGCTCCAATTATGTGCTATATAAAAATGAATAGCTGTTCGTTAGTCTCGCTAAAACTTGAGAACGGCAGGACCGATTTGACTAATTTTGGTCTTGATATAATATGGAATAATTCACGAAAAAAAAAACCGAATACAACGTCATTTCAAATGAATTGCTGGTTCTGGTAATGCCAGTAGATGGCGTTAGCCTTTGACAGTTTAGCTAAAAGATTCATTCATTGACTATATTAGGCGGTACGAAGTTCACCGAGCCAACTAATAATAAATAAAAACAGAGTAGACCCCGTAGATTTCCAAGCAAACACTACTCAAAACATCCCTCATCTTAAAAACCAAAAAAGAATCGAGTACTCAAATTAGAATTTAATTTGTACCACAAAAAAACGCTCGAAGACAACCCATTCAACGTTTTTTGCAATGTTTCTCAAACTGTCAATACAAATACGATTTCTTTTGGCAAATCACTTGTGTTTGATGATTTAACCATATTTCCCTTTTTTATTTCCAACCCGTCAACCGCGCACCATTTTTCTTGATCACCACACCGTTTGCCTTGAAGTGGTGACCCAACGGAGCACAATGGCGCAATAGCAGACAAAAAATACACGCAGCGCTATTCATTGAATTTGAGCAATGAAAACACAATAATAATTGTAGTATGAGAATTCTGAACGCGAATAGCGGGGTAGATGTGGCATTTTAGAAATACAGATTGAAGACTTTCGCTCTTCGCTTTATTTAGACTGGAAAGAGACTGTAGACTGCACTGTAAGTAGGTAACTTTTTTTTGTTTTCGTAGTAAACAACAAAAGGTTTTTTGAGGAAAACATCAGTGAGAGTGGGATTCTTACCCCAAACCACCTCGATTATCACCATCATCATATGGAGGAAGCTCTCTTTTACCTCTTAGCTGCTAGTTACCGCCTCAGGCGGAAAAACCCTCTTAGCTCAATTTTATAAACCCCGAACTCGTCCGACCAGTCTGAAGGTAGCAAGAAAGACCAAAGATGTTACTCGAAAAAGCTTGGTTTCAACTCTCTCCAGCAGCCCAGTATGTTATAGCCAAATTACGTTCAGGTCTCCTCCCATCAGGGATACCATGTACCAAAAAAATTTTGCCTTACACCAGGACTTTTGAAAACTAAACTTCCAGTGGTTGTTGTCCAAGTTAATGGGTATGATGGGGCCGCTATCAATGTTGCTTTCCAATTTACTTAGCTCAAGCACCACTTAGCAAGCATTAGATACGTAGGGATCGTACGATCGATGGCCCTGTACGAAACCTCACTGTGAGCAGTTGACCAGATAGGTGGACCGTCGGGTCATTGTAGTATTGGATCAATCGTAGAGAGCGATAGCCGTCAGAGCCATCAGAGGATATTGCACGATGTCTTGCGAGACTGCTTCCGTACTGGCCGGATCACCAGCCCGGAGGTAAAAATACTCACGTCACTAAACCAGTGGCGCGAAGAAGCGAAAACGCGAAGTGAGAGACTGGTGCAGCGAAAGAGCACGCTGCACTGGTTAGAGTGCATTAGATCTTGGTGGCAGAATGGCGGGTAAGGCTCTTGCACCCTACTGCCTCGGCTTACAACCCCGGTACAATCGTGGCAGTCAGGTCGTTGCTCAACCTTGGGAAAAAATACGGCTGCCCGAAGTTTCAGGCGACGCATATGCTTTCAGGGTACGGGCCGTCTACTTTGGAAAGTACCTGTACGCAGGACGCTCAGGTGCATCACTGTGTCTACTGCCCGCGGTCAAGGCGTGGCATACACTAGCCGAGTGTATCGCAAGGGAGACGCCGTGCCTTCGTTTCGGAAGTCGGAATCGACCTTTCGTTATGTATTGGTTAGTTTCTTGGTCGTCAGTGCAGAGTCCTGGGATGTGATAAACTTCTTCTGCGAGTCTATCATCTCACAGATACCTACACGTTTTATCTATGAAACTTGATTTTAATTTTTGCCTTAGGTAAAAAATATTTTTTATAACGACCATATTTGATCACTTATAATAAAAGATCGACTCAAAAAAAATATTTTCAGTAGGTAGATATTTAACCGAAACCTTACATTGACCTTACGAAATTAATATTTTGAATATCAAAATTACTTGAAATAACCATAATCAAACGCCTGTCGGGATACCGTGTGTCAGTATTTGATTCTTACAAACTTTAATAAAAAACCGTTGTATCATACCGTATCCACGCCAAGGGTCAAAACTATGCCCACATCTTTGATGTTTACACGATGGATGGTGCAAGTATGGGTTCAATGGGAGAATTGGCCCACTTGAACTACAATAGCCCGGCAGCCCCTGCCGAGATACTCTCGTGTCTGCTAGCCGACCAATAACATGTTTTAATGCTTTTTATAGCGTCATCGCGGATACAACCAGCGCTTTAGGGATGAATGAACGTGTTTGGACTTAGATTTTTTTAATGACTGCATTTTTGGGTGTATGTATTTTTAGCAGCATTATAGATACGGCCGTTTTAGAGCTAGTGGTGCAGTAAGAAAATATAATAAGTCTTATTTTCGATTCTCACCTAAATAATTTGACACTCGCGTATTCTGCAATTAAGTATATATTATGTATAAAAACACTTCAATTTATTAGGCATTTCTTAAATATATGGTAAAGAAGGTACAGGAGTGGGTTTTTAGTCAGTAAAAGTCTGACACTATCTCCCACTCCGCCCAAGAGCGAGATTTGTCATAAGATGATTTCCCCACGTAATAAAAAAAAATATGCGTGTATATATATATATTATTCATAGATACAAAACTTATTTCAGTCGAATTAGGTACTAGCTGAGCTTAGCCTAGCTTCTCAATTCAGTGATCAGCATTAAAAATACAAAGCTTTATTTTCGTTCTGAATAATATTAAGTCAGAAAAACTTAAACGAATACATCACGAAACTTGTTTGAGAGGTGCAGCCTTTCTCATTTCCGAGCGTAAACGGTGATCAACTATGAAAATTTATATACATCGCTGAACTCGATTCGTTAACGTGAACGCAATTTTTTTTTAATGAGTGTTAAAAATTACAAAAAAAAATTTTGTTGCACTTTTTTAACTTTAATTCCAAATATAAGTCACAAATATCAATTCACTAACAATTAAAATAAATAAATTAAAGTTTATTTTAATTTAATAAAAAAACGTAAACAATATTTTCTTTTTTACTACTTTTCGCCAAGCCCGCGCAAGTTCAGGATACCAGCAACATAACGATAGGAACTCGATGGCAGTACACTTCGCTCAGGTGTAAAACCGAGCGCACGCTCGCCTATAAAATGAAAGAGTCGAACAAACAAGCTAAAATGAGACACGTATAGTTAGGGACACGGGTAACTAAAATTCAAAAAATCATTTCTGTTTTCAAACTTTAATCATGACTGAGGTGACCGGCCGTCCATCCACAGAATATTTTTTATCGAAAAAACCCAAATTTTTGCCGTTTTAGCGAAGCGGCGAAATATCATCGCTGTAATCTGTATAATAGGTAGGTTGTGTCGTGGGTAGAATGGGCGGGGCTCGAAGAAAGGGGGCCCGGCATTGGTGGACAGCAAGCGGGCAGGCCCCTCCGGGTGCCACAACGAGTGTCGACGACGGGCTCTGTTACCATTAAGTTGCCGACCGACGCGCTGGCAGCATCTCTGCGCTTGCGACAGTGAACAGTGACTTGAATGAACAATGTTAGAATTTTACCCGAATATGAACGGAGGATTGATGCCGGAGGGCATGCAGCCCCCACTCAACTGCACCGCTAGAACAGGTCAGTCGGAAACAGTGATAAATTCAAGTTTGACGAGCGCGTAAAACTTTTGGTGACACAACTTTTTTAGTAGGTCAGTGATTTTTATTGTTGCAATTTAATAATATCATTACCTATTTAAATTTTAAAATTTGCATAGATAGAAATGGCGAATAGAATAATGAGTGATAAAATGAAAAAAATAGTATTAACTGAAACTTTTTTTTTAATATTATTTATCTTTCAAATAATAGATATTATTTATAAGGCATGTTTTTTTTATTATCATTATTGCATCAAGTTTGTCAAACTAGAAGTTATTTTTTGTGGCAGTCTTATGGCTAAGGCAGGCGCAACACGACAATATTCCAACGATGTAAATATTTAAAGGAATTGTTCGGATCTATTTTCCATAGAACAATTTTTTTGAAAATGCGTTTTCTCGCCTTTCGCTAGACTTAATAGTTTAGCAAACGGCGCGTTAATTTTTAATAATATAATACATCTAATGAAAGTAAAATTAATATTTTCATAGATATTATCTCCACACCATAATATTAGAGATTTCCGAGATATAGGTATTACATCTGATTTTGGAGGTATTGCTTAACATTTTTCTTAATGCTATACTTAATTATTCGCTATTGCAATAGATATCTATCATTTCCAGAATTCATAAAAAAACATTTATCGCATTGTAAAAAAATTGCTAAAATATTAGGCTTGTCAAAAACAATGTTACGTTAAATATAATTTACAACATATTATGTAGATAGTTACAATTTACCCCGTTTTAAATATTTATCAAAAAAAATAAAAGTCGGCAGGGGTTTTTTTTCTATGTAAATATATATTAAATACAATAATTTATCATATCTGAAAATATTTTCCTACAACACGTATTCATATTTTGTTTAATTATTTCTAATTAATTAAATTTAATTAATTACGTTAAATAAAAGAAACAAACACTTGGATATATTATAAAACATCTTAGACACCTACTTACCTAAGTTAGTAGATAATTAAATAAATACACGGCATTTTATATAAACGAAAAGAACGATTCATCAAACTCAAAAAGGAACCCCGTTGACACTATTGTAATGGTTTCCTAGAACGTTGCTATCCATATTCTCACTAAACCAATAACAACCTTTGCAACAAGTTTTGCCTCTTCCGTTAACGAATTATATTGCATCAATTTGCAGACCCTTGCTTCCTAAAGCGCGATTGCAAATAAAACCCGAGATTCAATAATAATAAAGCGCATGACATACAAGAAAAAAAATTTTATTCGTTTAGCGTTCCTCGATAGTCGTTATCGAGGCATTTCTGGCAAATTTTTGTATTGTATTGACCGGTTAAATTGAACACGGGTGAAAATTGAACACAATGAGCAGCCGTGCGTGAGCGAGGGAAATTAAAGTGGGCACAAACAGCATAAAAGGTACTTTTGATATTATTAAACTGGTACGAAAATTATACACACTAGCTTCTGCCAACGGCTTCGCCCGCGTGGAAGCATGTTTTTCTCCATACGACTTTGGAGCCCCGTTTCATCCCTTTAGGGAGTGAATTTTGGAAAATCCTCATACGTCATAAAAAAAAGCCTTGCGTAATAGTTTTGTCTGTGCATTGATATGTCAGTCAGTCAGTTTCTCCTTTTATATATATACATGAGTTGTGCGAGTACGAAATCTATGAAACTATTTGTGTACTAGCCTCTGCCAGCGGCTGCGCCTGTGTAGAATAAGAAGAAAAAATATATATATAGCGTATGTCACTCAATGATACAGGAGCATTCCACTGGTAAAAGTTTTTTTTTTAAATCGATCCATTCGATTTTTAATTTCATCATCAAAGAAATACAAATATTTTCTCTTTATAATATTAGTATAGATTACTTTCTAACCGAACACAAAACTTGTCTTAGTTTTATACTTTGCTTTAAATTAGGGAAATTTTATTACGAGTACATACCTAAATTGCATGTTATCGGTTAGTTAAAGTGAAATTTCCTTTGATGCATATAACAAAGGTCCACTAATTAATTTGCGGCATGAAACTGCAGGAAATGCGAGCTATCCAACATTATTCAATGCCCGGAAAATGAATGCAATTCAGAGCGCTCATTCAGAATGAACAGTGAATATTTAACCATTTGTGATGTGTTGTATACGGGAATGTCGGATATATTGTACCATTTTTCGGTTTCAGCAAAATAACTCGTTGTTATATTAATTAAAACAAACTATTTATCTAATACCACATAGTTTAGACTCTCGTTTATCTTATATCACAAAGTCAACACCACAATCTTCAGTAATTGGTTAATTGTACCACAGCTCTGGTTAATTGTACCACAGCTCTGGTAAATTGTACCCAGAAAAGTTAAGGGGCTTCCAGTCATGATAAATGATTATTTAATAAAATGGTTTAAATTTGATAATACACAATATTATTAATTATGATAATATTCTAATGAAGTACTATAGAAAAATTCTAACAAAAATTAAATCAATATTGCCATTTAAAGCCCGTGGTAAAGTAACATTCATGTGTGAAAAAATTAACAAAAGTACAGGCTATCAAAAACTAAACGAATTTAAACATTTAACAAACTTAAATACTTACAAAATTATACGATTTCTTATACTTAACATTATTATTTTTATTAATCAATCTTACTTATTAGGGTTCCATACCTCAAAAGGAAAAAAACGGATCCCATATAGGATTACTTTGTTGTCCGTCCGTCTGTCTATTAAGACCCTTTATCTCAAGAACGCTTGAAGGTATTAAGTTAAAATTAAAACCTAAAATATACTCAGGTCCCTTGAAGCTGTGAAAAAATCAAACTTCTAGAGGTAACGAAAAAAAAAATACGGCCGGATGGCCGTATATTTTTTGTCACAAAAAACGTATATTTCGACACCCTCGAAGGAATCAAAATTCATAGGGTACTTCCCATTGACCTAGAATCCTGAAATTTGGCATGAAGCAAGGTCTTAAAGCACAAGTATATGAAAAAAATTAAAAACTGTAAATTTGTAGTCACGTCACAAAAAAAAGCTTTTATTGCGATTCGGAAAAATCTTCGTAACTCAATTCGAGAATTGGCCTTTTTTCATAGGTAAATTTCCACGGAAGCCTCAGTACGCAAGTCCGACTCGCACTTGCTCGTTTTTTTTAATAAAGGTAATAATTGTTTTTGAAGTCACTGATAGTCAACAAAAACAATTTTAATCTATGTCTAAAATGTGTTTGACTAGCATGTTTTCCAATTCCAAATTGAAAGTTGTGGGTCTCTTTATCCCGTCTTACACATTGAAATACCTTTGGGAAGGTTATAGGTTATTACCTAGGGTTACCAAACGTAATCTAAAATAGAGTATTGTACTCTATATCATATAGGCATACTCTATAATCTATAACACTAATAGAGGACGCTAATATACTCCTTTTTTAAACAATGTTTATTATACTAGTGCCAGTCAAGCGTATATGATCCGTGTTTTCTATATTATCATAATAAAAAGAGTTTCGGCTTTAATGAGAGAGTCTTTCGGTCATGAATGTGAAGTGGCGGGAACAGAGGCACAGGTCTTCATTAAAACTTATTAAAAATGAGCTCCTGATCTATGTAAACTTAGACTTAGAACGTTTGAAGTCGTACAAATATTTTAAAAACAATGAAAACGTTATTTGCTGCATAAAAACCATTTCACAAAAAAAAAAAATAACCGACTTCAGTACAAAAAAAACACTAAAAAGATTAAAATAACTTTAATTTCGTAATTCGGCTTTTCTGGTATTGTGTGTTTGTTATTTAACATTTGAGGAGTTCCCTCGATTCCTCATGGATCCCACCATCAGACTTAGGTTTTGAAAAGAATGGCACTAATCTGGAAGTTTATACTTTCAAAGGAAAACAGAAATTGCAAATCGGTCCATAAACGACGGAGTTCTGAGGTAACAAACATAAAAAAAATACAAACGAATTGAGAACCTCCTCCCTTTTTTGAAGTCGGTTAAAAATTACTTTTTTAAAATTTTAAATACATGATAGTCTTTTTTATAAGTCCGTACTCTTTATTTACCTCCTTTGTAATCAGATATACTCTATTTCTTCTATTAAAAGTTGGCAACCCTATAGGTACCCCATAACCCGTTGATGACGCTGTCCCTACCTACGGGTCGTGGGGCTCTTAGGACCGGGACCGCGTTCCCAACTTCCACATATATTTTTTTTTGTGTAGTATTTTGGGACCGCAAATAAATAAATACTTACAGTTTTTTTGGTAACTGCACTTTAATGCCTTTTTCCTTGTGGTACCAAAATACCACTCACAAAAAAAATTATAGGTGGAAGTTTTTTTTTTTAAGGTGGGAAAATCATCTAATGACAAATCCCGCTCTTGGGTGGAGCGAGAGATAGTGTCAGACTTTTACTGACTAAAAACCCTACTCCTGTTCCCTCTTTGCCTTCATCCCGGGGCCCCGAGCTTCGCTTTCTTTCACACTACCCGTGGCTTAGTAGGCTTCGACCCTGCTGGGCCCCTACGGTTTACGATCGAACGGCGAGCCACCCATTGCTCACCGTCCGCAAGCCCGCGCCTACGGTGGCCAGAAATCGGGATCGGAATTCCGGCGGCGGTTAGGGCGTGAGGACTGTTGCCTTACGCGATCGGCCGCCTCCTTTGCTAGCATTACTGCTTCGCAGAAGGAGGCGACCGCCTGCCACTCCTCCTCACTCCGGTCCATGGCCTGTACCAATGCCAGGCGCGAGAGATCACTGCCGCCGATCGCTCCCACGAGGACACGGCGTTGCTCTGCCCAAGCGGGGCACACCTCCACCGTGTGCTCCACCGTGTCCTCCGGGTGTTCCACACAGTGGCGACACCCGGGCGTGTTTTCCGCACGAATTCGGTGCAGGAACCTCCCGAACTTACCATGTCCGGTGAGGACCTGCGTCATGCGGTAGGTAAGGAAGCCATGTGGTCTTTCCAGCCACTCCTTAAAGAGGGGACTTACCGCCATAATTGTGGCGTGCCCAGCACTGGGTTGCGATAGTCGCTGTCGCCATTCCACCATGATATCCCGCCGGAGTTCTTCCCGCCATGCCGCAACTTGGCGCGGCAGCGGAGTTTTGCCCCGGCGTTGCATCTCCACGCGCAGATCGTGCATGCGTGCAAGGACTATAGGTGGAAGTTGGGACCGCGACCTCGGTCCATAGAGCTCCACAACCCCTACCTAGAGCTCTAAATTACCAGTAATGTAGGTAATTTTCAAGTAAAACGTTTTTTTTTTAATATCAGTTTTATTTTGGCTAAACTTAATTAACAGTTCTTTTAATGTCTTCAATCATTACAACAATACTTTGAACTTAGACCTGATCATTATCATCATCATCTTCCTGACCCTTGTCCCATGTTACTTGGGGTCGGCGCAACACATCTTTTTCTTCCATTCTATCCTGACCAGATATGAAAAAGGAAATGTGGTTGTATAACAAACACATGAAATATGAATTGACAATTAAAAGTGAATTTAAAAAATCACGTTGGTTAGCTAGGACCAAAATAGAGATGTTGGAAATTATGAGAACGTAGTACACATTTAATTACACAAAAAAAAAAACAGAGGCATTCGTACCTGGTCACATTAAACATCATATTTACTCTGTAATTTATGCACAGAAGTTCCTTCCTTCCTTAAGATGTACACAAAGAATAAGAAAGGATATTTTGAAATTCAACCTCTAAGGGGTCGGGTGTCCAAACTTTGTATGGAGAAACCGACTTTCACGCGGGCCAAGCCACTGGCAGACGCTAGTTAAAGATAGATTCAAACATTTACCTGCGGAACCTTCCTGATATCGAATACCGTTGAGTATCACTTTGTAATTTAACGCACCCACAAAAGGTATGTTGCAAACAAGAAAAAAAACTTAAAACTCACACAATCATTCACTACCTATCAATTTAACTTCAAAAGTCTCAAATAAAATTACATTTCTATTATTCTAAAACGAAAGGAACAACAAAATACTCAAGAAACTGGGTGAACAAGGACGAATCTAATACAAAGGGTGCAATACTCCGAAACATGGAATTTTATGAAAAATACATGAAAACACTACTGTTTTTATTTCTTAATCAATTTTACTAAATTGAAAAACAGTTTAAAATCTAAATCAAAGAGAAGCGAAGCTTTCTCGTTAAATGTAAAAAGGGCAACAAATTAAAGAAAAGCGTAGTAATTATGTGCTTTCATTGTTTCCGGGAATTGAGGAGAATTTACCTTGTGGAAGATGAAAGAGGAACTTCAGTCCTCCATTTTAAATAGCATCAAAGAAAACAGAGAGATACGAAAATCGTTTTTAACTACTGTTGGCATTTAATTTATAATCATGCAGTTGGCAACATCACTTTAAAATTATTACGAAGTCCACTTGCAATATTCATCATAAAAATAAGAAGTAAATAAGCACCTGCTCAAAAAATCGGCCAAGTGCGAGTTCCGTATCGTCTATAGCAAAAAACGGCAACAAAATCAGCAGTCTAGCTATTACGGTTCATGAGATACAGCCTGGTGACAGATAGATGAACAACGGAGTGTTAGCAATAGGGTCTCGTTTTTCCCCTTTGGGTACGGATCCCTAAAATATATATTATAAACTTCCTATAAATACTAATTATAAACTTTCGATTACACTTTTTAAATATTAATAAGGATTCATTCTGTAATAATACATACGACAAATAAGTTTCGGACTTTAAAAAATCATAAATAAGTTTAATATTACGCTGTCGGGTACATATTTTATTAGTGCTAAGTTAAAACACCTTTGTTGCCTTCAATTTTGAATCTATCCACACTTTGATTGTTATAATTTTACTAAACTATTAACCGCCTGATTAAATAAATGGAAGTGATAAACAAATCATTCGAAAAATTATAACTACCCTAAAAAATGTGTTTAATATCAAAGAATACACTACGTCATGACAGTGATCTAATACGGCAACGCTTCCATCTAAACACACAAAGTGCGATAAATATAAGCTGATATCTTTAAACTGTAGCTTGATAAAGGAGAGTAGAATATAAAGTTGGTGACGGCACTGATGAGGGGTAAGGTCCCTTTTGCGGTTGCCCTAAACTTCAATTCACATTGATGGTGTAACTTGCCACCGCTGGTATAATTGCCACCGTTGGTATAACTTGCCACCGTTGGTATAATGGCCACCGTTGGTATTACTTGTCACCGTTGGTATAACTTGCCACCGTTGGTATAACTTACCACCGTTAGTATAACTTGCCACCGTTGTTATAACTTACCACCGTTGGTATAACTTGCCACCGTTGATATAACTTGCCACTGTTGGTATAACTTACCACCGTTGAGATAACTTGCCACTGTTGGTATAACTTACCACCGCCATACCACCGCAGTACATGAAGGATTGGCTGCTGCATTGCATGTCACGAGATTGATTGAAACAAATATTTTTAAGACCCACAGATAGTTATTCCGGGTCTAGATATATTGTGCACACACGTGGGTGTACAGGTGTTATTTCTAGTGTGGGACCACGTTTAAATAAAACCCTTCCTACAGGATCACCTAAGCCAATATGTTAGACAAGATAAAGAAGGAAACCTTTTCTCACTCCTCTCTTGAATGCTTCCTCAAGAAAAATTTCAAATTGACCAGTAATAGAAGTGGTTAAAGTCCTAGTCAGGCCGGCTTGGACTTTAGAGATGATAATTATGATGATGGTGATTTATTACTATCTATTACTTACCAAAAGTCGAGAAATTTATTTTCTACTTGAAATACGTACGGAGTTCCTGAAGCGATGCCGCAAACGACAAGCATATACGACTTTATGCCAAGCCATGCCCATCAGTACTGTAGTGTTGAAAGTGATTGTCCAAAACGCACTAACTAGCCGAATTCGAACCAGCGAATTTGGCTAATACTATCAGGGCATTAATTGTATGGTGGTCTAGTGGTTAATGACCCTGACTGCTATGCCGGAGGTCGTGGGTTGGATTTCCACCCAAGACAAAGATTGTGTGATGAGGACGATCATTAAAATATCTGTCTCTGGGTGTAATGTATCTTTAATATTTATGTTTTTAAAAATATGTAAGTAGTCGTTAAGTGATCAGTTGTCTAGAACTCATAGCATAAGCTCTGTTTAGTTTGGGAATAGATGACGTTCTGTGAAAGTTGTGGAACATTATTATTTCATTTACTTCCTTTATAAACACATAATTTACCGTATATCTTTATCCCATAACGTATTTAGGTATATATATATATAATTAGCTTTTGCCAGCTGCTTCGCCCGCGTGAAAATAGAAAATATAGGCCTATGTTACTCAGTGATAAAGTAGCTTTTTACTGGCGAAGGAATTTTGAAAATCGGTCCAGTAGTTTTTTAGTTAAATCGTAAAAAAACAAATTAAAAATCAATTCTTTCCTCTTTATAATATTAGTTTAGATATAGATATATTGGTGACTTACTAGGCAGCCCTTAGCTTTATAAGTGATGTTCAATACAGTAATTATAACAGACCAAAAACTGTTCCAAAAAGGCCTCACTACTTGTATTGTTATTGGTACTTGTATAGTATGATTTATTGCACACAATCGAGAACAAATTGACAACCTTATAAGTGCTGGAAATGGATTTAAAAATCAAATGAAATACTTGAATATAAGTATACATTATTTATATATAAAGAAAAAAATAATAATATACATCATAGTTATGTATTTGCGGAATATATTTTACTTTAAAAGCATACGTAACTAACATAATTACACATTGTTCGGTCCATGGCCCTTTATGGTGCACCAGTATGGGCGCCAGCGCTGCGGAAGCAGCCGGCGGCCCGGCTGAACGCGTGCCAGAGGGTCATGGCCATACGGATGGTGCGAGGATACCGAACGATTTCCCGCGAAGCGGCGAGCCTCCTTGCTTGCCAGCCACCATGGGATCTGGAGGCAAGAGACCTTGCTCACATGCACGATCTGCGCATGGAGATGCAACGCCGGGGCGAAACTCCGCTGCCGCGACAAATCGCATCATGGCGGACAGAGCTCCGGCGGGTTCTCATGGCTAAATGGCGGCAGCGACTGTCGCGACCCAGTGCTGGGCACGCCACAATTATGGCGGTAAGTCCCCTCTTTGAGGCGTGGTTGGAAAGACCTCACGGCGTCCTCACCTACCGTATGACGCAGGTTCTCACCGAACACGGTAAGTTCGGGAAGTTCCTGCACCGGATTTGTGCGGAAGCGACGCCCGGGTGTCGCCACTGTGTGGACCGCCCGGAGGACACGGTGGAGCATACGGTGGAGGTGTGCCCCGCTTGGACAGAGCAACGCCGTGTCCTCGTGGGGGCGATCGGCGGCGGCGATCTCTCGCGTCGGGCCTTGGTACAGGCCATGGTCCGTAGCGAGGAGGAGTGGCAGGCGGTCGCTTCCTTCTGCGAAGCAGTAATGCTAGCAAAGGAGGCGGCCGATAGCAATGGGTAGCCTGCCGTCCGACCGTCCGGTAATCGTCCGGACCGAGTCCAAGTCGTCGACGGCGCGTATTGTTCCACGCGCGCCTCAGGGAGATGTCAGCAAATCGTAGGGTCCCAGCAGGGTCGAAACCTACTGGGGCCATGGGTAGTGCGAAAGTGAAACCCGGGGTCCTGGGACGAAGGCAACGAAGGAACAGGAGTGGGTTTTTAGTCAGTAAAAGTCTGACACTATCTCCCGCCCCGCCCAAGGGCGGGGGATGTCAAAAGATGATTTTCCCACCGAAAAAAAAAAAAAGGCAAAATAGTCCCTACGATTTCCAATGACAAGAACATCAAATTATACCAAAAGTTATGTTTTCTATTAAAATCTTGAATCAAACTTAATACGTTTAAAATATGTTTCAGTTCTTATAAAAGTAAAACTAAAAAAGTTTTTCAGACGAGTGATAAATTATCCGATAAGCGTAGTCGCAGAAATTTCTTTTGTGTCCGGCCATGGCATTCCGAAGATTCATTTGAGCGTAGACACTGCTACGAGGTTACGTCGTAGCGCTTTCGTAGCGCCCGTAGATGACTACGCGAAGTAGCGCGATTCTCTTTGTTGTATGAACAGTAACAGATTAAGCTGGCAACTGATAATTTTATTGAAGTACTCTCGTGTAGATCTGTATCGTAATTATTGTTATATTCTGTCTCGCTCGGAGTTATTGAACATATATGAGCAGGTAGCAAACTATAGAAATTTATCGCCCGACGACTCAGCTCTAAACGAGAAACCTGTACACCTGTCGCTGTTATTTAGTTTTCTTTTTTTTTGGGCTTTAACGCTACAGGACTCTAAGGCTCGAAAGTATTCCTATTATATTATTCATGTCATTATAGTTTTCATGACGATTTTTTTTTTTTAATAATGCTCTCATGTTTTAAAACGTAATACCGCTGAGTTTTAAATACAAACTATCAACTTGATAACGATCTACCAATATAAATATAAAAAACTGGGCAAGTGCGAGTCGGACTCGTGCACTGAGGGTTCCGTACAAACTACAATTCCCGAATAGAGTCTGGAAGATTTTTCCGAATTACAAAAAAGTATTTTTTGTAATTCGGAAAAATCTTTGACTTGCGTAACAACAAATTTACTGTTTTCAGATTTATTCCTATACCTGTGCAATATGATCTTGCTTTATACCAAATTTCAGGATTCTGGGTCAACGGAAAGTACCCTATGAATTTTGATTCCTTTGAGAGTATCGAATTATACGTTTTTTCGACACAAACGGCAGTATCTCTTTTATTCGTTAAGCTTTAATCCCTTAAAGCTTAACGAATAAAAAAGATACTTGAGTATACGGTTTTAATTTTCACCGATACCTCCACGCATTCCCGAGATAAAGGGTCTTGACAGACAGACAGACTCACAGACAGACAACAAAGTGATCCGTTTTTTTATAAAGGGCTCCGTTTTTTCTTTTTAAGGTACGGAACCCTAAAAAGAGATTCAAACATCAGTCACGTTTTTTTTATTAGGGGTTTACAGTCATTATGTGATCGAAGATAAAACACGTTAAAGTTAACAGGAAAGTTAGCTTCTTGCAGGGGATTCCACTTCATAATTATGTTCATCAATTTTTTTTCTTACGTATTCTTCTCAAAAAACTCTTTTAATTGATATCCATATCATGGGTGTGTACAAACTAACTTGCAAGCATGCATTGTCATCCAAACTGAACATGTCTGCAAAATTTCAGCTTAATCGGTTAGGGGAAACTATTTTAAAATTAATTTGCAAGACTTGACCTAAACAAACAAACATTACAAGCTTTTAAAATCAATACTGTAACATGACACAACACAGAGCTAAGACTACTGTAGAAATGGTTTTACGAATAATCATCATCATCATTTCAGCCGAAAGACGTCCACTATTGGACATAGGCCTCCTCCAAGGAATCGAAAAACAATTTCATTGGAAACGCACTGTTCCATTGTTGCGCAGTCGCACCTATCTGCGTGAAATAGCTTCACTAACATAGTAGATGCACGCAACAAGTTGACGATCGGGCTCCATTTAAGAGACTCCTTTTCCACTCGCCTATCGTCAACATCGAGCATGGTTTCAAAGCTTGTTACTTCATCTAACGCAATCCAACGCGACGAAGAGGCAATGCTAAAAAAGAGATTCCATGATTTACTCGAATATTTCACTAAACTTGTTCCAGGAAATACATGTTTTTTTTTTTTAAAACCTTAAAAGTTTTTGAAACAAAAATTTGTCATTTAGAATCTTGATAAATTTAATCAAGATTCTAAATGACAAATTTTTTGGCAAGGCTTCTATTGTCATATATTTTTACTTTTTTTTTAATGTTTGAGTTTATTATAAAGTGTCAAAGTTCATGAAAAAATAGCAGATTTTCAGAGGTTACTGGATTAGTTTTACAATAATTTATAAATTGATTTTAATAGAAGCCTAGATAATATCCACAAGATACTGTGTTTACAAAATATCTAATGAAAAATGTGTAATAACGTGATAATCACGTGAGAGCGGTTGTATGAAAAACAGTGAAAATGCATGTCGAATTGCAAGCCCATTTCTTCTTTTATGCCTTTGCTATCAAGTCAAACTAGTTACTATACACATGGTTTTTCTAAAAAATAAATGACGACAATTACAAATACGCTTGACGTAACGTGACAGAAATGATCAGTCTCACTGACCAGACTTTGTAGACTTATATACTATGCGTTACTAAATTTGTTTTACTCTGTAGCGAGATAATTGATGACGAGTCTTGTACAGATTTAACTTAAGACAAAATACGGAATTAAGACTGAGCTTTTTTAGTGTATTTTTTTATCAAATATTAAAAAGAAACACCCAAAAACAAAAATTACCAAATAAATAAGAATATTTTTATTATTGCTGGAAGAGATTTTTGTATAAATAAGCATCACCAGGCCCATCTCGCTTCTGAGCCATGTCTACTAGCTGTTTTCCAGAGTCAGCACGTTCCATCTCGCGCGCAGGTTTGACGACTTCCAGCCTCCCGAACAAGCCGGATTCCGAAAAGGCTTCAGCACCGTAGATCACATACATATGCTCCGGCAAGTTATACAGAAGACAGAAGAGTATAACCTGCGTCTATGCTTAGCGTTCGTGGACTACAAAAAAGCTTTTGATTCGATCGTGACTTGGGCTGTACTGCAATCTCTCCGATGGTGCCAGATTGACTATCGGTACATCGAAGTGCTAAAGTGTTTGTACTAGAACGCCACAATGTCAGTCCAACTTCAGGACCAGACCTCGAAACCTATCCTTCTGCAGCGGGGTGTGAGGCAGGGAGACGTCATTTCTCCGAAACTGTTTACGACTGCAGTGGAGGATGTCTTCAAGGTTCTGGACTGGAGTGGACTAGGAATTAATGTCAATAGCGAGTACATCACTCACCTTCGGTTTGCCGACGATAACTTATCGTCATCTCCGTAGTCATGGCTGAGACTACGGAGGAGCTCAGCACAATGCTCGATGACCTTAGTAGAGCTTCAGAAAGCGTAAGTCATAAAATGTACATGAACAAAACCAAAGTCATGGTAAATAACCATGTAGCACCCACTCCGATCAAGATCGGAGACTCTACACTCGAAGTTGTAGACTGTTACGATTTCCTGGGACAGACAATCCAGTTGGGTAGGTCTAACTTTGAGAAAGAGTTCAATCGTCGAATCCGACTTGGCTGGGCAGCGTTCGGGAAGCTACGCGGTATCTTCTCGTCCAACATACCACAGTGTCTCAAGATGGAAGTCTATGACCAGTGAGTGATGCCAGTGATAACATATGGCACTGAAACATGGTCGCTTACAATGGGCCACATCAGAAGGCTTACAGTCACCCAAAAGGCAATGGAAAGGGATATGCTCGGAGTTTCCTTGCATGGTCGCATCAAGAATGAAGATATCCTTAGGAGAACCAAGGTCGCCGACATAGCCCGAAGAATCGCCAAACTAAAGTGGCAGTGGGCAGGGAACATTGCTCGTAGAACGGATGTTCGATGAGGCCAAAAGGTTCTAGAGTGGCGACCGCGCACCGGAAAACGCAGCGTTAGAAGGCCTCCCACAAGGTAGACCGACTACTTGGTGAGAGTCGCGGGAATGTGGTGGATGCGAGACGCGCAGGATCGTTCGTTGTAGCGACGCTTGGGGGAGGCCAATGTCTAACACTGGACGTTCTTCGGCTAAAATGATGATGATGAAGCATCACGTTTGCACCTATTTTTCTGTTTCCTTCTTCCTATCTTTTATTTTATGTGTGTACATGGATAGTTAAATAATAATAATAAATATTTCAGCTAAACAGGTAGACTAAAAAAAGACCTACGATAAAATAAATAATTACCGGGTAAGATGCCATTTAACCGTAATGCGTCTTTAATTCGTTCAGCACCATATTAAAAAATTTTGATTCCTGAATATTTTTCAACATAAACAATGCTTGCCCATTATCCACCCATTATCTAATACCACAACGTTGTAGGTAGATGGAGTAGATGCGAACGTACCAATAACGAAGGTATTTGTCCCGCGGCTTGAGCCCAGGGTGGCTGAAACCGCAACTCGAGCATAGCCAGGCATATCTATAGTTATATACACTATACGCTGGTCTCTTTCATCTACGAACTAAAGAAGGGGACGAAATATAAGCTTAAGTAATGTCACTCGTAGGTTGCGTTTTTTGAAATACCAAGCTCATTTTTTTTATATTTTGTGCAGAGATTCATTTGTTGTCCACGGCAAACGGTTGCATTTTAATCCTTTGAAACAATTTTTTTTTTTTTTGCATTTTTAAGCCATGTAATTGAAAACATTATACTGGATCGTGGGAAATACGAACGTTTTTTGAAACAGTTTTCATGTATTGAATTCGAATCAGCTGGTTTTTATCTGCGAATCGTGCTATTAATTGAATTTTGTCGTACAGTTAGTTGGTATTGATTTAATTACTGATTTGGTATACAACGATTAGTCGTTAAAATGACTATTGTTTTTCGCCGACATTTTGTTGGCTGGTTTTATCGGCGTGACCCCAAGGCACGCCTCCCGCGGGGCGTGTCTTCTCCACAGTCTTAAAGCGCGGTAAGGCGCCTTATTTTGCTCAAGCTTTCGACAGTGGCTATACGTATATATGTATGTAACCTACACTCGACGGGTGGTGCATACTAGCTGTGTTCGCGATTTAATCAATAGTTTTCCTGAGGGTAAACGGTTGAATCTTTAATCTTCGTTTACACTGAGACTTATGAGCAATTATCTAGTTTGTACAAAATCAATCTAAGTCCTACAATCATTAAGTATTACTTTTATCTCTCAATTGTGAAATAGAGCTATTAAACGGATTTAATAACAAAATTTAAGAAATAGTACTCTTTATTAATTTAAAAATATATCTATTACATAATACAATAGAGTTCAAAACTTCAAAACCCTCTCATTATGTACTTAAAATTCTCCTATTACACCGTTACAGTTTATATGATAAATTGCATAATTCCATATTGTTCTATAAGTGTTGCATGTTGCGAATTCCTGCGAAGTATTCTGAATCCATACAGTTTACGAAGTCTATGACCACCAATAAATTGGTAAATGGTTTTTATTCCCATGTAATATTTCTGTGTTATGTGAATTGTAATGCAGTAGTTTTGTATTGAAAATTAAACTATTTTGTGTAATATCTTTAGTTTGATCACATGTACACAAAAAAAAACATATAAAGTTGGGTTTGGCTATGTCTTTAGAACCTTAAAATTGTGATGATGTACGAGTACATACAAAAAAGAGTATAGATATCTATCTACCCTCCACTGGTTAATTTTTCACTATAACTAAGAAAGTAAATCATACTTCAAAGGAATAAAGGAAGGTAAGCTCGGCGGGAGCAAATTAAAATAATTATTTACAATTGTCTGATAATTGCAGTAAC
Source organism: Mythimna pallens (assembly GCA_961205895.1). Lineage (NCBI taxonomy): Eukaryota > Metazoa > Arthropoda > Insecta > Lepidoptera > Noctuidae > Mythimna > Mythimna pallens. Next base: position 29,099,986 of record OY540824.1, read on the forward strand.
TTATTAACATATACAACAATACTGTAAATAACATTAACTATATAATTATTTTTCCTACTTTTTTTAATAATTGTAATGCAAGAAATAAAAGAATTTTTATTTTATTTATTAACATATTCAGTGCGAGATCTAATAAACCTCGTACGTGTCATTCTGCCGTGCGGAGGCCGTAACTTCAACTTGGTTTAGTTTAAAAAAGAGATGAATATATACCTAAGATGTCCTAACACTTAAACCAGAAAGCTTTGGTGTATCTACTTTAATATAGGGTCACTTGGACCTCGTGCCGCACTCAGCCAAAAATAGCTTTTAGGTTCTTAAACGTTACGGGGTCTATTAAGGCTCTTACCGTTATAATGATCGGGCACGCCATAGTTATGGCGGTAGGTCTCGTCGTTGAGGAGTGGCGCAGGTCCTTACCGGACATAAAGAAAGAAAAGAAAGAAAAATATTTTATTTGGCACACGTAGGTACACAGATAAACACAATGTAGTAGTAAGTTCAGGATGTTCCTGCACCGGATTCGTGCGGAAAAAACGCCCGGAGGACACGGTGGAGCATACGGTGGAAATGTGCCCCACTTGTGCAATCCGTGGCAACGACCTCTCGCGCCGGGCCCTGGTATAGGCCATAGTTTGGAGCGAGGAAGAATGGCAGGCGGTCGCCTCCTTCTGCAAAGTAGTAATGCTAGAGAAGGAGGCAGCCGCACGCGTGAGGGAACGGCCTTCCTCACATCTCAGCCGCCGGGACCCCGACCTCGATTTCAAGCCACCGTAGACGTGGGCTTGCGTACGGCGAGGAATGGGTAGCTTGTCGTCCGGCCGTCCGGTAACCGTCCGGACCGAGCTTCAGTCGTCGACTGCGCGTAGTGTTCCACGTGCGCCTCAAGGAGATGTCAGCAAAACCGTAGGGGCTCAGCAGGGTCGGAGCCTACTGGGGATGGGTTGTGCGAAAGAGAATCCCGGGGTCTTGGAACGAAGGCAAAGAAGGAACATAGGTACTCCTATAACTAAAACCCACTACACACACACACCCTCAAGTCTTACACTTGTGTGGATAATTTCCCACCTTAAAAACTTTACCTATGTGATTAACAAAAAATCGCAAAATGGCCAATACCATTTTTACTTTGCACCTCTCGATATATTGACGTCAGGAACATTTTCAGAACAGCTTTTATAGAATGAGAAATCAACAAAGCTTGAATAAACTTTCCATGTCAAAAAACGACAACGGTCTCTATTCAAATCGATTCAAATTGATATTTTATCAGTGATAACGATTGTCACAAAAGTCGAAAACGTACAGATATACGTAACCGAATTATCACGAAGTCAACCTCCAAACTTTTTAGCATTTTGATAACATTTGTCTCCGATACAATGTCACTTAATAATAATAATGAATCTTTATTTGAAACTAGAAATAAATATAACAATTTATTTATGCACGATGATATCTGCAATAGTTTGAAACATAAGAACAGGAGTAGTTCCATATCTTATACATTACAATACTTACTTACCTAAAGTAGTGCGTGGTGAGTAGTATGTATGTAAAGAGGGGTGTGTAAGGGTGTATGTAAGGAGAGTGTATGTGACTTTAAGATGTTATATTTCGATAAGTTTTTCACTTTCATCATAAGTTTTTGATGTTAGCCAATCGGTTAATTTATTTTTAAGAATATTCCTCGTTAGAGGGTATATATTTATTCTATTATTGAGCCTAGAGGTAATGTGTCTAAAACGGTAACTCACAGCTACAGTTCTGCAGCGTTTTGTAGCACAAATTCTATCCGCGCGACGCAATACAGAAGCACACTTTGGATCGTAGTACAGCTGTCCATGTCTTCTGACAGCTGTTTGCAGTATGAAGAGCTGTCTAATAGTAAGGACTTTGCAGAGTTGAAAGAGGTCTTGCGTTGGGAATCTAATGGGTTTTTTTATTTGCCTTTATGACATGCTTGTGTACCAAGCCCTGTCTTCGTTTGGAGTAGTTGCTTTGAAGTTAATGCGGATGTAACATTCTAATGATTTTGCAGTTATCAGCAGCAAATTTACCGCGTCAGCCTTCTTGGCAAACTTCACTAAGATAGTCCATACTACAATAAAATTCTCAACTCTTTCTTCAATGATTCCACATGTTGTCCAATTAATGTAGACATTTAAGATAGATACAAAAATACACCAATTTTACATCACAATATATATTTTTTTTAATAATATATACTAGTGCTTGACTGCGATCCAACCTGATGGTAAGCAGTGACGCAATCGTTGATGGTGAGGCGCACTGGAGCCTATACACTGTAGCTTAAAAGACACCTAAATTAATTATAATCAGACAGGAAGCAACCGCGACAGGCAATCTACTAGGGATCAATTTGCGAATAATTAAATCAGCCATTAAACTTCACTTGAAAAAATTCAAGTCTCAACTTTAGTGATGTTTCAATTTACAGCAACTTTAGTGCTACGATACGTAACACTACACATTAAGTACCGCAATTCGGATGAGCAGTTCCGCTAAATCCGAGCGCAGCAACATTGTCACTGAGTGTTTACCACCGCTGATGACTTTGAACTACGAAACTCAACCGTTTCTCTTGCTGTTGAATTAGTTCACCAAACTGTAAACAGTACATAGAGGGTATATTGGGAACCATACGTAGAATAATGTAAAGAGTGTCACTAAGTGACTTTATATATTGACAAACAATAGATGGAGGATACCGACTGTATCATTAATTGGATACCTACATATCACCCATTTTCATTTATATATATATAAAAGGACAAATTGACTGACTGATATATCAACGTACAGACAAAACTACTGAGATTTTTAAGCGGGTGGAAAGAGGGAAATTCGTTTATATTTCTTGGGCCGATATACTTGAAACTTATTGCACCACTCTCTAAACGAATTCGCTTGCAGAGTGCTAGTAACTTATAAAAGACAACAATCTAGATTGCACTACTCTCTAAACGAACTCGCTGGCAGAGTGCTAATAATATAAAAAAGACAACAATCTAGATTGCACTACTCTCTAAACGAACTCGCTGGCAGAGTGCTAATAATATAAAAAAGACAACAATCTAGATTGCACTACTCTCTAAACGAACTCGCTGGCAGAGTGCTAATAATATAAAAAAGACAACAATCTAGATTGCGCTACTCTCTAACCGAAGTCGCTTGCAGAGTGCTAATAACTTATAAAAGACAACAATCTAGATTGCACTACTCTCTAAACGAACTCGCTGGCAGAGTGCTAATAATATAAAAAAGACAACAATCCAGATTGCGCTACTCTCTAACCGAAGTCGCTTGCAGAGTGCTAATAACTTATAAAAGACAACAATCTAGATTGCACTACTGTCTAAACGAACTCGCTGGCAGAGTGCTAATAACTTATAAAAGACAACAATCTACATTGCACTACTCTCTAAACGAACTCGCTGGCAGAGTGCTAATAACTTATAAAAGACAACAATCTAGATCGCACTACTCTCTAAACGAACTCGCTTGCAGAGTGCTAATAACTTATAAAAGACAACAATCTAGATTGCACTACCTACTCTCTAACCGAAGTCGCTTGCAGAGTGCTAATAACTTATAAAAGACAACAATCTAGATTGCACTACTCTCTAACCGAAGTCGCTTGCAGAATGCTAATCTATATATATAAAAGAAAGTCGTGTTAGTTACACTGTTTATAACTCAAGAACGGCTGAACCGATTTGGCTGAAAATTGGTGGGGAGGTAGCTTAGAACCAGGAGACGGACATAGGGTACTTTTTAACGAGTAGGGTAGAGTAGGGTAGAGTAGGGTAGAGTAGGGTAGAGTAGGATAGAGTAGGGTAGAGTAGGGTAGAGTAGGGTAGAGTATGGTAGAGTAGGGTAGAGTAGGGTAGAGTAGGGTAGAGTAGGGTAGAGTAGGGTAGAGTAGGGTAGAGTAGGGTAGAGTAAGGTAGAGTAGGGTAGAGTAGGGTAGTAGTAAATCCCGCTTTTGGGCAGAACAACGTCTGCCGGGACCGCTAGTAACTTATAAAAGACTACAATCTAGATTGCACTACTCTCTAAACGAACTCGTTGGAAGAGTGCTAATAACTTATAAAAGACAACAATCTAGATTGCACTACTCTCTAAACGAACTCGTTGGAAGAGTGCTAATAACGTATAAAAGACAACAATCTAGATTGCACTACTCTCTAAACGAACTCGTTGGAAGAGTGCTAATAACGTATAAAAGACAACAATCTAGATTGCACTACTCTCTAAACGAACTCGTTGGAAGAGTGCTAATAACTTATAAAAGACAACAATCTAGATTGCACTACTCTCTAAACGAACTCGTTGGAAGAGTGCTAATAACGTATAAAAGACAACAATCTAGATTGCACTACTCTCTAAACGAACTCGTTGGAAGAGTGCTAATAACTTATAAAAGACAACAATCTAGATTGCACTACTCTCTAAACGAACTCGTTGGAAGAGTGCTAATAACGTATAAAAGACAACAATCTAGATTGCACTACTCTCTAAACGAACTCGTTGGAAGAGTGCTAATAACTTATAAAAGACAACAATCTAGATTGCACTACTCTCTAAACGAACTCGCTGGCAGAGTGCTCATAACTTATAAAAGACAACAATCTAGATTGCACTACTCTCTACACGAACTCGCTTGCAGAGTGCTAATAACTTATAAAAGACAACAATCTAGATTTCACTACTTACTCTCTAACCGAAGTCGCTTGCAGAGTGCTAATAACTTATAAAAGACAACAATCTAGATTGCACTACTCTCTAAACGAACTCGTTGGAAGAGTGCTAATAACTTATAAAAGACAACAATCTAGATTGCACTACTCTCTAACCGAAGTCGCTTGCAGAGTGCTAATAACTTATAAAAGACAACAATCTAGATTGCACTACTCTCTACACGAACTCGCTGGCAGAGTGCTAATAAGTTATAAAACACAACAATCTGGATTGCACTACTCTCTAACCAAAGTCGCTTCCAGAGTACTAATAACTTATAAAAGACAACAATCTAGTTTGAACTACTCTCTAACCAATGTCGCTTGCAGAGTACTAATAACTTATAAAAGACAACAATCTAGTTTGGACTACTCTCCAAACGCTCTGTATAAACCTTACATTCGCTAGGCACTTTTTGCCATCACCTTATGCTAGCGTTGACTAAAAACTAGATATTTGTGTAGTCCGGTAAGTATAAAATACTTACCCATTCATATTTCTAACTGTTTGCGTCCCCTGCAAATGTTTGCCTCCAATTTTGCTTTGAAACAAAAATATTCATATTTCAATTAAATGAAACTAGAAGCTAGTGTCTATTTTTGAGCTAGCGTCTGCAATGTCTATATTGAACTTCTATGGCAGTTTGTGGCGAACTGTTTAAAACCTTTAATGAAATATGTTGTGATGAAAAATAATAGCTGGTTCTGAAATAGAATCTTACACAAAATTCAACTTGCTTCAACTTTCCTAAAGGTGAAATTGTATGATTCTCCGATCAAACTCACTCCTATGTTCCAAGTCGACTCCACTTCGAATCAATAAAAATTGATAGATATAGCTTGTTATTTATTGACATTAATCTAAAGTTTTTTCCATTGTCATGGCGACTGACTCGAGTGGAGGTGCTCTAATGCTTAAGCCGACTTGAAATATCGGCTTCAGACTAGACTTCGTACGTTTATATTATTGGACCTACCACATGCTGCTAACCTTAGCGGTGTTACCACAGAGCTCAGCACCAGTATCAAGCGTGAGAAGATCGTGGAAATCTGCGAGGGCTGCGGCCAGAAGATCCTGGACCGCTACCTGATGCGCGTGGGCGAGCTCTCCTGGCATGAACACTGCCTCAGCTGCTGCGTCTGCGGCTCCCCCCTGGCGCACACCTGCTACACCAGAAACGCTAAGCTCTACTGCAAGCCGGATTACGATAGGTAACTCTCACAATAAAACCCTTGACAGCAAAATGTAATTTTGCTCTCAAAGGTTTTTTGAAACTTTTCCTCTTTGAAGGCAACTCAAAATCATCTGTTGATTTCCAGTTGCTGTTCTAATCATTGTTAGGGTAACGTCATTGATAGGATAGGTAACACATTTGTGCTACAGCGAATATCCCTTTGCGAAATGCTAGCGTAATGCCATGCGATCTGCTATGCGATTGGATCTTCCTCTTGTTATTTAAATAATAAGTTCTTGTCCTATAGATTGTTCGGAGTCAAGTGCACCCGGTGCGGCGACCGCCTCCTGCCGCAGGAGATGGTCATGCGCGCTCAGCAGTACGTGTTCCACATTCAGTGCTTCGTGTGCGTCATGTGCTGCCAGCCGCTCCAGAAAGGAGAACAATACGTTATCCGAGCGGGACAGATCTTCTGCCGACAGGATTTTGAAAAAGAAATGTATCTAATGCAACACGCTGAAGATGACATGATATTAGATGACTCTGAGCGCCCGCGAGATGGTCGACGAGGCCCAAAGCGTCCGCGCACAATACTAACATCAGCCCAGCGCAGGCAGTTCAAAGCTTCCTTCGAAGTCAGTCCCAAGCCATGCAGGAAAGTCCGAGAAGCATTAGCAAAGGATACGGGACTCAGTGTCCGAGTGGTGCAGGTATGGTTCCAGAATCAGAGGGCAAAGATGAAGAAGATCCAGAGGAAAGCAAAGCAGGAGGGAGAGAAGAACAATGACAAAGAGAAGGACAAAGATGAAAAGAGCATCAAACAGGAGTCTCCCTCCAGCGAGCACGGGAACTATCTGGGACTGGACGGAGCCTACTCCGCCTCGAGTCAGCCGCTGAACCCCAACCTACCATACTCCCCTGATGGTATGACCTTGCGCTTTTCATTTCAACTATAAAACATATCCTTGACAAAATCATTTCCTTCATTCACTTAGAAAAACAGCGTTAATACCGAGAAGCTTTACAAACGTAAATAAACTTGAACCATTTGATTACAATAATTTCCGACGCTGAACGTCAAAACACTGCAGTCTAGACAATAGGTATGCAGAATGAACGGGAACTTACAATGTTTTGCTTTCACTTTATGAAATTACTCTTTATTCAGTATTTAGTAGTCCAGTATTTTCAATTTCCATTCATGCACCATTTCAGTGAAAGGGCTAGTAATTTAACGCTTTAAAAATAAATAAACTTGTTATTTTGCAGATTACCCAGCGCATTCGGGTGACAGTTTCTGCAGTTCAGACATATCCCTAGACGGAAGTAACTTCGACCAGTTGGATGAGGGAGCATCTGATACGATGAGCTTGCAGAATTTGGAGGTGCAGCACCATCCTCACCAGCACCCTGGACACTCTGCACACGAGCCGTTGAATCTGGGTACTGGCTCCGTCGTGAACCCCATAGATAAGTTATACCTCATGCAAAACTCGTACTTCAGTACCGACCATTGATTCAGCGTGGGTCGCGATGCTGGCGCCGGCCTGGCTCTTCTGTTCGGCCAGCGTTTGCGCCCGACTACACTCCCTATTAAACGCATCGAGATTGCTACTAGTCGCAACCTGCCGCACACAGGCACTTTTCAAACTTCCGCGTTGAACCTGACTGATACTCCGTTGAACCATATTAGGTAAAGAGATTGTGTGTTTACTGTTATACAATAAATATTCAGTAGTAACTTGTAGAACATTAATTGGGTGTGTAGATGCTGGATTTTTTGTCAGAATCAGTGAAAAATAATATTTTCCCGAAGCTGCTGTGCCCAGTAGTTTAATATATCTGCACTTATTCAAGGCTACCACAACTCAAAGGGAATAAACAAACGCCACATGAAGATAAGTACCACCACCCTAGCCATGTTAAATTGCATTCAAAAGGGAACTATTTAGTATTTTTATCCGCCATTCGTTACACTCTTTATTTAATAAATTTCTTACTCTCTCTCTTCTTAACTATATATATATTGAACTAGCTTCTGCCAGCGGCTTCGCCCGCGTGGAAGTAGGCTTCTCCGTACAAACTTTGGACCCCCATTTCATCCCCTTAGAAGGTGAATTTTGGAAAACCAGTGCTCGTCGACGGTATAAAAGATAACCGTATGCAAAATTTCACGCACCTTGGCCCTGTAATTTTGATTGTCCGTTGACATGTCAGTCAGTTTATCCTTTTATATCATCGTTTTATACACAACATTAATTTTAGTATATGCGAGACCCGAAACACGTGTCTAGTGTCGTGTGTATTTTTATGTAAAAAATCTACGAGTACGTACAAAATGTCACAACTGTATCATGAAAAATCGCAAACTTATAAGCGTGAAAATGTTACCTGGTTGTTCGTATAAACACATGGTCATCGGGCCATCCAGGCGACTGAGGGGTCGTTTTACTCCCGCATCCAGCTGTGTGCTGGCGCCTAATGCCCGCTGTGACCAGCCGTGACCTGTGTTGTACGCTAAGTACTACACAGGTCACGGCTGGCGGGTGGTGTCAAACTTATGACCTTTTTAAATATTTTTGAGAAAAAAATTTAACATGTAAAAAGTATTGGAATCAATTCAGTTCCTGATTCTGACAAACTATATTCAGGTTTCGCATATACTAAAAATAATGTTGTATATAAAGTAATAATAAATTCAGAATTCCAAAACAATTATTATGGTTCACAGGTGTCTTCTAATGGTTGTCAGGGTCTTCCAGTATTTAGAATTTTTACTTATTATGCTATCATATGGAATTGGTATCTATTGCGAGCCTCCTAAGGTGTTGGTCGAGGCTCTTGGCTATTAAGCCATTGGCTGACACGACTATCGGTACAATGATCGCCGAGTCTATTGATTTGTTTGTCTTTCTCGGTTTTCACAAGGTTCTCGTCATGCGGAACGGATATGTCAACAATCATTGTACGCCTCTCTCTTTGGTCCACCACCACTATATCAGGCTTGTTGGCTACAATAGTCCTGTCAGTAATTATGGACCGATCCCAGTACATCGTGATATCGCCATTATCGAGAACTGGATCGGGCAAATACCTGTATTATTATTATTATATTTATCAGAGAGATCTACAAAAGTATAGCATAGTTTTCAGTTTTCATAAGAAAATCAAATAAATCAGTGTGTTAGTAAGTAAGTATGCCATATTTATGTTACAAGTTTTCCAATGGGACTTAGGAAGACTTGTAACAGAAATATAGTAGCTTTCTACCTACCTATGGGGCGTTCGTTTATCCCGCTGTAAGTTTTTCTCAATAACACAGTTTTTCGTAAATCTTAATGTCATTTAAAAATAATACCGTAATGTCTTATTTTTTCAAATATTTATCAAACAAATAATCTCAAAATATCATATCGATTACAGTTTTATTACTTGCATTTGTAATTCTAAAATAGATTTTATATATTGTATTATATTGTACAGAGAATAATAAAATATAAGAGAATTAGGTTATCACCCTGTACCTACGAGGAAAAGATTTGAAAATATTATTGTGTAGAAGTTTGTTTTGGAGATACAGTAAAGTCAATATAAGGACTGTAGTTAGGCTTAAAAATGAACATACATCAAAATAAATGTAGGTATAAGTAGTGGGTGTCTAATAAATATATATGTTATGAACTTAAAAGATTTTGAATATTCAGAAATCAGCCCGTTACTTAAATATCACTAGTCATGAATTGTTCTCTTCCCTTGTAACTCCCGCAGACTAATGCGACGTGATCAGGCGACAGCACATTTACGTAGCTTAAAAGCATATCAGCCTTATAATGTTCCCACTGCTGGGACTCCGGCCTTCCCTCTAAAAAAGAGAATAGGCCGTATTCCACCACACGGGCCCAGTACGGATTGGTGGATGTTACACGTGTTCGAATTTTTGGTACTGGACATGCCCGTTGCATCACGATATTTTCCGCCACCGTGCAGCGACGATAAAATAAATCACACGAAATAATGCGCCGGGCTGGGCTTGAACCCGCAACCTAAAACTCGTAAGTCAGGGCCACTGGCCAACCACTAATATTCACATAGAATTGATCAAAATTGATATACAGATAGAACGTTTATTTTATTAAACAGTTGTCACGTCGCGCCTGTCTGTCGGGGAGCCTTTATGTGTCTAACCAATCTACTGTACTTAAATGTTTATCAATGTGTTACTAATTGTAGTATAATCACTTTAAACACCCCTTCTAAGGTGCAATTATAGATGTTGTATAATGAATGTACATGTTTACAGTAGTTACGGCCTATTACCTACAGAATACTATCTACCTACAGGCAAATCTAATCTAGTCATTTCTTATGGTTTCTTAGTGAAAATAGTTCAATAGTTATTATTAGAAGTTATTTTAGGAATTAAAGTCAGTTTATGTTAAAGTTTTAAGATAAGTAGGTACAAATAAACAGGACGAACGTCTCTAGTCAAACTACAGGATTGTTTTGTCCATATGCACCATCTAAGACCACCTTATATGGACTTGTATTTATCAGGCGCGGATCCGTAATGACCAAAGCGACTGATGGTTTCTAATTCTTCAAACGGGTCTTAGGGCCTTATTGAATGCGACCGAGGATCCGCCACTGTGTATTATATAGTTTATTCGGTAATTTTATAAATTGATGTAAATTAAAACGATATAAAGAGTTTCTTGTTTCATTCATCTTATACTGACTCACAAAAGCAATCTCATCGCTGGACACTATTCAGCTGAGATGGCAAAATGCCAAGAGCTTCCAGGAAACGGTCTGGTCTTTTTTTGAGGTGGTAATTCATCGAATGACTTCTCCCGCTTTAGGGTGGAGCGGTACGGCACGGCGTGTCAGACTTTTACTGACTATAACCACACCTCTAATCCTTCAGTTGATCTTTGCGTTCTAGGACCACAGTTTCCCTTTCAGAAATTCTCCAAGGCCCTAATGCGCGTCGAGCCTACTAGGCCGGTACAGTTTGCTGACATCTCTTTGTAATCAAACAAAAAACATCGGTAAAGCTATTATATCAAACATGGGAGCTATTTCTACAAATATCTCGCCACGTTGACTACCTACATATTAATTAATTCTTTAGGCTAGCTAAACCAACAAATCTGCCTTGTTGAACGAGTCACAACCGGTATCCGAATCCCGGGTCCCGGTAATTAATGGCATCCATAGTTTAACAAATAAACCATTTACAAGATCAAATTTTTTGGTGCTATTAGTCATGTCAGATATTGGGTAACTAAAAAGCTTCCTTTCTTTGCGTATTTAAGGAGATCAAGGAGGAAAATGTAAGGGCATCCTTGATCCCAGGAATGTTTTCTTTAGATGTTTGAGTTACTAGGATTAACGTCCAAGACATAATAAAGGTTAATTTCGACTCAATTAAAAACCCTAAGAAGACATATGATTTAAATTCAATTAAAGCAGAAACTCTGAGAGAATTAACAGACAAATATCACGATTATTACAAAATTTATACTGATGGGTCTAAGAATGCTAATGGCAATGGAGCTGCTTAGTACGATCCTTTAAATTTTGATAATACAAATACATATTATAAAATAAATAATTATGTGTCAGTTATGTCTTTGGAGCTTTTTGCAACTTTAGAGGCACTTTCTTATATAATAACTATTAATAATAACAGAAAAACATTGATTTGTGTAGATAGCAAACGTTTGCTATCTACACAAATCAATGTTTTTCTGTGTAGTGCACTTGCACTACAACATATAGCTCGATGCGCTTCTGGGCACAGAGGTGCATCGATAGCTTATGAAATTCTACCTAAAATACATGATTTATCCAAAAGAGGGATAGATCTGAAATTGCAATGGGTTCCTTCACATATAGGTATAAAGGGTAATGAGGAGGCTGACCGCTTAGCAAAGTTGGGTATAGATGAAGGTAGAGAAACATATATTAGAACCGATTATGTAGAATTATTGCCTAGATATAAAAACAAATGTCACGAAATTTGGAAAGAATATTTCAATGAACGATCGAAAGAAAAGGGAATATGGTATAGATCTATAGTTTTGGAATTTTTCATCACATTTTGTCGACACCTAACTCAGAGGCTGCTTATAGCTTAATTAAGTTTGCTTTGTTACGTTTTACTATTTAAGTAAGGTATTTACTATTGTAATATCCAATGTGACTGACATGTACATTTGTATAAAAGTCCCTAATACAAAATAAAGAGAAAAAAAAAGATCAAATTTGAACTGTCCAAAATTCGGTCAGTCAAAATTTCTGACTTGGAAAGATGAAGCTTATTGCATGTTCCAAAGCATATTATAAAGCATAGATTTCTATGGAGAAGAATGTCCATGAAACCTTCTCTCCATGAACGACTTTAAAGTACGTCCCTATAATATGAGACTGAAATATAAATGACAAAATGTAGCCGTAGTAAAGGTACTCTGCCGAGCTCTTTGAGTAAAATAGGCGTAGTGTTCCATACAGGGTGTAACGAAAATGGGTGGTCATATTTTAGATACTACTTCTGCCCATGGAAATACACATCTTTCTTCAAGAAAGTCACTTGATTGACAAATCATCAATCTGTATTTATTAGCTTTTTCCCAACTGTATTGAGGTTGGTTTCCAGTCTAACCGGATGCAGCTGGATATCAGTATTTTATAAGGAGTGGCCTATCTGACCTCCACAAGTAGTCCAGGCTGTAGAGGTGTCAACAATGTAAGGAAAGAAAGAAAGAAAAACAGGTTATTTACTTGAAATGACGCAATCTTAAAATTAGCCGGCAAACATAATCAATAGACAGGGAAGATATGCGTCACAGCCGCTCAAAACGGCCCAACGTTCAGTTTAGAGCTGCGGCCTCACGCATAATGCGATGAGCTCACAGCGCTGGTTTTCAGCTCACCCTGCGGTGATGGTGTCGTCATAAAGACGCCGGAACAGTGCAGTGTACAAAAAGACAAAAAGAAGTGTATTACATCTCGGTCTACCTCACCATTCCCTTGGTACCGAAAGTCGGAGCAGATCGGTATGTACATTTCGGCGAGAGTTAAATGCACTGGATTGGAGAGACCACCGAAATCGCAGAACAAGTACTCCGTTTTTGTTCTACTCTATTTCAGGCCCACCTCATATTTCATATTTTCTCTCCAGTCGGTGCCACTACACCACCAATCTGTTCTGGACCTCTAAGCCACTTTCGGCAACTAACACAATGTCATCGGCAAATAGGAAGCCTCTTCCTGAAGTTAGTAGTTATCATCAGGAAGAGGTAAGGGCTGAGAGCCAACAAATCAACTGCACATACTTCCCAGGCACACTTTTCTTCTTAAGGGCCCACCACAGAACCTCACGAGGTACCCGGTCGTATGCGTTTTCGAATTCAATGAATACCATGTGCAAGTTTTTATGCGCACATCTGTATTTCTCGCACAGCTGGCGTATAGCGAAAATGGCATCCGTTGCACCGCGACCAGGCATAAAACAGAATTGGTTCTGTGAAATTTCACTCTCTTCTCTCAACCGCCTCTCAATAATTTTCTCCCAGGCTTTCACAGTATGTGACACTAGCTCTATTCCTCTATAATTATTACATCACCTTTGTTTTTAAAGATGGGCAAAGAACTGTTGCACCAATCATCAGGTATGGCTTCTTCCCGTAACAACTTATTGAATAACAAAGCTAATCACGTCCATCCATTCACCCGCAATAACTTGTAAATCCCGCACATACTCTCCAAAATGCATCCTGTAGAATACCAAATGACTGGCTACCCTACGCCTGTGCTACAGGCTTTATAGAATGGTGCTTTCCACAACACGTAGGAGTCTCGATGGGAAGGCGGGTACCCATCTACTGACCGACCTCTGCAAGCGTAGCTTAACCTTGGTGATTAGACTCGAGAGATTGTTAGTACTTTGAGATCAAACTTTACAAAGGAATAAAGAAATTTATACCTACGTCAAGTAATTTTATTTATATATCATCCTTGAAGAAAGTACTAGGCACTCCTTTGATGGCAGGTAACTTTTATCTACTAACAACGGTCCCGAAAGACGTTGCCCTGTCCGAAAACTGGCTTTTTATCAGAAAATAAACTTGAGCTGCGCCCCCTACTGGGTTCAATTTGAGAACTTGATAGCTGCGCCTCCTAACGGGTTCAATTTGTTAACCAGATAGCTACGCCTCCTACCGGGTTCAATTTGAGAACCCGATGGCTGCGCCTCCTACCGGGTTCAATCTCAGAACCTGATAGCTGCGCCTCCTACCGGGTTCAATTTGAGAACCTGATAGCTGCGCTTCCTACCGGGTTCAATTTGAGAACCTGATAGCTGCGCCTCCTACCCTAAACCTTACCTTACCCTTCTAGTGCTCGCTTACGTCATTAAACGGTTTCTAGTTCCATTTACTATTATTATATTGTTAGCTTTGCTACATTATTTATAAAAAAAATATATAATTTACTTAGTCCAAGGACATTAAATATATACTACCAATAGACAGGCCATAGCAAACAAAATCGTAATCCGATACTTGTTACCTAGTGGCAAAGAGATTTAAAGAGTATAATAGAGCGGCCATCAGAAAAAAGTCTTAGAAAAACTGTCATCCTATGCCTCAGTGACGCCATCTGGCTTTGAATAGCAAACATAATTAAATTTGACAAAATTTATAATTATTAAACTATCGCTCGGTAGGTGGCCAGGGGCCTTACCGTGATATGTTATAATGTCAGTCGCACCCTATACATATAGCTCCATCCCTTTAACAGTTCGGTTTAGGTCGTAAAATGGATCAGGTTATGAGCTCGTGGTAGAGCCTCAGTGTGTTATAAAGTTAAGGTTAAGCTTTTCAGCAATAGATGCCGTTAACACAAAATCCGCAAATGTTCTGGAACTATTTATATAAATGATTGAATTCTAATTAAATACTTCGAAAATACCAAGAATATTTACGAAAATAAACCGAAGTTAGGTCCAGTCATTTTATCATAACAAGATTTGCAATAGCGTAATGCGCAGTTTACCATATTTTCTTAGAAAATTATTTTCTTTTAGTGCATAGAACGGATACCATATGCCTTATCAGCAAAGTCGGTATCAGCATAAGTCGATGGTATCAGCGTTGACTGACACTCCAACACTCCCCCTCACTAGTAGGACCAAAATTTCCAAAATAGTTGACAACTGCAAGTTCAAAACGTCAACTAGCCTAAATTCACTACTACTACTAACTAGCTTAAATCGAATAATAATAAAAATATAGACGAAAAGAAATAGTTATTTGTGCAACAAGAGAGCAAAGTTGTTGTTTGCTACGAGTGCTAATTTTGAGTCCCGAGTAAGCGAAGGATTCTTTGATTGAATCACGAGCGTTAGCGAGTGATTCTAAAGTAGAATCCTGAGCGAGGGGAGGGATTCAAAGACACGAGATGCAAAAGTTTTGCTCTCGTGTTACACACATAATTTTTCACTTCAGCAGCGAGAACACATATTACTTGGGAAATAAAATAATTAACAGTAATAGCTTTAATAATGATTTCAATTAAAATAAATACTATCTCTGTCGCTAGTTTTGCTCATATTTTACAATTATTTTAACATTCTTAATCTTATTTGCCCCTATTTTATTTCCGCTGTTTTTTTAAAGCACGTTCTAAAACAGTCAATGATGAAACTAGAAATAATTATTTAAAGGTTAAATGCCAGTTTTATCTGCTGCTATAAGTACTCAGGTACTCTTATTTTTGTTCAAATACAATAATAAATTTCAAAATTCAATAATTTGTACTGTACTCTGTCTCTTTCTCGCCCTTATAAAAAAGCGAGTGAGAAACATGCCATTTTAAAGTTCATTCCGATTTTAAAATTTCACCACAAAGAAAAATACGTTTGGAAATGCGTAATAAATAGAAAATATTTGTAAATTATAAAATTGTTTTTTTTTACAAATAAATTATTGAATTTTAAATTTATTATGTTAGCACTCGCAACAAAAAACAACTTTGCTCTCTTGTTGCACAAATAACTATAAATGCACAGTTTTCTTTGTCTTCTTTCTTCGGTGGCTGCGTCCCTCATTGAAAACGAACATGAAACAAAAAAGAAATATTAATTATTCATGCCCTGCAGATCTCATAAATGCAGTGACATGATAACAAAAACAAAAGCCAAAATATTTACAAAATTCTTAAAATGGATCCTAATTTTACAATTCCTAAAAATAAAATTGAATTTCTTTTTATAAAATTTCTAAAATTTATATTAAGTTATATAGGATTGTTTTATGAAGTTATAATCATAAAATTTGATGAATAGGTATGCTTTGTATTTTACCAAATCAATTAATTGTATATGTTACCATGGTTCAAAGATGGATGGATTGTGTGAAGAGTGATATGAAAGAAAAGGAAGTTAATGATAGCATGACGAGTGACAGGGCAGAATGGAAGAAAAAAACATGTTGCGCCGACCCCAAATAACACGGGACAAGGGCAGGAAGATGAATGATGGTTGAATGGTCATCGTCCTTTATAACAAACTGAGCCATCTCCTTTGCTTCAATCTGTAAAAACTCATACGCAAATTAAAATCTCGCAAAGCTCCTGGTTTGGATGGCCTTAATAACTAGTTCCTTGAAAATCTCAAAAGGCCTTGGTCTATCTTACACAAATATTTAATGGTTGTCTGAGAATAGGCTACTTTCCAACATGCTGGAAAACTGCCAAAATTATTGCGCTTAAAAAACCTGGTAAGGATGGAAGCATCCCAACAAACTATCGTCCCATAAGCTTACTCCCATGCCTAGGTAAGTTATTTGAGGCCCTCATACTTACCCGTTTTCTAAAAGCCACCGAAATGTTCTTGCTACCGGAGCAATTTGGATTTCGTAAAACACACTCCACCACCCAACAGTTAGCTAGGGTATCTGAACACATAGCACATAACCTGAATGAAGGCAAATCAACAGGAATGGTGATGTTAGATGTCGAAAAAGCATTTGACACTGACTGGCATGAAGGTCTGCTTCACAAGCTTATTGTCAATAACGTTCTTCTCTCACTCGTTAAGATTGTTCAGAACTACCTAGTCAATCGCCATTTCAAGGTTTTTATAGGTGAACATTGTTCCGACGCCAAAACCGCGCCAGCTTGCCCGCTGTTATACCACAAGGCTCAAATTTGGGACCATTCCTTTTCATCTTGTACCTTAACGACATCCCGATACAACCTAGAACTCATCTCGCAATATATGCTGACGACACCGCGTCGTATACTTCCTGTGAAGATATCGACCTACTAATTGAACGGCTTCAACTGGCACTTAGTCTTCTTCACATGTTTATCACTAGTTGGAAACTAAAATTAAACTCAAATAAAACAGAAGCCATTCTTTTCACGCGAAAACGATGTTTACCTTCGAGGCTTATTAATTTTAAAACAATTTCCATACCATGGAGTCGTTCTGTAAAATATCTGGGTGGGTTCTAGATAGTAAAATGACCTGGAATAAAAACACTGACGCACTTCGCGAAAAGCGTCTGAAGGCTCTATTTTAAATAGGAAGTCAAAGTTGAGCGCTGCTACTAAATTACGTATTTATACCACCCTCGTTAGACCATGTTTGACATATGCTGCGCTAGTCTGGAGTTGCCTGACTGTCAAAAACTACAACAAATTGCAAATTGTTCAGAATAAGGCAATTAAAACTTCATACAACACTGCTTTCCCAACCAACCTAAAACGACTGCATGAACAAATTAAATTTCCCGCTATTAAAAATTTCATTTTAAAATCAGTGCGTAAATTCTATTTATTTAAAAATCCCAAACACTACAATCCGCTAAATAAGTCAGTACTAAAACTTCTGCCTCATAATTTAATACTCTGTTCTTTATGAACTTATGATATAACACAATAGTTAACAATAATGTCAATGTAAAATGTTTGTAAAGGTAAGTTAACCTATAAACTAGTTACATTTAAGGTTGTAAACAATTAATATAAGATATTGTTGTATGCAATTCACTAAATATTATGAAAATAAAGACTTTTAGAAATCAAATCAATCAATCTGTAAAAGCTCTGTCCAGTTTTGATATGTTTATTTTCAAAATTATGACTATTGTCGATGCGGTTTCTATTGTTTTGTTCATCCTAATCATATTGCGATTCTAAAAAAAACAATCTTGGTTTCCTGAAAATAAACTAGATGAAATAATGATAGGAATGGACACACCCGGGTCTTTGTCTTCACCCGTACACTCCAATCCCGTCTCGTCATCGACTAAGCTGCCTACATCACAGCTCTGGTCATCATAGTCATCACTTTGCTCATTAGTTTGTGGACCGTCCATCAGCATACTAGAATATAAAATAGTGTTATCATCTTCGTTCATAACAACTGATGGCGGTCCATTTTTTCCAGATAGATCAGCGGTTTCTTCCACAACAATACATGCTTCCATTGCTGCACCTGCTGGACGTTGTTTGGAAACAAAACATTCGCATGGGAATTCATTCCTCAATTTGTCGCATAACGTTGCGAAGTCCATACCATCATGGTATGTATACAGACCGCCAGGTCAAACAAATGGTTGAAGAGTGATTATGCACTCATTTTGGGCGCATACCTTCAAGGAGCAGCCCAGCATTTTTATAGGTATACTAACTGTTTGCGAAAACAATTTAAGTATACAATATCAAAATAACATGTCAATTAGTCAGATTAATAAAACTAGTAATAATAATAATAATAGCCTTTATTAACAATCCAACATATCAGTACATCATTAAACACATACATTTTTTTCTTTAGTTACTATTAAAATTTACTTCAACTATCTGACACCGGTTCGTGAAGATTGTCTTGCTTTCCAGCATAGGCCTCCCCTAGAGTTTGCCATAAAATGCGGTTCTGTGCTTGTCTTCTCCATGTGGTGCCTGCTATTCTTGTAACATCGTCCTCCCATCTACGACGTTGTCTCCCTTTCTTTCTTTTATGTTGTCGCGGGCACCACTCTGTTACATCCCTAGACCACTTATCCTTTTTACTCCTAATCACATGTCCTGCCCACCTCCATTTTAGTGTTTTAATACAGTAAGTTATATCGGTAATTCTTGTTTGTTTCCTTATAACACTTAGTTTTATTTTATCTTTTAGTTTGATGTAGAGTATACTCCGTTCCATTCTATGTTGGCAAGTTTCCAATTTGCGTATATTATTGTTAGTTAGGCTCCATGTTTGGCATCCATAGGTCATGACAGGTAAAATACATGAATCAAATATTTTGCTTTTAGCTTTCAATGGCACGAGAGGATTTTTCATAATCTCTTTAAGAGACCAGAATCTCTTCCATGCTAAATTGATTCTGTTGTTAATTTCTTTATCTGTAAGGTCTTTTGGAGATATGATCTGTCCGAGATAGGTGTATTCTTCTACATATTCTATTGTGTTGCCATTCACAGTTATAGGGATTTTTTCCAGATTGGTCATTATTTTAGTTTTTGCCGTGTTCATTGACAAACCCACTTTGTCACTTTCATATACAAGTTGTTCTAGCATTTCTTGTAAGCTGCTTGGACCTTCTGAAATTAGTATTAGATCGTCAGCAAATCTTAAGTGGTTTAGTTGCATCCCGTTAATATTCAGTCCATGATTATCCCACTCGAGACGTCTAAATACGTATTCTAAAACTGCCGAGAAAAGTTTGGGTGACATAGGATCACCTTGTCTCACTCCTCTTTTTATCGGAAAATATTCCCCTTCTCTTTCTGTGCGTATTTTTGCTTTCATGTTCTTATATATATTTATAATAAGACGTATATATTTCTTGTTAACTCCTTGTGTCTCTAAAGATAATAAAACTAGTAGTTTAGATCAACTACTACACACCTGAAACTTTTTCTTTCAGGTGAATAATTTGAAGGCAACTTCAAATTATTCACTTGCAAGAAAAAGTCCGACTCCATTCCATCATCAAGGTCACTGAACTTCTCCTCGGTTTCTACTTCCAACTACTACAACAACAACGGCTTTTGAAAGTTAAAGAGATGTCCGAAAATGGACAGGGCAGATACCTGCTGCTGGATTGTTCGAAAGAGTTACCACGACTCTGGAACGCGAAAAGCATCTAAGGAGGAAAAGGTGGGTTTTTAGTGAGTAAGCGTCTGACAATCTCTCTCGCTCCACCCAGAACGAGAGAAGTAATTTAATGGTATCCAAACTCAATTTTTTTTCCGTATTGCCGACGTTTACATAGATTTACGAGCCATTAAAAAAAAAATAGAATAAGATTCGTTTCCAATTATTTTACATTTACTGTGTAGAAAACACAATGAAAATATGATGACAACTCCACTGAAGTGGTTATCTACACAATGTTCCGCAAACTTTTTGTATTCAAGATATTATATAGAAGCAAATTTTGGAGGGACACCATAATAAAAAATAAAAAAATGATAACTGCAAAACTAATGAGTTTATGATTTGCGTTGTCTGTATTTTATATTACTTGTATAAATTCAGAAAATAATTTAAAAAAATCTATGTATGAGAGTTAATAAAGTAAGTACTTATTGTATGAAACTGCAAATAATTAGGTATTAAAACATTCGTGTGATATTATTAAAACCGAACCCCATGCAACAGTTTCTTTTATTACTATTGAATAATACTTTTACTTTAATACTTTGTTTTAAATATTACGCTAGATAATTCATCCTATCTAGAGTAATATTTGGCGGGGACTGTGGGGAGCTACTGGGGGGTGCGGGGATTGGCCGCACGCGATTCTTATATTGTGCACTAGAAGACGTAAGCCTCGAGATAACCTTACTTTTTGAGGCACACCAACTAATCACCACGGTACACCAATGTGCCGCGGCACACACTTTGCGGAACACTGAATTCTAACAAACACATCCCAACAAGCAAAATGTCTCAACACACTTCTAAACGTCTGTAAGCATGGAATTGGGCGCACCTTGTAAGATTATTTGCCCATAAAGTATTTGTATGATGGTTTCATTAAGTGTATTTTCATCTTACATTAATCTTGATAATGCTTTTGTAAGAACAAATACATTTACAAGTGTTTTTTAGCACAATACGTCTTATAACCTGCCTTTATAAGTTACACAATCTTTGCCAAGACAGAGATAAACCTTTTCTATGGTCTAAGCTCTTATTACGGATTATTATATATGGCTATTTTGCTAGTTGGGATATCTCCATAGAGAAGTAGAACAAATACTTCATTCACTAAGTAATTCCTCAATTCTTGATAGCTAGGTACCCCAACCCTTTGGGACATCGGTAATCCACGCGCTCGCCAAAGAGTTGTCAGCAAACCGTAAAGACTCAGCATGGCTGATACGCGCTAGGGCACCGAAGTCTTTAGAACGCAAAGATCAACTGAAGGACACAGGTGTGGTTTTAGTCGGTAAAAGTCTGATACGAATGAGCGGGAAATGTCATTAGATGATTTCCCACCTTAAAAAAAACCCTTTAGGACATACTTTGTAAAAACTTTCAAGTTCTGTCCTCTGTAGCGACATCTATGACGCCACATAAAAACTACAAGAAATACGAAATACTGCATCGCGCAGTTAGTTCTCCGCACGATTTGAGTAACTTGAGTAATTTGGGTAGCCCGAAATCATCTTTATGAGCAGTTGCCCACCAGACATAACACCCGTCGGAGGATCCTCCCTTTTCAATGGAGGTTATATTAGCGGGACTTTACACTCTGTTCTGCTTATTCCCATAATATTAAACTAGAAACAGCACCGCCATCTAACTAATTAAAAGTAAACTTCATAAAACCGTGCTTTCTCCAGATCGTTACCATTTAGATAGATGGCGCTATACATGCTGTTGGTTTTACAAACCTTCTGAGAAATCATTAAAAGTTGAATAGATGTCGCTACTTTAAAGTTTCTACAGATCTATAGAAACTTTAAAGTAGCGACATCTATTCAACTTTTAATGATTCTTCTTATTGAACTCTAACTATCTAAATTGCAACGAAGCATGAGTTAAAGCACTGTTTTTTATGAATTGATCTATTCCAGGATAGTGCGCTGTGACTTGTAACACGGCATCGCTTGCACATCGCTGTTACCTGACCAAAGAGTATGTACCTAAAGCTAACGCTATAACCTGACTGCCGGCGCGCCCCACCTGCATAGCTCGCGTGCATGCAGTCTACCTGGGCCGCGGACATCAGCTGATCAACAAAGCGAGGAGCGTATCGTATGCTATACCTATAGGTACCTATTTCGTTAGCTATTGACATCTGTTTGTGTTGGCTCATTGCGAGTTTATTACAATGACTGAACCTTTAAAGTTAAAAGAACTAATAAGTAAACGCGGTTCCATCAGAGGACGCGTAACGAAATTTATGTCTCGATAGTTAAGCTTCATTAGAATCTATTTCAGAACTAGAGGTAAGTAAACTCGCATTGAAGCTATCAAAAATTGAGGCATTGTTCATTGAATTTGATGAGGTGCAGAATTTAATAGAAATTAACAACGTATATAGTCAAAGTTGTTACTAGAGATTTAATTGAAAACGATTTCTACCATTGTATTGCGTTAGTTCAAAGCTTAATATATAATAAAAAAACATTAAATCGTTCAAAATGATGAGAATTAATCTCAAAATAATTCTACCATGATTACGTGTCATCATCACGATCACGG
Organism: Mythimna pallens; assembly: GCA_961205895.1. Classification (NCBI taxonomy): domain Eukaryota; kingdom Metazoa; phylum Arthropoda; class Insecta; order Lepidoptera; family Noctuidae; genus Mythimna; species Mythimna pallens. The sequence goes on from OY540824.1 coordinate 29,122,659, forward strand.
AATACCTAAGTCAGTGCGAAAGCCGTATCGACGTATGTTTTCCAACGATCACAGTTGTAATGCGTTAGGGTTTAAATTACCGGTGATTAAAATTCCAAACTTCGACGGTACGTATTTTAAGTGGCTCGAATTTAAGGAAACGTTGCTTTCACTAGTTCACAATAATAATAAAATCGAAAGTATTCATAAATATCACTATTTACAATCGTATCTTGACGGAGAAGCAGCTCGGGTGATCGCAAACTTGGAAGTTTCTCACGGAAATAATTCCGAAGCATGAAAGCTTTTATGTGAACGTTACGATAATAAGCCTCAATTAATAAATAATCACCTTAAATCTTTTTAACCCCCGACGGAAAAAAGGGGTGTTATAAGTTTGACATGGTTTGACGTGTCTGTGTGTCTGTCCGTGGCATCGTAGCTCCCAAACGAATGGACCGATTTTGATGCGGTTTTTTTGTTTGAAAGCTGACCTAATCAAGATGGTTCTTAGCTATAATTTATGAAGATCTGTCAAGATGTTCATGGTCATCAGCTCGTTGGCTAAACTTTCCTTTATGGACCGTCGATTTGGAAGTTCATTTTTTTATTGTAGATAGTACTCATAAATAGAAAGCTTTTTGCAAAATATTAAGTTGCGCAAACTTACCGTTTACGAGATATAATTTTCCAAAGTTCCATAAAAATTGTAAATTAATACGCCATTTAGGTTATATAAATTGTCATTGTAGATGTCAAAGTTGACGTTTCACGTTTCGTTAAGCGTCCACGCTTGTTTGTGGTTTGTTTCATTCAATTTTGTCATATATTTTTTTAAATATAATTTTATTTTTACGTAATAAATTACGTATGTAATTAATGTGCACAAAAACCATGCAGTAGCAAGCAATTACATTGACTTTTTACATAAAAATAACAAATATTTGTTTTCACTGAGTAACGGAACGGAACGTGAAGCGAGACCATTTTGTTTTATATTCGTCATGACGTCATGTCAGTCATCGTCCGTTTGTTTTTATTGCCCTTGCAAGTTGCGTTGCAAGGTATGACTGTGTTAGTGAATCATTTGGGTTAGGTTAGGTTAGAACTGTGACCAGATCCCCATCTAATGTTAGTGAATCATTTGGGTTAGGTTAGGTTAAAACTGTGACCATCTACGTGCGAAGGCGAGCGAGCGGAGCGAGCGTGCCGCGGTAGCGGCCGCCAAGCGCCAAATCCGCTAGTAATGTTAAAAGCCATTATGATTTAGGCCCAAACCTCCCCATAAATCTATGGAAATTAGAGTTCTAACTTAACCTAACCTCAAACTTTAAACATGGATATCTCCATAACCATGGGGTTTTGCAGGGTGGGGATGGTACAGGGATGTAGCCCTCCCTCCCCGCCTCCCTCCCCGACCCTTAAATCGATGGAAATTATTGTTTTAACCTAACCTAACCTCAAACTTTAAACATGAATATCTTCTTAACCATGGGTTTGCGCGGGTTGGGAATGGTACAGGGGGGTAGCTTTCTCTCCCCCCCTCCCCTCTCCCCCACCCCGACCCTTAAATCGACGGTCCATAAAGGAAAGTTTAACCGTTTTCTTGTGGCTTATTGTTTCTTTTTGTGTTTGTGTGTAATAAGCGTGTGACATGTTTTTAGAAATTTGTTGTTTAATGTTAGTTTTAGCTGGCGGGTGGTGCAGCACTGCAAAGTAGTTGTTCTGTTTTTAGTAATTGTAGCTTGTGGTATATTTAATTATATTTATTATTTTTTAAGTTATTAATTTCCATTTATGTCAGACAATGAATCTTTCTTCTCAGCTAATGAATCTGCTGCTTCTTCTAGCGACTCAAGCTTTTGTTCTCTCAGCGACACCCTTGGTGATTTCGTACTTCGCAGCTTTGGTGATGAGTATAGTCGGCTGTTGAATGTTTGTCATATTAACGCTCAAAGCGTTGCCAGTCACTACAGCGAGCTGTACGATGCATTTAATAACAGCAACGTTCATGCCGTCCTGATATCCGAAACGTGGCTCAAACCGCAACTTCTGTCCACCACTTACCCTCTCACTGGATTCGTTCTTATACGAAATGACCGGATTGGTAAGGGAGGGAGTGGTGTGGCCATATATCTTCGCAGTGACTTACCTTACAAAGTACTGGCTTCTTCCTCTTCAAACTATTCTGCCTCAGCTGAATTCCTCTTTCTTGAAGTTTGCGTCCGAGGAGCCAAAACCATTATTGGTGTTGTCTACTGTCCCCCCACTGTTGATTACTTCATTGAATTCGAATCAGTTCTTGAATATATGGGTTCAGAGTATGCACATCACATCATAATGGGTGATTTCAACACAAATTTCCTTGCCCAAAACTCCCCTCGGTCCCGTAAGCTCCTTCATCTTATTGAGTCAGCGAGTTTGCATGTATTGCCGCTCCAACCCACTCATCATAACACTTCGGGTGATGACACCTGGCTCGACCTGATTCTCACCTCAAATCTTTCCCTCGTCCCTTTCCATGGTCAACATGACGCTCCTGGTTTCTCTCATCACGACATGATTTTCCTTTCCTATATCCTTAAACCTCCTAAACCTAAACCCAAAATTCTGTACAGGCGTTGTTTTGCGAGGATGGACGTTGAAAAACTCAAGAAGGATGCTTCTATGGTTGATTGGGAGCCAATGACGGAGGCCACTTCAGTTGACGATAAAGTGTTGATCTTTAACGATATTGTGGTCAACCTTTATAACATCCACGCCCCTATCAAAAAAGTAAAATTGAAACGTCCTCCCGCACCTTGGATGACAAGAGAAATACAGATGGCCATGCGACGCAGAGACCGTGCATTTCGCAATCATAAAAGGAATCGTACTGACGAGAGCTGGATTCTATTTAAGGCTTCAAGGAATAGATGCAACCAGATGATACGCAATGCTAAACGCCGCCATATTCTTGAAAATATTTCTTCTTCCTCTTCTGCTGATATTTGGAAGTTCCTTGGAACACTAGGCATCGGCAAACCGCGTCATTTAGACCTTCCAAATTCTATTGACTTAGATGATCTTAATCTTCATTTCTCCACTGTGCCTACCTTGGACCATCTGACTAAATTACAAACTCTGTCTCTAATCTCTGGTCTAACGCGTCCTCAGATAAATCCTTTTCGTTTCGTTCCAGCTGCACCGGAAGAGATCAAAAAAATAATTCTGTCCATAAAATCCAAGGCGGTAGGATGTGATAATATCTCTCGTGGTATGATCATTACGATCCTTGTTCACCTCCTACCTGCCATCTCCCATATTGTAAATTTCTCCCTGTATTCTAGAGTATTTCCCTCCTTATGGCGTAAAGCCTATGTTCGTCCTCTACCCAAAGTTTCTAATCCCACTCTTCCAACCCACTTCCGCCCAATTTCTATCCTTCCCTTTCTATCCAAAGTGCTTGAGGCCTGTGTCCACAAACAACTTTCAAATTTTGTGCAATATAATTCACTAATAAGCCCTTTGCAATCTGGATTCAGGCCAGGACATAGCACTGTTTCCGCCCTCCTTAAAGTGACTGGCGATATAAGGGCAGGTCTGGAAGATACCAAAGTCACTGTGCTAGTGTTGGTCGACTTCTCGAACGCCTTTAATACCGTCAGTCACGAAATCCTCTTAGCCGTTCTGTCCTATATTATGGTCTCTCCCGGAACGCTGGAGTGGTTCACTTCCTATCTTCAGGAACGTCAGCAGTCGGTTCACGTCGGGGATTCTTCATCCCGCTGGTGTGGTTTAGAAACTGGCGTTCCTCAAGGCGGTATCCTTTCTCCTCTTCTGTTTTCTATTTTTATTAATTTCATTACTACCGTACTTCAGTGTTCGTATCAACTGTACGCAGATGACTTGCAATTGTACTGTCAAGCGAGGATCGACAAAATACCTGGTGCTATCGATAAATTAAATAAGGACTTAACAGCCATTAAAGCCTGGTCTGATAGATTTGGTGTTGCAGTAAACCCCAACAAATGTCAGGCTATCATAATTGGGAGTCCTCGAAGCATTGCTAAGGTGGATGCAACCAGTGCAACTTTGCCACCAATTCGGTTCGACGGTACGATTGTCCCATTCAGCACCAGTGTAAAGGATCTAGGTTTGCACATTGATAATACCTTGAACTGGCGTACTCAAGTGGCTAGTGTTAGTCAGAGGGTTCCTGGAACGCTGCGGGCTCTGTTTCGATTGAAGAACATGTTACCATCTAGCACGAAGATAATGCTTGTGCAGACCCTTATTTTTCCAATCATCGATTATGGTGACGTGTGCTACTATGACCTGAATGCAGATCTCCTCAATAAACTTGACCGTCTTCAAAATTACTGAATTCGATTTGTTTTCAATTTGCGTAAATATGATCATGTTTCAGCGCATCGGTCGCTTCTAAAGTGGTTGCCCATACGTCAGCGCAGAGAGCAAAGGGCGCTCACCACCTTATTTTCATTTCTTGATTCTCCTAATTCCCCTAGTTATTTAGCCCCTCACTTTCAATACATTTGCGCCAACCACAATAGAAATCTGCGCTCATCTCATAACCGCCTTCTCCATTGTCCCACTCATCGTACTGACTTTCTTCACTATTCCTTCTTTATTCAAGCGATTTCTCTGTGGAATGCGCTCCCCCAGGAAATCAGGATGGCAACAACCCGATTATCATTCAAAACCAAAGTTCGCGAGCTAATTCGTAAAAAGTTGGCAGCAGTATCATCACAGCGCTAATGTTTTCCCATTGTCGATTTGGACCAATTGTTTAAGTATTTTATAGTGTATGTATGTAGTGTATTAATTTGAATATATATTGTATACTTGTATTATATTTATTCTATGTTTTATTAGTTGGTATATCTATTCTATGGTCTATAAGTAAATCTATTCCTGTATTCGCCTTTTCTCTCTATTTTATTGCACCTACCACTACTCTTCTCTGCATCACCCAAAGGTTGACTGGTAGAAAATGCCTAAGGCATTAAGTACATTTGTGTGCATAAAGCATTAAATAAATAAATAAGTTAGAAACCTAGGTAGGCTATAGATTGTTATGTTACAAAAAAAACAAAGTTCGTACTTACCTGCATTTGAAACTAGGTATTTTCTATTCGTTAAACCTAAATTAACTTCTGAACATTGCGGTCCCCCGACTCAGTGACGCTCATCTTTAAAATATTTATAGATTCTTTTAATGAATTTAAAACGTTGAAAGAGTAATTAATTAACTTATTTTTGTTTCTTTTTGTGTCGGGGTTTTTTTTTAATTTTTAATTTTATTTTTTTTCAACATTGATTCTGTTCAAGAAAATGACAAGTCTTTGAGATATATTATTGACCACGTCACTAAAAACTTACGCGCACTTCATTCACTAGAGCTTTCTACGGACAAATGGGATGTTTTAATTGTATATATTATTGCAAGGAAATTAAATTCTAGTACATATTTTAAGTGGAAGAAACATATTAATTGTTTGATTGACATACCTTCACATAATGATTTTTTCAGATTCCTTAAAAGTCGTGCTGATGTATTAGAGACCGTTTATCGCCATAAACATGACCCTCAAGACAATAGACAAAAACAGACATCTAATAATCAAAACAAACTTAATAGTTCCAAGTCTTCAGTGGCATACACTTCTAAAATACCATATATATACAGTGAATAGGCTCTTAATAAACTAGTGCGCCTCACCATCAATGATTGCATCACTGCTTACCATCAGGTGGGATCGCAGCCAAGCACTGGTTAATATCAAATAAAAAAAATACCGTCACCGAATAAAAAAATTTAAAATTTCAATTCAGTTAATTCCATTACTACGAGACACCGGTATATCCTCAAATTGCTTTTTTAATGTACTTTTGTGTACTGCTCGAGTGAAGGTTACCAACCCAGCCACCATCGAAACTATGATAGTGTCGAGCTTTGCTCGACAGCGGGAGTTAGTCATCAATTATCACACAGGCCGTAAAGCGCCATCTAAACCTGATTCCTCAGCCATCAGACACAACGATAGTAAGCATTGGAGACACTAAATTAAATATTAACACAGAACGCTGTATTCTACGCATTCATTGTGAAACAAGTTCTTTTAACGTGACGGTTTCATGTTTAGTATTGCCGCAAATTACCTAAATCGCATTTTGATTAAAAAAAGTTAAATATTAAAGGATTTAAATTAGCGGATCCCACTTTAAATGCACCATCACCAATCAATATCTTGATCGGTGCGGACTTATTTTGGGACATTATTAGTGCCCAGCAGCATTCGCTAGAATATGGCTATCCTAAGCTTCAGGCATCCAAGTTCGGATGGCTCGTTACGGGTTCTCTGCCTTGTTTTAACGAAAACCAAATTAATCCAGTCATGTGCAATTTTGTCTCAAATGATGACACTTCTAGTAATATAAATGACGAGTTATCTAAGTTCTGGGAACTTGAGAACTTTCCTCAGAAAAGGCCCCGAGTAGTGAAGAAAAATTGTGTGAGCACATTATCTCGTCAACACTTCTTGATAGCATAGCTTACTTAGGCAATTCCTATATTTTAGCAAAAAGGCGGTTCTTTAATTTAGAGGCTCGTATCCGAAAACAACCAGAATTAAAACAACAATATTGTCAATTCATAAACGAATGTAATCTGAAGCATTAAGTCACCTATCTGAATCCCCGAAGTCTAGGCCGTTAAATGCTTATTTCTTGCCCCACCACTCAGTGATACGGGAACAAAGCGAGTCGACTAAGTTACGCGTTGTTTTTGACGCCTCAGCTCGCACGTCCTCTCTGTTGTTTCTGTAAACAACTTACAAATGGTGGGACCAGTAGTGCAAGAACCTTTGTTTAATATATTAGTTCGTTCAGACAGCATAAGTATGTTTTGACAGGAGACATAGCGAAAATGTTTCGCTCAGTGCTGCTAAAAGAATCTGATCGTAATCTTTAACTGATACTGTGGCGTGATAGTGAGGATAAGCCTTTAAGGCCGCTTCGCTTAAATAAGGTTTCTTAGGGGTTAGGTTAGCTAGTGCATCTTTTCTTACTACTCGTTCTCTCTGGCAGATAGGCGAAGAGTGTTCGGATGAGAAGAGCAAAACTATAATTCAAAATATTATGATGATCTACTTACCGGTGCAAGCACTGAAGAGGAGTTGCGTCATATCCGTCTTTCAGTCTCTTCCGAATTAGCAAAGGGATGTTTTCATCTGCGTAAATGCCGTTCAAACTTACCCGAGTTACTCGAAGACTCGGTTAACCTGGAAAGTGGTAATCTCGTGAATAGTAATGTTACTTGTAGGTACGCTAGGTGTAGGTTGGACGCCATCATCTGATGAACTTCACTTTCAGCATGATATTTCGGCGTCTGAAAATGTTACGAAGAGAACTATACTTTCCTCAACATTTAAAATATTCGATCCTCTTGGTCTTCTGTCTATTTTCACAATTAAACCTAAAATTACAAGAATTATGGAGTCACAAAATAGATTGGGATAAACCTGTTCCGCCAGAAATAAGGTCCTCCTGGTTAATGTTTGCTACTAAATCTTCATGTTGGTCTTCTTTAAGGATTCCCAGATGCATTTTAATTGACAATCATTCTTCAGTGCAAATACATTGTTTCTGTGACACTTCGCAACGTGCCTACGGCAGCTTTATATATTTGAGGGCTATTTCTACTAGCGGCACTATACAAGTTAGCTTAGTATGTGCAAAATCACGGGTTGCACCTATTAAACCCACGACGATACCACGGCTCGAACTCTGTGCCGCCCTATTAGGAGCCCAACTAACTGCTAGTATTTTAGCCGCATTACCTTGCCCTGTCAAACGTCAAGTGTACTGGACGGACTCTAAAGTTGTATTAGGTTGGCTCAACTCTAATATGACTAAAACATTTGTTGCCCACAGAGTAGCCTTTCTCATTATGGACCGCAAGGGACGAGGTTGCAAAATAATTAATCCAATCGTCCAATAGTGATTCTATTATTGTTTCTGCATCTTGCGAAGGCATTGAATTGCAAAAGTGAGAAGCGTATGCTGGTGAGAAGCGCACCAGCATACGCTCCTCACTTTTGTGGTCTATGGAAAGCTATACAGAGTACCTACTTAAAAATATTCACTTGACGTTCGAGGAGCTGAGTTTGTTATTTGCTCAGATCGAGGCAATACTTAATAGCCGACCTTTATGTCTATTAAGTCCTTCCCCACAAGACCTATCTTCACTTACCCCGGGCCACTTTATAATTGGTAGGCCGCGCTGACGTCACTACCATCACCGCACCTGCTGGGCTATAGCACAAAACGTCTTGTTCGTTTTCAGCTAGTGGCGAATATTTTTGGAAGCGGTGGTCAACAGAATACGTCACGGAGCTTCAGCAGCACACGAAGTGAACGTGCGCTGCCGAGAATTGAAAGTAGACGACCTAGTCCTTATCAAGGATGATAGGGATATCATTGTGCCGGCGCCTTGGAAGAGTCTCAAAACTATTTCCCGGCATTGACGGTGTGCCTCAAGTCGCCGACGTACTTATCAACTTCGGAAGACATCGTAAGAAGAGTCATCAACAAATTGTGTCTGCTGCCTTCAACAGGTCACTACACCGACCAATGATCCAGAAAGCTTCATTCTATAGCTTTCAAGGCCCCCGAGGATGTCTACGACACATTCGCTTAAGCTCATTGATATTGTTCATTTCAATCAATATTCATAGCGTGAAGCCATCTTGCCATTGTTCATTACGCTAAAAAACTTTAGTATTGAATGGTTAAAAAAGTCCAAAAACCTATTTTTCTAAAATAAACCCTTTGTTTAATTTATCATAAACAACGTTTCTTTTCACCCCGTTGAACCCGCCGTTGCCCGGATGGCCGTGAACTTAGCAGATCATTTTCCAGCAGAGCACAAAAAAATTAGAGTTCTACTTGCATGCAGCATAGTTCTGGAGTTCCTGATACTTTTCAGGAAAAGTTCTGGTGTTTTTCCTGGAAAAATTTGAAATGAAAATATGATCTGCTAACTTCCGGTGGCAGATCATTTTTTCCAAAACGAAAATTTTAAATGTGCTTTCGATGCACAAAGGTGAGTACTATAGTTCCTAATTACTTTTAGTAATAGTTCTGTCAATTAGAGCTCACAAAAAAATAAAAACTTATCAATCTAATCACAGCAAAAAAATAAGTAATGATCATAAAACTGACGATAATTACGCAATACGACGGTTTTCACATATGATTCTTAATATTATCAGTAGTTCAGATGTTACATAAACAAAAAAAAAGCAAAATATAACGGTAATCGATTTCAAGTATCAGCAGAGCATGGTTGAAGAAGTCGATTAGCAAAAATCATGAATATTTTCAGTGTTAAAGTTAAAAAAAATCATAAGAAACTTCAGAAAGCGCACAAAACTGTGAACTCCTCGGTTTCTCATATTTATATATCAGTTCTATATGAAACCATGGAAACCAAATCCAGAGCTCCGACACAAGTAGTAGCAGAGCATGGTTGTAAATAAAACATTTTTTAAATCAAGAAAAGTAGCTATGTTAGGAATAAAATCACAATTAACTTTCGAAGGGACCGAGGACCGGGAACTCCTCGGTTTCCTCTACAACTATAATCTTTACATAAAAATCAGAAAAGTCTAGAACTAGAACTCCGACACACGTATCAGCAGAGCATGGTTGAAGATGGTCATTAACAAAAATCATGAATGATTTCAGTGTTGAAGTTAAAAAAATCATAAGAAACTTCTGAAAGTGCTCAGAACTGAGAACTCCTTGATTTCTTATACGGCTGTATCAAGCCTATATGAAAACTTGAAAACCAAATCCAGAACTCCGACACAAGTATCAGCAGAGCATGGTTGAAGATGTCGATTAGCTAAAATCATAAATATTTTCAATGTTCAAATTAAAAAAATCATAAGAAACTTCTGAAAGCGCTTAGAACTGAGAACTCTTCGATTTCTTATACAACTGTATTAAGCCTTTATGAATACATGGAAATTAAATCCAGAACTCCGACACAAGTATCAGCAAAGCTTCCATTACATAGATAGACTAGCGCCATCTATTTCAATTTGATGCAACTAAACATCTGTACAACATCAAATAGCGACATCTATGAGTATACACATGAACTTCTAGTATGGCAACATTGGCAACAAAACCCCTTTCTCTTTAAAGTACTCGAAATTGACACCGTAAACCAAGAGCGCTACCAGCCTCGGGCTCGAAAATCAACAATGATAGTCCCACATAGGTACTTTTTATATATAATTACTAGCTTCTGCCAGCGGCTTCGCTCGCATGAAAATAGATTTCTTCTTACAAACTTTGGAACCTCGTTTAACCTCCTTAAAAGTTGAATTTCCAAAAATCCCTTCTTAGAGCTCGCCTACGTCATATTAGGAAACTTTGTGCAAAATTTCACGTTCCTAGTCCCAGTACCTACTGTCGACTGTGCCTTGATATGTCAGTCAGTCAGTTTCTCCTTTTATACATATATATAGATAATATCTTAGACCAAGATCCCAGAGCTGTCTGACATAACTTATTTTCACATGGATGAAACCTTAGGTTCTCAGTAGCGTCTCATGTGCTTTGAATAACTACCTGTGTGCTTGTGGAGCTCCTCCTTGGAGCCAGGGGCTGGCACCAGTTGAGAAAGGGAAAAATAAGAGTAACCTAACTTAAATTTTTGCGGCTTATTTTTATATATGTTTTGTAGAATATTATACTAAAATATTATAAGTGTCAGACACTTTAAAGCTCAAAAAAATAAATTAACTTTACTTATTTTTACATGTCTGATTTTTAAATATGTTATTGAGGTAACTATTACAAAATTATATTTCAATAGTCAGACTAATTGTAGTGACCAAACATATACACAAAAAATATTCAGCCGAGACTATGAGTGCGAGAGCACGCATGCGTTTCAGAGCGAGTGAGACCATTTCATGCACTGACTGGATGAGTGGTCACTATAATTTGTCGGACTAATGAAATAACTCTGACGTAAATAGGCAAATTTGGTGAAAATGCTTTTAGCTATATTTAAACTATTTTTCTAATTGTGTGCAAATATAATATTTGTATTTCGAATAATTTCGTAATAAAAGTCAGATGAAAAATTTGCAGCGAGATTTTCTTGACTTCCTAATAAATTTTTCACCATTACGGTTTTTTTCTTCTCCTGTAAAATTAGAAGCTATTCACATGAGAGGTTTCCACAGCCCGCCGACGATTTACAAAATGATTCAGAATCAGAATCAGAATTAAAATCAGAATGTTTACTTGTTTAACATAGGTATTTATTTAGGGTCTTAGTTTTATTATACATGGGCGCTGTTTTGCCGTGACTGCGTACAAATATTGATAATAAAATCATTAAAAATTAATAAAAATATCAAAACAGTCTTTAAAATTATATTCTATACATGAAATATCAAAACACATCATTTATAAAATCTTCTACAATATAGTAACATTTTTTCCATTAATAGAGAGTAAAGATTAAAAGTTCCATTGTTGAATAAATTGTCGAACGATATTTAATACGCCCCCGTTGCACGCTGTGGTGTTGCCAGGTCACTCGTCCTTCTACGGAGTAAAAATAATCCATAAATTGGTCTCATAATTCAAATGCCCTTTTCAAAACGCGTCCTCTCAATCGAAGAAAAGGCAGTAATTGTTGAAACTTATAGAACTGTGAGGTGAGTAATCGAACCCTAGAATGCCTACTAATAAACCAATCGAGTTTGGGCTCGTTAGATTCGTCTCAACCCGTTCTATACATTTCTTATAATGACGAGGACCTGGGATGCTGGACCTGGGAGGTGGCTAATGGAACCCTGGAATGCCTACTAGTAAACCCATCGAGTTGAGGTTCATTAGATTCGTCTTAACCAATTCTATACATTTCTCATGATGACGAGGACCTGATACTAGAGCTGGGAGGTGGCTGATAGAACCCTCGAAAGCCTACTAGTAAACCCCTCGAGTTTGGGCTTATTAGTTTCGCTTTAACAAGTTTTACACATTTCTCATGATGAAAATGTACTTAATTTAAGTAATTATCGCAATGAGGTTTGCCCCGCTTGGGCGGAGCACCACCGTATTCTCATGGGGGCGATCGGCAGTGACAACCTTCTCACTGGGCAGGTATAGGCCATGGTCTGAGGCGAGGAGGAATGGCAGCGGTCACCTTCTTCTGCGAAGCAGTATTGCTGGCGAAGGTGGCGGCCGCATGCGCGAGGTAACGGACATTATTTTGCCCTGGCCGCCAGAATCCCGACCCTGATTTCAAGCCACCGTAGGCATGGGCTTGAGGACGACGAACAATGGGTAGCTCCCCCTTCAGCCCTCTAGTATTCATCCGGACCTAGACAAAAGTGGAAAAACGTGTGGAGTCAGTAAAAGTCTGATACACCCTCTAGCTCTGCCCTAAAGCGGGATATAATATTTTTATTTTTTTTAAAAACCCCGACACAAAAAGAGCGATTAAAAAGTAAAAAATAAGTTAAAACATTACATTTTCAGCCCTTTTCACTTCATTATAAGAACTTAAAAATGTTCGTTGTTTTAAAAAAAAATGACCGTCGCTGAGTCGGATTGTTTTGATAAATAGCTAAATAAATAAACTTCATCAATTTGCGGTCCTCCGACTCACGGTGAGCGACTCTCATCTTTAAAATATAAATAGGTTCTTTTAATGAAGTGAAAACGGCTGAAAAAGTAATGTAAAACTTATTTTTTACTTTTTATAGTTTTTTATTGTGACGGGGGTTTATTAATTTTATTTAATAATATTTATTAATAGAAGTTTTTTATGTTTGTTCCCTCAGAATTATATAATTATATGGATCAATTTGCAAAATATTTTGTTTCCTACTAAAAGCATAAGTTTCAACATTAATCCTATTTTTTTTCTCAAAATCCAGTTCTAATGACAAGAACCATGAGGAAATTTGAGGTAACTCCTCAAGTCTTGTATTATACGCAACCATAGTGATTTTGGTATTTTCATCAAGAAGTCAAGCATCTACACCCTACAGTCAAAACATATCATTGATGCAGTGGAACTGATAAAGAAGACCAAAAATAACCAATGAAATTTCACACTCACCTTGAAAACACATTTAAGATAGTTAAGCAACTATGACTACTTTACAAATAAATTAATGGATCTAAATAGTTATGTTAAAAATAGCATCATCCAACTGATCTGATGATGATGATGAAGCCTAAGGGCTATATTTCACCGGGACACCATGGTGGCGCGACCAGTCGCTGTTACCAACAAAATGTATACAGCTCTATAGCGACCAACTCGGACGCGTGCACTTAAGATCCATTTTGATACTATCTCAGTGTAGTGTAGCGACTCTGGTGTCTCTTTGGTGTGCAGTTTGGTAACTCACGGACACCATGTTGGCGCAACTGGTCGCGCCGCCATGATGGCCCAGTGAAATAATTATAGCCCTTAAGGTAGGCACCGGAACTACGTAACTAATCAATATATCCTAGCCGTGCTTGGGTTTATTAGAATAGTCATGAAATGCACTTTAGCTATAAGGCACTAACGAACTGATTTGATGATGGAACCGAAAGGTGAAACGTAGGCAAGGCACAACTTCATAATAAAACAATGCATCCTAACAGTGTTTGGGCTTATTGGAATGGTCATGGGCTGTAAGTACTCAGCATATAGGTGTATCACAACTTATAAGTGTGAAATAAAAAATAAACTATTATAAAAAATAAAACCAACTTCACCACAAAAAAGAAGCTGTAGAAACAAACGAAACTAACTAACAGTTAGTTTTGTAAAAAAACTAGCAATTTTATATCTATACTTCTAATGAATTTGTAGAAGTGAAAATTCTGTACATAGAAAATATCAAAAAAATAAATGGCAGGGGCCGGGGGTGTTACAAGACCAACACCGAACACAAAAATGTGATTTAAAAAAATGTTGTCTGTCTGTCTGTTTGTTCACGCATCATGCAAACACTTGATATAATTATTCTTTGATATCCTGGGCACCAGACTGGGTATACATAATTATATATAATAAGTTTGTCGTAGGTTACGTCACCCGCAGTGGAGTTCACTAAGGGGCGCTGCACACGGCTAAGATACTATAATTCGATCAATAAGTTTAGTTAAAAGGTAATCGATACATTTATTGACTGTTAGGCGGTACGAAGTTCGCCGGGTCAGCTAGTTATCTAATAAGTTTTGTTTGTTTTACAGTAACTGTAAAACAATCAAAATAACTTTAAATTCGGAAGTCGGTGTTAAATAACAAACAAAATATACCAGAAACACCGACTTCCGAAATTAAAATTATTTTGATGGTTTTAATGTTTTTTTGTTGCTGTGAAATTTGTTTATTTTTTTAACAAAGTTTTTTTAAATGTCATGCAGGTTGTCAATTGTGGCGGTGTTAGGGGTGGTGAGGAGGTATAATGTCATTTATGGGCTAAACTGTACTATACCGGACAGCGAGTTTTACGCTCATAATTTTATATTGGAAAGGTTTATGTCTAAAAAGTAATTACGCAAAGTCTCAATGTTAGGAAACATATAGTTTTTGAGAAAAAAAATAATGAAAATCGATAATTTTTCGTAATATTTGACGCCATTTTGACAGATTTCGTTCACTTTTTACTTTGTTTGTAATATTATGACAAAGGTATTAGTTCATACAGTCACAATGAATATTAACAAAACGCAAATTTTCTTTTATTTACATTAAAAATGACGAATAATATAGCCAAATGACGAGTAATATAGCCAAATGACATATTATACATCATTAAGTGAATTTAGCTTGTATTGGACAAGCTAAAAGCTAAATTAATAATATTTGAGAAATTATAAATTATTTCAATGTTTGAAGAAACAAAAAGAAAGTACAAAAATAAGCATTAATTAAGCATTAATCATTTGAAGCACAGCGGCACCATCTATTAACAGTATAATGTAATGTTGTCGATAGCAACATTTCAATCTGGTTTTACGCTAGATAGCGTCATTTCTCTCTTCACACGATTTTATTTCTGTAGTACCTATGCACTTTTGCTTTTGGCCGTACATATGTGTGAAAACCATGTATCAATTTAGGGATCCCATTGTGTAGTTTTTTGTTTTTGTAGTTTTTTTACTTATCGCTGGATTTAAATTGAACTTTATTGAGAGTACGGATGAAAATTATAAATAGATTCTCTATTTATATTTTAAAGATGAGCGTCGCTGAGTCGGGGGACCGCAATGTGAAGAAATTTATTTATTTAGCTTTAACTTTACAAAGCAATCCAACTCAGCGACGTTCATTTTTTTTTTAAATATTAATAGGTTCATAAAATGAAGTGAAAACGACTGAAAAAGTTATGTTTTAACTTATTTTTTACTTTTTAATAGGTTTTTTTGTATTGCACTGTAATCAGTAATCACTGATACCATAAACACAAAGATCATCCATTTTGGTCTTCTTCAATCCAAAAAAAAAAACATAATCTGTAAGAACTTGACCCCGTAAGCATTTTTATTATCGCACTAAAACTGTAGGACCAATACCCTAGGTGCTATTTAAGTTTTAAAAAAAAAACATCCTGCGTACATTTTCGGTAACATGAATTGTAAAAACAAAGAGTTAGAGCTTGAATAGAAACTTCTAGGCAGCTGCTGTTTACCGCCATACATTATATTTTCTTTGCCTAGTTATGGCAAAAGAAAGGTAATTTAATTTCTGATATCAGAATGAGTGGTTAATAACATCCAAACTGAACTAGTACATAATGTACTTAGTTCAATATTAATTAGTTTTAGTACGTAAAATTTTCTTTTTTCGTTCATGTCTTTGGACTTTTATTCACACATGTACACAGATATTTTATGTAGGTACTGTACGAATAATGTCGATGTATATATATTGCTTAGGTCATTAAATAAATAAATAACATCCAATTTTTGTAGTTTATTTATTTTCAGTAATCCTGACTCGCAAAAGAGACTGCACAATCGTAGTGAGTCGAGCGTGTCGAGAAACCGCAGCGAGTCGAGCTGACGTGCAGGCGTGATGCGCCCGGCAGGCGTGAGTCGTCTGACAGGCGTGATGCGTCACAATGGCGTGATGCGCCGCATAGGCGTGATGTGTCAAGTATGCGTGATGCGTCTCGTGGGCGTGGCGCATCGCGCAGGCATGATGCGTCGTGCAGGCGAGATACGTCCCGCGGGCGTGATGCGTCGCGTAGGTTTGACGCTTGACCCAGGCGTGATGCGTCGCGCAGGCATGATGCGTCTCATAGCCGTGACGCTTGACATAGAAGTGATGAGTCGCGCAGGCGTGGTGCGTTGTGCAGGCCAGATGCGTCGTGCAGGCGAGATGCATCGCGCAAGCGTGGTGCGTCGTGATGACGAGATGCATCGTGCAGGCGAGATGCGTCACGTGGGCGTGACGCTTGGCGCATACGTGGTTCCGGAAGCATTTCACATATGCGTGATATAACTCAGGCCCGCTGTATGTCGCTGGGCCCTGAAGTGGCTCTTAAGTACTCTTGGACACTATACCAGCAGTCGCCTCAGCAGTAAGTACTTTTGATTTTATTAAAAGGCGTAGATTCGTTTTGGAGAGTTTATTCGGACAATGAAAATGGACGGCAAACGAACTTAAATAATACAAACATGGAAAAGAAAGGTCAAAAAATTAACTCTTTATGATTGGACCGAACGACAGATTGTCCATTATGTTTTGCCTAAGTTAGCGGGAGTGGCTCAGAAATGGTATCAAGGCCTACCTAGCTTTCTATTTTCATGGGCCGAATAGCAAACTAAATTGAAATTGTTATTGAATTGTTTGCAATATATGTATGACAAAAATGTAATAGATTGTATTTTGTTGTCGCACTTATTTTGAAGCTTCCGGTTGTGGCGGATGTTAGGAGGGGCGCGCCATAATGGCCCATTTTTGAACACGACTGGGGAGCGCCACTTGACCACGCGCCGACGCCGAAGCAACACCCGCAACACCTTACCCATTGGTAAATAGGTAGTCGGAAATAATGTTTTACAACATTATTTAATAATAATGTTGTAAAACATTATTTCTTGACAGTTTGATTATTTTTCTAATTATTCTAATACCTACTATGTAATTGTATTTAAATTGTGGTGTCCCACATAATATTACATTACTATGTGTAGGACCCACCTTTTGAAACATATTTAGTCTGTGGTATAACAAAAGTTTCCTGTCTATGGTCTTACTACTGACACTTCATCAGACTTTGGTTTTTTTTTTGGGGTGGATTGATGGCTGTCAGTCGTGCTGGAGAGACAATTTTTTCCAAAACTACTTATTAAACAAAATAACAGTTAGAAATTTTATATTTCTTCGCAGTTTTCAGTGTTTTTCTCTTTTTTTTTTTGTTTTTTTTTTTAATAGGCATGGACCTTCCTTCTCCCCCTCCAGCTCCTCCTGACCCTCCTGACGCTGTAGCATGATCAAGTTCAAACTCGGCGGTTGGTAAGCGACGCCATATTATAGACTCTGAAGCGATTGAGATTGTTTAAAAAAAAACAATTATTGATAAGGATATGGCTGTTGCGGCCATTCAAACTTTATATATTCACTCTTCTCTAAAACATGGCATAAAATCGTATAGTGAGCAAGAAAAAGGTCCCTTAATAGTCCACGTTTCCCGATCCGAACCGGATCCTTCGGCTGGGACATCGATTCGTCCAATAAAGTTTGGGCAATTTTTAATTAAAAATAATATTAAAAAAAATATTTATAGGGATGGCATTAAAAAAGTGGGCAGAAATAAAATCTCTGTCGAATTCACCTCTGGTGAGGCGGCCAACAAGTTTCTTTCCAACCCGGTTTTGAATTCAAAATATTCAGTTTTTATTCCATCTTTTAATATTACCAAAATGGGTATCGTCCGTCAAGTGCCGGTCGATATGTCTATGGACGAATTTGTGGATTCAATTATTCTTCCTGATGGGTGTGGAGTTGTTCTAAAAGCACGCAGGTTAAACCGGAAAAATAAACAGGAGGGCAAGACCTCCTGGATCCCTACACAGACAATAGTGGTTACCTTCAAGGGACAGGTTCTTACTCAAAGGGTTTTTCTATTTCACACATCTCTGCCAGTGGAGGTATATCAGTACCCCACTATACAGTGTCAAAATTGCTGTCGTTTTGGGCACGTTAAGGCACAGTGTCGGTCCAAGGCAAGGTGCTTTAGGTGCTCACAACCTCACACTGGTGACAGTTGTGACGTAGTGAGGCCAAGGCTACTTGCATCCATTGCTTGGGCCGTCACTTTTGCTGAAGATCCTTCATCCTTTCCCAATGGCTTCTCTCTTCTTTCTCAAAATTCTTCATCCCCAAAGTCCCCTCAAGAGGATAGCCTCTTAGAAATACTTTTGTCTCTAATTATTAGTTTAGTTTCCCGTGATAATTTCTCTTTACCGCCCCACGTTGCCCAGAAACTTTCTTTGCTTCTCTTTAATAATAATTATGGATCTAGTCTCCACACTCCAGTGGAACATTCAAAGCATTCGGCCGAAGAAGCCTGAACTTTTATTCTTAATAAATAAATTTCACCCATCAGTCATTGCCGTTTCGGAAACTTGGTTGGTGCCTGGTTCTCACTTTCGGGTCTCAGGTTACTCCTGTCTTCGAAATGATAGGGCTGATGGGTACGCAGGTAGTGCC
The DNA here is from genome assembly GCA_961205895.1 of Mythimna pallens. NCBI lineage: Eukaryota > Metazoa > Arthropoda > Insecta > Lepidoptera > Noctuidae > Mythimna > Mythimna pallens. Next base: position 29,141,398 of record OY540824.1, read on the forward strand.
CTTCTTGTTAGGCGCTCCCTTCCTTTCTCTCTTATATCTCTTCCCCCTACTTCTCCTGACATTAATATTGTTGCTGTTAGGGCTTTTAATATTAGTTTCCTCTCTGCGGGGAGGAAAGTAATATTAAAAGAGGGATGTATATCCCTCATTCTCATTCTAGTTTAATTCCAGACATTTTATGTATATTTTCCTCAGTTCCCTCTCCAATAATTTTTATGGGTGATTTAAATGCTCATCATCGCTCATGGGGCTCGAGCCATGATGATTACTTTGGCCCGACCAAAATCTCTTCTTGAAATTTTTGACGAAGTTAATCTGTGTATTATTAACAACGGTTCTCCCACTAGGAGAGTTCGCCCTTCTCAAAACCCTAACTCAGCTGTGGATATAACAGCCTGCTCTGCTTCTCTTGCTTCCATCCTTTCCTGGAGTATCTTGCCTCATTGTTATGGTAGTGATCACTTTCCCATTATTGTCTCTATCTCTGACAGAGTAGTACCGATGCGCAATTTTAATCCTTCTCTTAAATATAGATTAAATGATGCAAACTGGTCTTCTTACTCAGATTCTCTTGAAAGTAAGTTACTATCTCTTCCCCTTCCCGACAGAAACAACCTTGTTGATTGCTATTCCAAATTTGTAGACTTCATTATCTCTAGTGCTGATGTCAATTTTCCTCTTAAAAAACCCTACAGATTCAAAGTCTCAACTCCTTGGTGGGATTCAGAATGTACTTCAGCTGTCAAGGAAAGGAAAATAGCAGAGGTTAATTATTCAAATTCAGTGACACTTCAAAATTTTTTAGTGTATCAAAGAAAAGCGGCCACTGCTAAAAGACTTCTTTCCAAAAAGAAAAAAGATGGTTGGTTTCGCTACTGTCAAAGCTTGTCTCCCTGCTCCCCTTCTTCCCTAGTATGGAAGCAAATCAAAAGATTCAGAGGCTCCTGTAATTCTTTTGATATTTCCGCTAACGATCCTTCTTCCTGGATCGAATCTTTTTCGGATAAACTGGCTCCCCCTTCAGTTCCAAATTTGAACTCTTTTCCCTCTTCTCCGGCTTTTCTTACTTCTGAAAATGATTTTGATGCCCCATTCTCTTTTTCAGAACTTCGAATGGCACTTGACGGTCTTGTTGATTCCTCTCCTGGTGCAGATGGGATCCCTTACTCATTCTTGAAAAACGCCTCAAGAAGTACAAAGCAATATTACCTGGATCTCGTTAATAACTTTTTTGAGTACGGTTTGGTTCCTCAACCGTGGAAACACCAAATAATAATTCCGGTCATTAAACCTAACAACTACTACTAGACTATCCATCTTAATTTATTAATTTCTGATATTCGTATTTCTTTGATAAGTAAGCAATTTTTAGTAGGAGCTTTTTTGGATATTGCCTCAGCATATGATAATGTTTCACTCCCGGTGCTCAAGGATAAACTTGTGCATCAATTGAATCTTCCTATAAAATTGGTCCGTTTCATATGTAATTTATTGATGGAGAGAACCATCTCTATTAAATCTCAAGACTCCTCTCTTCCCCCTAAGACTATCTGGAAAGGCTTACCACAAGGTTCAGTTTTGAGTCCTCTCCTATTCAGTCTTTATACTTATGATTTACATTTTTCTACTGATTCATTTTGTCAAATATTGCAGTATGCTGATGATTTAGCTTTATACTTTTCTGGAAAATCTCTAGACGAGGCTAGTAACCGTCTAAATTCTGCCCTTGGATATTTATCTGATTGGCTTCTACAACACGGTTTGTCCTTATCAGCTTCTAAGAGCTCTGTAGTTGTGTTTACAAAAAAAAAGTTTGTTTCTCCTGTTGATATTAAAGTTAACGATGAAAATATCTCTCAGGTGAACAATGTTAAATTTTTAGGAGTTTGGTTAGATCCAAAATTATCAGGTATTGCTCACACAGACTTTGTTGCTCAAAAATGCGAAAGAAACGTTAATGTTCTTCGCTCTCTTTCTGGTGTTTGGTGGGGTGCTCACCCATATACTCAAAAATTGATCTATAATGCTATAGTTCGTAGTCATTTTGATTATGGTATCTTCCTATTAGAACCTTGTAACAAATCTGGCCTTCAAAAACTCGATGAAATCTAATTAAAGTGTTTACGGATTATTCTTGGGGCGATGAAGTCGTCACCAATTAATGCCATGCAAGTTGAGTGTGTGGAACCTCCCCTCGATTCGAAGACAATTTCTGGCAAATAGATTTATTTTTAAGCTGGACCAATTATCATCCATCTTTGACTCTTGTAGTCGTCGTTCTAATATTGAACCTCCTTGTCTTCTTCGTGCCTACCTTCAATTAACTCGCCTTTCTAGCCCACTTTTTCTAAACCCTATTTTGCATCTATACTCGGTGCCTTATAACGCTACCAGGGCGTTCCATCCGGAGATCATTTTGGACTTTGGAATTCACAAAAATACCCTAGAACCGCATAAGATGTTTGTCCAAAAAGTTTCCTTGAATTATAATAATTGGAATACTATATTCACTGATGCTTCCAAACTCTCCGATGATAGCCCTGTAGGAGTTGCTGTTTGGATTCCTCATACAAAAATTATTTTAAATTATAAGTGTTACATCCGTTTTTACAGGTGAATCAATTGCTATTTTGGAAGCCATTTCATTTGTTTTGTCTCATAAGTTGAATAACTCCATAATTTTCTCTGATTCAAAAAGTTGCCTTCAAGCCATTTTATCTAATACTTTCAGATCTAAGTCAAGATTCCCTATAATTTTAAAAATTAGAGACTTGCTAATTCAATGTCATGAACTTGGTATTAATGTTGTCATAGCTTGGATTCCCGGTCATGTTGGTATTCTTGGTAATGAGTCAGCTGATTCATGCGCCAAAAATGCTGTTCTCACTGGCTCTCTTGCCCACTCTGAGATTTTTTCCCATGACATTTGTACTACTCTTCCTCTAACTTTGTTTAAATCTTAGTCCAAGGCATGGCAAATCTCTGAGTCTATAAAGGGTAAATTTTATGGAGATATACAACCCGAGATTCCCCACAAACCATGGTTTTTTAAGTATCAATTGAAAAAAAAAACACTAACTCAACTATTTGTCGTTTACGTTTATATCATTGTTGTTCTCCTCATTTCTTGGCCAAGCTTATGATTAAGGATAACTCTCTTTGTGAATGCGGTTTGGATGAAGGAAACGTGGACCATTTATTTTTCTCCTGTCCTAAATTGCGCTTCTCCTTTCATAAAATTATTCCTGCTCATATTCCTCGTCCAACCTCGGTCAAATGTCTTCTTTCTTTTGTGTTTACTCGTTTTATATTTAAACTATGCAAATTTATTGAAATGAATAAAATTAAATTGTAACCACTTTCTTTTTTTCTTTTCTTTTCTCTCTTTGTTTCACTCTTACGAGTTTCAGTCATGTACCATAGTCATAGTTGTGGTCTGGTCATAATGTCAGTCTGCGTAAGCGAAGAAATTCTTGTATTTTGAACTTTAATGTTTAGAGATATATATTTATTTTACTGTTAATTCACGCTAAATACTCTCCAGCGTTTGATAGTCTATTAACAGTTTGCACGTGTTATTGGCAAAATTGTGGTGTCTTTTCCGCAAATGCCATAATGAAGAGTTGAAGTTGAAGTTATATAATTTGCTTGACAATACCGACTTTTATTCGAAGTAAGAATAAGATTACTACCTAGTTAAGGTACGAAGATTAAACGGCGCAAAACGCCAAATAAATAAAAAAAGTGTAACGGTTGATTCTGATTTGCTATAAATATAGTTTACATTATGTTGTATTTGTATCATAATTCAATAAACGTTTCTTATGATTTACTGACCCTTGTTTTTCTTTTAATTTTGTTTGGTTTTATTTACAAGTTAAAGTAACTATTAGACATAATAATATTTATATACATACAAAATTATATACAAAAACACTTTACTAATTAAAGTATATATACACTAAAGGCTATTCCTTACTAAAATATTTGGTATTGAGGAAAAGTCTGTGAGAACAAGTGCAAACGCAACATAGTTTACAGATAAATCATTAGCTTACTCAGAAATATAAGAAAGACGAGTTAGATTTTTGACAAACCCAATTCATCCATGCGGTCGAATAATACTTACTGAAAATGATCTACTAAATAATATAATCTAGTTATTAATTTATGTAGGTATATAGCATACAAACATATAAAATGTATGAGTAATAAAAACTATAGATATAATATAAGTTAAAAGGGACATCCATATTTTAAATGCGTAGTCTGCATTTAAACGTGATAAATGTCACGGGGTCTAACAGCAATAAAAAAAAGGTTATGAGTTCCTGACAATTAATTGCTAGTAATTCTATTACCCGGATAAACACACAGAATAAGAAACTGATTACTAGGACCTTGTAACCCTCAAAGACTACATGATATACTGAGTCTTTTAGGATCTTCTGGTATTACACTCAATTTGTCAAAATATAGTTTTAAAAAAAACCCCATAGATTACTTAGGTTCCGAAGTTAGCTAGTCGGATACCGAGAAACTAAACAAAGAGCCACCTTTTAATGCAATGGCATTTTACAGTAGACAGACGTCAACTAAAGAATCTAAATTTACATCTTACGACTCACAAAAGTTGGCTGTAATGACATCGCTGTACCGATTTAGTCTATCAATTCAAAAACATTTATTTCAAACAAGCACTTTGCCCACGACGTTTGCGACAATATTTCCTTCAAAACTTTAACATCCCTTTAACCATATTTTGAGGACAGTTTTGAAAAACTAATAATGACATTCTTTATTTTCATTTCGGTTAAACTTGGGTGCTGGACTGCGTCCGTGTGTTCCATGCTTAAGTGCCAGATTTTAAGTTTATTAACCCAAGGATTAATAATTTTCCCAGTGGGTTGGGAGCGTCTCAAACCATACTTGAATGCCAAATTTTGACAGCTTTTCAGGGCAAGGTAGGGTTGAGGTAGTTCTCGACTTCGAATGCCTAAGTCAGAAATCGGGGAAATGAAAATCATTTTTTATTTACTTAGGTTACTATTTATACTAAGTTGAGATACCTATATTGGTCCAAGGAATTTTGTATACAAACGATTTCTGCCCGTCTCACCTCCTTCAGAGTAAAATTAACAAAAACCATTTCTTAGTGAGCGCCTAATCATAAAAGGAAGCTTTGTGCAAAATTTCACGTTCCTACGCTCAGTAGTTTCGGCTGGGCGTTGATCTTTGACTGTACCTGTACGTTGTCAGTCAGTCAATTTCTCCTTTAATACTTGTATACATAGATAAACCAGTTACATGCACTTTTAAATTGCCTAGAAGTCAGTCGGAAAAATGATGCTGATTGCTCATTCCAAAGCGTGGATCTCCATGGTGAAACATATGTAAGAATATTCATAGATACTCTTCTAATAATATCTCGGTTACATATTTCTATAAGTTTAGTAAATAAAAACAAATAAATAAAAATAAAAAGTATATACATGTTATATATAAATTAAAATAAACCATCGGCTGAGAGATGTCCAGGGTCAACGGAAGGCATACGTTCGCGAGAGTGATGTGTATACCAGCACAACTCTCAGGCCAAACTGATTTATGTCAAACAAGTGAAGTACTAACTTAAAAATATAAATTACTTCATGGAGCTCACATTAACAAAACCTGAAAGAATGCTTCTACAACGATGTTTTCAAATTCCAAAGAAAAGTTATTTCTAAATTCTAATACTAATCAATTATTATATGCGCCCTAGTAATAATAGAGCGGAACCAGCATTGGGCCAAGCATTTTCATCATCAATACAGCCCCCTAGCTTATAATATGCTTACCTGTATAGTGTGTGTTTGACACAAGACTTCAATTTTACCTTACTGAATTCTAACATATGGACAGGGCTGGACAGGTATTTTATTCTAACATTTCAAACAGTCCCCATGAAAGAAAAGGTTTCTTTAGTCTGTTTGATACCTAGATAGAAACTGGTACGGCCAAAAGCGAAAGTGCATAGGAGCTACAGAAAAAAAATCGTGTGAAGCGAGAAATGACGCCATCTAGCGTAAAACCAGATTGAAATGTTGCTATTGATAACATTACATTATACTGTTAATAGATGGCGTCGCTGTGCTTAATTAATGCTTATTTTTGTAGTACTTTCTTTTTGTTTCTGTAAATATTGAAATAATTTATAATTTATTTTAAAGAGATGAAGATATTAAAATTGAATATCAATTTATAAATATTTGATTATCTATGTGTTAGTTTTCAAACTTTAGAGGGTAAGTTGAATAAGGATTTATAAATAATAACTAGTAGGTAGTATGGAGTTTAAATGATACTTAGACAAAAAAATTATGACTAAGCTCAATTGTTTGTTTGCCAAGTTAATTTCGATTATCTCGTCCCAGCGCCTTTCGTTAATTTTTTTTTTTTTAACCAGGTGTATTGTCTACTTATTTTACCAAAATGAGTAAATATGCATTGTTATATAGATTTAGTAAAAAGAGCTCCAATAATTGCTAAGCATAATCAAGGTAAAAACTTGTCAGAAGATGCCAGAGAGACCAGTGTAAATGTAAGTAGTTTTTTTAACTCTTTTATATAACAAAAAACTCCTATATAATAATCATTATTGGGTATTATATATTTATGTTTTATTGTTGCAGAGAAAAAAAGTTGTTCTATGGATATGACGATTTGAAGAAGAGGGTTCTTTAAAACACCATCAAAAAGCTGGCAGACTAAAACTAATAAACATATTGCAGTGGTCAAACCATGATGAGGGAGTATACGAAGAAAACGGACATCTGTCGACGAACCACTATGCTAGTTTATTTGACACAAGCGTTGGCACTGTCCGTCGGAGGCTTGCTTACAGAAAACCATAACAGGGCAAGATTGCAGTTTGCTTTGGATCACATAAACTTTGATTAGAGTAATATCATGTTTACTCATGAAAAAACTTTTAAGTCCAGTGAACACGGACGGTTTTGTTTGTGGCTACAAGATAATAAATAATTATAATACTGATTTAATATTATTCACTCAGTACTTATTCTCTGTATTAACTGGAGACCTTGTTATGTGTGTTTAACTTAATATCCGTAATTAATACATTAAAAAAGTTATGAACACTTGATATGTTGTTGTGCAATTTTATAGCTTTTAGCCTACATTTAATCTTTTTGATCTTTGTGAATTGTATCGTTCAGTATTTATATTCTAAATGTTGCTCTTTAGTTTTTTAATAAACGGTGGATATGGTCATCTACTAACATTAAATTATCTTTGTGATAAAATTATCTGGTCTTTTGTTTGTTTTTGTTAAGGTTACATACGCTTCAATCCTCTTTCCAATATTGGAAACGAATACTTAAGCTATGGCCTCAATAAGAAATTATATATAATATTATTATCTTATTCGGTGATTAATAAACGGTGATTGTTAAATTTGAATAAGAAATTGTAAGAAATAAACATATTATTTTTTTAATATTGCTTTTTTGTTTGATGAGCCTGTTTACCAGCATTTTTTTCGTCTTGCTGAGTAACTACCCACTTGAATATTATATTACAAATAAATATCCACTTGTTAACTTTGATATAATATTCCTACCGATTTCTTTAGTTTGTCATTCATAACTTACAAAAAGTGTGAGTACTACGTGAGATTTGAACTCACGGCTCATTGATTTACGCATCTATCTGCACATGCTAAACCACTAGGTCAACATGACTCTAATTTGAATGATGAAATTATGAACTACAATCAGTTGTTGACGACAATGATGACGCAAGTGTCTATTATTTGTTGAACTAAAAGTCAAGTTTATACTTTATGAGATTGCCTTTGGTCGCTACTTAACTGTGAAGAAACCAACGCCATCTAGTTTAATTTTGTAAAACTTGAACTTTAACGTGCAAGGGAAAATAGGCGTTAAGGTACCCAAGCACTTCTAAAGGTTCACTGTACGTACTTTCTGGTAATATAATCATGAATATTTTTACGAAAAGGATGAAGATTAATTCTAGCGTAATAGATGTATTGACGGGGTATCGGCATGATGTTAATATCCTTGAACAGTTCTCTTAGCTAATCGCACCGATAAAGACTATTGGTGGCTCTGATGACTTATTTCTGCAGATTAAAAATAGATTTGATGCCTTGCAGGAGATGTTAAATGAGGTCCCCGTTGTAGCCTTGAGTCTTGACATTTGACACGTGTTGACGCTTGCGTAATCCCCAGGGAAACTGTTTTATCTACAAACTCTAATATCATTGTTCAATACAAAGAGATTTAAACAGATTCAATAGATCGGCTATCAGAACAAATGTCTTAGAAAAACTGTCATCCTATGCCTCAGTGATGCCATCTGGCTTTGAATAGCAAACATGCGAATTAAATTTGTCAAAATTTATAATTATTTAACTATCGCTCGGTAGGTAGCCAGGGGCCTTACCATGATAATATTAAAATGTCAGTCGTACGAGCGAAAAAGAGTTATAGAGCTATACACCCTATATAGCTCCATCCCTTCAACAGTTCGGTTTAGGTCGTAAAATGGATCACATTATGAGCTCGTGGTAGAGCCTCGGTGTGTGATAAAGGTAAAGTTGAGCTTTTCAGCAATAGATGGCGTTATCACAAAATCAGCAAATGTTCTAGAACTATAAAAATTGTTGAATTTTAATTAATTACTTCGTAAATACCAAAAATATTTACGAAAATAAACCGAAGTTAGGTTATCATAATAAGATTTGCAATAGCGTAATGCACAGTTCGACATATTTTCTCAGAAAATGATTTTCTTTTAATGCATACAGCGGATAAACACACGACTAGACGTGTAGGGGCGTCATACTAGACTAGCCAGTATACTATAGTAGTCTTTGTACTAGACTGAGCGACTTATGATGAACTAGTAATAAGTATCGGATCACGATTTTGTTTGCTATGTCCTGTCTATTAGTAGTATATATTTAATGTCTTTGGTTCAATATTATGTTACAATCACTACTTTTGTTATAGAAAATCTTATGTTTAGCTTAGTAAGTGTCTGAAATGCACTATTTCAGCGTAGCGTGATAACGATACTTATAGAAAGTGTAGCTTCTTGTTAAAAAACACTTAAAAAGCAATTATAGAAAATAAAGGTGAATAAAGTTAAAGTAAAACAAGGCTAGGCAAGAAGGTAATATAAGATAGGAAAACTCGTAAAGATAGAAAGAGATATTCCATCAATGAGTAAAATTAGGAAGTGAGTTCCTAAACTAACAGGACTGTATCTTATAAAAAAAAATCTTGACGACCGATATTGCTATTAAAGCTTTATTTGACTGGCCTGTTGGTCTACTGGTTAGTGGTCCTGACTGCTATGCCGGAGGTCGTGGGTTCGATTCCCGCCCAGGACAAATGTTTGTGTGATGAGCACGATCATTTGTTCTGTGTCTAGGTGTAATTTATCTATAATATGTATGTATTTAGAAATATATAAGTAAGTTTAGCAGTTGTCTAGTACTCATAACACAAGCTCTGCTTAGCTTGGGACTGGACGGCGTTTTGTGATAGTTGTGAAATATTATTATTTAGGAAAGGAAATAGATTATATAGTGTCTTAGCAGTAGACAATATCACTCTTAGATAGTGTATAACAGTTGGTACTCTAAGTTTGACGTGCCAGAACACGAAATAATAATACAGGTTAGATTGAGTTAAATTAATGGTTTAATTCTAAAATGTTAAAGTTGTGGCTTATCTGAGAATATATATGAGGTCTCAGCTAAGACAGATGTAAGGGATATGAAATAAGGCCTTAATGTCTTAAGTATGCAATATAAGTGGCTTATCTGAGAATATGTATGAGGTCTCGGTAAGACCTATGTTAAGGATATGAAATGAGGTCTTAATGTCTTAAGTTAAGTATGTAATATAAGTGGCTTATCTGAGAATATGTATGAGGTCTCAGCTAAGACAGATGTAAGGGATATGAAATGAGGTCTTAATGTCTTAAGTTAAGTATGCAATATAAGTGGCTTATCTGAGAATATGTATGAGGTCTCGGTAAGACCTATGTTAAGGATATGAAATGAGGTCTTAATGTCTTAAGTTAAGTATGCAATATAAGTGGCTTATTTGAGAATATGTATGAGGTCTCAGCTAAGACAGATGTAAGGGATATGAAATGAGGTCTTAATGTCTTAAGTTAAGTATGCAATATAAGTGGCTTATCTGAGAATATGTATGAGGTCTCAGCTAAGACAGATGTAAGGGATATGAAATGAGGTCTTAATGTCTTAAGTTAAGTATGCAATATAAGTGGCTTATCTGAGAATATGTATGAGGTCTCGGTAAGACCTATGTTAAGGATATGAAATGAGGTCTTAATGTCTTAAGTTAAGTATGCAATATAAGTGGCTTATCTGAGAATATGTATGAGGTCTCAGCTAAGACAGATGTAAGGGATATGAAATGAGGTCTTAATGTCTTAAGTATGCAATATAAGTGGCTTATCTGAGAATATGTATGAGGTCTCAGCTAAGACAGATGTAAGGGATATGAAATGAGGTCTTAATGTCTTAAGTTAAGTATGCAATATAAGTGGCTTATCTGAGAATATGTATGAGGTCTCGGTAAGACCTATGTTAAGGATATGAAATGAGGTCTTAATGTCTTAAGTTAAGTATGCAATATAAGTGGCTTATCTGAGAATATGTATGAGGTCTCAGCTAAGACAGATGTAAGGGATATGAAATGAGGTCTTAATGTCTTAAGTTAAGTATGCAATATAAGTGGCTTATCTGAGAATATGTATGAGGTCTCAGCTAAGACAGATGTAAGGGATATGAAATGAGGTCTTAATGTCTTAAGTTAAGTATGCAATATAAGTGGCTTATCTGAGAATATGTATGAGGTCTCAGCTAAGACAGATGTAAGGGATATGAAATGAGGTCTTAATGTCTTAAGTTAAGTATGCAATATAAGTGGCTTATCTGAGAATATGTATGAGGTCTCGGTAAGACCTATGTTAAGGATATGAAATGAGGTCTTAATGTCTTAAGTTAAGTATGCAATATAAGTGGCTTATCTGAGAATATGTATGAGGTCTCAGCTAAGACAGATGTAAGGGATATGAAATGAGGTCTTAATGTCTTAAGTTAAGTATGCAATATAAGTGGCTTATCTGAGAATATGTATGAGGTCTCGGTAAGACCTATGTTAAGGATATGAAATGAGGTCTTAATGTCTTAAGTTAAGTATGCAATATAAGTGGCTTATCTGAGAATATGTATGAGGTCTCGGTAAGACCTATGTTAAGGATATGAAATGAGGTCTTAATGTCTTAAGTTAAGTATGCAATATAAGTGGCTTATCTGAGAATATGTATGAGGTCTCAGCTAAGACAGATGTAAGGGATATGAAATGAGGTCTTAATGTCTTAAGTTAAGTATGCAATATAAGTGGCTTATCTGAGAATATGTATGAGGTCTCAGCTAAGACAGATGTAAGGGATATGAAATGAGGTCTTAATGTCTTAAGTTAAGTATGCAATATAAGTGGCTTATCTGAGAATATGTATGAGGTCTCGGTAAGACCTATGTTAAGGATATGAAATGAGGTCTTAATGTCTTAAGTTAAGTATGCAATATAAGTGGCTTATCTGAGAATATGTATGAGGTCTCGGTAAGACCTATGTTAAGGATATGAAATGAGGTCTTAATGTCTTAAGTTAAGTATGCAATATAAGTGGCTTATCTGAGAATATGTATGAGGTCTCAGCTAAGACAGATGTAAGGGATATGAAATGAGGTCTTAATGTCTTAAGTTAAGTATGCAATATAAGTGGCTTATCTGAGAATATGTATGAGGTCTCGGTAAGACCTATGTTAAGGATATGAAATGAGGTCTTAATGTCTTAAGTTAAGTATGCAATATAAGTGGCTTATCTGAGAATATGTATGAGGTCTCGGTAAGACCTATGTTAAGGATATGAAATGAGGTCTTAATGTCTTAAGTTAAGTATGCAATATAAGTGGCTTATCTGAGAATATGTATGAGGTCTCAGCTAAGACAGATGTTAAGGATATGAAATGAGGCCTTAATGTCTTTAGTAAAGTATGTAATATAAGTGGCTTATCTGAGAATATGTATGAGGTCTCAGCTAAGACAGATGTTATGGACATGAAATGAAGCTTTAATGTCTTAAATATGTAAGTGGCTTATCTGAGAATATGTATGAGGTCTCAGCTAAGACAGATGTTAAGGACATGAAATGAGGCCTTAATGTCTTAAATATGTAAGTGGCTTATATATATAGCCCCAGCAGTGGGAACATTAAAAGGCTGATTATGCTAACGTAGGGCAGGGGGTGCCAATCATTCATAGCCTCCATATAAGATAACTCTATATCACCCTGGATAGGTCTCTCAACTAGTATTCTTTATTGCGAGAACATTAAGCGGAAGGTGCATAGGAGAAACAACCTTTTATTTTTTATTATTGTTGATAGGTTTGCGCTTGATTTTTGACCTGCTACCTCGCCTAACATCCACTAGATGCTCTCCCCAAGTTCTGCGAACCACTGGAATGGTGGTCTACTTCTCCGCTGGTGAATATGCCTATCCAGTATGGAGCCGCTCCGCCCACTCTGATAGACGTGCCGAATTTCCACTGGTTGCCTTAAATCGACTCCGGTACGAATGCTGTATCCACTAATCGGCATTGCACCCCCATAAATTCGCAGGGCTGTGGCTAGCCGCATAGAAAGGACGAAACAATAACGACAAAACAATACGACCTTCGCCATCCGATACACTATTACAGTTCGGTGCCCCTGAGACTTAAAAGTCGTAAAAGTTTTGTTGCAAGCGTGAGCCCATGTCAAAGTAACACCACATCGGAGGATGCGACCTCTGACGGGAGAAGTTCAAACCAAAGATTTTAAACCGAAGATTTTATCGAGCCGTCGGAGAACCTCTCTTCTGGACACAAGTTGCCTTGGCCACTCTGAAAAACTCTAAACAGACTCCGCACCCAGGTTGGGCGCAGCAAAGACAGACTCCATAGATGGGGATTCCTGGTCGGTTCCGACCTTTAGTGTTTGCGCAGTTTGTGCGGCGTCTCTCCGCAGACCATGTCCCACCTTCCATCCTGCATGACGTGCCCCGTTACCTGTTCATGTTATCATGTAGGGATATAATGACAGCACCAGTGGACGGCATTGCCGGGGCCAGGCATGGAATCTAATTAGTTTTGCCATCGACACGCTAAGAAGAAGGTACGACCATTGAAGCTCTTAGCCACAATTTATTTGATTTTTCGCAACGAGAAAGGTCTGTCGCTACACCAACAGGTAATGTAGCCATAATAAATAAATAAAAATCTTATATTAGGATATGTCTCAAAATCGCAATTTAAAATAAGGTCAGAAATTGACAGTAGTACTCATCTGCCACTTTACCATCCACAGCCGATATTCGTTTACAACGACAGAAACTGGAGTAGGTAATTTATTAATTACTAGCTTTTGCCCGCAGCTTCGCCCGTGTACATAAATATGCCTATGTCACTCAAGAATAAACCACCTTTCTATCGGTGAAAAATTTTAGCAATCAGACCAGTAGCAAGGCGGATTTTGGGCGTAAGTTTAGTCGTTCCGATTGACGTTAGGTCTAGCTAGACGTTAGTCGAAACAAAGTGCGCGTAGCGTAAGTGGCGCACGAAATGTGACATCAGATGAAACATGGCGGTGGCGCGGTAAAATATAAATTTTCATGCGTTCATCATCATCATCATCTTCCTGCCCTTGTCCAGTGTTATTTGGGGTCGGCGCAACACGTTTTTTTCTTCCATTCTGCCCTGTCACTCGTCATGCTATCGCTAATTTCCTTTTCTTTCAAATCACTCTTCCACACAATCCATCCATCTTTTCTTTGGCCTCCCTCTCCCTCCCCTCTCCATCCATCCACATGTATGCTCATTACTCTTTTAGTAACATGCGTTTCATCCCTCCTCTTTACATGACCATACCAAGACAAACGATTCCCTTTCTCACTTTATCTATTCTCGTCACACCACACATCCATCTCAATATTCTCATCTCCGCTACATGCAATCTTTTTACATCAGTTTTTTTCACAGCCCAACATTCTGATCCATACAGTATGACAGGTTTTATCACGAATTTATAGATTCCTGGGGACTATATTTGAAGTCCTGGACCCAACCCACAGGGGGGTCATGACCTTCCTCCCGGATCTGGCTTTTATCATAAAGCCAAATGTTTGTATGTTTGCTACTTCTTCATAGTTAAATGGCTGAACGAATTTTGATGAAACATGGTACATGTATAGACACAATAATCAACATTCCATAATCAATTCTCCTGGAATTACATAACAGATACCTTTTATTCCGAGAGTAAAGAAAATAAATGATATTATTATTATCATATAGTATGTTCCCTTGGGATAATTTTCTAGTCGCATGGGTGAAGCCGCTGACTGAAGGACTGACTGGGTAAGATAATTAGATCATATATGATCACATATCCGAGTTTCGTACTAAACTCAAGTGGCTTCCAATACGTCTTCGCCGGAACGTACAAATCTTGTCTCTGCTCTACAGTGTTCTGTTCAATCCTAAAACCCCCGCATATCTTAAAGAACGTTTCAAGTTCCTTCATGACACACAGATATAGGCTAGACATGCCAAGCCATTCCACCAATTTCTATAACTCGTTTACAGTTCAAGCAGTGCGGTTGTGGAATGCTTTGCCCGTGTCAGTAAGGCAAGCTAAAACACTCACGATTTTTAAAGATATGGTTAAGGATCACTACCTTTCCTCTTGAATGTCGTCATTACGTACATTCAGTTCTTTGCTTTTATAATTATTTAAATATATATATTGTTTGTATAATATGAAATTTATTAGTTTATGTATTGTGTTCGTGGTGTACTATTTACATAATAGTAGGTACACCACGAACTACCTGCGTATCTTTTTTCTCCTTCTCTGTCAAATCCATCTAAAGGTTATCTGTAAAAATAGCTTTTAGCGATAAGACCGCCCATTGTGACACCATATTAATATTAAGTTCCTATGTAATTTGTATTTTTAGTGTACAATAAAGAATATATCTATCTATCTATCTATATTTTCTAGGAATAGTTTTTATAAGTAATAAACTTAATATGACAAAGTATCCATGGTTTTTTTACTTGCTTTTTTTATTCTATACTTACTTTACAACTTGTGTTAAGTTGAGGATAAATTATAACAGGTTGTTCTGGGGAAAAATGTAGTAGGAGAAAGAAAGAATTAATAGAAAGAATTTGGTTGTGTTGGAGGAATCCAGCAAGTAATTCTTTAGCTCAGAAAAATTCAAAATAAACACATCATGTAGTATACTTAACACATTTTTATTGTATAAATATAAATATAGTTGTATGTAACAGTTAAGATAACAATCATAGCATTTCAAACACAAACTAAATTATCTTTGAAAATCACGGCTTTTATGCTCAATAAAATCACAGTAATTAACCTTAAAACTATATCTAATTTCATACTTATACAATACACCATAATAACAACTTTGAGAAACTTAGAACGTGGGCGGGTAAAGCAACTCATCTTTCCTCTATAGAATTTAGGTATGATGTTTTTTAGTTACTTAAATCAATAAATTTTAATGTAGAATATCAATCATCAACCCATTGCACATTCACTAAGGGATCTAAAGACACGAAAACAGGAGCAGAGGACTGAAGGAGTCTTGATGTACTGAAGGATCGACTGCTGCATTTTTGGAATCAACAGTAGCTGCAACCTCATCTACTGATGATACCTGTAACATTAAAAAGATCATAATACCACACCACACACCAAAAGTAGTCTTGGTTAGATAAACCTATATACATGTGAAAGAATTTAGTAATGAGAATTTAATCATGTAACGCGCTCATCCCTATTTTAATATACGTAAGGCAAGCGAGGGTGGGAAGCCTGCGGGAGGGGCGGGTACGCCTCCACCCCGCCGACGCGGTGGTGTGATGCGTTCGCGCCGCGCAAGTGGTTTTCTTTCGACACCGAACGAAATTATCATTAATTACACATATTTCTACTCATAAAATAATGTAATAATAAACAATTATTGAACTAACTTTACTTAGTAAGTACACTCCAGGCAATCTCTCCACTGCTCCTCTACCACTGGACCTAATAATTGCCAGCACTTTGTTCTCCAACGCAATCAGAGGAATAAGCTTGTTAGGCCCTCCATCGGTTGCGGCTGCATTCCTTCTGCGAGACTGTAGCTTTGTTTTGGCCTTTCAACTCCATGTACTAGAAAGAAGAAAACACATTTTGTAACTGTAAATATACCTTCATCCAAATTAAATACTGCCCTAAACCAAGAAAAACTACATAAAACATTAACTACACAATTAAATCAAAATGCATGTTATTTTTAGAGTGATGAATATTTTCATTGGTCTAAGGTACCACGGATAATGTAACAAAAAATGCTCGAAGAATCAGCATTTTGAATGTATATTACTTCTAGTAAATAAGTAAATAGAAATACATTAGGTGAGATTCAAAGTTGGTAAAAAGTAAGATATTATTAACTTAATTCACTCTTTGCCAAAGGTCCACGCAATCCCTCTACCGCTGTACCTAATAACTGCCAGCCCTTCATTCATCAACTCATTCAGAGGAATAAACTTGGTAGGTCCTCCATCAGTTAGGGCTACATTCATCCTGCGAGACTGTAGCTTAGCCTTTTGGCCTTAAACTCCATGTACTAGAAAGAAAGAATAATAATTTTGTAACTGATAATATACCTTAATCCTTTGATTATATACTTGTCTAGATGCCACATTGGCCGTACTAAACGGCCCAAATAAAGTCTACTAAAATTGGTAGACTCGCTTCTCCCTTACGTCAGTGTCATTTGAAACAACTAAGGATAATGTGCTCACGAAAAATAATTAATTATGCCGGGTTTGTGCTGTCAGACTGTGCCGTAATTATGTGGGAAAACAATATAATAACACTAAGATCACTTTTCATCGGTAAATTTTGTTATTTAACCACTATTATTTTAGAAAACACGTTTTTTTAATTCGTTTTTTTGTGTTATTCCAATTAGCCAGTGTTGTCAGTTTATTACTAGGAAGATTTGCGGCGAAACTATGGGAGACAAAATACAAATATTACATCATCTTTCGATCAGGAGAACATTATTTTAAAAATTACATTATTTATTTGATCAGTAAATGATAACTTATCTATATCGACCAAAAAAAATTGAAACCCATGACGTCATACACTAAATATTTTTTTTTAGTTTTTCTAATATTTTGGGTTTCAGATTTTTGCTGAATTGAGCCTGTTTGGTGCATCCGTGAGACACACGTTCCTATAGAGTAGAAATGTGTGGCTTACATCGGAATTTATAATTTTTTATTTATTAGTTTTATGCATGTAACTGGAGTATTGCGTCTTTAAGTCTGTGCTAAATAAACGTATTTTCTTTATTCCTTTAATCTACAAAATAATTATTTAATTCAACCTATTTTGTTAAACTTTCGTCATAATAAATAATGGAGAAAAGGAAAGTTAATAATTTTGAGCAGGCACCCCTCAACACGCACACCTTGACAGTTTGACGACAATAAGTACACGGGCGGTACTCACACATGTCACGCAATTTGGGGACAGTTTTAGCGCGTCGTATGTTTGCATTGCTCTATCTAGACAAGTTTATAATCAAAGCCTAAATCCAATGCCTACCAACATCCAGATTAAACATTAACCAATTAAACTAATTAAAATATTAACTACATAATTCAATTAAAACGCATGTTATTTTTGAGGTGATGAATATTTGTAAATGTAGTGAGACTTTATGTGGGGTAAACGGGGTAAAGATACCTACAATGGCATTTTGTGTCACATTATGGGACAAAAATGCTTGAAAAAACAACATTTTGAATGTATGTTAGTTCTAGTAATGAAGTGAATAGAAATGCAGTAGGTAGGGAATATTTGAAGTTAGTAAAATGTAAAGTTAACTTACCCTTCGCCATTAGTCTGATGTCTGAGGTTTTGGTTGTTCAAGTAAAGTAAGTGTGTTTAGCTGGATTGCTACGGAGTTCCACGCTTCCTGGTAAAACCGAACGACTTGTGGCTGTATCGGAGGGCGTCGTCCCAATACTACATTGGGATTAAACTTCACCAGCTGCCTTGCGGAAACCCTTCTTCGGTCAGTTGATACGAAACGGGGCACTGAGGAAAAAAGACAGAAAAATTTCATCCAAAAACAATGCCTAATCAAGCCTTCGGGATCCGGTGGGATGTGGGAGTAAAAGGGTGGGGGAATATCAGGGGAAACTGCATTTGACTTCGACCTCAATGTTAATGACCTTGATGTCAAGGTCAAATGTATAAAAAGTCGAGAAACGCCTGGAATACCCGGGGTCAACAACTTTCAGGGTCAAGGTCAAACGTATTAAACGTCGGTAAACGTCTGGGACAACCAAGGTTCTTCAACCAAGGATCATGACCTCAAGGTCATGAACATAATCACAAGGTCATACTCAAAATCCCAAGGTCAAATGTACAAAACGTTGGGAAACGCCTGGAACACCCAAAGTGAATTGAGTGACCTTGATCTCAAGGTCATGACAGGACCAGAACCTTCCCACCTATTTATACATTTAAATAGGTGGGAAGGTTCTGGTCCTAGTGGGCCTCAGGTGAAGTGACCTTGAAGTTAAAGGTCATTTATTTAACTTAAAGGTCAAATATATAAAATGTTGGCAAACGTTTGCAATACCCATTAACATTGAGGTCAAGGTAATTAACATTGAGGTTGCTGGTGCTGGTCCAGCTCCACTACCACCGGGGTGTACAAATTGATTAGTTTTGAAACTATTATTATTATTATTGTATTTAGTATTGTATAATGTAGAAGCATTTGTTTTCAAAGTTTGTAAATGTGAGTACCATGGAGCTATTTTATGGTTTTTAGGTTATTATTGGACTTGTTTGACATAAATGAGCATGGCAGTTGAGAGTTTGTCATGCTCACTCAAATGTCTCACTGATGGTGGCGCGTGTGTTGGATCATTCGGTTCCCTTTATAATGGTTGAGCTGAGTGGTGCTAATATTCGCGTCAGGTCCGTGAACGGGCGCTGTCAGTTGAGACTGGTCATCTCTTAGCTGCCAGTTGCTATTTTAATATCTATATTTAGTTTTTATTTTTAATTTATTGACATTGTTCTCACATGATAGCGACAAGAAACATGTAACAGAGATATTTGTAATTGCAAAACACGATTGAAAAGAGTGTCCATGGAGTTTCTTGCACATTCTTCTCCATAGAGATCTACGCTTTGGAATGTGCAATTAGCATCATTTTTTTTCTGACAGACTGACTTCTTGACATTTCAAAAGTGCCTGTAAATGGTTTATTTGAAATAAATGCTTTGAATTTTGAATTTTTGGTCAAGAACATTAACATTGAGGTCAAGGTAATTAACATTGAAGTCAAGGACATTAACATTGAGGTCAAGGTCATTAACATTGAGGTCAAGGTCATTAACATTGAGGTCAAGGACAATAACATTGAGGTCAAGGTTATTAACATTGAGGTCAAGGTCATTAACATTGAGGTCAAGGTAATTAACATTGAGGTCAAGGTAATTAACATTGAGGTCAAGGTCATTAACATTGAGATCAAGGACAATAACATAGGTCAAGGTCATTAACATTGAGGTCAAGGTCATTAACATTGAGGCCAAGGACAATAACATTGAGGTCAAGGTCATTAACATTGAGGTCAAGGTTATTGACATTGAGGTCAAGGTCATTACCATTAAGATCAAGGTCAATAGCAATGAGGGCAAGGACAATAACATTGAGGTCAAGGTCATTAACATTGAGGTCAAGGTCATTAACATTGAGGTCAAGGACAATATCATTGAGGTCAAGGTCATTAACATTGAGGTCAAGGTCATTAACATTGAGGTCAAGGTCATTAACATTGAGGCCAAGGACAATAACATTGAGGTCAAGGTCATTAACATTGAGGTCAAGGTTATTGATATTGAGGTCAAGGTCATTACCATTAAGATCAAGGTCAATAACAATGAGGGCAAGGACAATAACAATGAGGGCAAGGACAATAACATTGAGGTCAAGGTCATTAACATTGAGGTCAAGGACAATAACATTGAGGTCAAGGTCATTGACATTGAGGTCAAGGTCATTGACATTGAGGTCAAGGTCATTAACATTGAGGTCAAGGACATAAACATTGAGGTCAAGGTCATTAACATTGAGGTCAAGGTCATTTTCATTAAGGTCAAGGTCAATAACAATGAGGTCAAGGACAATAACATTGAGGTCAAGGTCATTAACATTGAGGTCAAGGACAATAACATTGAGGTCAAGGTCATTGACATTGAGGTCAAAGTCATTAACATTGAGGTCAAGGACATTAACATTGAGGTCAAGGACAATAATATTGAGGTCAAAGTCATTAACATTGAGGTCAAGGACATTAACATTGAGGTCAAGGACAATAATATTGAGGTCAAGGTCATTAACATTGAGGTCAAGGACAATAACATTGAGGTCAAGGTCATTATCATTGAGGTCAAGGTCATTAACATTGCTGTCCCAGGCGTTTCCCGACCTTTTATACATTTGAACTTGACCTCGTGATCATTAACATTGAGGTCAAGGTCACATGTTTCCCCCGATGTTTCCCACCCTTCTACTCCCACATCCCACCGGATCCCGAAGGTTTGATTAGGCATTGTTTTTGGATGAAATTTTTCTCTTTTTTCCTCAGTGCCCCGTTTCGTATCAACTGACCGAAGAAGGGTTTCCGCAAGGCAGCTGGTGAAGTTTAATCCCAATGTAGCAAAAGTTCACACAAAAACAATTTTGTGTGAAATTAAGTCTTTTTTGTAGCAAAATTTTCTGTCTTTTTTTTTCCTCAGTGCCCCGTTTCGTACACTCCAACCGATAGCAGCGAACTATTTATTAAAGTTCATTTAAGGCAGCATTTGAGGACTGTCAAAATTGTGTCATTGCCGTTTCATATTTCATTCATCTTGTGTTTACGTGAATTTTCCTCGTATTTTAGTTTATTTTGTTATAATAATAATAAAACGGAAAACAGTAAATAGTTCGACGAGGAGGCTTCTCTTCAAGATGATTGATAAATTTAAAGACAAAAAAAGTGAGATTAATCAGAACCCTGCAGAAAAATGCGAAGGCTGGTACAATAATTTCATTTACAGGTATTTATAAAATTGTTCAAATATCCACCGCGGCTTTGATGGACAGCGCGCATCCGAAATGTCAAATTTGCTATGACTCTGGTGCATAAATAAGACTGATATCCATATCATCCAATTCAGGCCTAAAGTTGGTAATCATCGACTCTAGGTCGATTACGGACGTTACGCCCGTTTACGGACATGACGTATATATCAGCACCACTCAACTCTATCATTTTGAGTGATTTCCAATTTCAAACTAATCAATTTGTGCGCCCTAGTGGTAGTGGAGGTAGAACACTACTGAGTCAAGCATTTTTATCTTCAATATAATCCCCCAACTTATAATATGCTTGCCTGCATAGTGTGCATTTAACACAAGTTTTAAATTTAGTTTATATAATTTTTATTATAACATTTCAAACAGAACATCAAAATTATCCAAATTGGAAACTGTTGCACAATGAGGGCGCTTTTTTCCGGGAGTGTTTCACTTCACGACCCTTCTCTTTTTATTCTTCTCAGTGTTCTCTCACTTACGTCTGAAAACAAAAATAACAATTATTTCGTAACAGTTTAATAATACCACTAAAAATAACGCACAATTAAAACAATCAAATGCCATAATATAGTAATAATACAACAGTATGCATATTATTTAATTTAGCCATCATTAACAATAGTAAATGACTGTTAAATCTAAAATGTCTGAATGGTGAAAAATACCTGTTATTGAAAATATTGTTTCTATGTATTGTGTTTAAGAAGTTGTTTCAATTTCTTCAAGAGTTTTCAATGCCTTTACCATTTCACCAGCTCATTGTCGATATCTCCTAAAAATATATTACACAGTGAATAATATTGCAATTTGTTATATATATTTGAAAAGTATCATGCAGTTTTACTAGATATTCAAAACACTAACCTTAAAATTATTGTATCCATCAGTCGCATTTTCTCTGCAGATTTCTGGTTAATCTCATTTTGTTGGTCTTTAAATTTATCAATCATCTTAGAAGTCTCCTCGTCGAACTATTTACTGTTTTCCGCATTTTATAACGAAATACACGAAAATAAGATTCACGTAAACACAATATGCATGAAATATGAAACGTCAATGACACAATTTTGAAAGTCCTTAAATGCTGCCATATATGAACATTAATAAATAATTCGCTGCTATCTTTCCCTGGCCAGAGTTCAATATATATTTTTTCGCTTGTTTTCCGTTTCCCTACGCCTTTCAAACAAACGGCTTTGATCTTTAGAAATATGTTTACACAAGAAATTGCTGGTTGTGTTCTTCAGAATGTACATAGATTTACATAAGCTATGTACATTCTGATTCTTAACCAATATTTCGCAAAGAAAATGCTTTTAAAGGTCAACGGGGCTCTATGCGGGCGCAGGCAGCAGTACGAGTATGTGTGCATTTAACTCCGGCCAAATGTTCAAAGGACTATACGCCTTAATGACAACCGCCCGTTGGTGGGAAACTTGAAATGCAAATTTCAAAATAAAAGTCGATTTTGCTATTTACAATTAATATTAAACATACATTATCATAAACCTATTAATATAACTGTAACTACTCACACGTATTACTATAAAAGACAACGATCACTTAGGTATAGGATACAATGATCTCTTAGATATAGGT
Organism: Mythimna pallens; assembly: GCA_961205895.1. Lineage (NCBI taxonomy): Eukaryota > Metazoa > Arthropoda > Insecta > Lepidoptera > Noctuidae > Mythimna > Mythimna pallens. Next base: position 29,164,364 of record OY540824.1, read on the forward strand.
TACAATGATCTCTTAGATATAGGGTACAATGATCTCTTAGATATAGGATACAATACATATTACTTAGGTATACTTTTAAATCTAACTTCTGACAAACAGTAAAACTACCTACCATTTACCATAATAGGTACTTATGATCTATTATTACAAAAATACTTTTTTTCTATTACTTAATTAATTAAAATACTTATAATTTATGTATTACGGAATTTGCCTATCTATAAGATTACAATCAATTGCCCCAAATTAAAAGAATTAGTAATGTTACAAGTAATACCCAGTTATTTTGATAATGCAATATGAATGATTTATAAAAGTTCAAAACAAGACTCCTCTTAAAGTATACTTAATAGGGCGACTAATTTATCAATTAATTATTTCAAGTAATACAGGCAGTTGTTGAGTCGGAGGTAAGGCACCGAATTGTCGTTATATTCATTGAATTTTCAAGACACTTGGAAACATGTTCCTCTTACTGGAGAAACTGAGGTATTGTAATATTATTCGGCTTTTTAGTTATTTTTATCGTGCTCGTAAAACATTTGTGCAGACAAACGAAGCAAGGCAATCAATACATATCCAGAGTGGTAGTCTGAAAACGGGAGGAAGGCCATCACACTCAGATACACTCCCGTCCAAGCATCGTAGTAGACTCGTTGTAGTTTAAAACACATGTCAACCCGGCGGGTTGCAGATAGATAAGGAATAGCAACCGACAACGGGACCTTATCAAAGAGACCGTCATTCGGTGTAGTCCTTACCATAGCCCATGGCAAGCGGTCACTACTTGGTGTTAAGCGAGCCAGCAGCGGACACGCTGCGATCTAAGTGGAGACGGCAGTATCCTCGCCCGCTATGGTAGTCTGTATGCTGTTATATGACGGTTGCCTGTCCCGATGTTACCCTTCACACTGTCACCTGCCTGCTCATTCCCTTAACTGAATAGTAAGTAGCACTTGAATTACTATAATTCCTAATTTGAGGTAATTTATGAGCATGGGTTCCCGTCCAATGCGCTTCTTTGCCTTCGACATCTGAAATATATAATTCCTATTGCAAAAAAACTCACCAACTCTTTTGCCCCACCTTAGTAAGAATTATATACATCTGTTAGAAGTTACAAATTCACGTTGGTCACCACTATTTACAACTCAATGAGGGAACTTTACATACAATTAAACTAGCTAATCATTAAAAAACATAAAAAATAGTGCTATTTAAGTAGTAAATAAATATTATCTATATAAATATATATTCTATGAAGTAAATATAAGTGAATTTATATATACTCTAATAATTGAAAAGAATTTTTAAAACGCCCTTAATCCAAGCAGAACTATCCATCTCACACGTCAGTCTTATGAGCCTTCGATAATCTTTCCAAATGCCAGCAGCTTGAACAATCTTGGCGAACCGGGGGCGATGAGTGAAAGTGTTCTGGCATGGACTGAGGGCTCCGTATTAACAACACCCAGTCACCCTGCCGAGTGACTCTACGCGCAGTCAACGTCAACTTAACGCGACTTACCAGATCCCCCACCCGAGTGGCAAGGGAATCACCTAGGGCAGTGATAGATTATTGCTTTTTTTTTCAACGAAATAGATTATTGCTTTTTTTTTCAACGTAAATGAATTTACAATAATGTTCCAAACAAAAAACGGAACATAAGTTAAAATCATACATGTAACTTACTGTACTTAGTTTGTAAATTTCAAAAGCAAGGAACTAAACATAACGAATTCGAAATTATCATAATTTAATGGACGCTAATTAAGTATACTTTTAAAATAACAAATTAACAACCTGCCTATAAAGTCACTCAACAAAACACGAGAGCGAAGTAAATTCTCAACAGCTATAAAATATATGGCAAACATATTAAATATTTATCAAAAAAAAAACTTGTTGGTTCGATACAAACATAAAGTCACGGAAGACCATTTGTTCTATTTTCCTACATTATTCAGTACTTGCTATTATTAATTATTCTATGAATGTCATGTTACTCCAGCTTTATATCGAACAAATCAGAGTCCACTGGCGAAAGTAACAGAATACACCAAAACTTGAATTAAAACACCAAACTTCAAATAAATGAGTGGACCAGGGACGCGGTAAAATTATGAAGGGATAGAAAACAGGAACCGACAACGTTTACTTAACGCAAGATAATGCTGCTTTCAAATGATTACATCCAAAATTTAAATAATAATATAACAAGGAGTTATCACAATAATTCATAATGATTACTCTGTTCCACTATTTATGAGTCCTGATTATCAATGATGGATTGTCACCAGTTTCACCTTTGAGATGGTTATATTAATAACGGAGATATAAAGTTACTGCGCTCTATTGACGTCTTGCTCGCACGACACCTCCGTCACGTGTAGTGCAAGCGAGAAATAATAGCGCCTTAACCATTGGTATTGTACTGGTGCAGAGGACACATCACGTGAAAACAAAGTTGTCTATCGCCAGTGGATACACCAAAACTGAACTGATCAGTACACAATGAAAACAAATTCACGGCAACCGAACTGTTACTTGGTATGTAGAGGCCCTGACGTTTCGGATAACACTTGCGTACGGCCCAAGGCACTTGTAAAATTTTACTAAAATATTAACTATTTGCCGACTCATCGCACTGCCGTAAGACTTAACCCACCTTACTTCAAGATGGAAGGTAGTTTAAGTCTAAAGGCTATCCTTCAGCTTGTTACTCCCGGAACCTCTGGGACTAAACCATTATAAATAAATAGCTCTGTCAAATTACTATACCATTTTATCGTAAAGCAACCATTATTATAAGAAGAAAGCAAAAAAAACTCATTTTAATAAAAGAGTTTAATAAATGTTAACTATTTTTCTATTGGAAACGTATTTTTTTTGAAAAATTACATAGTCCTGGAGATAAAAAAACTTTTGAGACCAAAATATTCAATAGTCTAACAAGATTTCGGGAATTAAGGCTGGAATTTTACCAAAACTATGATGAAAGGGGTACCTAATAAACAAAAATGTTATGTTCTTATAATTATTTTATCCAAGGAGCGCATCATTATAAACCATTTCATTCCAGTTGGTATCCATAATGACCTTGCAGTAGGAAGCGCTCTTTGACCAAAACATAGTTTGCAATATAGTAATGGAGTAATGGAAGCATTCAGTACCCTTTCAGCCGAACGGGGAGTGCCAAGACACAACTAAAGACAGACGGGTGTTCTAGGTGGTAAATTATGCGATCACAGCATGAAGGAAAAGGGTTTAAGGCAAAGAAATGAGTAAAGATGCTAAGATAGCATGAAATACCGCAGGGTTGAAAAACATGACCATGCCTGGTGATCCAGCAAACCCTGGGGTTAAAATTATGGTCATAAAGGAAGGTTAAAAATATTTATTAGAACGTATTTTTCTTCAGCCATAAGGGGGAGCTGGAGCGTAATCAACCCGTCATATACCATAGCTGATTTTAAAGAGGACTTTACTTGAGCAGGGCTCGAAGTTGATCGTTCAACTGGCAGGGGAGTGAAGGTTCCCATCGCTCAGTAACAGTCCGTTTAGTTGCCTCTTATCCTATGACACCAAACAACGAGTAACTTAGTAAAAATCAAAAGATGTTTCGCATCAGGTGGCCACCTCGTCATTTGTAGACTCGAACTCCAGTTTGACGTCACTGCCAAGACCATCGACATCCTCATTCTCAGAAGCATTCAGCATGTTCAAGGTAACCTGGAAAATTCATTAATTATTACCAAATACGAAGAGAGGTTCACTCAGGGAAATATGTTATTTTTCTTCTTATAATAGAACATCAATAATAATAATTTATAATGAAAAGGTCTATTCGTCTATGTGACAAACAGTTTCAAATTTAGTAGAGTATCAGTTAACTGGGAATTGCTGTCAAACGTGGTACAAAGTTACGATTTCCTGAATTTACAACCGTGATAATGCAAACAGAGATTTGATTCAAGGTAATGAGAATCCAAATACTACTGATACTATTCAAGTGACATAACGATTATGCTGAAGCAATAATTAACAAAGCGCTGTTTTTTTATATATAAAATATTAATTTAACAAAAAATGTGCATCAAAACTATTTGTAACAATAAATTGTGCTGTATCACTGTTTAACAAACCAGACTAGATAAAGTCAGGGATACACTAAGTTCGATAGCATTGTTGCAGGGTTTTAAGGTACACGGATTGCTCACAGGGAAAATCCCTTCAAAATGTGCATGAGCTTAGCAAGTTAAACAGTGTTTAAAATTCTAAAAGAAGATAACTGAAAATATACTACAACTCATCTAAATTCATACATATTTTGTTGGAATATATGCATGTGTGTAAACATGAAGAAACGGAATCGGATAAGTCCAGTTAAATTAGATCATAACATATTTTGTTGGAATATATGCATGTGTGTAAACATGAAGAAACGGAATCGGATAAGTCCAGTTAAATTAGATCATAACATAGGGGTAGGTTACAATAATTCGCACCCAGCTGAAAATTGATAGGATTGTTCAAAACACCATCATAAATGAAAACCATACTCCGGTTTGCGGTCCCTTGAAGCTGTGAAAAAAAATTAAACTTCTAGATTAACGAAAAAAAAATATGGTTGTTGTCCGTTTTTTCCTTAGGAAAAAAAAACTGATCTACAATTTTTGTCGAAGCTAATTTTATGATAAAACTTACCGTTTTGCAAAAAAATGCGAAAAACTCATTTTTGTGAACCTTGACCCCGAGTATGTTTTTTCCCAGGTGTCGGATCGATGAGGACTTCTTAGATTTTATTATGATGGTGTTTTGAACAATCCTACCAATTTTCAGCTGGGTGCGAATTTTTGTAACCTTGGATGTCTAAATTGACCGGACTAGATAGTAATACTTTAAATACTACTTCTGCCAATAGTAATTCATTTACTATTAATAATAATTTTTAATGATTTTCTTCAAGAAACTTGTTATTTCCAGGGGTTTTTTTTACTATGATTGATGTGAAATGAAAAAGATGAGTTGTTGATACCAATACTACGAAGGACATATTAAAATAATGCTACCATGAAAATCTACAAAAAATAATTGAAGTTTTATATCAAAAAAAGTAAAATGTTAACTAATCAAATTAGACTGTTCTTTCAAAAATGTCTTTGTTCACTAACAACCCAAATTAAATTCGCGGGTAGTACCTAGATGAGGATGGCACAAGACCCTGAGGATTGGCACAAGAAAATAGAGGCTTATGCCCAGCAGTGGGCGAAGTCAGCAGTAGATAATTACGAAACTAAATTTTTTGCAATTTTTATTTTCTTGTCTTCAAGATAGGGTACAAAGCATTTTGGGAACACATTTATTGCGCGCACAGCTAAGGAGTGGAATTCCCTACTGGTGTCTGTGTTTCCTGATAGCTAAAAGCTAGGAGTCTTTAAGTCAAGAGTGAATAGGTTACTTCTAGGCAAGCGTGCTCCATCGTCGGCCACATCATCGCTTACCATCAGGTAAGATAGTGGGCAAACGCGAGCCTAATATAAAATAGGACGGATATGTAAGAGCTGATAGTTTTGGTTTAACTAAGCGTTCATTAAATAAGACATCTCTATCTCTCAAAATCATCTTCTTTCTATCAGCAAAATATATAAATTATATAATTGTAGTCTAGGTTGTGCTTAATGATGAAAACGAAAATATTTATCTCCACATAATGAATTATCTGTTCAAAACTGAACAAATAGTAATACTCACAAAAAAGCCTAACAAAATAAAATGGCTCATGCAACCTTTTGAAGAAAAAGACTTCTAACTAACAAAAAAAAAAGAAACTAATTGGTTGCTTAGTCAGTGATTTATAAACCTCTGCGTTCTGGCCCAACGCTGTAGGTGGTGGTAGCAGGGGTGGGTGAATGGCGCTCAGTGTCACTGGCGCCACGCGGGCGACCGGCGCCAAACGAGGTACTAACACCAAACGAGGTACCGGCGACGCACAGGTTACTGGCGCAAGGTGAGGTACCGGCTTCTTATGGCTGGTGACAGTACTACTGACCTGCCGGGTAGGAATGGGAATGCCGGCGTCTTCGAACGCCTTCTTCTTCAAGGTGGTACGAATTTGAGATCTGAAACAATATGGAAATAGTAAATTAGTTTCATTAAAAAAAAAATTAAATGATTTTTTTTTTGTCAGTTTAAACTAGATGAAACACCGAAACAAACTCAGTGGGTCAAAGTCTCTTTTACAGTTCATACAGCAAATATGTAATGTTCAAATCGAACCATGCAGCTTAGTGCCTGAGATGGTCTTTTCAGAAGGAGACTGGACAGGTCCACTCAAATCTGTGGGCTTTTTCCACACAGATGTAAGTGGACTTGTCCAGTCAGTGCAAGCATTTATCAATATTCGTATAGTTCAACTCAGGACTACTAAGGTGCTCAATAACTTGACGGCCTACCCAAATGTCCTTACATTTGGGTAGGCCGCAGAAAATGCTCAAATTGCCAGACATACCTATGTTAAAATTACTAAAAAGAAAAAAATAAATCCACATAGTCCTCACAATCACAATAATAAAATGAAATATATAAAACAAAGTTTAAAAAAATTTAATACTTTAATAAAGTAAATATTTATGGCAAACATTAATTTTGTAAATTTCAAATGGCATAAAATAATTATTTATGTAAAATTGTAAAAAATTATAAAAAGCACAATTAAGAACTAAAATACCTAGTACACTATGATACAATTGTGTAACATAATCAGCCTTTTAATGTTCCCACTGCTGGGGCTCAGGCCTTGTCTATCTAGGAGAGCGAATGGGCCGTAATCCACCACGCGAGCCCAGTGCAGATTGGTGAATGTCAAAGTCAAAAGTATTTATTTCACATAGGCCTACATGGGCACTTATAAAACGTCAGAAGCTAGTGCATGGTTCCAAATTGGTCGTTTCCTATGGAGAAGAACCGGAAAGAAACTCCATGGTTACTCTTTTAAAAAAGTGATTGTTTACAATATTTTCATATTACAGTAATAATAGACATTATGTAAGAACAGTGTAGACCAGTCGATATTGTACCCAAAAGCACAATAAAAATAATCATATTAAAAAAAAGTGAGTCGTAATAGGAAGTAACTTAAGAATTCGCGAAGTCCACAGTATTCTCACATTCACATTTAAAAAAAATAGGCTATATAAAAAAATATTACATGTCAACAAGAGAAAATTACTAACGAATTTATGGTGGTTGGCGTCTAATAATATAAAAAATATTGCAAAAGCAATGTGTAAGAAAAGAAAAAAGAAAATGTACATATTACAACAAATATGGAGCAATTTATAGATAGATGTACACAATATTATGAGTTACCAGGGGGCCACATGTGCAGAAGCAGTCATTGCCAAACAAGCGTGTCTTTGACATAGTCTTTAACCTTGTAATGACACAATGTCACATGTCTTCGAATTTTTGGTTTTAGGACATGCCGGTTTCCTCCTCACGATGTTTTCCTTCACCGTTTAGAGAGCAGTATTGATGAAATAAATTACACAAAGTAATGCGCATGGCTGGATTTGAACCCGCGATTGTAAGTCGGGGTGAAATAAATTACACAAAATAATGCGCATGGCTGGGTTTGAACCCGCGAAGTAAGTCGGGGCCGTTACCACTCGGCCACCACTGCTCCGTAATGTTGGTGATTACCGCTGAGAGGTTATTTATAACCAAGCCGAAGGCGAGGGTCTCTTAAGAGAGCCGAGGACGATAGTCACCAATATTCACGAATATCACACTTGTGAAGAAAAATAATTTAACTAACCATATATTCAAAAGCAAAACTTTGTGATATGTAAATGTAAATAATTAAATCTGGTTTTTCTTATGCGTGCGCATTTTTTTTTTTTTCTTCGCCCCATTCGGCGTGACTATACCGCCTTGTTATCAGTTACTTATAATAAATCTGTAGAAGTGAAAATTCTGTACCTACATTGAAAAAATCAAAAAAAATAAATGGCAGTAGACCGACATGGTTAGTAGACCGACACAAAACCCAAAAAAATTATTTAAAAAAATTTTGTCTGTCTATCTGATTGTTCAAGCATCACGCAAAAACTACCGCTTCGATTACGATGAAAATTGGTATAATTATTTTTTAATTTCCTCGGCAACACACTGGGTACTTTTTATTCCGGAAAACAAACTTAATTTTGCGGTTCGATCCCTAGACCTGATTACTGTACCAACCGTAAATAATAAGTTTGTCGTAGGTTACGTCACCCGCAGTGAAGTTCACTAAGGGGCGCTGCATACGGCTAAAATACTATAATATTTTATCATATAATACAATATCGCTCGCCATACAATTCAATGGACTATCACACACGACGAAGATAATAAATAATATTTCATATTTTCGTATCTTAAGATGAACTTGTATGGCGAGCGATATTGTATCTTAAGATAAAAATAAAAGGAGAAACTGACTGACTGACATATCAACACACAGCAGAAACTACTGGCACTAGGAACGTGAAATTTTATACTATGTTTTCTTTTGTGACGTAGACGAGCACTAAGAGAGATTTTCCAAAATTTACCCCCAAGATGAAACGGGGATCTAAAGTTTGTACGGAGAAACCTATTTTCACGCGGACGAAGCCGTGGGCAGAAGCTAGTATTTAAATATATTTTTTAGGTTACATTGGAATGCGGGTTTTTTTGTGGTGGGAAATCATCCAATGACTTTTCGCGCTCTTAGGCGGAGCGGTCGTATCAAAGTTTTACTGTCTAACACCCACTCCCGTTCAGAAAAATGGCAAAGAAAGAACAGGAGTGGGTTTTTAGTCAGTTAAAGTCTGACACTATCTCCCGCTCCGCCCAAGAGAGGGGGATGTCATTAGATGATTTACCCACCCTAAAAAAAAACACATTCTAATGTTTTTGCAGTATTTAGCAGCAAATGTCAACTTTCTCAACAAGTTTCGCTGAGGAAGTCAATAGGTAAGTACTACTCGTACAATAAAATTCTTAGCTCCATTTTCCAAGATCGCGCCTGACTCAATGTTCCTATATATTGTCCAGTTGTGCAGACACTTGAAATACATAATTACACCGATTTTCACAATATCCACTGTGAATTAATTTGCTAATAATTAAAACGGACACTGAATTTCGAAAAATCACGCCAAAAAAATGGCGGCCACAGATAAATAAAAACCAACTTTATTTGAATGAACGACTTATACATGACATTGCATGAAATAAGCAAGTAAAATACTAATTTATAGGTAGATACTATTGAACGCAATAACCTAATGTATTTCTTTTTTATTCCTATTGCTCTTTTTAAGAAAAAAAGAGGGGAGTTTTAGCGGAATATCTTCAAGAATAGTTGCGAGTTGCTGACGATTCGGACACTTTCCGAATCGACACATTTTATTTTCTATTTGTTTGAAAAAAGTTTTATAATAAAATAAAAACAAAATATTACCCGAAGTTGCCGCCTTAAATCCAGACTAATATAGTTTTGGTAACGCTTTTTTTCCCTCTAAATTATATTTTAAACCTTTTTATCTGGCTGTACTAAGCTGTGTGTGTCCGAATCGTCAGCAGGAACGTGCGAGCAATACTATATATAATATAAGCCCGGCTTTTATGTGAAAATAAATAATACCTCACATCTAAATCATAGAACACAACAAATTAATTAAATAAAATAAAAATCTAAACTTTACACTTCGCGCGCCTACGCGGTTACGCTAAGTTGCCATTTCGTAATTAATTTGTTTTGTAAGTAGAAAACTTGTTGACACACCAGTCTTTATTTTAAATGTAAACGTTTTATAATATTAGTTATTTCTATTTCTTTGAATCTTAAATAATTATCTTGTTGCCTTGCATTGCGTACAGTTCATTTGTTTTGTAAGGATGAAACTTGTTGATATACGCCATTATAAAAATTGTAAAATTGTTTGAAATAAAGTTATATTTATTAAAAAAAAAAACATTATATTTACCTATCTAAGTGTTTAGTACCTTACAATAGTAAAATCTATACATGTAGGTAATGTTAAAATATCTCAATAAATAAATGTTGTGCACACCATCTGAGCAAGTGTGTTGAGAAAATCTTTTTAGTAACGCGTAACTACTGGTTATAGTCCGGTCAATTTAGACATTCGTAGGTGCCTAAAATCCCAAGCTGAAAATCAGTAAAATTGTTCAAAACATAATTATAAATACGAGTAATATTTAAAAGTTTCCCATCATTCCCGTGTTTGGAAAAAAAATATTCAAGGTCAAAATGCACACGTTTCCACGCCACCTATGAGGGAAGTTATCACCAACGGCATCCGCTTTCTTCTTTCTATGTACGGAGCTCCACTTGAACTTGGTAATATACCCGAAAAAGATGTTGATGAGCAGCAACTGAGGTTGGAGGAAGACAAGCTAATTGAACTTGTTTTTTTATTTTTAGTATTTTTAACGAAACATGCATATCGATGCTTATCTAAACAGGTAGTTTTTTTAGGGGCTCCGTACATAGAAATAAGAAAGCGGATGCCGTTGGTGACAACTTCTTGTTGGATAAAACGCGCTAAGTACACTACCGCATAGGTGGCGTGGAAACTTGAGCATAATATGACGATAACAACTTTTTTAACTTTTTGAATCGTTATATCTCAGAAACGGTGGCTCGTAGGAAAAAGTATTAATCCATTTTATATAGATAATTTTATGGTCTACAATTTTTGTATAAGGTACTTTTATGATAAAACTTACCGTTTTGCTGAAAATCGCGAAAAACTCATTTTTTTGACCTTGAATAATTTTTTTTTCCATACACGGGAATGATGGGGAACTTTTAAATATTATTTATAATTATGTTTTGAACAATTTTACTGATTTTCAGCTTGTTGGGATTTTATGTACCTTACATTTTTTGGTCTAGATTGACCGGACTATTACGCATTATTATACAATTCGCACGGCAGCCGAAATGCTCAAGAGAATCATTATATATAGGGTGACTGGCAATTAGTGTACGATACTTAAACACGTGATTGTGCTCATTATAACAAACAATTTATATTATGGGAGCAAAGCCGAAATCGCGAAAAAAATATCAGCTGTTCAGTACATTAGGCAAACATAAATGGACTGCACAGCTGATTTCGCGATTTCAGGTTTGTTCCAATAGTAAAACTTGACATTTTAATTGCGGTCCACAATTAAAAAGTACCCCTCAGTCAAACTTAAAGTGTGCAAGTCCTATAGTAAGGTACCTACAGAAAGGAGATTGGGCAAGTTACTATGACACTTGGTTGCGTAACTTTTGACATAGTATAGTAGTGAAAATTAGACTCAAAAAAGGGGTAGTGTCATGGTTTAAAACAGGTATAAATTTAAAATGATAATTTATGGGGTTTTTGAAAAAAAAAAAATTAGTTGAGTATTGAGGTTATGTTACATCTTAAAACAATTAATTTTGAAACCTTGCCTCCAGGGCATGGAATCAGTTTTCTCTCTGATTTGGCGGCTAGGCAGTGGGTGTGCTAATTAAAGAGAACAATAACACAGCGCGACATATTGTTTTAAGTCTACTAGATCAAATCACCATGGACGTAAAAACGTTTTAACAATTCACTTCACAGCGACACACAAAAAGGGTCAAATCCCTCGATGTGCGAACGTGGAAGAATCCTAAAACTCAACACGACACAAATTTATATTTGTTAGCAGAGAAAGCTAAAAACAATATTCTCGGCTTGCCAGCAGTTAACACGGTAAACGATATTTTGTCTGACATTTCATCGAGTAGTGTTGTGACACATCAATATGTTATAACGTTATCGATTATATCTTAATTGTTTTATTTTTGCCAAGAAATTGCTTTCTAACGAAAGAAATATTAACATAATTATAGAAAAATTATAATGAGAACTCTTAATATTTTTTAGTTGCGAATGCAGATTGTTTTGTTTACCGACGATTTACAATAATGTTTAACCGATCGATTATACATAAGAAAGGAGTCGCTTCATTGTAATGGAACAAATGGCGTATTTGTGTTAAATACTAATTAAAATGAAAATAGGAAACAAATGATTACAATGAATTTAAGTAAAAAATCAATAAAAATAATAGTTATGAATTATACAATAACTCAAAAGGCCATACGCGTCAAAAAGTGAATCTATAAGTGCCCAATCTCCTTTAATCATTAAATCATTGCATGACAATTCCAATAAATCAAGCCACGGCTAGGATACATTACATTAGTTTCAGACCAGTTCGATATGCCCCTTTCCCTTCTCCTTTTAGTCACTCATCGAGTACACGTGCAAACATGCAATGCGACAAACCAAGCCCACCCTAAGATAGTTGGGGTGGGCTTAATCTTACCTCCCACCTCCGCCTACTCGAGTTAGGGATCGGTTTCTATACCGGTAATATCTATTTCTGTTTCAAAACGGAAAAATATGCATACCATGCTTTTGTTCGCCACTTTTACGAACCAAAGGTCAACCAGCTAACCAAATGAAAACCAATAATAATATTTTTATCCCGTAACAAAAACATTGTAAAGCTGAAAACACAACAAAACGTAAATTATTGACATTTCGTGCTCACCTAAGCTTTTCACAGAATCAACAACACCAGTTAATTATCATTTTTCACCTCACACAATTACACTGTTCGGCTGCCTCAATACGATTAAATTAAACTGCGTGGGACAGACCGCAAACCGCAGCATCGCGCGTCGTGTAGACGATGCAATTTTGCGCAGCTGCTTTACGCATCCGCAATGCAGACCAACGCCCACCCACACCTACTAGAGGAAAATGAAGCCACTGGGCTTCTGTCGGAAATATAGATACCAGTAGACAACAAAATAATTAGCAACTATATTGCTCGAATAGTAAAACTTCTAATTAAAGATCCTATAACATTGGGGGACACCAACCAACATTAATGTAAACGAACGAACCTTCTTGAAATACGCTTTTGCGATATAAATCTGCTCTAAAATAGGAAAATGTGAACACTAATTTACTGAATATTATTGAGCTTGGTTCTCTTTGCGAATGATCCAAAAACTTCTAAACTGAATAAAACAACCCCTGGACAAAGAACACATCGTGCAATACTAACATAGTGTGCTCACCTCAAGTTTTCACAGAATCGACAACGCCATTCAATTACCATTTTTCACAACACACGACTACACGGTTCGTGAGGCGAGAGCGATGCAGGGTGGGGCGTTGCAGAAGAAGGGGCCAACGTACAGCGCATGTGCATAGCGCAATGCGGAGGACGCACAAGATATTCACAAAATCAAAACAGCTCAATTCCCGGGGGCATGAATGTGTACCAATATTACCAATAAAGATTCGGAGCCCAATAATAAATTTCAATTTTGTTTTTTTAAAAGATTCCGCAAACATTAACGCTCGGCGCCCTTTTAAGCACTCTAAGCACATAATTGCGACAGCACAAATACTAAACAAAATAGACGCTCCTAGTAGCAACATAAAGACTATTTTGTAGTGGTCATGGTTGAAAAGCTAGTTGTTTCATCCAACGCAATCAACTTTTGCGATATAAAATTGCTCTAAAATAGGGAAAATGTGAACACTAATCTACTGAATATTATTGAGCTTGGTTCTCTTTGCGAATGATCCAAAAACTTCTAAACTGAATAAATCACCACGGGACAAAGAACACATCGGGCAATACTAACATAGTATGCTCACCTCAGGTTTTCACAGAATCAACAAAAACATTTTTAACAACACACGAATATACTGCTCGACTACTTCGACACGAAGAAATCAATCTAAGTGAAGCCAGAGTGATGCGGGGTGGGGCGTTGCAGATGAAGGGGCAAACGTACAGCGCATGTGCATAGCGCAATGCGGAGGACGCACAAGATATTTACACAATCAAAACAGCTCAACTCCCGAGGGCATGTATTTGTACCAATATTACTTATAAAGATTCGGAGCCCAATGATAAACTTAAATTTTGTTTTTTTTAAAGATTCCGAAAACATTAAGGCGCGACGCTCTTTAAAGCACTCTAAGCACAAATACAAAACAAAATAGACGCTCCTAGTAGCACAATAAAGAATATTTTGTAGTGATAATGGTTGAAAAGCTTGTTGTTTCATACAACGCTATTCACTTTTGGGATATAAAACTGCTCTACACTGTTCAACTATCTCGACCCGAACAAATCAATCTACGTGAAGCGAAGCGATGCGGGGTGGGGCGTTGCAGATGAAGGGTCAAACGTACAGCGCATGTGCATAGTGCAATGCGGAGGAAGCACAAGATATTTACTAAATCAAAACAGCTCAACTCCCGAGGGCATGTATTTGTACCTATATTACTTATGAAGATTAGAAACCCAATGATAAACTTAAATTTTGTTTTTCTAAAAGATTCCGAAAACATTAACGCGCGGCGCTCTTTTACGCACTCTAAGGACATAATTGCGACAGCACACATACTAAACAAAATAGACGCTGCCAGTAGCAACATAAAGAATATTTTGTTCTGATAATGGTTGAAAACCTTGTTGTTTCATCCAACGCAATCCACTTTTGCGATATAAAATTGCTCTAAAATAGGAAAATGTGAACACTGGTTTACTGAATATTATTGAGCTTAGTTTTCTTTGCGTATGTTCCAAAAAGATATACACTGAATAAATCAACAAGGGACAAAGAACACATCGGGCAATACTAACATTGTGTGCTCACCTCAGGTTTTCACAGAATCGACAACGCCATTCAATTACCATTTTTCACAACACACGACTACACGGTTCGACTACCTCGACCCGAATAAATCAATCTACATGAGGCGAGAGCGATGCGGGGTGGGGCGTTGCAGAAGAAGGGGCCAACGTACAGCGCATGTGCATAGCGCAATGCGGAGGACGCACAAGATATTTACAAAATCAAAACAGCTGAACTCCCGGGGGCATGTATGTGTACCAATATTACCAATGAAGATTCGGAGCCCAATAATAAATTTCAATTTTGTTTTTTTAAAAGATTCCGAAAACATTAACGCTCGGCGCCCTTTTAAGCACTCTAAGCACATAATTGCGACAGCATAAACACTAAACAAAATAGACGCTCCTAGTAGCAACATAAAGACTATTTTGTAGTGGTCATGGTTGAAAAGCTAGCTGTTTCATCCAACGCAATCAACTTTTGCGATATAAAATTGCTCTAAAATAGGAAAATGTGAACTCTAATCTACTGAATATTATTGAGCTTGGTTCTCTTTGCGAATGATCCGAAAACTTCTAAACTGAATAAATCACCACGGGACAAAGAACACATCGGGCAATATTAACATAGTGTGCTCACCTCAGGTTTTCACAGAATCGACAACGCCATTCAATTACCATTTTTCACAACACACGACTACACGGTTCGACTACCTCGACACGAATAAATCAATCTACGTGAGGCGAGAGCGATGCGGGGTGGGGCGTTGCAGAAGAAGGGGCCAACGTACAGCGCATGTGCATAGCGCAATGCGGAGGACGCACAAGATATTCACAAAATCAAAACAGCTCAATTCCCGGGGGCATGTATGTGTACCAATATTACCAATAAAGATTCGGAGCCCAATAATAAATTTCAATTTTGTTTTTTTTAAAGATTCCGAAAACATTAACGCTCGGCGCCCTTTTAAGCACTCTAAGCACATAATTGCGACAGCATAAACACTAAACAAAATAGACGCTCCTAGTAGCAACATAAAGACTATTTTGTAGTGGTCATGGTTGAAAAGCTAGCTGTTTCATCCAACGCAATCAACTTTTGCGATATAAAATTGCTCTAAAATAGGAAAATGTGAACACTAATCTACTGAATATTATTGAGCTTGGTTCTCTTTGCGAATGATCCAAAAACTTCTAAACTGAATAAATCACCACGGGACAAAGAACACATCGGGCAATACTAACATAGTGTGCTCACCTCAGGTTTTCACAGAATAAAAAAAAAAACATTTTTCACAATACACGACTACACTGTTCGACTACTTCGACACGAATAAATCAATCTACGTGAAGCCAGAGTGATACGGGGTGGGGCGTTGCAGATGAAGGGGCAAACGTACAGCGCATGTGCATAGCGCAATGCGGAGGACGCACAAGATATTTAAAAAATCAAAACAGCTCAACTTCCGGGGGCATGTATGTGAACCAATATTACCAATGAAGATTCGGAGCACAATGATAAATATTCAATTTTGTTTTTTTAAAAGATTCCGAAAACATTTAACGCTCGGCGCTCTTTTAAGCACTCTAAGCACATAATTGCGACAGCACAAATACTAAACAAAATAGACGCTCTTAGTAGCAACATACAGACTATTTTGTAGAGATCATGGTTGAAAAGCTAGTTGTTTCATGCAACGCAAATCAACTTTTGCGATATAAAATTGCTCTAAAATAGGAAAATGTAAACACTAATTTACTGAATATTATTGAGCTTGGTTCTCTTAGCGAATGATCCAAAAGCTTCTAAACTGAATAACAACACGGGACAAAGAACACATCGGGCAATACTAACATAGTGTGCTCACCTCAGGTTTTCACAGAATCGACAACGCCATTCAATTACCATTTTTCACAACACACGACTACACGGTTCGACTACCTCGACACGAATAAATCAATCTACGTGAGGCGAGAGCGATGCGGGGTGGGGCGTTGCAGATGAAGGGGCCAACGTACAGCGCATGTGCATAGCGCAATGCGGAGGACGCAAAAGATATTTACAAAATCAAAACAGCTCAACTCCCGGGGGCATGTATGTGTACCAATATTACCAATAAAGATTCGGAGCCCAATAATAAATTTCAATTTTGTTTTTTTAAAAGATTCCGAAAACATTTAACGCTCGGCGCTCTTTTAAGCACTCTAAGCACATAATTGCGATAGCACAAAAATTAAACAAAATAGACGCTCCTAGTAGGTACACAAAGAATATTTTGTAGTGATCATGGTTGAAAAGCTAGTTGTTTCATCCCACGCAATCAACTTTTGGGATATAAAACTGCTCTAAAATAGAAAAATGTGAACACTGGTTTACTGAATATTATAGAGCTTGGTTTACTTTGCGTGTGTTCCAAAAAATTATAAACTGAATAAATCAACAAGGGACAAAGAACACATCGGGCAATACTTACATAGTGTGCTCACCTTAGGTTTTCACAGAATGGACAACGCCATTCAATTACCATTTTTCACAACACACGACTGTACTGTTCTACTATCTCGACACGAATAAATCAATCTACGTGAGGCGAGAGCGATGCGGGGTGGGGCGTTGCAGATGAAGGGGCCAACGTACAGCGCAAGTGCATAGCGCAATGCGGAGAACGCACAAGATATTTACAAAATCAAAACAGCTCAACTCCCGGGGGCATGTATTTGTACCAATATTACTTATGAAGATTAGAAACCCAATGATAAACTTAAATTTTGTTTTTCTAAAAGATTCCGAAAACATTAACGCGCGGCGCTCTTTTACGCACTCTAAGCACATAATTGCGACAGCACACGTACTAAACAAAATAGACGCTCCTAGTAGCAACATAAAGACTATTTTGTAGTGGTCATGGTTGAAAAGCTAGTTGTTTCATCCAACGCAATCAACTTTTGCGATATAAAATTGCTCTAAAATAGGAAAATGTGAACACTAATCTACTGAATATTATTGAGCTTGGTTCTCTTTGCGAATGATCCAAAAACTTCTAAACTGAATAAATCACCACGGGACAAAGAACACATCGGGCAATACTAACATAGTGTGCTCACTTCAGGTTTTCACAGAATCGACAACGCCATTCAATTACCATTTTTCACAACACACGACTACACGGTTCGACTACCTCGACACGAATAAATCAATCTACGTGAGGCGAGAGCGATGCGGGGTGGGGCGTTGCAGAAGAAGGGGCCAACGTACAGCGCATCTGCATAGCGCAATGCGGAGGACGCACAAGATATTTACAAAATCAAAACAGCTCAACTCCCGGGGGCATGTATTTGTAACAATATTACTTATGAAGATTCGGAACCCAATGATAAATTTTCAATTTTGTTTTTTTAAAAGATTCCGAAAACATTAACGCGCGGCGCTCTTTTACGCACTCTAAGCACATAATTGCGACAGCACACATACTAAACAAAATAGACGCTCCTAGTAGCAACATAAAGACTATTTTGTAGTGGTCATGGTTGAAAAGCCAGTTGTTTCATCCAACGCAATCAACTTTTGCGATATAAAATTGCTCTAAAATAGGAAAATGTGAACTCTAATCTACTGAATATTATTGAGCTTGGTTCTCTTTGCGAATGATCCGAAAACTTCTAAACTGAATAAATCACCACGGGACAAAGAACACATCGGGCAATACTAACATAGTGTGCTCACCTCAGGTTTTCACAGAATCGACAACGCCATTCAATTACCATTTTTCACAACACACGACTACACGGTTCGACTACCTCGACACGAATAAATCAATCTACGTGAGGCCAGAGTGATACGGGGTGGGGCGTTGCAGATGAAGGGGCAAACGTACAGCGCATGTGCATAGCGCAATGCGGAGGACGCACAAGATATTTACAAAATCAAAACAGCTCAACTCCCGAGGGCATGTATTTGTACCAATATTACTTATAAAGATTCGGAGCCCAATGATAAACTTTAATTTTGTTTTTTTTAAAGATTCCGAAAACATTAAGGCGCGACGCTCTCTAAAGCACTCTAAGCACAAATACTAAACAAAATAGACGCTCCTAGTAGCACAATAAAGAATATTTTGTAGTGATAATGGTTGAAAAGCTTGTTGTTTCATCCAACGCTATCCACTTTTGGGATATAAAACTGCTCTACACTGTTCAACTATCTCGACCCGAACAAATCAATCTACGTGAAGCGAAGCGATGCGGGGTGGGGCGTTGCAGATGAAGGGACAAACGTACAGCGCATGTGCATAGTGCAATGCGGAGGACGCACAAGATATTTACTAAATCAAAACAGCTCAACTCCCGAGGGCATGTATTTGTACCAATATTACTTATGAAGATTAGAAACCCAATGATAAACTTAAATTTTGTTTTTCTAAAAGATTCCGAAAACATTAACGCGCGGCGCTCTTTTACGCACTCTAAGCACATAATTGCGACAGCATAAACACTAAACAAAATAGACGCTCCCAGTAGCAACATAAAGAATATTTTGTACTGATAATGGTTGTAAACCTTGTTGTTTCATCCAACGCAATCCACTTTTGCGATATAAAATTGCTCTAAAATAGGAAAATGTGAACACTAATCTACTGAATATTATTGAGCTTGGTTCTCTTTGCGAATGATCCAAAAACTTCTAAACTGAATAAATCACCACGGGACAAAGAACACATCGGGCAATATTAACATAGTGTGCTCACCTCAGGTTTTCACAGAATCGACAACGCCATTTAATTACCATTTTTCACAACACACGACTACACGGTTCGACTACCTCGACACGAATAAATCAATCTACGTGAGGCGAGAGCGATGCGGGGTGGGGCGTTGCAGATGAAGGGGCCAA
Source organism: Mythimna pallens (assembly GCA_961205895.1). Lineage (NCBI taxonomy): Eukaryota > Metazoa > Arthropoda > Insecta > Lepidoptera > Noctuidae > Mythimna > Mythimna pallens. The sequence continues at coordinate 29,184,001 of OY540824.1, forward strand.
CGTACAGCGCATGTGCATAGCGCAATGCGGAGGACGCACAAGATATTCACAAAATCAAAACAGCTCAATTCCCGGGGGCATGTATGTGTACCAATATTACCAATAAAGATTCGGAGCCCAATAATAAATTTCAATTTTGTTTTTTTAAAAGATTCCGAAAACATTAACGCTCGGCGCCCTTTTAAGCACTCTAAGCACATAATTGCGACAGCATAAACACTAAACAAAATAGACGCTCCTAGTAGCAACATAAAGACTATTTTGTAGTGGTCATGGTTGAAAAGCTAGTTGTTTCATCCAACGCAATCAACTTTTGCGATATAAAATTGCTCTAAAATAGGAAAATGTGAACACTAATCTACTGAATATTATTGAGCTTGGTTCTCTTTGCGAATGATCCAAAAACTTCTAAACTGAATAAAACAACCCCTGGACAAAGAACACATCGGGCAATACTAACATAGTGTGCTCACCTCAGGTTTTCAAAGAATAAAAAAAAAAACATTTTTCACAACACACGACTACACTGTTCGACTACTTCGACACGAATAAATCAATCTACGTGAAGCCAGAGTGATACGGGGTGGGGCGTTGCAGATGAAGGGGCAAACGTACAGCGCATGTGCATAGCGCAATGCGGAGGACACACAAGATATTTAAAAAATCAAAACAGCTCAACTTCCGGGGGCATGTATGTGAACCAATATTACCAATGAAGATTCGGAGCACAATGATAAATTTTCAATTATGTTTTTTTAAAAGATTCCGAAAACATTTAACGCTCGGCGCTCTTTTAAGCACTCTAAGCACATAATTGCGACAGCACCAATACTAAACAAAATAGACGCTCCTAGTAGGTACATAAAGAATATTTTGTAGTGATCATGGTTGAAAAGCTAGTTGTTTCATCCAACGCAATCAACTTTTGCGATATAAAATTGCTCTAAAATAGGAAAATGTGAACACTAATTTACTGAATATTATTGAGCTTGGTTCTCTTTGCGAATGATCCAAAAACTTCTAAACTGAATAAAACAACCCCTGGACAAAGAACACATCGTGCAATACTAACATAGTGTGCTCACCTCAGGTTTTCACAGAATAAAAAAAAACATTTTTCACAACACACGACTACACTGATCGACTACTTCGACACGAATAAATCAATCTACGTGAGGCGAGAGCGATGCGGGGTCGGGCGTTGCAGATGAAGGGGCAAACGTACAGCGCATGTGCATAGTGCAATGCGGAGGACGCACAAGATATTTACAAAATCAAAACAGCTCAACTCCCGAGGGCATGTATTTGTACCAATATTACTTATAAAGATTCGGAGCCCAATGATAAACTTTAATTTTGTTTTTTTTAAAGATTCCGAAAACATTAAGGCGCGACGCTCTCTAAAGCACTCTAAGCACAAATACTAAACAAAATAGACGCTCCTAGTAGCACAATAAAGAATATTTTGTAGTGATAATGGTTGAAAAGCTTGTTGTTTCATCCAACGCTATCCACTTTTGGGATATAAAACTGCTCTACACTGTTCAACTATCTCGACCCGAACAAATCAATCTACGTGAAGCGAAGCGATGCGGGGTGGGGCGTTGCAGATGAAGGGACAAACGTACAGCGCATGTGCATAGTGCAATGCGGAGGACGCACAAGATATTTACTAAATCAAAACAGCTCAACTCCCGAGGGCATGTATTTGTACCTATATTACTTATGAAGATTAGAAACCCAATGATAAACTTAAATTTTGTTTTTCTAAAAGATTCCGAAAACATTAACGCGCAGCGCTCTTTTACGCACTCTAAGCACATAATTGCGACAGCATAAACACTAAACAAAATAGACGCTCCCAGTAGCAACATAAAGAATATTTTGCACTGATAATGGTTGAAAACCTTGTTGTTTCATCCAACGCAATCCACTTTTGCGATATAAAATTGCTCTAAAATAGGAAAATGTGAACACTAATCTACTGAATATTATTGAGCTTGGTTCTCTTTGCGAATGATCCAAAAACTTCTAAACTGAATAAATCACCACGGGACAAAGAACACATCGGGCAATATTAACATAGCGTGCTCAACTCAGGTTTTCACAGAATCGACAACGCCATTCAATTACCATTTTTCACAACACACGACTACACGGTTCGACTACCTCGACACGAATAAATCAATCTACGTGAGGCGAGAGCGATGCGGGGTGGGGCGTTGCAGAAGAAGGGGCCAACGTACAGCGCATGTGCATAGCGCAATGCGGAGGACGCACAAGATATTCTCAAAATCAAAACAGCTCAATTCCCGGGGGCATGTATGTGTACCAATATTACCAATAAAGATTCGGAGCCCAATAATAAATTTCAATTTTGTTTTTTTAAAAGATTCCGAAAACATTAACGCTCGGCGCCCTTTTAAGCACTCTAAGCACATAATTGCGACAGCATAAACACTAAACAAAATAGACGCTCCTAGTAGCAACATAAAGACTATTTTGTAGTGGTCATGGTTGAAAAGCTAGTTGTTTCATCCAACGCAATCAACTTTTGCGATATAAAATTGCTCTAAAATAGGAAAATGTGAACACTAATCTACTGAATATTATTGAGCTTCGTTCTCTTTGCGAATGATCCAAAAACTTCTAAACTGAATAAATCACCACGGGACAAAGAACACATCGGTCAATACTAACATAGTGTGCTCACCTCAGGTTTTCACAGAATAAAAAAAAAACATTTTTCACAACACACGACTACACTGTTCGACTACTTCGACACGAATAAATCAATCTACGTGAAGCCAGAGTGATACGGGGTGGGGCGTTGCAGATGAAGGGGCAAACGTACAGCGCATGTGCATAGCGCAATGCGGAGGACACACAAGATATTTAAAAAATCAAAACAGCTCAACTTCTGGGGGCATGTATGTGAACCAATATTACCAATGAAGATTCGGAGCACAATGATAAATTTCAATTTTGTTTTTTTTTTTTAAAGATTCCGAAAACATTAACGCGCGGCGCTCTTTTAAGCACTCTAAGCACATAATTGCGACAGCACAAATACTAAACAAAATAGACGCTCTTAGTAGCAACATACAGACTATTTTGTAGTGATCATGGTTGAAAAGCTAGTTGTTTCATCCAACGCAATCAACTTTTGCGATATAAAATTGCTCTAAAATAGGAAAATGTAAACACTAATTTACTGAATATTATTGAGCTTGGTTCTCTTAGCGAATGATCCAAAAGCTTCTAAACTGAATAAATCAACACGGGACAAAGAACACATCGGGCAATACTAACATAGTGTGCTCACCTCAGGTTTTCACAGAATCGACAACGCCATTCAATTACCATTTTACACAACACACGACTACACGGTTCGACTACCTCGACACGAATAAATCAATCTACGTGAGGCGAGAGCGATGCGGGGTGGGGCGTTTGCAGAAGAAGGGGCCAACGTACAGCGCATGTGCATAGCGCAATGCGGAGGACGCACAAGATATTCACAAAATCAAAACAGCTCAATTCCCGGGGGCATGTATGTGTACCAATATTACCAATAAAGATTCGGAGCCCAATAATAAATTTCAATTTTGTTTTTTTAAAAGATTCCGAAAACATTAACGCTCGGCGCTCTTTTAAGCACTCTAAGCACATAATTGCGACAGCATAAACACTAAACAAAATAGACGCTCCTAGTAGCAACATAAAGACTATTTTGTAGTGGTCATGGTTGAAAAGCTAGTTGTTTCATCCAACGCAATCAACTTTTGCGATATAAAATTGCTCTAAAATAGGAAAATGTGAACACTAATCTACTGAATATTATTGAGCTTCGTTCTCTTTGCGAATGATCCAAAAACTTCTAAACTGAATAAATCACCACGGGACAAAGAACACATCGGGCAATACTAACATAGTGTGCTCACCTCAGGTTTTCACAGAATAAAAAAAAAAACATTTTTCACAACACACGACTACACTGTTCGACTACTTCGACACGAATAAATCAATCTACGTGAAGCCAGAGTGATACGGGGTGGGGCGTTGCAGATGAAGGGGCAAACGTACACAGCGCATGTGCATAGCGCAATGCGGAGGACACACAAGATATTTAAAAAATCAAAACAGCTCAACTTCCGGGGGCATGTATGTGAACCAATATTACCAATGAAGATTCGGAGCACAATGATAAATTTCAATTTTGTTTTTTTTTTTAAAGATTCCAAAAACATTAACGCGCGGCGCTCTTTTAAGCACTCTAAGCACATAATTGCGACAGCACAAATACTAAACAAAATAGACGCTCTTAGTAGCAACATACAGACTATTTTCTAGTGATCATGGTTGAAAAGCTAGTTGTTTCATCCAACGCAATCAACTTTTGCGATATAAAATTGCTCTAAAATAGGAAAATGTAAACACTAATTTACTGAATATTATTGAGCTTGGTTCTCTTAGCGAATGATCCAAAAGCTTCTAAACTGAATAAATCAACACGGGACAAAGAACACATCGGGCAATACTAACATAGTGTGCTCACCTCAGGTTTTCACAGAATCGACAACGCCATTCAATTACCATTTTTCACAACACACGACTACACGGTTCGACTACCTCGACACGAATAAATCAATCTACGTGAGGCGAGAGCGATGCGGGGTGGGGCGTTGCAGATGAAGGGGCCAACGTACAGCGCATGTGCATACCGCAATGCGGAGGACGCAAAAGATATTTACAAAATCAAAACAGCTCAACTCCCGGGGGCATGTATGTGTACCAATATTACCAATGAAGATTCGGAACCCAATGATAAATTTTCAATTTTGTTTTTTTAAAAGATTCCGAAAACATTTAACGCTCGGCGCTCTTTTAAGCACTCTAAGCACATAATTGCGACAGCACAAATACTAAACAAAATAGACGCTCCTAGTAGGTACATAAAGAATATTTTGTAGTGATCATGGTTGAAAAGCTAGTTGTTTCATCCAACGCAATCAACTTTTGCGATATAAAATTGCTCTAAAATAGGAAAATGTGAACACTAATTTACTGAATATTATTGAGCTTGGTTCTCTTTGCGAATGATCCAAAAACTTCTAAACTGAATAAAACAACCCCTGGACAAAGAACACATCGTGCAATACTAACATAGTGTGCTCACCTCAGGTTTTCACAGAATAAAAAAAAACATTTTTCACAACACACGACTACACTGATCGACTACTTCGACACGAATAAATCAATCTACGTGAGGCGAGAGCGATGCGGGGTCGGGCGTTGCAGATGAAGGGGCCAACGTACAGCGCATGTGCATAGTGCAATGCGGAGGACGCACAAGATATTTACAAAATCAAAACAGCTCAACTCCCGAGGGCATGTATTTGTACCAATATTACTTATAAAGATTCAGAGCCCAATGATAAACTTTAATTTTGTTTTTTTTAAAGATTCCGAAAACATTAAGGCGCGACGCTCTCTAAAGCACTCTAAGCACAAATACTAAACAAAATAGACGCTCCTAGTAGCACAATAAAGAATATTTTGTAGTGATAATGGTTGAAAAGCTTGTTGTTTCATCCAACGCTATCCACTTTTGGGATATAAAACTGCTCTACACTGTTCAACTATCTCGACCCGAACAAATCAATCTACGTGAAGCGAAGCGATGCGGGGTGGGGCGTTGCAGATGAAGGGACAAACGTACAGCGCATGTGCATAGTGCAATGCGGAGGACGCACAAGATATTTACTAAATCAAAACAGCTCAACTCCCGAGGGCATGTATTTGTACCAATATTACTTATGAAGATTAGAAACCCAATGATAAACTTAAATTTTGTTTTTCTAAAAGATTCCGAAAATATTAACGCGCGGCGCTATTTTACGCACTCTAAGCACATAATTGCGACAGCATAAACACTAAACAAAATAGACGCTCCCAGTAGCAACATAAAGAATATTTTGTACTGATAATGGTTGAAAACCTTGTTGTTTCATCCAACGCAATCCACTTTTGCGATATAAAACTGCTCTAAAATAGGAAAATGTGTACCCTGGTTTACTGAATATTATTGAGCTTAGTTTTCTTTGCGTATGTTCCAAAAAGATATACACTGAATAAATCAACAAGGGACAAAGAACACATCGGGCAATACTAACATAGTGTGCTCACCTCAGGTTTTCACAGAATCTACAAAAAAATTTTTAACAACACACGAATATACTGCTCGACTACTTCGACACGAATAAATCAATCTAAGTGAAGCCAGAGTGATGCGGGGTGGGGCGTTGCAGATGAAGGGGCAAACGTACAGCGCATGTGCATAGCGCAATGCGGAGGACGCAAAAGATATTTACAAAATCAAAACAGCTCAACTCCCGGGGGCATGTATGTGTACCAATATTACCAATGAAGATTCGGAGCCCAATGATAAATTTTCAGTTTTGTTTTTTTAAAAGATTCCGAAAACATTTAACGCTCGGCGCTCTTTTAAGCACTCTAAGCACATAATTGCGATAGCACAAAAATTAAACAAAATAGACGCTCCTAGTAGGTACACAAAGAATATTTTGTAGTGATCATGGTTGAAAAGCAAGTTGTTTCATCCCACGCAATCAACTTTTGGGATATAAAACTGCTCTAAAATAGAAAAATGTGAATACTGGTTTACTGAATATTATAGAGCTTGGTTTACTTTGCGTGTGTTCCAAAAAATTATAAACTGAATAAATCAACAAGGGACAAAGAACACATCGGGCAATACTTACATAGTGTGCTCACCTTAGGTTTTCACAGAATGGACAACGCCATTCAATTACCATTTTTCACAACACACGACTGTACTGTTCGACTATCTCGACACGAATAAATCAATCTACGTGAGGCGAAAGCGATGCGGGGTGGGGCGTTGCAGATGAAGGGGCCAACGTACAGCGCAAGTGCATAGCGCAATGCGGAGAACGCACAAGATATTTACAAAATCAAAACAGCTCAACTCCCGGGGGCATGTATTTGTACCAATATTACTTATGAAGATTAGAAACCCAATGATAAACTTAAATTTTGTTTTTCTAAAAGATTCCGAAAACATTAACGCGCGGCGCTCTTTTACGCACTCTAAGCACATAATTGCGACAGCACACATACTAAACAAAATAGACGCTCCTAGTAGCAACATAAAGACTATTTTGTAGTGGTCATGGTTAAAAAGCTAGTAGTTTCATCCAACGCAATCAACTTTTGCGATATAAAATTGCTCTAAAATAGGAAAATGTGAACACTAATCTACTGAATATTATTGAGCTTGGTTCTCTTTGCGAATGATCCAAAAACTTCTAAACTGAATAAATCACCACGGGACAAAGAACACATCGGGCAATACTAACATAGTGTGCTCACCTCAGGTTTTCACAGAATCGACAACGCCATTCAATTACCATTTTTCACAACACACGACTACACGGTTCGACTACCTCGACACGAATAAATCAATCTACGTGAGGCGAGAGCGATGCGGGGTGGGGCGTTGCAGAAGAAGGGGCCAACGTACAGCGCATGTGCATAGCGCAATGCGGAGGACGCACAAGATATTTAAAAAATCAAAACAGCTCAACTCTCGGGGGCATGTAAATGTACCAATATTACCAATGAAGATTCGGAGCCCAATGATAAATTTTCAATTTTGTTTTTTTAAAAGATTCCGAAAACATTAACGCGCGGTGCTCTTTTACACACTCTAAGCACATAATTGCGACAGCACACATACTAAACAAAATAGACGCTCCTAGTAGCAACATAAAGACTATTTTGTAGTGGTCATGGTTGAAAAGCTAGTTGTTTCATCCAACGCAATCAACTTTTGCGATATAAAATTGCTCTAAAATAGGAAAATGTGAACTCTAATCTACTGAATATTATTGAGCTTGGTTCTCTTTGCGAATGATCCGAAAACTTCTAAACTGAATAAATCACCACGGGACAAAGAACACATCGGGCAATATTAACATAGTGTGCTCACCTCAGGTTTTCACAGAATCGACAACGCCATTCAATTACCATTTTTCACAACACACGACTACACGGTTCGACTACCTCGACACGAATAAATCAATCTACGTGAGGCGAGAGCGATGCGGGGTGGGGCGTTGCAGAAGAAGGGGTCAACGTACAGCGCATATGCATAGCGCAATGCGGAGGACGCACAAGATATTTACAAAATCAAAACAGCTCAACCCCCGGGGGCATGTATGTGTACCAATATTACCAATAAAGATTCGGAGCCCAATAATAAATTTCAATTTTGCTTTTTTAAAAGATTCCGAAAACATTAACGCTCGGCGCCCTTTTAAGCACTCTAAGCACATAATTGCGACAGCACAAATACTAAACAAAATAGACGCTCCTAGTAGCAACATAAAGACTATTTTGTAGTGGTCATGGTTGAAAAGCTAGTTGTTTCATCCAACGCAATCAACTTTTGCGATATAAAATTGCTCTAAAATAGGAAAATGTGAACACTAATCTACTGAATATTATTGAGCTTGGTTCTCTTTGCGAACGATCCAAAAACTTCTAAACTGAATAAATCACCACGGGACAAAGAACACATCGGGCAATACTAACATAGTATGGTCACCTCAGGTTTTCACAGAATCTACAAAAACACTTTTAACAACACACGAATATACTGCTCGACTATTTCGACACGAATAAATCAATCTAAGTGAAGCCAGAGTGATGCGGGGTGGGGCGTTGCAGATGAAGGGGCCAACGTACAGCGCATGTGCATAGCGCAATGCGGAGGACGCGCAAGATATTCACAAAATCAAAACAGCTCAACTCCCGGGTGCATTTATGTGTATAATAAATATTACCAATGAAGATTCGGAACCCAATGATAAATTATAATTTTATTTTTATTTTTCAAGATTCCGAAAACATTAATGCGCAGCGCTCTTTTAAGCACTCTAAGCACATAATTGCGACAGCACATACACTAAACAAAATAGACGCTCCTAGTAGCAACACAAAGAATATTTTGTAGTGATCATGGTTAAAAAGCTTGTTGTTTCACCCAACACAATCCAATACAATGTTTGATAAAGAGGCAACGTGAAAAAGTAAGATAACGTCTGAACGCTCTGTTGGCATTTGGTGATTCTATCACTCACTTGAATGTTCCAAAGTACGTGTTTTTTTTAAACTTTAAAAGTTATTGGAAAAAATGTTAGTCATTCGGAATCTCGATTAAATGAGAGAGGTTTATATAGATATATGTTCTTCCCTTTTAATTTAGGAATTTATTATGAAGTACCAAAGTACACGAAAAATAACAGATTTTTAAAGGTCTTGACTAGAGTAGTTTTACACAAATGATTTAATTTAAATAGAGACCTAGATAATATCCACAAGATATGGTTTCTAAAATATCTAGAGAAAGATGTGTGTCATAATCACGTAAGAGAGGTTGTAGGAAAATGTAACTTGGGTTCGATCTAAATGTGTACTCTGACAAAATGCGGCGACTGGGCTTTTGTCGGAAATATAGATACCAGTAGACAACAAAATACATAAGAACTATTGCTCTAATTAAAGTTCCTAAAGCATTGACACCAACCAAAATTAATGCACACAAACGAACCTTCTTGAAATACACTTTTGCGATATAAAACTGCTCTAAAATAGGAAAATGTGAACACTGGTTTACTGAATATTATTGAGCTTGGTTTTCTTTGCGTGTGTTCCAAAAAGTTATACACTGAATAAATCAACAAGGTACAACGAACCCATAGGGCAATACTAACATAGTGTGCTCACCTCAGGTTTTCACAGAATCGACAACGCCATTCAATTACCATTTTTCACAACAAACGACTACACTGTTCGACTACCTCGACACGAATAAATCAATCTACGTGAAGCGAGAGCGATGCGGGGTGGGGCGTTTTCGATGAAGGGGCAAACGTACAGCGCATGTGCATAGCGCAAACCGGAGGACGCAGAAGACATTTACAAAATCAAAACAGCTCAACTCCCAGGCGCATTTATGTGTATAAATATTACCAACTAGCTTCTGCCCGCGGCTTCGCTCGCGTAAACGTAGGTTTCTCCATACAAACTTTGGAGCCCACTTCATCACCTTAGGGAGTGAATTTTGGAAAATCCTTTCTTAGTGCTCGCCTACGTCATTAAAGGAAAGCTTGTGCAAAATTTCACGCACCTAGTCCCAGTAGTTTCGGCTGTGCGTTGATATGTCAGTCAGTCAGTTTCTCCTTTTATATATATAGATAAAGATTCGGAGCCCAATGATTAATTATAATTTTGTTTTTTTTTTTTTTTAAGTTACCGAAAGCATGAACGCGTGGCGCTTTTTTAAGCACTCTAAGCACATAATTGCGACAGCACAAATACTAACAAAATAGACGCTCCTAGTAGCAACATAAAGAACATTTTGAAGTGATCATGGTTAAAAAGCTTGTGGTTTCATCCAACGCAATCCAATATAATTGTTTGATAAAGAGGCAACGTGAAAAAGTAAGATAACGTCTGAACGCTCTGTTGGCATTTGGTGATTCTATCATTCACATGAATGTTTCAAAGTACGTGTTTTCTTTTTTAATTTAAAAGTTTATGGAAAAAGAATGGCATTCGGAATCTCGATTAAATGAGAGAGGTTTCTATAGATACATTTTCCTCCCTTTTAATTTAAGAATATATTATGAAGAACCAAAATTCACGAAAAATAACAGATTTTGAAAGATCTTTGCTAGAGTAGTTTTACACATATGATTTTATTTCAATAGAGACCTAGATAATATCCAAGAAATTTGGTTTACAAAATATCTAGAAAAAGATGTGTCTCATAATCACGTAAGAGAGGTTGTAGGGAAATGTAACTTGGGTTCGATCTAAATGTGTACTCTGGCAAAATGCGGCGACTGGGCTTTTGTCGGAAATATAGATACCAGTAGACAACAAAATACATAAGAACTATTGCTCTAATTAAAGTTCCTAAAGCATTGACACCAACCAAAATTAATGCACACAAACGAACCTTCTTGAAATACACTTTTGCGATATAAAACTGCTCTAAAATAGGAAAATGTGAACACTGGTTTACTGAATATTATTGAGCTTGGTTTTCTTTGCGTGTGTTCCAAAAATTTATACACTGAATAAATCAACAAGGTACAACGAACCCATAGGGCAATTTTAACAGTGTGCTCACCTCAGGTTTTCACAGAATCGACAACGCCATTCAATTACCATTTTTCACAACACACGACTACACGGTTCGACTACCTCGACACGAATAAATCAATCTACGTGAGGCGAGAGCGATGCGGGGTGGGGCGTTGCAGATGAAGGGGCCAACGTACAGCGCATGTGCATAGCTCAATGCGGAGGACGCACAAGATATTTACAAAATCACAGAACAGAAAAGAACAGCTCAACTCCCGGGGGCATGTATTTGTACCAATATTACTTATGAAGATCCGGAACCCAATGATAAATTTTCAATTTTGTTTTTTTAAAAGATTCCGAAAACATTAACGCTAGGCGCTCTTTTAAGCACTCTTAAGCACATCATTGCGACAGCATAAACACTAAACAAAATAGACGCTCCCAGTAGCAACATAAAGAATACTTTGTAGTGATAATGGTTGAAAACCTTGTAGTTTCATCCAACGCAATCCACTTTTGCGATATAAAACTGCTCTAAAATAGGAAAATGTGAACACTGGTTTACTGAATATTATTGAGCTTGGTTTTCTTTGCGTATGTTCCAAAAATATATACACTGAATAAATCAACAAGGGACAAAGAACACATAGGGCAAACTAACATAGTGTGCTCACCTCGGGTTTTCACAGAATCGACAACGCCATTCAATTACCATTTTTCACAACACACGACTACACTGTTCGACTACCTCGACACGAATAAATCAATTGATTATTTACTAAGTAAGTAAGCGAGAGCTATGCAGGGTGGAGCGTTGCAGATGAAGGAGCAAAATTACAGCGCATGTGCATAGCGCAATGCGGAAGACGCAAAAGACATTTACAAAATCAAAACAGCTCAACTCCCGGGGGCATGTATGTGTACCAATATTACCAATGAAGATTCGGAGCCCAATGATAAACTTCAATATTGTTTTTTTTAAAGATTCCGAAAACATTAAAGCGCGGCGTTTTTTAAAGCACTCGAAGCACATCATTGCGACAGCGTAAACACTAAACAAAATAGACGCTCCCAGTAGCAACATAAAGAATATTTTGTAGTGATCATGGTTGAAAAGCTTGTTGTTTCATCCAACGCAATCCAATACAATTATTGATAAAGAAGCAATGTGAAAAGGAGATAATGCCTGAACGCTCTGTTGGCATTCGGTGATTCTGTCACTCACTTTCTAAAGCAAAATAATCAAAGCAAAATAGGTACGTGTTTTTTTAGACAGAAAAATGAGTACATATTTATTGCCATCCGTATAGATTATGGGTTTTAAATGCGTTTTACACCAATATATCTATAAAATAATAGACCATTTATATAAAAAATACGAAATAAACTTTATTTTATTTTACCTAGCGCCATGTTTTTGGAAACGGTCACTATTGGCTAAATCTATTTAAACGTCACAAGTCTGTAAATATGTCCGTCGTCGTCTTTGAGTGCCTATGATAAAATTTTGACGTTGCGCTATTAATTGTCATTGAGTGATATTTTACTGATTAATTTACGATTTTTTACATTATTATCTACCTATGGTAATATTTGGACATCAAATATATAATACTATAAAATGAAGAGCAACTACGTTAAAGCAGACAGCGGGAACCTTCATTAAATTGATGTTCTTATGGTCGGTAATTTCTTTAAAAATAACCCCGATTTTTACGCCGCCGTGTTTAGAAATATGAAGACAGCAGTGTAAGTACCCCTGTATCAACTTACATGTCAACTTGCGAGCAAGTTGCAACCACTTTTTGCGCATTTTTGGAACACATACAAATAGTTTTTTCGGCGTCTTTATCGACACACCATTAGTTACTCATTTTTGGGGGAAATCACCGTTAAAAAGTTCACTGCAATGTTTGTTTTCTGTCGTCTAACGTTTACGAATACAATTCGACGCCTATTGTCAAGTATGGCGTTTTGGCGGCTTATTTGAATAAATCAACTTTATATGCTATTTTTTATGTTAATATTTACAAGAATTGAAATAAAACACTTTTTCTGGACTCTATAAACAATACTTAATAATATGAAATCGAATCCAAAAATCAATCAAATAGCATATTCGAATACTGTCCACTCATATCAACTACCTTATTTTTTTTGTTAATGTTTTTGAATTAGATACTAAGTCATTTAAGCCATTAAGCCAGCGTCGTATGAATAGTTAATTTGTTTGCCATTAGAATATGGATGTACACAGTCTAATGTTTTGTTGCATTTGGCAGCAAATGTATCAAGTCAAACTTCTTGGCAAATTTTACTGAAGTAGTCAACACTACAATAAAATTCTCACCTCCATTTTACCGAGAACGATTTCACATAATGTCCAGTTGCACTGATACTTGACATACAAAACTACACCAACTTTACATCACAATTTCCACTAGGAATCAATTTGTGAATAATTAAACAGCCACTGAACTTCACACGAAGAAATCTCGCCAAAAACTCCCTATATACTGCCTAATATTGAAATAACACAGGGTAAAAATGTTAAAAAAAGATCGCAACTAGATAGTATAATCGCGTGGCATAGAAAAGATAGACTCGACTTGTCGGGGTTGAAGACGTAGAAATATAATATTTGAAATTTTTGATGAAAATGCAGTGCACATTTGCAAAAGCCGCTTACTTGGAACGCGCAGCATTTCAACGCTTACCGCTGATCGTACCCAGCCTTCCTGTTGCTCGCTGTTTTCAACTACTACGAACCACTTCTAGCACTTTAAAATAATTCCCAGTCTTTACTAAAGCTACATGGATTTTCTATTTGCAACATTTTGAAAAACCAGATTTTATAAGGAAAAAGTCAAGATATAGATATTTAAAAAACTTCTCATCATTACGCCTTTTTCGGTAAGTGATAAGTAAAGTTTTTGGTGTGAGTAGCATACCTAGTTATTAACTTTTTGTTATTTTGTAGACTAGGGAGTAAGTTTCATACAGTTCGTCATTAGTGAATATTACTGCCCATATTTATACATATCATATTAAATAGAGTTGCAAAATGAGACTTGTCTCATTATCAATCACCCTTTTAATGTTCCCACTAATGGGACTCAGGACTCCTCTCTCTAGGAGAGGGAAAAATTCTAGTATTTTTTTTACAGTCATTATCATCTCTCATGAACCTAGAAACAAAAACGAGAATGAGTGGGAGGAGGCCGATTTATCAACAATCACTCATTGTAAATAAACCAAAAATATATTGTTAGTAAATATGTTTTTTATTAATAAAACACAATAAATATTATCTACAAATTAAATTTGAAAAAAATTCAAACTAAAATAACATAATCTTATGAAAAAAAATTACTTTGTTTAATATTCATATCTCCTCACACCACAGCATAGTACCTACAGCACAACGCACAATATTAAATAACCACACGGTAAATTATCGCATTCAATTACAACAACAAAATAATATTACATTTATAACTGATTATACACTTAATTACATAATCACAGCACTAAATCACAATTTAAACCCAATAATCAAGAGAGAGCGCACCCCCCCCCCCTCTCCCCCAAGGAACGCCATTGTGTCTTCTCGTCCGGTCGCCAATCACGCCGGCACGATGGGCCTACTCTAGTATTTTTCGCAGCTAGCGGGGCAGACTTTCGTGTGTGGCTGGCACACTACTTGGACTCCAACTACTTGCGGTCGGCCAGCGGAGCACCGTACTTCGGATCCTGCTATCTTCCACGATCATATATCGAACACGCGCAAATTGGCGCATCATACCAGGCATTCGCAAAACAACTGCTCAGATCTATCCTCCACCAAGTAAATCTAGTACTTACTAAGCGATACCGACACCAAAATGTAATAATGAACAAATTAAACAATGAATTAGAAGCACCAACCTTCTTAATTTTTCATTTTATCTTTACCAAACCAATGCGCCTCGAGTACATGATGTTTCTTTAGTCTTACCCTCGACACTGAACCCGCGTAAGAGTGTGGTGCACGACCGGGCGCATCGGCACACCTAATGCGATCGCGGTCAACCCGGGTTGCAGCGCAGATGATGGGAGGCGTTGCAGCACAGGGTGCGGCTCTGAACTTGCGCAGTGGGAGTGCCCACGTTTTTCCACTTAGATTTTTTACATGAAAATCTAATCAATGGAATAACTGCCCCGCAGCCCCAAACCAACAAAGGCTTTATTATTAGTTACCATTTAATTATATGAATGTTAAATTAATAAAATCATCATTAAACCACACACTTGATCAACCACGTCGCAAATTAAATGTAAAATTAATATCATATCAACACATTATTTCAATCACATCCTAAGACACAGGAATAAACACTGCACATATCATAAGTATGTATCATTTGTATAACGATACGAAATAATGAAATAATACCACGCCACGTTTCACAGTCGTAGGTACTATCAAATTAATATTTAATAATATCATCACATCACTTTTGTTAACACTATAAATATAATATAATTAAACCAAAAAAAAATTATTATATCCATATCCTTAATTATATCATCGTATCACTTCCGTTCACAGCACTAAATCACTATTTAAAAACTTGTTCCGATTTCCGAATAATAAAACCCGCGCTAAAAGTCTTAGTCTATGTCTTATGGCATACATAAGACATAAAAAGAGAGATAAACCTGCTAGTGCTTGATCCAATACGTTTTTGTCCCTAGATACTGTAAGTTAAAATATATCTAATACAACAAAGAAAAGCACTAACCTTCTGAGTTTTCAGTTGTTTCTTTACTAATGTGTTGCGCCCGTAGCACTAATGATGTTCGTTTAGTCTCACCCCAGCCCAGGATACAGGTTATTGCATAATGCGTCCGGGCGCATCGGCACACCTAATGCGACTGTGGTCCGGACCCGGGCTGCGGCGCGGCTGGCGGGAGGCATTGCAGTATAGGGTGCGGTCTTGTACTTGCGCAATGAGACTGTTTCAGGAAGCCTATCTCTACCTATCTAGATTATTATTACGGATACTAGATCAATACAACGGGCGGCGGTGATTTTGTACCTGCGCAATGAGATGTTCTAGAATTATTGCCCCCGACGCCGCACCCACCCCGAACCGCGCACTGCACCTACGCATATCCTATCTTTGAATTTATATGAGTACTAGATCAATACACCGTGCGGGGTGGAGACGAAGAGCGCAATGAGTTGTTCTAATATAACAAACCCGCCCCTGCATCATCCTACCGCATTTTCCCTAACTGCACACTGCATCTGCAACGTTATCGGTCTAGCTTATAATATTTATGATGAATAATCGTACCTAATCAATACAGCGCTTGGACGAATAAAACCGGAAACTGCCGACAGGTGGAGTTTGTAAGATTAACTATAGCTTGTTGAAAATAGTAACAAAGGTTCTTACTTACGTCTTATTTATATGCCGCACCCCTAGATCAAAACTGTTGCAGATCAAAACAATCGTTGTTGAATGCACTATTTCCAGTTGCATTCCAGTGTAGTATTTTGATGAGCAAAAGTTCTGTTGGATCGTGTTGTAAAAAATCAGACATCATTTAAAGTAGACACAGTTTTGATAATTAAGCCATGGACATATTCTGAAATAATTTGAATTACGACAGTATTCATGCTCAAGGTTTGTATAGGATTTTGTATGATTTTGTATTGCTACAGTTTGGTTGAAATTTTTTTGGTGTGTTCATTTAGCAACGCTGATTTCTTTACTAATCATAAATTAGAATTGTTTTTCTTATAATTATACAATTATTTAAGAGATTAAAAATAAAACCTTTTTTGCGGAATTAGAAATGCGGGATTACTCATGCGGGATCCCGCACGTCTGCGGTATAGATTTTTTTTTTGAAGAAAATTGGCATTACACACGCACCGCGCGGTTCTAATTATTTATTAGACCCAGCACAGCGTCATTAATAAGTAATAACATATAAAAACTTTACATAGAACTCGTGGCCTTTCGATGGAATTATTATGGAAAATAATACCTA
This sequence comes from Mythimna pallens, assembly GCA_961205895.1. Classification (NCBI taxonomy): domain Eukaryota; kingdom Metazoa; phylum Arthropoda; class Insecta; order Lepidoptera; family Noctuidae; genus Mythimna; species Mythimna pallens. The sequence goes on from OY540824.1 coordinate 29,201,248, forward strand.
CTCAGCCCCCCTAGCCAAGTTACAACCGTTTCGTTTCGATTCTTTTTTCGTTGATCGCCTCGAGTTGGCACGCCTCTTATTCCTTGACTGAGCGTTGAGATGACGTCAGAACAAAGGAATCGGAGGCGTGGCCGACTCGAGGTGATCGACGAAGAGAATCCAAACGAAACGATTGTAACTTGGCTAGGGGGGCAGGTCTGCTACCCCTAGGAGTAATGAAAATCACAAATATTCCAACAAAGTCAACGCATTGTAAAGATAAGGTCGTTGATGTTCCGTTTATGGCGCATAATTTAACACTCTCAAGAAAATTAAAACCCATAGGATACTTCCCGTTGACCTAGAATCCTGAAATTTGGCAAGAAGCAATGTCTCATAGCACAAGTACAAAACGTATGAAAACCGTTTTGTATTTACATTACAAAATAATTACTTTTTACAATTTGGATAATTCTTCCGAGACTTGATTCGGAAATAGAACTATTTACATAAGTGAGTTTATGCGTAATCCGACTAGCACTTCTTTTACACATTACTACTTAAAACTAGAAAGTATTTAAAAAATCCTAATTCTGCAAATCCCGCAGGATCGCGATTTTGATGCGGGATTGAATTCCCTATAGTTAGAAAAGCGATTTTTGACTTACTACTGTTACGACACCTTTGATGGCTAAATTAATAATTATTATTTCAGAAAATTGTAAAACCGAGGACGTTTTGTGTGGAGATGGTTGGCAAAAGTTATAACGAGAATAATTTAGCACCAAGGACTTTCATATTATTCAAATAGTCTCCGCTAACATCATCATCATCGTCATTTAAGCCGGAACACGTCCACTTCTACACTTCTCGCATCCTCTAAGGCCTCCCCTAATTGTAGATGCGAAACGCACAAGACCGGTTGTTTTGAGGAACAGTCGGTTCTGCGCGTCTCGCATCCATCGGATTCCCGCGACCCTCACCATCACCATCGGTCCACCTTGTGGGTGGCCTTCTAACGCTATATCTTCTGGTACGCGGATGCCGCTCCAGAACCTTTTGATACCATCAATCATCTATTCTGCGAGCAATGTGAAAGCACATTTCGAAGAGGCTAAAAACAAAACCCCATCAAAAACAGCCAATTTATTTTTCGTCTTCATCTACGAGCAGCAGTAGGTATTATTTATTGTTCTTCATTGTATGTACACCTCATAAAAAAAGAAAAATATTTATGCAGATGCACAATGGTTCGTAATGCAGATGAAGATGTAAAACGGAAATTACTTACTTGAAAATTACGAAGAGCACTTATACGAGTTATAAGAGTATCACAAATATAGGTACATATTAACGTGATTTTCGAAATATATTGTTTTATTAATGTCACGGAATATTTTGGTATTTAGCAAATCTCACTGGTAGTTTTATATTATTTTTTATGTATGTAAGTCACTTTTTATTTAAAATTACTAAATATCAGTTCTAACTTAAAATATCTCATTTGATGAATATGAAGCAGTAGTTGAAGACTGTCCCAAGTCGATTTTTTCCAACAAAACTGTATTAAGGGGCCGGCGGACAAGGCTTGCAACTACAAGTTGACGCGTATCGCGGATTATTATTATATTATTGTGATATTAGCTATCTCTGTTTGACAAAAATAAGTGAGCGACTGACGCAGCGCGCAGCTGTGTGTGTATGTGAGCGTATTACAATATTGTTAGTAAAATTAGGTATGTTTATTATTTGCTTTATTTTTGCCTAATACTTTGGGGAATCGTTAGTGAATTTACAGACTAGTAATGCGTTTTTTGGAAATTTCATTATCGTGCCGATATTTCAACATAGGTATTAGGATAACTAGCATACAATCAGAAATGTTATGGAGATGAGTGTTTTTTTTTTATAAGTGGAAAATCAGTCAATGACTTCTCAAGCTCTTGAGCGTAGTGGAAGAGCGTATCAGACTTTTGCTGACAAGAAAACCCAGTCTGTTCCATTTTTGCCTTTGATCCAGGGCCCCTACAGTTTTGCTGACATCTCCTCAAGGCGCACGTGGAACACTACGCGACGTCGACGATTCCAGCTCGGTATAGACGATTACAGGACGGCCGGACGGAGATCTACCCATTGCTCGCCGTCCGCAACACCACGCCTACATTAGTTGGAAATCGGGGTTAGGATCCCGGCGGCTGGAGCGAGAAAGAAGACCGTTCCCTCACATGTGCATCGTGGTGGTCTACATAATGGTGATATCCGGGCGTTTCTTCCAATCTGGTGCAAGAACCTCCCGAATTTATCATGTCCGGTGAGGTGTCGTCATACACCCGACACCGACGACTCCGACGCCGTGACGTCTTTTGAATTGCTCCTCAAAGAGGGGATTTACCGCCATAATTATGGCGTGCCCAGCACTGAGTAGCGACAGTCGCTGTCGCCATTTCACCATTAGATCCCGCCGGAACTCTGTCCGCCATACCTACTGCGACTTTTCGCGTCAGCGGAGTTTCGCAAAAAAAAAGTACCTAAGCATTTGAAGTTTACTAAAAGAGAACGATGCCTGCGTAGAGTCCCTGGCGGGAGTCGTCTGTACCCCCTTAGGTAGGGCAGGAGCCGCTTGACGGCTGCCCCAGTCCGATCCAGTTCAGGAGCCAGACGTGGGAATGCTCCTCGAAATTCCATCAGCTATCGAGGACGAGTCCCAGGTACTTCATCGTCGACTTCGCGATGTAAACACCTCCTACCGTTATTTGGGAACTCGACTGTGGCGCGTTCCGAGGGCCATGGAAACACATGGCCTCGGACTTATGCAGTGCCACCTCCAGGCGCAGGGAGTGTCGTACCAAGCGGCAGCTGAACTAGCGACACGCGTGGTTGAGAAAGTCGTGGAGAGGAAACCGCAGTTGGGACTCGAGGTTTCACTGCACAAGTCCGAGGCTAAGTGTTTTCTTGGTCCTCAGAACTCCACTACCGGATCCCCAAATAAAGGTAGGAGGGGTTCACATCAGCGTCGGGTCGTCTATGAAGTACCCACTCCTGTTTCTGTTTCTGGTACTCGTCCTCGACAGCCGGTGGAATTTCGAGGAACACTTGCGACGTCTGGCTTTCAAACTGGAACGGACTGGGGCTGCTCACAAGCGGCTCCTGCCCAACCTAGGAGGTCCAGACCTCTTGCTGGAGGCTCCACGCAGCGATCGTTCGGCCCATGGACCCTTTACGGAGCGCCGGTGTGGGTGCCGTCGATGTGAAAGCGACCGGTGTCCAAGCTGGACGCATGCCACAGGGCGCACCGCACGGTCTCCCGGGAAGCGGCGAGCCTCTTTGCTGGCCTGCCACCATGAGATTTAGAGGAAACAGTCCTTCCACGATTTGCGCATGGAGATACAACGCCGGGGCGAAACTCCACTGAAGCGACAAGTCGCGGTATGGCGGCAGAGTTTCGGCGGAATCTCATGATGAAATGGCGACAGCGACTGTCGCAACCCAGTGGCAGTGGCAGTGGGCAAGCCATAATTATGGCGGTAAATCCCCTCTTTGAGGAGTAGTTCAAAAGACGTCTCGGCGTCCTCACCTTCCGCACGACGACACCTCACCGGACATGATAAGTTTGGGAGGTTCCTACACCAGATTCGTGTGGAAGAAACGCCACGACGCACATGTAAGGGAACGGTCTTCTTCACGCCCCAGCCGCAGGGATCCTGACCCCGATTTCCAACTTATGTACGCGTGGTGTTGCGGTCGGCGAGCAATGGGTAGCTCTCCGTCCGGCCGTCCGGTAATCGTCCATACCGAGCACGAGTCGTCGACGTCGCGTAGTGTTCCACGTGCGCCTTGAGGAGATGTCAGCAAAACCATAGGGGCCCTGGATCGAAGGCAAAAAAGGAACAGGAGTGGGTTTCCTTGTCAGCAAGAGTCATTGACTGATTTCCCACTTATAAAAAAAGCACTCGGCTCCATAACATTTTCTGATTTGTTACTGTGTGCTAGTTATACTTTTATGTTGAGATATCCACACGATAATGAAATTTCTAAAAAACGCATACATACTAATCTGTACGTTCACTAACGATTCCCCAAAGTATTCGGCAAAAATAAAGCAAATTATGAACATACCTAATTTTACTAACAATATTGTAATACGTTCACATACACACACACAGCTGCGCCAGTCGCTCACTTGTTATTGTCAAACAGAGACAGGTATATTCCGCGATACGCGGTAACTTGCAGTTGCAAGCGCCGTTCGCCGAGCTCTTAAGTATTCAGTTCAGTATTCGGCCAGATACCAAAATGAAATAATAGCTTTTGGATATACGTTACAATAACGTACCTTTTGAAGTCACGTTTCATTCTTATAAAGCTTCTTTTTTTAGACGGTAAAATCATCCAATGACACCCCTCATTCTTGGGCGGAGCGAGAGGGCGTGTCAGACTTTTACTGACTAAAAACCCACTCCTGTTCCTTCGCTGCCTTTCATAGCAGGGCCGAGTTTTCCTTTTAGAAAGAAACCCTTGGGCCCAGTAGGCTTCAACCCTGCTGGGCCCCTACGGTTTGCTGACATTTCCTTGTAGTACGCGTAAAACAGTACGCGCCGTCGACGATTTGGGCTCGGTCCGGACGGTTACCGGACGGTCGGATGGCGAGCCACCCATTGCTCGCCGTCCGCTAACCTGCGCTTAAGGCGGCCGGAAACCGGGATCTGGATTCTGGCGGCTGGGGCGTGAAAGCCGTACCCTTGCGCGTGCATTTGCGGCCTCCTCCTTTGCAAGCATTACTGCTTCGCACAAGGAGGCGACCACCTGCCACTCCTTCTCGCTTAGGACCATGGCCTGTACCAAGGCCCGGCGCGAGAGATCGTTGCCGCCGATCTCCCCCACGAGGGCACGGCGGTGCTCTGACCAAGCGGGGCACACCTCTACTGTGTGCTCCACCGTGTCCTCCGGGCGGTCCACACAGTGGTGACACCAGGGCGTTACTTCCGCACGAATCCGGTGCATGAACTTCCCAAACTGACCATGCTCGGTGAAAACCTACGTCATGCGGAAGGTAAGGATGCCGTGAGGTATTTCCAGCCACTCTTCAAAGAGGGGACTTACCGCCATAATTATGGCGTGCCCAGCACTGGGTTGCGACAGCCGCTGTCGCCATTTCACCATGAGATCCCACCGGAACTCCTCCCGCGGGAACCGTGCGGTACCCCCGAATATCCGTATAGCCATGACCCTCTGGCATGCGTTCATTTGGGCCACCGGTCACTTTCGCAGCGACGGCGCCCACACCAGCGCTCGTGGAACGATGCCTGCGTAGAGCTTCCGGCAGGAGGCATCTGGACACCCTAGGTTGGGTAGGAGCCGCTTGAGGGCAGCCCCAGTCCGAAACAGTTTGGGAGCCAGGCGTCGGAAGTGCTCCTCGAAATTCCACCGGCTGTCGAGGACGAGTCCTAGGTACTTCATCGTCGACCCGACGCCTATGTGAACTCCTACCGTTAATTGGGAACGCCGTGGTGGCGCGCTCCGAGGGCCGTGAAAACACATGGCCTCGGACTTGTGCAGCGTCACCTCGAGTCCCAACTGCTGGAACCTTTCAACGAGTGACCCTACTACACAACAGACCAGACCCAGCACACACAGCCCACACTGGCAAATGCCAACATGGGTCATGCGGTCAAAGTGAGCCTTCGCTTGTCTATAGTGCTTTTTTGTAGGACTTAGCAACATGGTTGAAGGCTCACTTTTTTGAACTTTGAACTCAGATTCGGAGCTTTGCGGTCACGAGCGTCAACCCAGGTGAGCAACGCCGAATTCTTACGCTCTTCTGTAGTGATGCAACGAAAGTGTCTTAACGGTAACGGAAACAGATGTTAAAAGTAAATCTTTGCGGATGCGGAGGCGGAAGTATTAATACTATGAAGAAAAAACATTTACAACAACGGTTTACGTCGTAATCACGTCACGAAGCGCAGTGATGCGCAGAATGAACGAAAAAATTATGATAATAAAGGAACTCGTTGCGACACGTTTGTGTACCGCCCCCGCCCTCACCCGCGCCTCTTCCGATGTGTCTCGCTATATTGTTCCGTTGACAGTTCTGTTATTAATTTTGCGGAAGTAGAACCGGAAACGGAAGTGAAAAAGCTTACGGAACTTCTGCAGAAGCGGAAGCGGAAGCAGAGTTCTGTTGCAACACTACTCTTCAGCTTGAGCACAATCGACGTTGGAACATGAGTCAGCTGAGCCGGCGCTGGGTACGTCACTATAGAGGATGAAATACGTACGCCGCATCTGACGGACATCTAATCTGAGTATCTGTTAAGAAAAGCAAGTGCGACTTGTCAGCCTCAAGATGGTGGTAGACCGCAACGAGATTTCCGAGCAGCCCTCAAATATTTAAAAGGTGCACTAGGAAAGAGAGGACGCGTTCCCGCTGTAGACACTTTCTTTTATTCTTTTGCTTTCATTTTTATTTTTAACTTGAGTGAGTAGTGATGATGAAAGATAGCAGTTCACCGCGCCACTCGGGGTTGATTTAGAGATTGCAGAGACGCCGCACACCCGCCCACGCATCTATATCTATTTATCTTTATATATATACAGCGCGTTGCGAGGGAAAGTCAAAATAACCTGCTGATTGCTGACGCTGACTGCTACGATATTTTTGAAAAAGAAATAACAAAGGCTTTATCATTAGTTAACATTTAATTTTATGAATTTTAAATTAATAAAATAGTCATTAAACCACACACTTGATCAACCACGTCACAAATTAAATGTAAAATTCATATTATATCAATACATTATTTCAATCACATCCTAAGACACATCAATAAACACTGCACATATCATAAGTATGTATCATTTGTATAACGACACGTAATAATGAAATAATACCACGCCACCTTTCACAGTCGTAGATACTATCAAATGAATATGTAATAATATTATCACATCACTTTTGGTCACACTATAAATACTTATAGTATAATACATAATATAATTTAACAAACAAAAAAAAATTATATACACATATTCGTAACATAACCTTAATTATATCATCGTATCACTTCCGTTCACAGCAGTAAATCACAATTGAATATATTGTTTCGATTTCCGAATAAGAAAACCCGCGCTAAAAGTCTTAGTCTTATGGCATACGTATAAGACATAAAAAGAGAGATAAACCTGCTATTGTTTGATCCAATACGTTTTTGTCCCTAGATACTGTAAGTTAAAAAAATATATCTAATATGGAAAAACAAAGAAAAGCACTAACCTTCTGAGTTTTCAGTTGTTTCTTTACTAATGTGATGCGCCCGTAGCACTAATGATGTTCGTTTAGTCTCACCCCAGCCCAGGATACAGGTTATTGCATAATGCGTCCGGGCGCATCGGCACACCTAATGCGACTGTGGTCCGGACCCGGGCTGCGGTGCAGCTGGCGGGAGGCATTGCAGTATAGGGTGCGGTCTTGTACTTGCGCAATGAGACTGTTTCAGGAAGCCTATCTCTACCTATCTAGGTTAATATTATGAATACTAGATCAATACAACGCGCGGCGGAGATTTCGTACCTGCGCAATGAAATAGATGTTCTAGAATTATTGCCCCCGACGCCGCACCCACCCCGAATTTTCCCTAACTGCGCACTGCACCCACGCATATCCTATCTACGAGTATCTAAATTCATATATGAATACTAGATCAATACACGGTGCGGGCTGGACATGAAGAAAAAACCAGCAATTAATTTTTTTTAATATAAAAACCCCATTTTCCTAACTGCACACTGCACTGCATCTGCAACCTTATCGGTCTATTCTCTAATGATATCAATGAGTACTTAGATCAACGGATGCAGGTGGTGGTGGATTATATTGATATTTTTTTTGTAAAAAGCTTTTTATTTGAATCGCAATGTATAGGTAGCTACTTACTTGGCTTCTTTATATTTTGTGGTATTTGTGAAATAACTTATCTAATAACTATAGATACTTCTTGAATTGTTTATTGATAGAGATAGTTGCTCCCACTGGTATCTCTGTATTGTTTCATTTTGGTTTAGTTCACTCTCGGCCTCTTTATAAACATTTGTCTATTTGTGTCCTCTCGACCCTTAAACAGTTCGTACTCGACCCCCAGGGGGTGAGACTGAATTTTCATACAAAGGACAGACATACCTCGTCCACTTTCGACCCCTAGTTCGAAGTTGACTGGCTAGTGGTTAGTGGCCTTGACTGCTATGCCGGAGGTCGTGGGTTCGATTCCCACCCAGGACAAATGTTTGTGTGATGAGCACGATCATTTGTTCTGTGTCTGGGTGTAATTTATCTATATATGTATGTATTTAGAAATATATAAGTATGTTATATAGCATAGCCAACGCCTTCAACTCCCTGCCTTGGAGTAGCATTAGGAGGGCGCTCCGGTATCACCGGACGCCCGACAACCTCTGTCGTGTGATCGAGGCTTACCTGTCGGACAGGTACATCATCTACCTTGGTCACCAGGAAGAGTGGGAACTTTGACAGATGTCGTGCGGTGTTCCGCAAGGATCGGTATTACGGCCGCCCTTGTGGAACATCCTTGTGGAGCTCCTCCTTGGAGCCCCTGGGCAGGTAGATAGATAGATATATTCTTTATTGTACACCAAAAATACAAATTACATTAGGAACTTAATATTAATATAGTGTCACAATGGGCGGTCTTATCGCTAAAAGCAGGTACCAGGTGAGAAAGGGAACTAAAAATAAGAGTAACTTAAATTTTTATGGCTGATTTTTGTACATATTTTGTAGATTATTATTCTAAAGTAGTATCATAAGTGCACAGACACTTTCCAAGGACCAAAACTTCTGTCTGACACTTTAAAGCTCAAAAAAAAATGAACTTATTTTTACATGATTGATTTTCAATATGTTATCAAGGTAACTATTACAAAGTTATATATTATTTCAGAAGTCAGATTAATTGTAGTGACCAAACATCAAGACAAAAATTATTCAGCCGAGAGTATGAGCGCAAGAGCACGCGTGCGTTTCAGAGTGAGTGAGACGATTTCAAGCACTGACTGTATGTTTGGTCACTACAATTTGTCTGACTAATGAAATATAACTTTGTAATAGTTACCATAATAACATATTTAAAAATCAATCATGTAAAAATAAGTTTATTTACTTTTTGTGGAGCTTTAAAGCGTCTAGCTATATTTTTGATATTATCACTACTTATAAACTTTTCTACATAAAACGAAGCAATAGCACTTTTTACTGTGTATTTATATATTACTAAACCAAATATTTACCACTATTCGTCTTTTTACAGCTTAAATCTTAATGTAAATAACATTTTTAGGTAGCTATACAAAAAATACACTTCCGCTCCTCCACTACAAAATAACATTCCAAAGACAAAGTATAAAATCGGAGGAATTTAGTATATATAGGTAATTTAGTATGCCTACATAATATATTAAATAGTACATTAAACATATTAAAAATTTTACAGACTAGACAGTTAAGTTTTCAAAAACTTTTCTTAGGCATTGATAAATCCACAACTGATTAACCCACACAACTTTCACTAAGTCAATGTATTTTTTTATTGTCGTTTGTGGCCTCTCGCAGGTCAACCTAAGAGGTTGTCGACTGCTTAACCGGACTACCCTGGGGCCTCCAACAAGGGCTTACTAAAAACTAAACGTATTACTTACTAAACTTGAAACTAAGCGACTACACACTAAGGGCACCCTGCCGAGAGCCGGGTCTCGGCTTAGGGCGTCACTTGGGGGCTTGGGGAGGGCGGCAGCAATGGACGGTTTGGATCGAGCAAAGGATTATTATTTAAGAAATTTTGGACTACTGGCTCAACGGCGCGGGCAAGAGACGGAGCGGACATTGACAGTAGCGGGGCGGACATTGACAGGAGCGGCACGGGCAAGGGACGGGGCGGACATTGACGAGAGCGTCGTAGCGCCAGCGGGCCTCGGCGGCGAGGAAGGAAGGACGATGGTCTGTGCATGTGTTTTCTAAGGGTACGGTTAAATTATCTATTCCTTAATAAGTAATCTTAATCAAAAGAACAAATACGTATATGATTAACAATTTTTACTGTAACATCTAAAATATTAGTGTTTACTGAGACTGTTTTTTCGATTGTGATCGTGTTACGGGACCTGGTGTGGTTACAATTGCCGCCTTTTTGGAATGAGCGTTTCAGTATCGTCGCCACTACAAACTTGTCTGCGATGCAATCTGGTGGTCTGGCTCTGGCCGTGAGTTGTCCCATCCATGTTTTCAGCAAGAGTTGAGATGATGCGTGATGACAGGTCAGTCGAGGTCCGCGTAGCGTAGCGGCCGCGAGCACAGCAATGCCGTGAGATTCCCCGACCTCTGGAACCACGAGTGCGTAGTAGAGCTTGTTGGTTATTTTTAGTTTGTATCGAGCTCAAACAGCCTGTGGTCTCGGACAGAGTTTGTACGCTTGTGTTTGAGCTGTTGCCAAAAAGGTCAGAACATTCTTGTTCGTGACTTTGCGTTTGAGTGTTCTTAAAGAGGTTGTCTTGAGAACAAATTTTGCTCATAAGTGAACTAAAAGGTCCGGGGCTGTCTTCTTGATTTTCAATTGTTGGCTTCTTTTTAGTATTAATAAATTGATAATCTGGGTCATCCCACTCCAGTATATCTCCCGTTTGCACTCGTGCTCTATTAAAAGAGTTGTCGTTTAGAAAATAGTTACTTGTTAGCAAATTAAATGGATCGGTACTTAAATGTATATAATCACCGCGAACTGGATCGGTGTGGAGCTGTGACATATTTTGGCTTGCAATATATATGTTGTCATTACCTGCCGGCAATAAGTTATATGTTTCTTCAGCCAGAGCTTGTATGCTCTCAACAGACTCGCTGTTTAAAAAGTTTTGTAAGCTAAAATCAGAACGGTCCTGGAAAATCTGGCTTTCATATGATATTTCTATATTTTGGATATTGTTCGTTTTAGTTGCGTTGGCTGCCGGCTGATTGGCGTGCGCCCAAGTCTTTGTAGCTTGAATCCAGCTAAAATATCCTTCTTTAGTCACCATGGTCAGGTTGTTGTTGTCCCTATTTAAGTTATTATTTCCTTCAATACGAAAGTTGCTAATGGGCCCCGTAGCTGGTTGTAGGTTATTGTCTGGGATTACTGCATGAAGAGTACCAATTTCACGCTTGTGGTTAGAGATGTCATAGATACGTATGAAGAGACTGATTTCTAGGTCTAGAATGTTTATTTAATTCGGTATGACCGAGCGAATGCGTGTTATACTTCTACTGTCTTCCATATCGCCAAACTCTAAAAGAGGCTGTAGCATATGCTGCTGTTGATGCAGTGGCTGCAGTACAACCTGCTGTTGCTGTAGTGGCTGCGGTATAAGTTGCTGTTGTTGTAGTGGGTCCGGTATAAACTGCTGATGCTGTGGTGGATTCAGTATCACCTGATGTTGCTGTAGTGGCTGTGATACAAGCTGTTGATGCTGTAGTGACTGCGGTAAAAGCTGTTGTTGCTGTATTGGTTGCGGTATAAGCTGCTGTTGCTGTATTGGTTGCGGTATAAGCTGCTGTTGCTGTAGTGGCTACGGTATAAGCTGCTGATACTGTGGTGGATTCAGTATCACCAGTAGTTGCTGTAGTGGCTGTGATACAAGCTGCCGATGCTGTAGTGACTGCGATAAAAGCTGTTGTTGCTGTATTGGTTGCGGTATAAGCTGCTGTTGCTGTAGTGGCTGCAGTATAAGCTGCTGATGCTGTGGTGGATTCAGTATCATCTGTTGTTGCTGTAGTTGCGGTGATACAAGTTGCTGATGCTGTAGTGACTGCGGTAAAAGCTGTTGTTGCTGTATTGGCTGCGGTATAAGCTGCTGCTGACGCGGCGGCGAGCGACTGACGTTATAGACAGTATATGTATCCATATCCACCAGGCGACTTAGATAGCTCCTGAAAAAAAAAACTAATGATAAGTAAAAATTCAAGATCGGTGCTAAAGTATTATGCAGGGTGTTTGGTGCATCGTGTGCCGAACTGAAACGGTCGACGGGAGGGGTCATCTGCTATCATTTCAGACCCCTAAAAACTTCTCGTGCCCTGTGGATTTTTTTTCATCGACTTTTTATTGTTTTATGAAAATAAGAACCAAATTTTTATTCAAACACAAATTTAAAAAAATATAAGTTTTACTTTTAAATTTAAAATTAGTGACAAAAAAAACCAAAAGCGACTGGAGTCTTCCAACTTCCTCAAAAATTCTCTAGTTTATCCTCTTTTACGACTTCGTACAACAACTGTCGAAATATGATTCAGGTGTTGGGCCTTTTTTTTTAAGGTGGGAAATCCGGAAAGCCTCCTGTAAGCCTATGTTGGGCCTGCATTTACAACAGAGGCTTACGATTTGGGCAGGATTGTTTAAAAATTATGAAATAAATGTCAAAAATCCAATTTTTTTTTTTATTTCTACTAAAACCCACGAAGAGATACGAGACAGATTTTACCTTATAAGAGTGAGATAACATTTTTAATAGGTTTTTTTTTTAAGGTGGGAAATCATCCATATGACTTCTCGCGCTCTGGGTGGAGCGCGAGGGCGTGTCCGACTTTTACTGACTAAAACCACACCTGTATCCTTCAATTACCCTTTGCATCCTAGGACTACGGGTTTCCCTTTCAGAAATTCTCCGCGGTCCTAGTTAGCGGGCATCGGCCCTGCTGGGCCCCTGCGGTTTGCTGACATCTCTTTGAGGAGCGCGAGGATCTCAACGCGCTATTGACGACTGGGCTCGGTCCGGTTTTTAATAGGTTTAACAGGTATAATTTAAGCAAAAATATTTTTTATAATCATAATTTTAAATATTAGTTTTATGTGACTCGATTCATAATTCAAGCCAATTCACAAAGTTATAAAAAGACATTTATGGTATGTGGCACATCACTAGCAAGAGAATAAACTAGAGAATTCTTGAGGAAATTGGAACACTCCGGTCGCTTCTGGTTTTTTTTATAGCCATGTAACATGAACAGCTTTAATTTAAGTCCAACACTTTGCAAGTCAATTAAAATGTCATACTGTATGGATCAGAATGTTGGGCTGTGAAAAAGACGGATGAAAAAAGATAGCACGCACGTAGCGGAGATGAGAATGTTAAGATAGATGTGTGGTGTGACGAGAATGGATAAAGTGAGAAATGAGTATATTAGGGGAAGTTTGAAAGTGGCGACAGTGACTGAAAAGTTGAAAGGAAATCGTTTGTCTTGGTATGGTCATGTGAAGAGGAGGGATGAAACGCATGTTACTAAAAGAGTTATGGGAGAGGGAGACCAAAGAAAAGATGAATGGATTGTGTGCAGAGTGATATGAAAAAAAAGGAAGTTAGTGATAGTATGACGAGTGGCAGGGCAGAATTGAAGAAGAAAACGTGTTGCGCCGACCCCAAATAACACGGGACAAGGGCAGGAAGATGACTTTGCAAGTCAATTAAAAAAACTAGATAGCTAATGTCACTAATTTTAAATTTAAAAGTACTCTAATACAATAAACATCTAAATAAAATTAAAATTCAGAGTCTACGACTTATATATATTTTAAAATTTGTATTTGAATGAAAAATTTGGGTCTTATTTTCATAAAACAATAAAAAGTCGATGAAAAAAAAAACCACAGATGACCCCTCCCGTCGACCATTTCAATTTGGTACACGATGCACCAAACACCCTGTATATTAACTAAAGAGAACCTCAAATACTGAACATGGCATCAAATATCAGCAACAACAAAAATTAAACTACCGGCGAAGTAATCTATGGGTTAGTTTGGCTGAGCTTTAGTTATAGTCTATCTACCGAGTTTAAGAGTCGATTTTTCAAGGAGTAAAATATGTCAGTTGTAATTTTTTTTTTTAAGAAAACGTGTCGTATGGCCATATTTACAGACCTATAAAACGCTCTCAATTAAAACTCATCTGACTATTGAAAAATCAACCCTAAAACAAAAATACAACAAATGCACTACGATTTCAAGTTATAAATGATTGAAGCCAAATTAAAGGTGACATACACCACTATAAGTTTGACAAGCATTTTTTCTTTCCTACTTATCTGCAATCAGTTACTTCTATAAGCAAATTTCTTGAGAGATTGGTACAGGTGTAGTGTGCCCGCAGTGAGGACAACTACTGATATTTCGACGTTAGGTAAGTACTACGTCTGTCGTGGCGAAGTTGACAAGTATTTTCTTAGGTGTTTGTCAGCATTGTAGCAAGCTCGTTAGAGTGGTTCTCAAGCCTCCTCAGGTATGCTTTAGAGGTGTTTAGAAATTCCTCTTATACTGTACACATTTACAGTTGTCCATGTATTTCTTTGTTTTTAACGAACCAGGGAACATTAATATCCTTGACTGCTAGAACATTATCAGTATAATAATTCTATGTAAGCAAGCACCTTGCTTGTGTAGGTTTAAATTCTTTATAAATATGCTTGCATTAAATGATGCACAAAAATAAGCTTGTCAAGCCTTTAGTTGTGTATGTATACCTTATGCAAAATTTTCCTGTGAACTGTACTTAAAGATATGCTTAACAACATTGACATAATAAGCAAATAATAAAAATAAAATTGAAAGAATACTCACATTTAAAAAGATTCATTGCTACCCTCCCTTTCTGTTCAAGGGTCACTAGTGTCCGATCGAAATTGGTTTTTAAGACCGAAACCGAAATCATGTTTTGAGGGAAAAATAAAGAAAACGTTATTATTATCAGTCAGTCTTTAATTTAGGTAAGTATTAATATTAGTTGACTATCATGAATTTTATTGCACTCGATTTTAGTTTTGGGATATGTAATAAGGTTTTAAAAATCCAAAAACAGAAATAAAATTTTAGTTTTATTATACGAACCCTTTTTTTTATTTATTTATTTTATTTGGTGGGACAATCATCCCATGACAAATCCCGCTCTTGGGCGGAGCCAGATATAGTGTCAGACTTTTACTGACTGAAAACCCACTCCTGTTCCTTCGTTGCCTTCGTCCCAGGGCCCCGGGTTTCGTGTTTACACCACCCATGGCCCCAGTAGACTTCGACCCTGCTGGGCCCCTACGATTTGCTGACAACCCCTTGAGGCGCGCGTTGAACAGTACGCGCCGTTGACGACTTGGGCTCAGTCCGGACAGTCCGCAAGCCCGCGCCTACGGTGGCCGGAAATCGGGATCGGAATCCCGGCGGCGGTCGGGTCGTGAGGACCGTTGCCTCACGCGATTGGCCGGCTCTTTTGCTAGCATTACTGCTTCGCAGAAGGAGGCGACCGCCTGGCACTCTTCTTCACTCCGGACCATGGCCTGTACCAAGATCGCCGCCGCCGATCGCCCTCACGAGGACACTCACTCACACACACACACACGATGACTCTGCCCAAGCGGGGCACACCTCCACCGTGTGCTCTACCTTGTCCTCCGGGCGGTCCACACAGTGGCGACACCCGGGCGTCGCTTCCGCACGAATCCGGTGCAGGAACTTCCCGAACTTACCGTGTTCGGTGAGAACCTGCGTCATGCGGAAGGTGGGGACGCCGTGAGGTCTTTCCAACCACGCCTCAAAGAGGGGACTTACCGCCATAATTGTGGCGTGCCCAGCACTGGGTCGCGACAGTCGCTGTCGCCATTTCTCCATGAGAACCCGCCGGAAGCTCTGTCCGTCATGCTGCGACTTGTCGCGGTAGCGGAGTTTCGCCCCGGCGTTGCATCTCCATGCGCAGATCGTGTATGTGTGCAAGGACTGTTGCCTCCAGATCCCATGGAGGCTGGCCAGCAAGGGGGCTCGCCGCTTCACGGAAAATCGTCCGGTATCCTCGCACCATCCGTATGGCCATGACCCTCTGGCATGCCTTCAGCCAGGCCGCCGGCAGCTGCCGCAGCGCCGGCGCCCATACCGGTGCGCCATAAAGGGCCATGGACCGAACGATTCCCGCGTAGAGCCTCCGGCAGGAGGCGTCTGGACCCCCACAAGTTTGGCAGGAGGCGCCCGAGGGCAGCCCCAGTCCGATTTAGTTTGGGAGCCAGACGTCGGAAGTGCTCCTCGAAATCCCATCGGCTGTCGAGAACGAGTCCCAGGTACTTCATCGTCGACCCGACGCCGCTGTGGACACAAACGGTAGGAGGCTACCGTTTGTTGGGAACCCGGTGATGGCGCGTTCCGAGGGCCGTGAAAGCACTAAAATTAAAATTAATTTTGAAACTTATTTTGATCCATAATATTATCGCCACTAATGAACTATAGTAAGTACCAAAAACCTAACTAATGTTTGTTTAGGTATAGCATCAGTGCAGTGCAATCAATCGTTGAAATCGGACGCGCCTGCACTGTACGCGAAAATTATTATTTAATTTGCGCCGAACGCGGCAAGTGCCGCTGCCATCATGCGTTCGGAAGAACTTGTGGCGAACGAGGTCCTGGCATTCCTGCAGTATCAGCTCGATGTCATGGACGAGGTCAGTGTGACCCAGATCTGCACGTCCAACTTCAATGAAGAGCATGGCTGACCTAATGTCGTCCCGTAGGAGGGATGAAAAAGGAGAGAGGAGTCTCCAGGACATTATCAAAGTGCTCAATCAGACCGACCCAGATGACGTGCCGACTTTCGTGGCGAAGGATTTGCGCAAGCTGCCCCCCCGTCACATTCGATCACGTCGACGTCACCAGACTGCTGCGGGACATCACAACCCTCAGATCAAGCCTGGCCGAGATGCAGTTGAAGTTGGAAGCATCGCAAACCATCATCAGTGATCTACGTACCGAGGTAGCAGATTTACGTAATACGGTATGTAGGTCACACGAGCGAACTACCAATATCAACACCAGTCACGGCGTGTTGAATGCATCGCAGCAGAGTTTCGAGTCAGCAAAATTGGACTCGTCGCCGACCGCCGTCACTGCAAGTGATGCACAAATGCGCCCCACCCTCCCTGCGTCCCCGTCTCTGGGGCACCGAAGCAAGTGAGCGCGTCACGTGCTTACTCTGCTGCCGTTGTTGCTACTCCAGCGAAAAATCAGCAGCCATCAAAACAAGTGAGGGGTACCCAGGGGCCCTCCGTCCACGTTCGAAGCACGTTACCTCCGGTAACAAGCCAAGGACAGGTCGATGAAGAAGGCTTCGTTCGTGTAGTAAAGAAGAAGAAGAAGCCTGCTTGTCGCAATCAGTGTGGTACCGCATTGACAGGTCCGAACATGTTGCTGCGTCCCGCTATTCCATCGACGCAGCTGTACGTGTCACGTCTGCATCACTCCACGAGCGTAGAGGATGTCGTGGAGTACATAAAGATGAAAACTAGGTTCATCCTGAGAGTTGAAAGGTTGGAGTTGCGTCACAAGATCAAACTTCAAATCTTTTGTTGTAAGGGTACCGACTCAACATCTGGAGATTTTCATGAAGGAAGAATTTTGGCCGACGGGTGTCGTGTATCGGCGCTTTTGCGGAAGGCATGATCGGAAAAATCATGAAAAATCATTTTTACATGACACCACGACTCAGCGCAATACATCGCCGACCCAACGTAGTTTTAATAATAAATAAGAATTTAATGTTATTATTATGTATTAGTTTATTATTCTTAAAATTGTTATTTATGTATAGTGTTTATGGGCCTAAGTAGCCTGAAATAAAGAGTTATTATTATTATTATAGCATTAGCGAGAAAGTTTAAGCAACCGAAAAAATACTAAGATAGTTCGGTTAAACTTGAATCTACTAAAATCTATGTATTAGTTTCTTACAATGTTTTATTTTTTATGTTTACTACCTACTCTTTTAAGGGATCCGTAGCCAAATGGCAACAAACGGAACCCTTATGGATTCGTCATGTCTGTCTGTCTGTCCGTCCGTATGTCACAGCCACTTTTTTCCGAAACTATAAGAAGAACTATACTGTTGAAACTTGGTAAGTATGAACAGTATAGTTCAAGAATAAAAAAAGTATTTGTATTCTGTGAACCGCATTAAGATTTTCACACAAAAATAGAAATAAAACAATAAATTTTGGGAGTTCCCCATACTTAGAACTGAAACTCAAAAATTTTTTTTTCATTAAGGCCATACATGTGGGTATCTATGGATAGATCTTAAAAAATGATGTTGAGGTTTATAAAATCATTTTTTTTCTAAACTGAATAGTTTGCGCGAGAAACACTTCCAAAGTGGTAAAATGTGGTCCCCCCGTAACTTCTAAAATAAGATAATGATAAAAGTAAAAAAAAAATATATAATGATGTACATTACCATACAAACGTCCACCGAAAATTGGAATAACGCTTTTACACAGTTTTTAAATTTAAAAAAGAACAGATTATTTTTTAAAAACTGGTCAAGTACTTGGACTCCGCACAGAGGATTCCGTAAAAACTTACCTTTATAAATAGTTCAATTCCCGAATGGAGTCTCGAAGATTTTTCCGAATCGCAACTTTTTTTTAACTTAACATAAAATTTACTATTTTTAGACTTATTTCTATATCTGTGCTATAAGACCTTGCTTTATGCCAAACAGGATTCTGAGTCAAAGGGAAATACCCTACACAGTTTTTAAATTTAAAAAAGAACAGATTGTTTTTTAAAAACAAGTACTTGGACTCGCGCACAGAGGATTCCGTAAAAACTTACCTTTATAAATAGTTCAATTCCCGAATGGAGTCTCGAAGATTTTTCCGAATCGCAAAAGATTTTTCCGAATCGCAACTTTTTTTTTAACTTAACATAAAATTTACTCTTTTTAGACTTATTTCTATATCTGTGCTATAAGACCTTGCTTTATGCCAAACAGGATTCTGAGTCAAAGGGAAATACCCTATGAAATTTGAAATCAAAATACACATTTTTTGCAACAGAAACGTCTGTATCTTTTTTTTTTCGTTAGCTTCTAGTTTGATTTTTTCACAGCTTCAAGGGACCGCAGATGGGATTTCAACTCGGCGATATTTTTTAATCTTTTGGAGTAAGAGTAAAAAAAGTACTAGAAATTTGCTACGATGATAATAAGTAAGTCAAGTACGTATCAAATAAGGAATGGGTTCAGCAGGCAATAATATACTTACACAAAAGCAATATTGTAATGAAAAATATTAAGGTATACCTTATGTTTCGGCTTACTTATTGGGCATCAAAAAATTCATCCACATCGATATCAATGGTAAAAGTGCCCAGAACAGTGGCAGCATTGCCACGTTGGAAAGCAATGCTGATTCGATAACCGAAGAAAAGCCCAGCCATTTGGTCACGCGAAGCTTCGACCAGTTGTTTGCTGATATCAAGAACAACTCGGATAAAACCAAACTGCTCAAACATGTTTACGCCGTTTGAGGTTTTCTGCACCAGCACAGCCTGCCATACCTACTCAAAAGATGGGATGGCGTAAGGGCAATCCCACACCAAAGACCTACCCAACTTCCAGGCTATTATGGTCATCCCGTCTGGGTTCAAAAACAACTGGCACCCGCCGCGGTGATATGAGCTCTGCTGTGATGTCATTAATGTTGGCATGCCGTGCTAACCGACCAGCGCTTCTACTGCAGGATAGGCCATGATGTCCGGTCGACTGCTTCGGCGCATTGACATCGATGTAAAGCTCCACTAGGAGCATCCAGACGCAGACATGTAGCGATCCCACTCACACTCTACCTATGTTGGGTGACGGTAGAGCCCCGACCCCCTTTCACCGACAGCCAGCAGGCACGCTCAGCAGTGTTGGTGGACGTATTAATGAGATCATTCCGTACCAACCTGCAGAGCGGCTCATCTGTGAGAAGATAGATTTTCGGGCAACAGCTTGTTCGGGCAAGCCACTTTCCAGGCGTTCACAGCGTCGGTCAAGCACGGCACTTCCCAATCAACCAGAATCAAGGGCGCATCCAGCTTTGGCGCCAGGGGGGAGTCACGTCACGTCATGGTCAAGTCATAAGAAGTTATGATTTAATTTTGATAATAATAGATACGGGTAAAAATACATACATCAATAAAATACCTACTATTTTATCGATGTATGTACTGTGCTTAAAAATACCTATATTTAAATAACAAAATCAATTTTTCTTTTTCGTCTCCCGAAACGCGTTATCACTCCATATACTTCAATGGTAACGAGAAAAGCAAGTGGCGAATTAAAAAAAATGGACTACCACAAGGTAGTGTTCTAGCCCCCTTTAACGTTTACACCAATGACCAACCGGTGAGCCCTAACACAACCCGCTTTCTGTATGCAGACGAACTAGCATTAACTTGCCAAGCCACTGATTTTGAGGAGATTGAGGCCAACCTTATCACAGTCTCTCAGATCTTAGCCAGTATTATACTGCTAATGCATTTAAAGCAAATCCCTCAAAAATGTGCACCTTTGCAACAGACAAGCGGGTTGAATGCTCAATATCTCATGGCAAGAGGTACCAATCATTCATAACCCCCATCCAAGATATCTCTTCATCACTCTGGATAGGTCTCTCAACTACAGAAAGAATTGCGAGAACGTTAAGCGGAAGGTGCATACGAGAAACAACCTGCTACGTCGCCTAACACCCACTAGATGGGGGGCGTCTTCCCAAGTTCTGCGAACAGCTGGAATGGCGCTCCGCTTCTCCGCTGGTGAATATGCCTGTCCAGTATGGAGCCGCTCCACCCACTCTAACATAGTGGATACAGCACTTAATGAGACGTGCCAAATTGCCTCTGGTTGCCTTATGCCGACTCCGGTATGAATGCTGTATCCACTAATCGGCTAAAGGACCGTGGCTAGCCGCATAGAAAGAACGAAACAATAAAACGACCCTCGACATTCTATGCTCTTACAGCTCGGTGCCCCTGAGACTTAAAAGTTGTAAAAATTTTGTTGTAAGCGTGAGCCCATCTCAAAATAAAACCATATGGCTTTACTTTGAGATGAAAATCATAATTTAAAATAAAATAAGGTCAGAAAACTTCTATTGATAAAACATTTTTATTAAATCTTTTCAAAGAACTCTCTACAAAATTTTATGTGTCTGAAACTATATTCGAAACATTTTTTCCAGTCCGCTGCAGACACATCTTACACGGCCTTCTTGAACGCTGCTAGCGCGTCTTGCGGCGATGAAAACTGTATCCCTTTTGGCAGATTTTTTATTTTAGGGAATAAAAAGAAGTCACACGATGCCAGATCAGGACTGTAAGGAGGGTGCCCCAAGACTCTGACCGGTGCGGTGTGCAGGAAGTCCCTCGTTTTGAGCGCTAAGTGCGCGGGTGCGTTGTCATGGTGAAGCAGTACACTGCAAGCCCGGTATTCGGTCGCTTGCTCATTGCAAACAAAACTTCTGGCAGGCATGTTGTGGTATTCGGCGTTGATGCTGCTATGGTCTCGTAATGGAATTGAAATCAGATACCCCGTCAAAGTGAAGAAACTAGTGATCAAAATTTTCCCTGCGCTGTTTCTGTTTCGTTTTGAAACAGCCAAACTGTCAACTGACGCTTTGTTTCTGGATCGTATTGATAAATACAGGATTCGTCACCTGTCACAATGTCGTAAACGTGCCGAGACGAGCCGTTTCAAATTTTTGAATCATATCACGGCACCACTCCACACGGACTTGCTTCTGAGCTTCAGTGAGGTTGTGCGACACCCAGCGGCAAACTATCCTCCTTACACGAAGGTGCTCGTGTAGAATCTTGTGAACGCTTCCCGAACCAATTTGCAGTGTATGCTGAATCTCTTCGTATATAATCCGTCTGTTTTCTTGAATTATTTTTTTTACTGCCAGCACACTTTCTTCCGTGACAACTGTCGTAGGACGACCACTTCTTTGTTCATCCCCCAAAGTAAGGGGACCGCGCTTGAATTCGCTATACCAGCGGTAGATGGTTGCTTTTGAAGGTCTTTCATCCATAAAAGCAATTTAAAGTCGATCAAATGACTCATCAGGTTTTTAGGCCACAATTAAAATCATAGAAAATCATCGCACGAAAATGGCTTCCATAGATGTACTTTTTATATATTAAAAAGCGTACATTATGAAGGACCAAAATTCACGTAAAATAGCCGATTTTCAGAGGTCTTTAGTAGATTAGTTTTACACAAGTTTATGTCTTGATTTTTATAGAAGCCTAGATAATATCTACAAGATATCTGTGTATCTAAAATATCTGGAGAAAGAAAATATACCCCGAGTTGCCCCACCCCCCCGTTTCGGTTGTAAAATCATCTTATGAGATCCCCCACTCTTGGGCGGGGCGGGAGAGTGTCAGACTTTTACTGACTAAAAACCCACTCCTGTTCCTTCGTTGCCTTTCGTAGCAGGGTCGAGTCTTCCTTTCAGAATCAGACCCTTGGCCCCAGTTGGCTTTAACCCTGCTAGGTTATTTCGCTCACTCAAACTTGTATGCTGAGTCGATAAGGTTGCTCGCAAATGTAAGTTTTTATATCCTTTAGTAATCACATTAATTTCTTAAAAAATAATGCGCAGGAACAATGATGAAATAAGTTGTATAACACATTGACCTAACATTAATAGCAACTAACAACAGCCTAAACAGATAAAGCAAAATAATAACATTAATAAAAAATAATAACATTTAATAAAGTATTATTTAATTAAGCCTATGAAGAAATTTTATGATACTCACATGGTTCTGTCTTTTATATGCTGGCTTATCTTGTTTAATTCAACAGCAAATCGGTTAACGCAGCCACGTAGCATCTCCACTTCTTCCTCGCTCCATTTTGACCTAAAAACATATAGTATTATAAAACTTGACAGGTCTGTTGGTCTAGTAGTCAGTGGCCCTGACTACTATGAGGTTGTGAGTTCAATTCCCACCCGATACAAATGTTTGTGTGATGAGCATAATAATAATATGGCTAATAATAATCTGTGGCTCGGCTGTCAACCTAGTGACAAGAAAAAAAAATCTCTTCATATTTTTCACAATAAATAATCAAATAAATCCTAAAAGATCCGGAAA
Organism: Mythimna pallens; assembly: GCA_961205895.1. Lineage (NCBI taxonomy): Eukaryota > Metazoa > Arthropoda > Insecta > Lepidoptera > Noctuidae > Mythimna > Mythimna pallens. The sequence goes on from OY540824.1 coordinate 29,224,215, forward strand.
TAATGAAGATAAAACGAAAGAAATAACCAGTATATATCCAGTCCATCTATATATGACTAGCGGTCCCGGCAGACGTTGTTCTGCCCAAAAGCGGGATTTAGTAAAAAAAAAAAATTACCCTACTCTACCCTACTCTTTTCTTTGCTATAAACCACACGGAGCCCGAGACCTTTCCAACGAATGCAAAACCGTGGAAATCGGTTCGTGCGTTATGGAGTTATAGCGTCAGGAAGGAAAACCCGACTTATTTTTATATAGTAGATTAAACAATTATGACAAAATAAGATAATGGAAACTAAAGCCGAAAAGACAGCAAAAATGTTGTCAAGAGCCGCAGCTCGCCGTGCACGCCTACCACCCCCGGCCTCGTCGCTCAGCCAGCGTCGCCGTCGCCGCCGCCGGCCGTGGCAGTTGCGTCGAGCTCCAGCGACAAGTACTTCTCTCCGCCCACGTCATCATCACCTGCGCATCGACGAAGAGGCCGCCGGCCGCCGAGTGGCTTAGGATTTCGAGGCCCACCAGCCTCTGATAGGGTTCCAGCTCCCGGCGGAAGTGTGCAGCAAATGCGATGGACGCAATCCATCAACGAGAACGTCAAGCGGTCATACTATGGGGCTACAGAGGGAGGAAACAATCAAAAATAGTGTTCGGATGCTCTCTTTGTTTCAGGTGCTTGAGCCAGAACGTTTCGGCCCAACGACTGTCGGATCAGGTGCGGGTCACCCAGCGTAATCATATGTTGGACGATACTGTATTGATCATCACCGAACGGAAATGGGTAGCCATGCCATTGCCCCTTCGTCGCAGACTGTGGTACCAGTGATGGTACCACCGTCCAACCATTTTGTCAATTATGCTGACGAGGAGAGTACTGACATGGTTACACAAGTAAGTACCCAGTGCAATAACGAATTAAGAATTGCTTTGGAGTGTGCTATTCAGGAATATCGAAACATGCCGCTCGAACTTAGGCCACGCTAGCCGCGTTCGCCCATGCATAACAAGAATAAGGCGCTGGTGGCTGCTCTGGATTAGCAGTTGTCAAACTATTTTGACGACTGCGAAGATCTCACCTATTGTACACAATATTGTATTACGCGGCTGTAGCGGCATGTCGTGCAGCTCAAGTCAAATTTCCAAACAGAGACGTAGCTACACGACCAAAACCAGCCGTGCCAGCTTAGCAGTGCAGGATCGAGCGTCATGTTGGTGGGGCCAGAGCACTCATCGGCAAACTAATTTGTTTCAGGGAGAGGGCAATACTCGCCCAAGAGAGATGCGCTTTGCGAGACGGGCGTTTTTGGGGACTGTCATCAGCCCCCAATATTATATATTCCGTGTCACAGAGTGCATCGACTTCCTGAAGCAGAAGCGGCGGGTGGAGCGATACACCCAGTATAGCACATTCCGGAGTAATGAAAGATGGGTATATAGGGTTTGGGAGCGGCCGGAACAAGGTGTGACTGACACGCTCCTGCCGGATGATGACGCAGTGTGTTCATTCTGGCGCAGCATCTGGTCGGTGGCTGTCAGTCACACCGAAGGTAGTTGGACTACGTTGGGAGGTCGAGAGATCCTACGATTCAATACCAGAAATGTGGGCAATTACGATCAGCCCCCAAGGCGTAGCCCGTGCAGTTCATCCGTTGCCTAAATTGGAAATCTCCAGGGCCGAAAGGACCGCACAATTTTTGGGTAAAGTGGCTACAAAGATGGCACGCTCGTTTGGCATCTCAGTATCACGCTGCCTTGGAGTTTGGTTCGCTGCCCGAGTTCCTTAAAACAGGAGTTACACACCTGCTCCATAAATCGGGTAGTACCGTGGAACCTAAAAATTATAGACCGATAACGTGCTTACCTGCGGTCTATATAGTTCTTACATTCATTTTGAGAGGTAAGATTAACCTTACCTTAGATACCTTATAGACAATAATTCAATCATGTCTGTCTGCCTCTAAGAACGGATGTAGGAAAGGGTCCCGCGGTACTAAGGAGCTACTCCTCGTCGATATGGCTATTATCCAACAGGTTCGGCATACAGTTCACTAGGGTGCTAGAATTATACAAAATTGATGCAATACTACGCACCTTCCTAATGCCGTGTATGAGGCAATGGAGGACGGTCCTTCGCTATCCAGGATGTCAACATATTTAAAGGAACAGCGAACCGGGATCGAGCGGGGTATATGGAGTTTGGTGTGGACAAATGTGCGTTCACGCTTGTAAAGCGAGGGGAGATCGTGGACTCCGTGGGTACTCAGCTCTCGGACTTCATAAACCTGAGATCCCTCTCTCCAACTGAAACCTATAAGTATTTGGGCATTTCAGAAGCTTTAGGTATCAATACCACTGGCATGAAGCAATCGTTGAGGGAGCGCTTCTTTGGACGCCTGAAGAAGGTATTCAATAGCCTTGTTTCAGGCGAAAACAAGGGTGCGCCTTCAACGGTTGGGTCATGGCCGGTATTGATGTATTCTTCCGGCGTACTTAAATGGACTCACAACAGAACTGGACGCCCTGGATAGGCGGGTTCGTACACTGCTTACTGCAAACCGAATGCATCACTCACGGTCGTCGGTGATGAGACTGTATATCCCGCGGAAGTGTGGGGGTCGAGGCTTTTTAAATGCTAAGACCCTGCACAACCACGAGGTATGCAGTCTCAGGGCATATTTCCCAGCCGCAGACGTGGGAATGCATCGTGATGCAGTGCCAGTGAACAAGGGACTCACCCCGCTTACCTTGGCTAATGAGAACTTGCGCAAACCTGTAGTGCTTGATACTAACGATCGCAAGGAAGTATGGCAGAGTAAGGAACTTCACGGACCTTTTTCCGGGCCCTTCATGGACCCGATGTAGACCAACTAGCGTCCGTAGCCTGGCTGCGCGATGGTGACCTCTATGGAGAAACCGAAGGTTTTGTCTGTGCAATTATGGATAAAGTTATCATGACGAATAACTAACGGAGATTTATTGTGAAGGACGGCACGGTTGACATCTGTCGGGCATGTCACCGACCGGATGAATCAATCCGCCCCATTATCTCTGGTTGTTCTCGTCTAGCTAACGGAGAATACTTGCATAGACATAACCTTGTAGCCAGGATTATCCATCAGCAACTTGCTCTGAAGTACTCTCTTGTGGAATCGGAGGTGCCGTACTACAGGTATGTTCCTGACCCAGTTCTCGATAATGGTGATATCACATTGTACTGGGATCGGTCCATCATAACTTTTGATGGTGATTGGCACTCAAGTAGAACGGACGTGTGTTATAAATAACAATTATTTGACGTTAAAATATCTTTAGGTAATGTGTGACCTAGAAAATAAATCGCGCATTTTTTTGCGAAGTTAGTGATTAATTTCAAGTAAATATTTATGAGTGTTTGACTAACTATTATGTCAGATATGGAAAAGAACCCTCGGAGTATTCCAACTCCTCCATCCCATGCACTTGAAGAAAAATTTGAAACGGTGGACACCAGTGACATTAATAATTGGTTGATCTCAATAGAAAAATACCTGAACGAAGTCTGTTCCATTGCTCAAGAAGGAAAGTTAAATTCCGATCAAAAGCTGAAGATCAACTCCCTGTCGCGCAAGATAGGACATGGCGTTTCGCAGATGGCAGTTTTTTACCAGGACTTGAAGTTAAAGACTAAGGAAGTGGGAAACTCTGTTCGAGAGGTAAAAGAAAAATGCGACCGACAAACTGCCTTGAAAATTTCCAGCACACCATTCAAACAAGCATTCAAGAAAACTGGACCAAACCAACGATGGCAGAAAAAATTTCATTCGCTGAAATAGTCAAAACTAATAAAAATAATTATTTACGTCCCAATAACCTTAGCTCTATTGCAATTTATCCAACGGATAAGAATAAATCGAGTGACGATACTAAATCGCTTGTCCAAAAAATAATACGTCCTGAACAAATGAAATTACACGTTAGAGGATTGCGCAAAACAAAAAACGGAGGTGTTATCATTAGCACGGAGACAAAAGACGATATAGAGAAACTTAGGAAATCATCTCAACTAAGTGGTTCCGGTCTGAAAGTGGAAGAGCCCTATAAGAAAAGACCGAGAATTGTAGTAATAGGAGTACCGACTGAGTTAAGTGACCAGGAAGTGTACGATTGCATATATGAGAAGAACCTGGCTGACGAGCTGCCTAATTTACCCCGTGACTCTTTTTTGGCCTCTATAAAATTACGTCACAAGTCGGGTAAAAAAGAGGGACCTACATGCAATTATGTTCTAGAAGTAACGGCTAGCATAAGAAAGGCGCTTATAAACCAAAGCCGAGTATTTATTAATTGGACATCCTGCCCAGTGAGGGACTTCACACTTGTGACCAGGTGCTTTAAATGTCAACAGTACGGCCATGCTGCGAAGACTTGTCGCGAAGCTGTCTATACATGTGCTCTTTGTGGTGAACAAGGCCACCAGAGGATGCTGTGCGATAAAACAGCTGATCAGTCAGTGTGCAACGTGCATGCGTTTTAATAAACCACGTAATCACAAGACAGGCGATCAAGACTGCCCGGCTAGGAAAATTGCTGAGACAAGACTCATAAATTCTATTGGTTATAATGAGGACACGTAAATAGCGACGTCGTTTTTGTTTTCTGTTACCCATTCGAGTTTTATTGCATAATGTTACTAATAAATTATATACCTAGTACCTATTTTATTTTAACAATTTTACTGATTGTGCTAATAAAAACTAGTTTACAAAATCGTTACTTTCACTTTCAGCCCTGGAGAGTAAACACCCAGTGCCTGCGGATGACCTCACCTTTCCTGATCCTCCTGACACCCCTAATTCAGATTCATCTTTTTTCCAAATTTCAGCCCCCCCAGTTACTTGCAGCCGTGAGCTCTTTCAGAAGCGGTTCCGCCGGTGGCCTCGACGGCCTGACTCCTCAGCACTTAAAGGATCTTTTAAGCTCAGGCGCCGGGGAAGCCGGTGAGTCGCTTTTGAAGGAACTTCTGGCTCTAGTTACACTTATGTTCTCCGGCGGCGTGAACGATGCCGTCGTCGATGTCTTGTACGGGGCCAACCTATGTGCCCTGCGCAAGAAAGACGGTGGCATTCGTCCTATCGCTGTCGGGTGCACCTATAGGCGTACGGCAGCCAGCCAAAATCTGTTGTAAACTTTATAGCCACTCTCTGACTAACAATTTCCAGCCCCTACAGCTTGGCTTTGGTTCAAGAGGGGGCTGTGAGGCTGCAGCTTGGCTTTGGTTCAAGAGGGGGCTGTGAGGCTGCAGCTTGGCTTTGGTTCAAGAGGGGGCTGTGAGGCTGCCGTACATGCACTCGCTACCTTCCTAAATTCTAATAAGGGTGAGGTCATCCTCAAGGTTGACGTTAAAAACGCCTTTAACTCTATTAATGGGGACACTTTGTTGGCTGAAGCAAAAAAAAGAACTTCCAGAAATTTTCGACTTTTTGTGGCAATGCTATAGGCATCCATCAAAATTATTATATAAAGACAATGTTTTGGAATCTGCAGTTGGATGCCAACAAGGTGCCCCTTATCGGGCCAGTAATTTTTAGTTTGGCTATTGATTCAACAATTAAATTCAAAATTTAACCTTTGGTATTTAGATGATGGAACCCTGGGAGGTGACGTAAATACTTTTTTAAATGATCTCCAATTTCTGGAGGAGCAGTTTCGATCCATCGGCCTTGACCTCAATCATTCCAAATGTGAAATTTTTGTTACTGACAATACTGACAGACAATCGACACTTCAGAAATTCAGTGCAATAGCCCCAGATATCAAAATTTTAGAAAAATGTTCACTGCGCCTCCTAGGATCTCCAATTTTAAAAGACAGTTTTTCTTTATTCGTTGACGATAAAATTAAACGTTTCAACGATATTTCAGATAGACTTGCAAAAATTAACTTACATTCGGCTTTCACGGGTTCATTAAATATTGCTGTTTTGCTCCAAATTTTATGTATTTTCTTCGCTCTTCCTCTTTATGGAAACAACCACATCTCTTGGACAAAATTGATCAAACTATTCGATCCACTTTAACGTCCATCTTAAATTTGGCTCTGGATGACCGAGCGTGGGTACAAGCCACGTTACCCATCCGTTTTGGCGGGCTCGGCCTCCGCAAAATTTCTAGTATAAGTCTACCGGCGTTTCTGTCTTCGGTCCACAGCACTCAAGAGTTAATCGATCGTATCTTAACTCCATCACTGATTGACTGTGAGGTGCCGTGCTTGACTGACGCCGTGAACGCCTGGAAAGTGGCTTGCCCGGACAAGGCGTTGCCCGAGAACTAGATTATACTGTGCTTTCGACTCCTGGATACCGATTTTACTTTCGATTTGAAGTGATTGTTGTTGTTGTGTTGTCAGTGGAATCACTATGAAGACACCACAAGCAACCTCGCAATTGCTTTGTGTTAATTGCAATATACGCATTAACACACTTCAACGCCATCTCGTCTTTGAGCTTGACACGAGAGTTATTTCTTTGATCTGCGAGTGGAATTCTTCAATAATTGTACGTATTTCTACAGTTACCAACCTAATCTTATATTAATATTATCTTAAATCATATAATGTAATTCTAAATCTTGTTTTAGATTACCGAAGAAGATTACATATGTGAAGCTTGTTATCAATTGGCGTTGCAACATATAAACATTAGATTACCTAATGACCCTGGTGCTTCATCCTCCCGTGGCCACATTCATGTTTGTATTCTTTGTGGAAGTTCTCTGCTAAGACGTAGATGTGATCTTATTGTGAGACAGAATGCGTCTCCATTACAACAAGCAATACATATAGCAATTGAAAATAGACTTGCCCCACGACAGGTATTTATTTATTTATTGTTTTTTATTTTCATTCCTGCCTCCAATATTCTCGCCAAATTCATCAGCAATTTGTAATATTTTTGTTAACTACATATATATATTTGTATGGTCTTATAAGAAACAACTAGCCGTAACTTTTGTATATTAAAAACAGGCTTTCTGGTTGTTTCAGGCTAGTGCTTCAGACCATGTATGTCATCCTTGTTGGCTGAGACTTAAGAAATCTGTAATGTGGGACAATTATGAGCAGCAGGCACAGCCTGAGCCACGGGCAGAGCATGAGCAGCAAGCACAGCCTGAGCTAAGGGCAGAGGGCAGAGCCTGAGCCACAGGGAGAGCCTGAGCCACAACCTCAAGAAGCTGTAAGCTCTATTAATTCTGACCATGACGAGCAAGCTTACGAAGTACCTGGAGTGATTAAACTACCTAATTATAGACGAGCAGCGAATACTGCATCACATTGTATATTTTATGGTTGTCAGAATGTTGATTTGTGTAGAATATCAGACCCGTTGAAATCAACAACACTATCCCAACATAGATATTACTTGCCTAAAAATGCTCGAATCTGTGTAGAACTTACATTTAGTAATAGTTGGGATATGTTGTTTGATTCAGAAAACAGTATTAGCACATTTACAGCTGAACAAATTGAACATATATTTTCGTTTTTAAATTCTTTTAATACATTCCTGGATTTTTCAAGCATGGAAAGTGTAGAAAGAATAGACGAACATTTATTCCATTATTGGCTAGGACTACAAAAACAACAATTAGAATTATTGTTGTATGAAATTCCACGTGTTATTGAAACACATAGAGGTATTTTGGGTTTAGGTGCTCTTTTAATGAAAATGAGAACTGGTGACTCTGATGACCGCTTGTCACAGTTATTAATGGTCTCAAGGCGCACATTAGAAAGACAGATGAATAAGGTTAGGGAAATATTGGTGCAAGATTTTGTGCCTAGAAATCTGGGAATCGGACATATATCCCGTGTGCAACTGTTGCAACACAACTTAATGATACCCAATGCAATTTATAACCAAAATAATGAAAATCCAATAATAATATGTGATGGGACTTATATTTATTTAAATAAAAGTTCGAACTACATGTTCCAAAAAGACACATACTCGTTACATAAATATAGAAACTTATTAAAGCCATTTCTGCTGGTAGCGCCTGATGGTTACATTGTAGACTGCTTTGGGCCATACAAGGCTACCACATCTGACGCAGAGATAATGATTTCTCTTTTCCGAGATGAAAACTGTACTCTCAGGCAATACTTTCAAACTAATGATATTTTTGACAGGGGATTTAGAGATGCAATTAATGATGATGAATGAATGAATAAAATGCTGGAGTCTTGCGATTATAAAACTTTTATGCCGGAATCCTTATTAGAAGGTGAGCATCAACTCACCACTGAGTAAGCTAATAGGAGTCGTTGTGTGACTATATGCCGTTGGGTGGTGGAGGTTGTGAATGGATATTTTAAACGGGATTATAAATTATTCCGGCATGAACATTTTAATGTATCTGTGCCACACATGATGCAAATGTTTTCTATAGCTGCGAGTCTTTTAAATAAATTCGGTGTTAGGTTGAAAAATAGAAATGATGCTGAACAAATTATAAATGTGATTAGGGAATGATTTTCATTACATAGTAATTTGGCAGATTTTATAATGATGATGAATATGAATAGAAGAAGCTCTAATTTTACTAGTATAACAGCTAATAACAATAATATTACATTCCCTCATTTAGAATATAATGAAGTAATTTTATTTGCCTTAGGAACATACCAGATCCGACAGGCAAAGTCATATTATGGTGAACATATCAGGTTTCATGGAGGTTACAGAATCGAAGTGTGCAGAGAAAATATTAATTCATCAGAGTATAGTTTGGGAGGAAGTGGAGATAATTCCCTGATAAGACGAAAAATCAAATCCAGGCATGTTTCAAGAAAAATACATTATGTATATTTATTAATTGAAAATAATGTCAGGAAGGGCAGGTATTGTAGAATACTGCTGTAATTGTCTAGTAGGGAGAAGAACTATCGGGTGCTGTGCACATGTTATGACGCTTGTGTGGTACCTTGGATGGGCTAGGCATCAACCAACAATATCAGCGCCAGCAGAATTCCTCGATGATGTAGTTGTGAGAGAGGATGATGAATAAAATGTATTTTTGTCAAAAAACTTAATTAACCCACTCCCTAAGATTTTATTGGTGATTCCTTAATCTATATGTTATGTTAAGTAAAAAGAAACGGGGTCCCAAAAAACTAAACATTATCTGTCAGTTACTTATTTTTTATTCTAACCTCAAAAGTATTTTTGGCAATAAAAAAGAATCCTGGCCATTTAAATATTACTTTCACATCAGATAGTGTTTACAACATAAAAACAATCTAATCTCACTATAATTTATTTATAGACGCGAAAAATAAATGTCAGGTACAACGCCTATAGAAATTTGGCTGATGTCCTTTACGAGTTGGTGCAAAGATTTTTCCGAAACTGAGCCAAAGTGTTGGAGAAGATGTCAATGCTATTGGTGCGAGAGTGACTTTCGTTGTATGTTTTCATCATGCGGTTAAACTGCGCCGATCGTCCGAGGTTTGTTCGAGCCGCAAACGGCAAAAACAAATCCAATTCACGATCAGATTTGGAATGACAACTTCGGGGGACTGATATGTTTATATCATCCAGAAGTTTAGGTAAATGGATCAGACCATTGACAATTTTATGTAGCATAATTTGGTCCATAGTTTTTCTGCGTTCTTCTAGGGTTGTCAATTTGAAGTGGTTTAACCTCTCAGGATAAATAACTGTCTTAGGACAGCTGCTTGACTTGTACCGCAGATACCTAGTAAAACCTCTTTGAACCCATTTGATTCTATCAATGTGAACTCTAGTCAGGACTCCACACCTGCGATGTGTAGTCCAGCACACTCCTGACGAGAGTGACGTAAAGGTGTTTAAGAGTACGGACGGACTTAAAGTCGTGGCAGATACGCTTCAGAAACCCTAACATTTTGGTAGCCTTCTTGACGATATTGTCTACGTGTGGAATGAAAGAGAGCTGACTATCAAGGTACACACCCAGATCGCAAATTGTGTTAACCTTCTGAAGAGTTAGACCATTCAGAGAATACGAGGATGGGAAAGTATTCTGTTTTGCTAGTGAAGGTCATGTGTGTGTCAACATTTTTCAGCATTAAGAGTCATCCTGTATGGTACACGGATGGCTCTAAAATGAACACCAGTACAGGAGCGGGGGTACATAGTGACAACTGCAATCTTAGCCTAAGCATGGGCAAACTGGCGGAAGACCGTCTTCCAAGCAGAGACTGTGTCACCGAAGGGGACACTGTCTACATTTTAAGCAACAGCCAAGCAACACTTAAGGCACTCACGTCCAATAGAGTGGATTCTGGGCTGATACTAAACTGTATTAAAATACTAAATCGGATAGAAAGGCACAACAACGTCTGACCTTGTTGCGCCTTTCTTGATCTGAGAATGGGCCTTGCTACATGCACATGTAATATTGACATCATAGATAACATTGTAGCGTTAAAGAAAAAAATTACATTTTTCTACTCTCGGAATGTGCAAGTACAAGGGAGAGAGGAAAGTCATCAGCAAAATTTGTTGCAGACCTGTGAGACATCAGAAAGCCGTCATGCAAAAATCTTTTTGATTCCTATGAGGTAGCAAATAAAAAATCGGTCCCCAAACTTGCAGCCCCAAGAATCTGCCGCCCTAGGCTCAAGCCTGCAGGTAAATCCGCCACTGCACAAAGGATCTTTTCTCTTTATCGATTTGTCAGGGCTTGGAAACCTACGCGGCGCGGAAAATTGCGCCGTAGGATAGCGCCTACCGCCCGCCGCCACCCTTAACTTACCGGACACGTGACTGCCAAATTATAAAAATAAATATCAGTTGCTATCGACTTCTGACGGGAAAGATTATAGTTTAGGAAACTTACCCCGGTGTTGCGTCGTCCGTGGGCTGCAACATCAGAGTCATCTCAGATAATTTGGTAAACGCTGTTCCCGCATCCCGAAATATTTCTTCCACCTATATCAGAAAGAAAAACCATATCACAATAGGTTATTTCCGCAAATATACATAAATAGAAATATTAAAAGTACGTGCGACAGATTTATTTACTCACTTTTGCGGCAGAATTATTCATTGTTAAAAATTTTTCACTCGCTACACTATTTATAATACACAATAAACACTATTATTTAGTTATCCTAGTCACTCAATAAAAACTCACACGGTTTAATTTTGTATTTTAAAATGTTTATTTTTATATACATAAATTTAATAATTGATAAGACACCCGTGAAAAACAGACAGCTCATCAAACAGTGTCAAACAGACGGATACCACAGACTAGAGAGGGATAACGGATACGAAATCCATAATAATATAGATTATATATCTTCTCGTCTGTAACGAAATTCTTCTTTTCTGGATTTTCATGACCTGGTCACTTGAACCTTTAAGTCGAGACTTATTTTATTTTTAAAAAACTGTACTATGAACCACATCACTTTTTATAATGTTTTAATTGTGTTTTCAATATATTTATAGAGTGGTTTGAAAGTGTTTTTATCTTTTAATAACTATACTAATCTGTCAAGTAGGAAGTTTTGACATTGACAATCAAGAATAATATACTCGATGATTCCTTCTTGGGAGACTCTTTGATTAGTAGGGTTCACAGATCTATGGTTCACAGAGTACTTTGTAATATACTGGAAGGGTTGGTAGCTGTCAGTCGTACTGCTGGAGAGATCGTTTTTTCCAAATCTACTTATTTAAGAAAATAACAGTTAGAATTTTTTTTTCACAGTTTTCAGTGTCTTTTCTCTCTCATTTTTTTTTTTACCAGCTCCTCCTGACCCTCCTGACGCTTATGCATGTTCAAACTCGGCGGTTGGTAAGCGATGCCATAATTATGATAGACTCGGAGACTATTGTGGTTGTTTAAAAAAAAAACAATTATTGACAAGGATATGGCTGTTGCGGTCATCCAAACATTATATATTCAACCTACTCTGAAAGAGGGCATAAAATCTTGTAGTGAGCTTGAAAAAGGGCCCTTTTTCACAGCAGTCCCCGATCCGAACTGGATCCTTCTGCTGGGACAACGATTCATCCAATTAAGTTTGAGCATTTTTAATTAAAAATAATATAAAAAATATTTGTAGGCATAGCATTAAAAAAGTGGGCAGAAATAAAATCTCTGTCGAATTCACTTCTGGTGAGGCGGACAACAAGTTTCTTTCCAACCCAGTTTTAGTATCAAAATATTCAGTTTTTATTCCATCTTTTAACATTTCCAATATGGGTATCGTCTGTCAAGTGCCGGTCGATATGTCTATGGACGAATTTGTGGATTCAGTTATTCTTCCTGATGGATGTGGAGTTGTTCTGAAAGCACGTAGGTTAAACCGAAAATATAAACAGGAGGGCAAGACCTCCTGGATCACTACACAGACAATTGTAGTTACCTTCAAGGGACAGGTTCTTCCTCAAAGGGTATTTTTATACCACACATCTCTGCCAGTGGAGGTATATCAGGACCCCACTATACAATGTCAAAATTGCTGCCGCTTTGGGCACGTTAAGGCACAGTTTCGGTCCAAGGCAAGGTGCTTTAGGTGCTCACAACCTCACACTGGTGACAGTTGTGACGTAGTAGAGGCCAAGGCCACTGGATGCATCCATTGCTTAGGCCGTAACTTTGCCTGTAACGGTAGTTGTCCGCGAGCAAGGCAGACAATAATCTATTAAGCTATTAATGTCTCTGGAAAATCTCTCATATGAAGAGGCACGATCGCCCCGACGAGGACACGGCTTTGCTCTGCCCAAGCGCGGCACAACTCTACGTGTCTTCCAGGCGGTCCACACAGTGGTGACACCCGGGCGTCGCTTCCGCACGAATCCGGTGCAGGAACTTCCCGAACTTACCGTGTTTGGTGAGAACCTGCGTCATGCGGAAGCGGTTTCGTTTTTGAAGGTGTCAGAGCTGGGAATAATTGTGTATTGTCATTCATGTGTTGTTTCGTCAATGTAGCACTTGTATAAGTAATCTTATTTTTGGTTTATAAAATTTATCTAACTTAATTGGACATAATCCAGATATTGCAAGATGAGGCCCGCTGCAATGATATTATATTAGAATATCATTGGCCCGCTGCAATTGCAACAGTAGATCTCTGTTGGTCTATCACATTCTTTATAATTATAAATACTCACTGCCACAAATGAAACATCTTTGTTACCATTAAATAATTATCCTAGCAGTGGTGAAATTTAAAGTAACGAAAACATTACTGTAATGGGGGTACATATTTAAAAACTCGGTAAGAAAATTTTTTTTTATTTTTATTTTGAAAAAGGTTAATAAATATTTTAACTTAAGTAATAAGTATTCAAACAAACTGAAAATAATAATATGTACAAACGGGTAGAAAAAGAACTCATAGGGCTTCAAAAAATTCGTCCACATCGATGTCAATGTGAAAAGTGCCCAGAACGGAAACCATTGCCACGCTGGAAGGCAATGCTGATTCGTTGACCGAAGAAAAGCCCAGCCCTCTGGTCACGCGCAGAGTCGACCAGCTGATTGCTGATATCCCGAACAACTCGATGAGCGCTTGGACCCCATGGAAGTGAAAACAAATCATATTGTAGGTACATTGGAAGTATATTCGATAGAAAAGTAATGCTAACTGTTTGTAGCAACCAACCCGCACTGGGCCCGCAAGGTGGATTACGGCCCATTCCCTCTCCTAGAGAGGAGGCCTGAGTCCCAACATTGGGAACATTATAAGACCGACTATGCTATGCTAACTGTTTGTAGTGGTACGCGCTTTGGTCCTACTTTCTTTGTAAATCTTCTTAACGCTATTATTTCATAAATTGATGATAGTTTAGTGAAAAGATCTTTGTTAGAATTAATGTTTGCTGGTACAAATCTGATTATACCAGTTTTTTTTATTTGCGCTGCCGGATTAAATGCTTTCAAGCCATGTTTGTTGAGAAAAGCGCTGTTGTTAATGAAGTAATTGGCCGTATTATACTGTTTAATTATTATTGCAAATATATTTGCATTTATTCATTGTATAACCGTCACCCCTTTTATTTCGCTGGAAACTATATGGTTGAGGTGGATAGGGTTCTTATTACCTATTCTATCCTTGCTGTTGGTAGCTTCAATAAATGCTTTGAAATCTATATTTTTTTTTTAGTTGGGAAAATCATCTTATGACAAATCTCGCCCTTGGGCGGAGCGAGAGATAGTGTCAGACTTTTACTGACTAAAAACCTACACCTGTTCCTTCTTTGCCTTCGTCCCAGGGCCCCGGGTTTCGTTTTCACACTACCCATGGCCCCAGTAGGCTTCGACCCTGCTGGGCTCCTACGATTTGCTGACATCGTCCCTGAGGCACGCGTGGAACAGTACGCGCCGTCGACGACTTGGGCTCGATCCAGATGGTTACCGGACGATCGGACGGCGGCCCACCCATTGCTCGCCGTCCGTAAGCCCGCGCCTACGGTGGCCGGAAATCGGGATCGGATTCCCGGCGGCGGTTGAGGCGTGAGGACCGTTGCCTCACGCGATCGGCCGCCTCCTTTGCTAGCGTTACTGCTTCGCAGAAGGAGGCGACCACCAGCCACTCCTCCTCGCTCCGAACCATGGCCAGTACCAAGGCCCGGCGCGAGAGATCGCCGCTGCCAATCGCCCCCACGAGGACACGGCGTTGCTCTGCCCAAGCGGGGCACACCTCCACGGTATGCTCCACCGTGTCCTCCGGGCGTTCCACACAGTGGCGACACCCGGGCGTGTCTTCCGCACAAATTCGGTATAGGAACTTTCCGAACTTACCATGTTCGGTGAGAACCTGCGTCATGCGGAAGGTGAGGACACCGTGAGGTCTTTCCAACCACGCCTCAAAGAGGGGACTTATCGCCATAATTGTGGCGTGCCCAGCACTGGGTAACGACAGTCGTTGTCGCCATTTCTCCATGAGAACCCGCCGGAGCTCAAATCTATATAGTTGGCATTTTCTGGGTAAAGTCTCATAAAGTCTGGTTTAATAAACGGAGAATAGTCACGCTTACCACCGCCGCCATCCATGTGTATGTCTGTCCCTCCGCCTCCGGCCTCAGGCCGAGGACGTTTAAGTGAGGTTTATCCCCGCCCCCCTCGTTTCCCACCATTTTTACTGGTTTCCACACCCTAGCACTTATTATAATTAACTTTTATGCAAAAAAAAAAAACTAGAAAAATATTTACTTAAAAAGGAGTTGAAAAATTGCGCAGTACTTTGTAATGCCCCGTTTACACGTGGGCCCGGCCTCGGCCAATCGCAATCCCTAACCATGACCCGGACTTTCATTACTTTTTACAAATCCTGATCAAATTGTTGGCTTCTGTTGTGAATGCAGGCCCGACATCTGTTTCGTATTTAAACAGTTGTTGTACGAAGTCGTATTTATTTATTATTTATTTGCTTAAACTTCATGTACAGTGGTGGTACATACGTGGACTTAATGCCACAAGTCATTTTATACCAGTCAACCGTTGGGTTAAAAAAGACAACGCCGTGGTAGGTGTGCACAATAAATAAATAACAGATATTTGAAATAGATATTTCCTCCCTAATTGTATTGAAAGCCGTTTCAATGCGTTGTTTGCAATTTAGCCTTATGTGTCTCATTCACAATTCTAGTGAACTGAATAATTTGTAGCAGTTGTTGTGCAGTAATGATAGTTGGAAACTAGGAAGGTACTAGTTCTACGCATTGAAGCGGCTTTCACTACAATTAAGGAGGAAATACGACTTCGTACAACAACTGTCGAAATACGCAACAGATGTCAGGCCTGCATTCACAACAGAGGCCAATAATTTGAGCAGGTTTTTTAAAATTATGAAATAAATGTTAAAAATGCTTTTTAAATTTCTAGTGTAGTGACCTACATATTATTAAAGTTAGGTAAAACTATATCAAAATAAAATAATTTATTTACATACGTACAGACACTAACCACTAGTATTATATATAGAATGATCTGTCTAGTTGCTAGGTAACTTGTTTTGTTTGTGTCAATGATTGAAAAATACATAATTTTAAGAAGGATCGTTTGTATTAATTTAAAGGTATATGTAGAAATACCCATCGTATTCTACACTAGTAAAACCCACGAAAAGAGATACGAGATAGATTTTACCTTATAAAAGTGAGATAACATTTTTAATAGGTTTTTCAGGTTTTAAGCAATAATATTTTTATAAATCGTTTTTTTGAATATTAGTCTTATGTGACTGGATTCACAATTCTAGCGAATTCACAAAGTTATAATAATATTTTTATGGCATGTGGCACATCACTAGTGTAATGATTTTTAAAGAAAATATTCATAAATCGTTAAACTTCCATCTATAAGCTATAGATGGCGCTAGTAGTTACATGAACTTAAGGCATTCGTTGTAGACATTAAGTAATAATTTATGTTATTAGAGTTTATGTAGGTATTTGTTTTGTATAAATATATCATAATTGTTAAAATGAAATATTTAATTGCAGTTAATTATTGTTAAACCCTAATGTATATTAGTTAGTCAATTGATGTTAAGTACTGTTTACTTTGCTCTGATTGGTCGGACCAAGTGTTTGTGAAAGTTTGTGGTGGGGAAATATTGAGATTGTAACTGTCATTCTGAACAGAGTGAGTCTGCTTGTCTACATAGCGTGCGTTTAACGCATGTTTTAAATTTGGACTGATTCAGTTGTATTCTGTCCAAATTAAAATCCACAAGTGGTATTTTATTATAAAATTTTACACAGTACCCCATAAAAGAACTATGTACTTTAGCCAATCTGAATCGAGGTTGATCTAATTTGTCCCTATTTCTAGTATTATAATTGTGCCTGTCACCTATCTTTGTAAAAAGATGAATATTTTTCCGAACATACATAATATTTTCATAAATGTATTGACAAGGTACCTACAAGTTCCCTTAGAGAGTCGTGCCTGCGAAGATTGTATATGGCTCTGATAGCTCTTTTCTGCAGAATAAAAATAGATTTTATGTCAGCAGCCCGTCGAATTTGCTGCTGCCTGTCATTTAAATAAGATTTCACCAAGCTTAGTGCAAGTTTACCTAATCCGTAATGTTTAAAAAGCAAGGTTTCGTGATTAACACAATCAAAAGCCTTTGAGAGGTCACAGAAAATTCCTATCGCATCTTGGGATTCTTCCCACGCCGCAAATATGTGTTTTAATAAGGTGACACCAGCGTCAGTCGTACAACGCCCTTTGGTGAAACCATACTGCTGTTCGTGCAAGATTTTATTGGTGTTAAAATGGATAAGCATTTGATTGAGCATGACTTTTTCAAACACTTTACTGAAAACTGGCAACACGGATACAGGTCTATAATTGTTGGTGTCATTATTGTCGCCGGATTTAAAAAGAGGTATAACTTAGCTGTATTTCATTATATCAGGAAAGACTCCTTGGCCCCACACAAATTAAAAATTAAGGCCAAGTATGGTGCTACAGTCTCAATTATAGATGTGCATACTTTAACAGACATTCCCCACAGGTCTTCAGTTAATTTAATTTTGATTTGCCGGAAAACCTTTAAGACTGTCATAGGGTTTATATGATTGAATTGAAATTCAACTGGACAGCCTGGCAAGTGTTCTTTCAATAAAATTATTGAGGCCTCGGGCGAGGAATTCAAAGTTTTCGTAGTCTTGAAAGGTATATTGGTGAAAAAATTCACAAATTCTTGGGCTACTTCAGTATAAGAACTTATGGTACCATGTGAAGTCTCCAATAAAACATCCGTGTGGCGTACTTTATTCTTACCAGTTTCACTATTTATAACCTTCCAAACGGTCTTTATTTTATTGTCGGCCGATTTGATCTTGTTGCTAATGTACAGGGCCTTCGCTACCTTGCATATATAAAAAGTTTTGTAAAAGAATTTTTCTAAAAAAGAAAAGAAGTTTTCTAAAAAGTTTTGAATATTTATTTAATAATAATAATAATAATAAGTGCCCGACCCAGTTCTCGAAAATGACCATGTCACGCTGTACTGGGATCGGTCTATCATTACTGACCGGACTATTGTAGCCAATAAGCCGGATATAGTGGTGATAGACCGATTAGCGCGCCGCGCAATGATAGTCGACGTCACCATTCCGCATGACGAGAATCTCGTGAAAGCTGAGAAAGAGAAACAAATCAAATATCTCGACTTAGCACACGAGGTTGTCGACATGTGGAATGTGGACTCGGCTATCATTGTGCCGATTGTTGTGACCGCCAATGGCCTTATAGCCAAAAGCTTCGATGAACATCTGTCGAAGCTGTCGTTGCGCGGTTGGATCAAGGGCCTGATACAAAAGGCAGTACTCCTCGATACGGCTCGCATTGTGAGGAGGTTCCTGTCTCTGGAGCCCTAACCACCGGTAGCTTGGACCCTGTTCCCGACACCGGCGGACAACTATTTTTTATATTTTTAAATGTTTTTTTTTATATGTTTTTTAAAGAAATATTTGAAAATGTAAAAGATATGTATAAAAAATAAATAAATGGAATAATAATAATAATAAACTTATTTGATCCAAAAACATCCAATTAACACACAAGAGCTAAACAATATCGGGTTATAGGTAGGTACTTAATAAATATAGATTGAGGACAGAATCTTGTGTACAAAACTGTTGCATTCTTTTAGTTTAGTCAGTAGGTACATATATTTAGTTGAGACCATTTGGATTCCAAACTAGGCAAGAAATGCCTGTATTTTGGAAGTCAATTGATTCCTCCTAAATCACAATGCTTATTCCAATTTATATCATAAATATATATTTTTACATGCTGGCTCTTATACTTAGAACTATCTATCCTTATAGTAGGTATTCTTTGAAACCGTAAAACAACCATGAAGCTACTTTACAACAGCGAGAAGATCTTCAGTCGCTTCATTTGTTAAGTCCTGTAACCACTTACCAATCCTGGATTTTAAATGAAATTTAGTAAAGGTGTAAATATTTAATTTTTTGTTTATTCTATTGTAGAGGCGCGAGCTTAGCGCTTTAAATTGGCGACTTGCAAATGCTGTTCGACACCTGACAGGATTGCAGACCGGGAGTCCTCTACGTCTATTAAGAAGTTTGTCGTCAAGGGGGAGCTTAGAATGGCAGCGTAGGATAGCGCGGAGAATGAAGAGTTGATGGACAGTAAGGACTTTGGATTCGGAGTAGAGCTGGGCAGTAGGGTAATCTCTGCGTTTAAAGAGCATAACTTTCAGAATAGCCCTTTGCGCTCGTTCTGCTTGGAGTAATACGGTTTTAAAGGTACCACCCCAAGCAGTTACACAGTAAGAAATAATTGAAACACAGAGGCTTTGGTAGACGAGAGATAGTGTTGCAGGATCAGCTGAGTATCGAAGCTCTCGGAAAATATATATTAATTTCCTAATCCGGGCTGATAATGCCTCGATATGAGGTCGCCAAGTCAGTTTCTCGTCAATAATCACACCGAGGTACTTTGTGTTAAAAACTAGGGACAGAGTGAGACAGTTGCAGGTACCATTTGTGTTCTGTTCTGAACATGTATGAGCGTTTACCAGACGAGAATCTATTGGAGGCAGGTTTGAGTTACGAAGCGAAAAGCAGACAACCTTTGTTTTCTCCACATTCAGCGTTAAAAGGTTTGAAGAAAACCAGTCCATCACTAGACGAAGAGAATGTGCTGTACTTAGCCTAGCTCTCTCCCAGTCATCACCATGAACGATCAATGCCGTGTCATCTGCGTACGTAAAAATGTCACAATTTGGTATGTTCAAACGGCATAGATCATTAATGTAAACCTGGAAGAGGGTAGGTCCTAAAATACTACCCTGTGGAACGCCAAAGGTAATATCCATGTCATCACTATACAGTTCACCGATTTTCACGCACTGTGTGCGATTTGTGAGATAGTCGGTGAAGATTTTAAGTGCATTTCCTCGAACTCCTATACTCTCCAACTTTTTAATAAGAATGGAGACAGAAACTGAGTCGAAAGCTTTGGACAAGTCTAGAAAGGCTCCATAGCACTTTCGATTTAGGTCCAGATTACTTGTGACGGTATGGGTGAGATCTATGACAGCATCTTCCGTGGAGATTCCCTGCCTAAAACCGTACTGATTTTTAGAAATAATATTAAACTTTTCAAGATAATCGGTAAGACACTTGTTAAGAATTCTTTCTAGGATCTTTGATAGAGTGCTCAACACAGATATAGGTCTATAATTGGTTACATTAGTTTTGTCTCCACTCTCATAGATTGGGTAGACTATGGCTTTTTTAAAGGCTCTCGGAAAAGAGCCCGAGTCTATAGCACGGTTGCAGATATGCGCGATGGGGCCAGTAAGAGCAGTTATGGATTGCTTCAAAATCTTAGCATGTATATTGTCGTGTCCGGTGGAGCAGTCACTGCGAAGATTGAGTATAAGCCCGTGTACTTTCGCTTCGTCCACTGACATGATGCTAAATGAGTTGCACTGGAGGGGCTGAGATTGACGCCCCAGGTGAGGCATGCCGGGGGTCTTAGTTTACATACTTGTTAAAAGTTTCAGTGTTGAAGAATGGCTTAAGGCCTTAAAGTTCATAAAGTCTTTCCCTACTTATCCTTTATACCTTTAGTCGCCCAGTCACTAAAAACAAACTTAGGTAAAATATTTTTCGACTTCTTTTCAAAATTTGTATTAAATTCATAAAGTACTACTGAAAAGAAATTTTCATAAAATTTATTAGCATCATCGATATTATGGCCCAGAATATTTAACTTATTTTGCAAGTTACTATTGAATTTTGTTAATTTGCCAAGTGTGATTGGCCAAAATTGAATTTGAGTTTTTTCTAAAGCTGCATAGTGGACAAACTATGATCAGACGGAAGATAATTTACTATAGCTTTATCTAAATAATCAAAATTGCAGAAAACATTATTAAGACAAGTTGCAGAGGTTGGAGTTACTCTAGTTGGTTCAGTAAAAACATTGAACAAATTAAATGAAAAAGGCTTAAAAATCTGCTGCTATTTGGATTATTTACCAAAATATTAATATTAAAATCTCCACAAATAATTATAGATTTGTTATTGTCTGCAAGTTTAGCTAGAATATCTTCCATTGTTGATTCAAATAGACTAAAGTTTTGATGGTTCGGGGGTCTGTTCATGCACACTATAACATGCTTATTTAGCTCAACACAGGACAGTTCAATGCAATGTTCAGTTGACAAGTTAACAATGTCATGACGTTGTTTAAATTTTAAGCTTTTTTTAATAAGATTAGGGAACCACCACGCAGCATAGACTTACGGTTAAAACAACTTCCCACACTATAATTTTCATAACTATGTAGCATTTGGTAATCCTTCAACCAATGTTCACTAAAACATACAACATCAAACATTGATATTTCTAAAAACATTTCAATTTCTAATAATTCGGAAGAGATACCCTGAATATTTTGATGAAATAATTTCAAGGAATGCTGCTGAGCCCCTTTTTGCCATTTAACTTTTTGAAAGTAAGAAGATACCTTGTTATTACTCGGCATAACTATGGTGTTACTGGTACCCTCTGTTGTCCTATGAATTACTTTAAAAAAGTATCCGGAGTTTGCCCCAAGTCTTCAGTATTATCACTTGTCAGTGAGTTGCAACTAATTGTGGACCCCACATTTACAAAAGAATTTCCCATAGTGATACATGGAACCTCCTTCGTACACTTTACAAAAGAATCCATAGCAATTAAGCTACCGTTAATTATTTACTATTGCTTCATATATTTAATTATTCATATAATTAATTATTATTGCTTTATATCAATTTGCCCTGTTTATTGGATGAGTATATTTTAATTGAACATTCTGTTATAGTTTATGAAGATATTATAAGTATAGATAAAATGAGTTGAAAGCATATTTTTATATTGAAATTTTATTTATGAAAAAAAGTGAGTTTTAAATGAATGATACAAGTTATTATTCATGTAAATGTTTAAACCACTGATTTCTTTTATTTTTGAAGCCTTGGATTCCGATTGCGTCAGAACTACAGAAGAAAAACCACCAGTCTTATTGACCAAACGGATAGTTCCTGTTTCGAAAAATACAGACTCGAAGAGGAATGATGCAATGAGACGATCTGGAAGGAAGTGCAGGAGTTATAATTTAACCTATTCGTCGACTACTCCACCGCTACGCAAGAAGCAAAGAGCCCCATGTTGGTTGAGTGATTGTCTAAATAGAAAAACGTTAAAAGTATCGAAGTTTGAATAAATTTAGAGAGTATTTAGGTTGGGTTAGAAAGAGTAATTGTAATTGATTTGAATGCAAATAGGATTAGAAGCTGACTATACATTTTGTCTCAAAAACTTGCTAGGCTTACCAAAAGAAAAGAAAATATAAATTTTACGAAACCCTACCAAGTGTAGTATTTAGTAACGAAGTGGTAAACTAAACTAACAATATTTTTCCTAATGAGCAGAATTATGGTCAGTTTCAAGCAGAAATATTAGCTGATACGACTTAAGATAAAACTTATGTGAATATTTTTACGACAAATCAGTGCTTATATACGGACATTATATTAAGTAAACACTCGGTATCTATGATAAATCTATTAGAAATTGAGCTTAAAGCATTAAATTGTAGAAAGCAAATGGATTAATTACATAATTATCTTCAATTACTAGCGTACTGTAGCAGAGACTGATCTCATAGATAGAGAGTGCAATGATTATGTTAAGCCATCAAATTCGATTAATAGCTCAATCACTTATTTTACTTAAACTTCAAGCGTTTAAGTGTCACAGAGTATGACAGGATTTGCAAATTTACACCACTTTCTTGCTCTGCGAATAGAATTTAAGCCAAAAGATAACGTAGAACGTAAATCCTAAAAATTCCTATATGTAATGATGACAATCAAACGCTTTTCAAACAAGTAGAATTAAATTATCGATTTTTATTGGGTATTATATAGAATTTATCAGCGATGTAGTCTTTTGCGTGAATCCGATATAGAAGTACTAGTTGTCAGTGAAAAGTTTATCTCATCTACAGATTGCCCGATTTTGAGTTATCGTCCATAGTAGTTTGTAAAGATACGTTATCCTTTCACAAGAAACTTGTACTATGAACTGTTCAACAGTAAAATTGATTTAATTTTTCTTAAACTTGCCTTGCGCAACCAAATTCAGCTACAGATTCACATCATTCTGGAAATATTTGTATAGACGGATTTTATATCAGTGTATTTATCGTGTGTCACCTTATCGTGTCAAATCTTTCTGGCTATATCATAAACAAATCTATGCACAGACTTTGCCGCAAAAGACATACATCAATTAAATGATATTTATTTTACAAGTCATCATCATCATCATCATCTTCCTGACCTTGTCCCGTGTTATTTGGGGTCGGCGGAACACGTTTTTTTCTTCCATTCTGCCCTGTCACTCGTCATACTATCACTAACTTCCTTTTTTTTCATATCACTCTTCACACAGTCCATCCATCTTTTCTTTGGTCTCCCTCTCCCTCTCCATCCATCCACATGTAAACTCAGTAGGTTACAAATAATCATATTACATGACCATAACTAGGTCTCGTCGTCAAGACTGAAATCGGAGTCGGTCCCCAAGTTAATGATGACAAAACACAAGTTTTAAGTTCAACAAAGTTTAATTACTGGAAATCCCGTTAATTTTTATGATCCCAGACATATAGAAAAGCTTTTGACAAAAAATCTTACAACACTATTCTTCTAGTGATGAATGTTATAAACATATAACGTGACGATAAACTAACGATCCGGAAGCAAGCCTAAAATCAATACTTAGCCGAATGTAATGAATTTTAAAGTAAAACTTATTTTCTTGTCGAACTTGTGAAAATATAATCTATCATTGAAATTGTAATCGTCGTCAGGAGATCGCACGATGTCGGATGGCCTAATGTAATATTCATAAATCGTTAAACTTCCATCTATAAGCGATAGATGGCGCTAGTCGTTACATGAACTTAAGGCATTCGTTGTCTACAACGAATGCCATAAGTTACTTAATGTCTAATTAAGTAATAATTTATGGTATTAGAGTTTAGGTAGGTATTTGTTTTGTATAAATATATCATAATTGTTAAAATGAAATATTTAATTGCAGTTAATTATTGATAAACCCTAATGTATATTAGTTAGTCAATTGATGTTTTTACTGTTTAATTTGCTCTGATTGGTCGGACCGAGTGTTTGTGAAAGTTTGTGGTGGGGAAATGTTGAGCTTGTAAGTGTCATTCTGGACAGAGTCAGTCTGCTTTGAGTTGTTGAACAGTGAACATGTCCTACCAATCATGTATTTGAAAATGATTGTTAATAGAATGATAAATATGAAATTATGTTACTGAAAGTGAATAAAATATTTTTATAACTAAAGCTTGAAGTTTATGATTCATTACACTAGCAAGAGGATAAACTAGAGAATTTTTAAGGGAATTGGAAGATTCCGGTCGCTTTTGGTTTTTTTTTTATAGCCATGTAAATAGCTGTAACATAAATAGTTTTAATTTAGGCCAAAACTTTGCGAGTAAATTAAAAAATAACTAAATAGCTAATGTCACTAATTTTAAATTTAAAAGTACTATACTACAATACACTTATAAATAAAATTAAAATTCAGAGTCTACGCCTTACATATTTTTGTAAATTTGTATTTGAATGAAAAATTTGGGTCTTTTTTTCATAAAACAATAATAATTGTTTAAATGGGGTTTTCCGTTAAACAATAGGGAAGGCGATTGGCCGAGGCTGACTTCATGTGTAAACGGGGCATTACTATTCAATTATTCTATTTTCCAATACAGTATTCACTCTGTAGTCTGTGGTCTGTGACTAATACACTTCAACAGTGTCCCTCTCTAGTCTGTGACTTCAACCAAAGAGTATGTAAAGCTAACTTCAAACAGTCGAGGTTTTTTAACTAATAATTTTAGAATTTTTGAGTAATATTTTATAATGAAAACAAAAGAATACACTTACACTCCAAAGTAAATAATCTCAAAGTGCCAAGATAAAAATGAAATGAACAACATGACCGTTGATATTGTTTCTTTGTTATGCATTATTTAATTTCATAAGGACGCCACGCCTGTACTACGTGGTGGACTGAATACCGCCAGCATTAATCCGACAAATAAATACTGCGTTAAGTGAACCATGATCATTATTAAAAATGCATAATTACTATAATTAGTTTTGGTATCTGAGTTGTGTGTGAGCCATCCAAAATGGAACTTTTTCTAATTTTAACCTTCGTTAGTGTGGGATTAGCGTTTGATAAAGGTAAGCAACAACACAAGCTGTCATAATACACTGCTTTAAATACATTAGTAGTTGTCTTACTTGAATCAAATTGCTATTTTGGCGAATGTCGATGAAAGTTAAATGTGTAAATATCGTTTTGAGTATTTTTGCCGAACTACCGCTGGTTATTATTTTCATTTACTAGGTACAATTATTTATTGCGTAAGCTTGTATTAAAATAGTTCTGGTCAGTTCATATTTATTTATTTATTTACAAGCACTTGTAAAACGTTATGGAGGAAGTCCAAGGTGTTGTACAGTAGAAACTTACAAACTAAAAAAATACATTAAATAAAAATAATAACACATTGAAGAATAAAAAGAAGAAGTGTTAGAGTCATATGTGTGTTGTGATAATAATCACCGCTCAGTATGTTGAACTTAAGTAGTTAGGGTCTTTGTAAAGGTGTTTGAGTCAAAATAAATAATTACACAAAGGAATGTGTTCAAATTAACATTGATAAGTTAATATCTGCCAACTCATGCTTATTGTTACTGATGGGTGGCTAAAGGCAGGAATAGCTTGCAACTTCAAAGAGGTGTTGCACACCTTCCTCTAACTGTACATTTGGTTGTGGAACTATAAAACATGTGGATGTGTGTGTTATATTCTTAACTTACATTTACTTATCATAAATAGAAGTAGGGATATCTTCATGTTCATTCAAGATATCTGTATACCTTGAATCAATATGAAGAATATCCATAGAGAAAAATCTCAGTAGCTGACCTACTGTTTTTTTTTTTTATATAATAAAAATATAATGCAATATATTTTTATTATATATAAAAAAAAACAGTAGTATTTAGATTAAAATTTATAGATATAATGGTTTATCTTATAGCTTAGTGAGTTTTACTAGAAGCATCTGATGATCTGAGTTCCAAACTTTACATTCAATTAGACTACTAAGCTAGATTCATCACTGTAAACTTTTATTTTAAATACAAAAGGGATGGGAAAATTGTTACTACTGTTTATGTACATGGGTACAATCTTTATATATATTGCAGGACAAATGTTTGTAAAAATAAGTGTACAAATAGGTGGTCTTATTGCTCAGGGCTATTACTGTGATGTGTAAGGGAATCATGCATTCAAATCAATATTGGAGGTGTAGCATCAATTTCCTATGACCATGTCATGCTCATGCTTAAGTGAGTTTTATTATGTAAACTATGTTTTTACAACAAACAGAGCGAATGACGGCGTTCACTCGGGGTTTAATGAATTAAAAGGTAGACATGAGTAGCTGGCAATATGCTATTTCTATTTTGTATGTAGCTTTTGTGATGTATCCTATTTTCATTTTTTTTTTGTTTCAGCATCCTTCTATGGAGCAAGCTACATTTCATACCCATTACAGGAAGCCAAAGGAGTGACTGATATGAGTTTTCGTTTCCGCACACACCTGTCCGATGCCCTTCTTCTTCTTGCAGCTGGCAAAACTGATTATTGCATGGTAATGAAACAATTTTCAATTAATTTTTTGATACACATACTACCTATGTGTAACTTTTTTTCCTGTCTGCAATATGGCAATGAGCCAATCTATTAGCTGTACCATGAAGCAGGTAGCAACTTGCATCTACATTGATGACTCATTCGGTAGTCAAGTGATGTAGGTAAATATATAAAAACAAGACTTGTCTAAGCGCATCATCAGTTGTCGACGTTTTTGGGAATGAGAAAACTGGAAAAAGAAAAAAAATGTTTTTATTTTTTATTATTACTTAAATTAATATTTTAACTAAAGGAACCAATTTTTTTTAATGCACCTTGTAGGCATATTAATGATATGTCAAAATAATGTAAAATTATCGCCATTAGTACCAATGAAAATGGATAAGATTAGAAGAAACTTGGTGCTAAAATATTGAAATTTTGAACACCCCCTGCAGGCAAAGCCGCGCGTGTCCTGAGACGATTTATTTATTTTTTTAATTTTATGTATCACTAGTTCTTTACAATTTTTGATGTTAGATCGATAGGGTACCTCGGCTTTACGTGAAAAAAAAAAATTAATTGTTTACTTTCATACATTTTTTCTAAAATATTTAATTTTCATTGTAAAATACCAATGTTTAAGAAAAGTCTTAGAACAATGGTCTTTACTCATACTGAATCACTCAAACTATCAAATGAAGTTTTATCCGACGCCAAATGACATTTTTTTTATTGAATGTCCACTTTTTTTCAAAACGGGACCAGTGCGACGGGCAGGTCTGTCTCTTCGTGATAAAAGTAACATGTATTTACTTGGGTTTGCTTTGATTGGCCACCAATGAAACCAAGATTCAAGCTCTGTGAGATGTTGCTGAAGGGTTGCTAAGGGCATCTGGTGGTTATCACTCGCTAATATTAAAGCAGCTTGTGTTGGTAAATCGACAGTAAATACTGGGCCTAGTATGCTTCCCTGAGGAAACCCCGAAAAGATGCCACTTAGTTGTGAGCTCTCATTGTCATATTTTACTTCAAAGCTTCTCATAATTAAATAGGACTTCATTATAAGTAAGAAAGTATGTAGGAGCACATTCTTAGTTTTGTATAAGAGTGCCTCCTCTTGCCAAAATTTATCGAATGCTTGACCATTATCTAGAAAGACAGCTTCTGAAGTATTGCTTTTTTTTCTAGTGTGCGACCAATGGTGTCAGTTATTTCATAAACTTGTTCTATAGTGCCATGACCCTCACGAAAGCAAAGCTATTGTTCAGGAATAATTTCATTTAGTTATGGTGGCGTACTGTTCAATATAATGTTTTTTCCAATGTTTTCCGACTACTGGGAGAACGCTGATAGGTCGGTAGGATCCAACTTCATGGGGAGGCTTTCCAGGCGTTGGCACCATGATTACTTGTTCAATCTTCTATTGCGCAGGATAGATAGGAGTCTCAAGCCTGCATTATTGTGATTAGGGTGATTGCCTTCTTCGGTAGGTGCTTCAACAGAATTGCCCGCTGGGCACATTTACAATTTCTAGTCACATAACAAAATAGTTATATTGTCCACCGGTAGAGGTTTTGTTTTGTTAAAAAGCAACAATGTTTTTATTTGATAAACTAATACAGATCTGCAGTTAATCAGCTGTTTGATTGCAGCTACAACTGTACCATGGCAAGATACATCTTAAGATATAATGATTCAAACATTTATCTTTTTATCATTACATCATGATCATTGTTTATAATATTTTATATAACTATCTATCTCACTTTTCCCTCACTAATTTATTTGCAGATTCGTTTGGAAAGTGGGAGACTGAAACTTCACATAAATCTTGGTGCAGGTGAGAGCGAACTGTCGTCTCCTAAAGGCATACATCTGAATGATTCACAATGGCATCATGTCAGCATCATCCGACGGGAGGCTAACCTTACCATGAAGGTAAAACCTATATCTTTTGATTAATTTTCAAATTTACATTAGTGACATATCTTGCAACCCTAATGTTTCAAACCTTTGAAAAGCGTAACAGGTGCCAGATTTAACTCAGTCTAGTCGCTCGTTAAACAATTCCAATGCAAATGTTATGACTGTAATGAGGTACTAACCTATGATTTCCCTGTATGAATATGCAAGTATCTATACTCAAAGACAACCCCTGGTTGGTGCAGACCAGACTACTGCGGGATATAGAAACAAAGATAATGGACTACAGGTTTGACTCGCAAAACTGAACTTTAGAATAAAATTATATAAAGACTATGGCTCCTGCCTGACCAACGTTATTTAAAAATGTGGATAAAAGAGCAGGGGTCACCCCTGCCGTTTTATCTATATGTAACCAGATGTACTTACTACAAAGTAACCAGAGACAAAACTTATAAAGTACAAGAAGTACCTAGGGCTGGGGTTTGCACAGGTGGATAAATTTAATTCCCCCATAGCTATCAAATTACTGAATTGGTTTTATATAATTTAGTGTCAATCAATTCAAATAATTTATTATGTTCTTCAGAACATTGGCATAATTTATAAAAATAAAATCAATGAATGGTCATAGCGGATGTTACATTAGAAAAGTGTCATAAGAAATAATTTTGTGCTAAACCATTTTTACAATTTAATATAAAATATTGAGGCCGCCTGAACACGATCAGAAAAGTCGCCTGACCTTTGCAAGACTTCGTGTCGTTTCTGCACACGAAATGTGTACACTACTGCTTTGGTCTTTGCTGATCAAGAAAAAAAACTTGTTTGAGCTAGACTACGCGTGAAGTTGAGGTCGACGGCACTCCCTATATAATCAGCTCATCGATATTTACTGAGATAGTTTAACGGGACCATTTATTAAATTTTTAACATAAATTACAGGTTGATGAAATATCAGTAAAGAAAAGACTGCCTGGCCGCTTTTTTGAGTTGAACATTCACTTTGGTATATTCCTGGGTGGTCAAGGCGATTTCTCCGAGCTCTTTTTGGGACATATGGAGAATTTTCGTGGCTGCATGGAAGACGTGAGTATTTTAGATATTATTTATATAGAATAGTATGTTTAGCATGCGATGGTACTATACACGTCCAAAAAATTTATGTAAATGTAAAAGTGTTGTTGTTGGGTTTTCGTTGGTAATTTTGGATTGAGTAAACCGATTTTAATAATTCTTTTTTTTATTTGAAAGAAGATACGTTCAAGATAATAAAATATGTAAACTAAGTTACGAAAAAAATGCTTGCATATATGGTTAAATTACAAACTTAGTTCAAAAATTATTTTGTACAACTTTTCAAAACCTGTTTTACCCATCATTTCAAAATAATTTTCCTAGAAAGTCTTTATAAAGTTCTTCTTTTGAGATTTTTTTCATATTTTCTAAACTTATGGTTCAAAACTTTTATTTTTGTAAAAAAAAAGTGTGTCCGAAATGTTAACATTATCAAAAAATTATTTTAGTAAATTCCTATTCATTTTTAAGTACCTATCCAACAATATATCACACGAAAGGGTGGAAGTAAAAAAAAAATCACTCCCCACTTTACGTGTAGGGGGGTACCCTAATAAAGCCTTTTTTACCACTTTGTCGGCGTGATTGATATACGTATTGGTACCAAATTTCAGCTTTCTAGTGCTAACGGTCACTGAGATTATCCGTAGACGGACGGACAGACAGACAGACAGACATGAAAAACTATAAGAGTTCCTAGTTGACTACGGAACCCTAAAAGGAATAGTAGTTAATCCAATGTTGGTCCACCACTTGTTTATGTATGAGTAATTTAGCCAACTGTTATGAACATAGTGTTTAATTATAATAGAATGCTTAATATTATCATATTTCTAGGTGTACTACAATGGAGTGAAGATCATAGAGAAAGCCCGCAGTCGCTCCGGGTCAGTGCATGTTGAAGGAGTAACATGGAACTGTGCTCCCGAATTCGATGCCGACCTCAATTCCGACATTAGCTTTGTAGATGAAGGAGCCTATCTTATATTGCCGAGGATAAATTCCAGGGCTGGAGGAAAGTAAGTAGACTATTTTAATTATTCTTAATAATTAGCAGCAGTATTACATTAACTATTCTGTAATGGTATCTCGCCATAAATATTTGGGAAAAGTAAGCTTGAAGTAAGGTGCCAAACCTTAGTATCTGCAGGTAAACACCTGATCATGAAAACTTAGTGTGACCAGTGACCACATTGTCACGGCTTGACGTGCCGTAGTCAGGCACCGCGACGTTTCACGTTAACGACGTCGCACCGTGATAAAGTGGCCGGGTCCATAACTGGAGTGAGATCAACTGTCATTTCACCTTGATTGGATCGATTCACTTCACTAAAGTTTACATGTTGAAATTTTTACAAAGTAACTAAGACTTCTCACGAAGATATACTATGTTCAACATAACACTTCCACACAGTCAACACGTCTGGGATAGTCTTCTGTGCAGAGCATGAATGGAGTCGGAGGAAACGATCGCGCACGTGCTGCTTTTGATTGTACCTACGGGCGTCACCGAAATACGCCCTTAGTAAACTGAGAGACCTCATCTGATTTTAGAAGGAAGTTAACTGGTTGAGATAAAGTTTACCATAGCTAACGTACAATGGTCCATCAAAGTTATGTATTATGTTCATGTTAATTTAAAATTTTCAGGTGGCAAATAGAATTTAAAACGATAGCCCAAAATGCTATTATTCTATACAACGCTGGTGGTGGTCGAGGATCAGACTTCTTGGCTGTAGAGATACTGGAAGGGGTGATTCGTGTCAAAATGGCGCGGGGTCAGATAGTACATTCTGTCAGGGTCAATGATGGGCTGTGGCACAAGATGCATCTCTCATTCTACCCATCTATGATAGAGGTGAGATTCAATAAAGATATAGGTATGCTGAGTATAAATATGATGAACCAAAAGAACATATGATTTTAATAGCAAAGCACAAAAGCTTTGAGACAGTGGTTACCATAAAACGGGGTGAATAGAAACAAAACTTTGGTTTGGTTTTTCACTTTGATACCATATTACCGGCTTCTAACAAAGCATCGACTTTTTAGAATAACAATTCATTAATAAATTGATATAGTTAAATGCTGCAAAAAATATTCAAATATCGTGAAAACACCCTTTGAAGTTTTGTTTTTATTTACCCCATTTGACTGTATGTCTTTTAAAGTAAAATGATGTAATTTTGATCACTTTTGACACAATCTTAATCTTAGGTATAAGCTAGAACAGGAACAAAATGTCTCATTGTAGAGATGGTTTGAAGGAGAATATTGAAGAAAATAATGGGCAGAATATTGAAGAAACCAACATTCTGTCCATATCAAACATGCTCGCGATAAAGGTCATGCTATTACTGTAATAGTTTCTTTTTGCAAAGTTTTAAAAGTAGCTTTTGCGATGTTATTATACTTCCTTTGCGTTACATAAATGTACAGAATCGTCCCAAGCAATTAAATAATTGAAATGAACCAGTACCTTGTTTCTTTAGTTGTTTTTGACTTAACCTTAAATCAATTGAGATTTTGGGTTATTATTGAAAACTTTCGGTACCTATATAAACACATACGTAAGCTTGATGGATGAAAGCGCGTTCATTGGAAAGGTTTTATAAACGTGATCAGTATTATGTAAATACATACTCCGTACTGTAAGCTAGCCTATAAATTCGGGTGAATAACTCTGTTTTCTTTTTGATGTACGCAGGAGAGTGTGCGTAAACTGCGTGTGCGAATGGGATGTTGATCTTGCGAAAGTTCTAATGTATATAATGCAATTGCTATGTACCACTTTATTGAATTATGGCTTAGCTCGAAGATTTTGCGCAACCTGAAAAAATATCCAGAAAATATATTCCTGTTATATATAAATAACAACGATGTACCCGTGCGAATTAAAGTAGCAAAATATGTTAAAATGATGACCATATCCTAAGCGAATTGTCTATTATTTCCACTATTGGCATGTGTTCAGCTGAGCGTGTGTCCAAAATGATGATGAAAATGAATCCCAATATTTGATTTCGATCTATGAATCGTTGTTTCCAAATTACACATAAAAGTAAACATCACATTAATACCAAATTCATACTTTCCATACTTAATAATATTACAAAGTAGCTGCTACCAGCGGCTTCGCCGGTGTGATAATAGAAAATTCCAGCATGATTTGTCAAACTGTACAGTTGTTCGTACGTTTCATTTACGGCTGCGTCCCCGCTCCGCGTGCAAATAGAAATTATCATATTGTAAAGAACAATATAATATTAAAAAATCATTTTTTAAAACAAGCTTTCAATAAACTGACCGCCAGTCATAACAACTATGGAAAAGCATCTGTTCTGGCTGAGGGAATATAGGCTAATCAAATTATATGCTTATGCGTGTAACAATCTTACAAATTATTTATTTTTTCATACACATAATGTAAACAGCAAACTTTCCGTTTCAAACAGTTACCATTATGCCGCCATTATGTTTGAATCGACCTGTGCTTATTGACCAAGATTGAACAATATCCACAATAAAGTTTGTACCATAATGCCCATAATATTATTACAGCTATCCGTGGACAACGTAGCAATGCACACGCGGATCGAAAGCGGTGGCACACGCTATCTAGATCTGTCAGACTCCTTCTATCTAGGTGGCATTGAGAGTGAAAAGCAGCAGAGAGCTTTCACCAAGGGAATTAAAGCTGCTGATTCTAGTATTATGGTAAGTTTTATGATGGATCTATTTATTTATTTAACTCATTGAATGCCCGGTGCGCGGATCCACGCGAGACACAATCGCTTTTTAATCGTGTCTCTAATTATACGAAAGGTTAATCTTGTATGTGAAGTAGTGGTACATTTTTTTTATAGCCTATTGTGTCCCACTGCCGGCCAAAGGCCTGCCCTTTCTCCTTCCAGACTTATTTTTTTATTATTGATAGTCTCGCGCTTGACCACTATCTCACCCGATGGCAAGCGATGATGTGGCCGAAGATAATAATAATAATAACAATAAACCTGATATAGTGGTGATAGATCGACTAGAGCGTCGCACAATGATTGTTGATATAGCGGTCCCTCATGACGAGAACCTCGTGAAAGCTGAGAAAGATAAGCAAACTAAGTATCTTGACTTAGCTCGCGAGGTTGTCGACATGTGGGAAGTGGATCGAGCAATCATTGTGCCGATAGTCGTAACGGCCAATGGCTTAATAGCCAAGAGCCTCGAACAACATCTAAGGAGGCTCTCGTTAGGCAGCTGGATCAAGGGCCTGATCCAGAAAGCAGTACTCCTGGTCACGGCGCGCATCGTTAGGAGATTCCTCTCTCAGGAGCCCTGACCACCGGTAGCTTGGACCCTGCTCCCGATGCCGGTGGGCTACTATTTTTTATATTTTTAAATGTTTTTTTATTTTGTGTTTTAAGAAATATTTAAAAATGTAATTAATATGTACATAAATTTAATAAATGGAATAATAATAATATTCACACAACTATCACACAACGCCGTCTAGTCTCAAGCTAAGCAGAGCTTGTGTTATGAGTACTAGACAACTGATAAACATACTTAAATATTTCTAAATACATACATATTATAGATAACAACAACAACACATGGCCGAAGATGGAGCACGCTTGCCTAGAAGTAACCTATTAACTCTTGACTTAAAGACCCCTAGGTTGTAGCTATCAGGGAACACAGACTCCGGCAGGGAATTCCACTCCTTAGCTGTACGCATTATGAATGTATTCCCAAAACGCTTTGTACGTATGGGTGGGATGTCCACCATGTACCGATGGCGCAACGCCGTACGTCTAGTGGTCCGATGATGGAACGGACTTGGTGAAATTAAATTGTGCAATTCCAACACACACTCCCCGAAGTGTAATCGATAGAAAACCGACAGGCCAGCAACTCGGCGTCGTCTCAAGGCTTTGGAGTTTTGATACGACAAGTGCATCATCACCGATGATCCTCCTGGCTCGCCTCTCAATCGACTCCAGAGCATCAAGCTGGTATTTGGCAGACCCATCCCAAAGATGAGAGCAGTATTCCATACACGATCGAACTTGCGCTTGATAAAGTTTGAGCAGCTGTTCCGGCGTGAAGTACTGTCTCACCTTGGCTAAGATCCCCAATTTTTCGGCAGCTTGTTGAGCTTTAGCCTCGATGTAAGAGCCGAAATTGAGGGTAGACGACAACGTTACCCCAAGAAGCTCAAGGCCGCCGGTTATCGGCACGGTCACACCCCGGAAAGATGGAGGAATTGGCTCCGTTTGGCGGAGAAAAGACACGCCTGGGTTTTAGCAGCATTGAACTTGACCAGATTGGCATCGCCCCAATCGGATACTGCTTTCAAGGAGAAGTTCAAGCGTTCAACCATACCCTCGCGCGGGGAGAGTCACCATGATATAGAAAGAAAATATCGACGGTTGTTAGGCTAATTGATCTAAGAGACATTTAAAAAAAAAAATTGAAACCTGACTCAAACGACGGAGAAAAATTGGCTGATTCCGAATATGTATAAAAATATTGGAAAAAATGTCGTTTAGATCAATTAGCCTTACAACCGTCGATTTATTTATTTGGCACACCAAGATTCATTAATCAACAAATAATTGATTTAAAAACTAAAATTAAACATAAAAAAATAAAAATAAGTAGAAATAAAATTAACAATAACAAAATGTCTCACGGCTACGCCAAATAGGTCCAGTTCAGCATAATGCCAGACAACTACGTAGCAGTTGCCTGACGCTGGTTTTCAACTGAACCTTAGAGTTTTAGTTAGTTACGGATGAAAATCAGTTTTTTATAAGGGAATTAAATAAATAAATATATAAGTACAAGTATATAATTATGCATATATTAATGTATACAAAGTGATAAACCATAAATAGATGTTTAGTGTTAGATGTGTAGGTATGTAATGAGAGTAAATATCGCCAACTTCAATAAAGCTTTTCAGGTCTAATTGTATATTACGATTAAAAGTTAACCGGTCTCGAGCTACCGCCGCGTCGTCAATACGATACCTCGATATCTGTAGGCAACAGTCCTTGCACGCATGCACGATCTGCGCATGGAGATGTAACACCGGGGCGAAAATCCGCTGCTGCGACAAGTCGCAGCATGGCGGACAGAGCTCCGGCGGGATCTCATGGAGAAATGGCGACAGCGATTTTCGCGACCCAGTGCTGGGCACGCCACAATTATGGCGGTAAGTTTCCCCTTTGAGGCGATGCAGTTCCTGCACCGGATTCGTGCGGAAGCGACGCCCGGGTGTCGGCACTGTGTGAACCGCCTGGAGGACACGGTGGAACACACGGTGGACGTGTGCCCCGCTTGGGCAGAGCAACGCCGTGTCCTCGTGGGGGCAATCGGCGGTGGCGATCTCTAGCGCTGGGCCTTGGTACAAGCCATGGTCCGGAGCGAGGAGGAGTGGCAGGCTGTTGCCTTCTTCTGCGAAGCAGTAATGCTGGCAAAGGAGGGGCCGATCGTGCGAGGCAACGGTCCTCACACCCCAACTGCCGCCGGGATTCCGATCCCGATTTCCGGCCACCGTAGGCACGGGCTTGCAGACGGCGAGCCTCTCATTGCTCGCCGTCCGCAAGCCCGCGCGACCGTCCGATAATCGTCCGAACCGAGCCCCGTCGACGGCGCGTACTGTTCCACGCGCGCCTCAGGGAGATGTCAGCAAATCGTAGGGGCCCAACAGGGTCGAAGCTTACTGGGGCCATGGGTGGGTAGTGTGAAAGTGAAATCCGGGGCCCTGGAACGAAGGCAAAGAAGGAACAGGAGTGGGTTTTTAGTCAGTAAAAAGCGAGATAGTGTCATGTATAGTCTGACACTATTTCGCGCGCCGCCCAAGAGCGGGATTTGTCATTAGATGATTTTCCCATCTAAAAAAAAATAAAAAGCACGGAAATAACGCCCTACTGCAGGTCCAAAACTGGATCACTGCTAATAATCTAGTTCTAAATGGGAAAAAATTAAATGTGTAAGATTTTCCTTACCGAATGTCAAAAGTAGTGATTGTGACATAGTATTGAACAATGAGAAACTAGAATTTGTTGATAATACGGTTTTCCTGGGGATTACGCTTGACTTAAGGCTACAATGGGGACCTCATTAAACATCTCTTGCAGGACGGCTTAGCTCGGCTGCATATGCTGGTGGAAAAATCTGCCAACTTATGGATGTTGATACCGCTAGACTATTATATATTTTAGTTATTTTCGGACGGGCTGCAGATGTCGATTCAATTTTTATACTTCAGAAAAGAGCCATCAGAGCTATTTATAATCTCCGCCGGTGCAATTCTCTAAAGGAACTGTTAACTGTTTAACTGTTGTAAGTATATTACGTCATGATCATGACGGTGCCTTGTCAATATATCTATAAAAACATCATGTTCCTTAGAAAGAATCTTCATCTTTTTAGCAAAAGAGGCGATAGACATATTTATGTTACAAGAAATAGGGACCAATTAGTTCAATTAAGTTTCAGACTGGCTAAAGTGGCCTCTTCTTTCATGGGGTACCGTTTGAAATGTTATAATAATAAAATACCTCCCCAAATATTAGAACTCAATGAAACGAAATTTAAATCTTGTATTGAACGCACACTATGCGTTTTAGGCACTAATGCTGGTCCACTTCACTACCTCATAAAAGGGTGTAGAAATTGATTAGTTTAGAAATTATTATTACTTTTTGTTTTTTTTTTTTAAATTCGAAATTACAGTATTGTATAATGTAAATGTATTTTTGCAAAGTTTGTAAATATGAGTACCATGAACTATTTATGGTTTTTAGGTTACTATTGGACTTGTTTGACATAAATGGGCATGACAGTTGAGAGTTTGTCATGCTCACTCAAATGTCTCACTGATGGTGAGTGACGCATGTGATCATCCGATTCCATTCAAAATGTTTGAGCTGAGTGATGCTAATATTCGCATCATGTCTCTTAGCTGCCAGTTGCTATTTTAATATATGTATATTTTTAGTTTTTGTTTTTACTTTATTTACATTGTTCTCACATGATAGTAGGGATAAGAAACATGTAAACAATATATTTGTAATACATAACCTCATTGAAAAGAGTGTCCATGGAGTTTCTTGCACATTCTTCTCCATAGAGATCTACACTTTGAAATGTGCAATGTTTTTTTCGGACTGACTGACTTCTTGAAATTTCAAAAGAAACTGTATTTTTTTTTTTTGTTTGGTTTAAAGTTACGGGGTGACACGCTAGAAGAGAACACTAGTACTTGCTTTAATGAAACTCGCCGCAAGCAAGTTTTTACTTCTACAAGGATAGCAGTTACAAATTAAAAAATGTTCAGACAGGAACGACGAAGTAAAACAATTTCTAACCTAGACGAAAAATTCCAGGGCTGCATCAAACCGATAGAAGTGGACGAAAAGATCTACGGTTTACCGAACGCCGTGGTTACCTATGGCGTCAGCCCTAAGTGCGTGTGGTGGTATCCTTGTCATTCAAGCCCCGGGAACCCGCCCTGCGTCCCCCGAGGCGTTTGCGAACAACATGGCGTTGATCACTTCACTTGCAAATGTGATACTGACTTGTGCATCAATCCTGATTATGCCGAGAAGTATAAGGTTCGTAGATCTATCTTGAGATCTTTTTACCCATAAAATATGTATAGCGGTGCCACTAGGACACAGATTGTGAAGTTAGTTCACAAACTAAAATCGGAAAAGGATGAACTTGGACTCCCTTGGGATGTAGGAGACCCGTAAAACAATAACCTGATGATAGATTTGGGAATACAAGCGCAGGAGGTGGTCGAAAGCGTGAGAGGGATCCAATCCGCACTCTTTGCAATTGGGAGTGTTATATCAAGTGGAATGCTGTCAAATAATATATTTGATGATGATGATATGATGCATCACATTTAGGTATCATCAGCATAATATTGTAACCTTCTTCTATTAGAGTATGCTCAAAAAGAGGATATACTAAAAACCCATCACTATGAGTGAGAGAATCGCATTTTGATAGCAAGTAAAGTAGCGATTCTGTAAACAGATCGGGAAAGGCCCTCTTAAGCACTCTTCTTAAAAGGGCGCTTCCTGCACTGTTTATTATCAACGTGAGCATGGTTTAAGAGCTTGTTTCATCCAAAGCAATCCATTGCAATGTTTGATACAGAGGCAACAAGAAATAAGAGAGATAGCGCTTGAACACACTGTTGTCATCCATCATTCATACGAATATTTTGCAAAACTTGTTCCGGGAAACACGTGTTTTTTTTTTTTTAAACTTTAACATATATTGAAAAACATTTTCGTCATTCAAAATCTAAATTAAATGCGTAAGGTTTTTGTAAATATATTATCAGAGATCTTTTCTGGATTAGTTACACTAATTCATGTTTTGATTTCCATAGAAACCTAGATAATATCCACAAGAGATTTGTGATACTAAAATATCTGGAGAAAGATGTGTAATAAAGTTGTTGGAAATGTATCTCAAGTTGGCCGCTCTTAACGCCTTTGTAGCGTACTTTCTTATTGATCCTTACGCCATAAACCGTATAAAACTCCAACTAATTATTCAATTTTATCCCCAAGGTATTCTCCAAATCAAGCAGCGAGCTAGAACTAGTCGCCCTCTTTCCTCTGACCGTACAAGAAGGAGGTGTCTCAGTGATCACGACGCAGAACATAGACGTTGTCCTAGACCACCACAAGTACGGCGTACGTCCCTCAGGCGTAGTGTTGCACGTCGCGCAGTCGCCGCAACACGGCAGAATAGCTGTAGACCTGTCGCTGCAACGAAATTCACAACAGTACAACTTTATTGAAGGAGAGAGCAAGTCTAAACAGTTCTTTACGCTGCTTGACTTGTCTAGAGATAAGGTAAGAGATAGTATATAAACACATTTATTAAAATTTAATCTTTTAAAGGAAAATACACAAATATTGTTATCATGAATATTGTTATAAAAAAATATAAATTATTGTTATCTATACAGGGTGTAAGGGGAACGCTTCCGAAGCCAGAACGTAGATTATATACAACCTATATGCAAACGGATACCACTAACCTTTCGCTTTAAATTCATTATTTTCAAGACTTCATATTTCGCAAACACGCAATGGAAAGCGTACAAAACGTGAGGTCACTGACACGCAAGGCAACGTCGCGCCAACGCGCGTCGCGGGCGCCGAGCGCTCCGTACGGCCGCTGCCCCGAATCTTGCGGGCAGCGGAGGGGCGGCGGCGGCGGCGCGGGAGCGGCAGGATCTAATACGTCCCGCGCCGTTTCCTCGCCGCCGTCGCCGCCACCCGCTGTCCGCAAAATTCGAGCAGCCGCCGTACGGATTTAATACGGAATTTACAAAAACCACTTTCAAAATGCATTATTTCAAAACATATTATTATGCATACAAATTTTAATCGCATTCGTAGTTCACATTTAAGTTGACAGAAGCATTTTACGTACCTGTTTAAATCCTTTGCGACCTTATAAGGTTTGGCTCGAACTGCGCGCCATCCATTTCAATGCATAGCCGGGCCCGTCGCTGTGTAGACTCGTGAACACGAGGCATCAGTGTAACATCCTCAACACATTCTGCACGTAGTTTATTAAAAACGCTCACTATTCTGCCCCGCATTTCATCAGCACTGTCACATTCCCGATCGAACACTCTTTCTTTCACATAGCCCCACAAAAAGAAGTCCAAAGGTGTTAAATCGGGTGAACGAGCTGGCCAGGCGTGCGGCCCCATCCTTCCGAGCCAGCAGTCACCAAAAAGCTCAGTGAGACGCTCGCGAACGGGGCGCGTAACATGCGGTGGAGCGCCATCGTGCTGGAACCATGCTCGACGAAATTCAGCCAGCGATACACTATCTAGCATATCAGCTAAATAAACTAACAAAACAGTAACAAATACGATTCAATGGCTATGGATTGATTCACGCACGTTCGCTCACGAACCGAGTCGGAAAGGAACTAAATAATAAGTAACTAAAGAAGTACTATGAAGATCAAACATGCCGCCTGCACCTGCATTCGATGCCGCCCGACAAAAGTTACGCTCAACTACGTAGGTACTCAACTGCGTTAGTTTTCGCAAATGCGATCATTTATCAGTAAGAGTATAAGGAACAATTTCGTATGCAAGTATTTTTTTACTTTATTGGTTTGTGTATTTTTTGTGTGTATTTATTTGTAAACGCGATTTTGCTCCTTATTTAGGAAAGTCACGGATCAATTTCCTATGCTAGTATTTTTTCTTCCAACAGGGCTTTTGAATACACGATTGTACTTCTTATTTGTATGAAGTCATGGATCAATTTTCGATGCAGATAGAAAACACCTGAAAGTATTTCGAGCCCTGGTTTTAGGCCCTGGTTTTTGAAGGTGGATGTTGGACGTACTTGGAAGCCCTGGTACTCGATTTTGCAAGTACAACCCATGTCTAGCCTATGTCCATCTCGCTTCCTCCTTCACCTCCGTACGTACGCGCGCGTGTACTTGGGGTCGTCGGCCGCGCGGCTGTCGGAGAGCGCGCGCGTACTTTGAACTTGAGGTCACGCGCAAGCGTCAGCTGATACATTGCTTGTTAGAGTTGTAAAGAAAACAAAATGTGTTTAATTGCAAATAATGGTTTCATTTAACTGTTCTCAATGCACAGTGTACGAAAAATGCTAAAAAAATAGGTAAAATAGTTAAAAAAAAATCAGATTTTTTGATGGTATCGTATCGAGAATCAGTAGCCCTATCACCTGTCTTCGTTTTCGGAAGCGTTTCCCTGACACCCTGTATGTATATCAAATATTGTAACTCCATTTTTGAAGATATCTGTTTTGTCACATTTTTATGGCTAAACCAATGAACTTGATATAATATGTAACTGCCACCCTGAAAAAGAAAATAAGTTTTGTCAAATATCTTATGAGAACAAGTTTTCAATGAAAATATTTTTTTAATAACAAGCTTTTTAAGCGTGATGTGTATATACCTATATAATTAATACTCATCGAGACCATTCCAAAAACCTCAAACACTTATCTTTTTCTGAGTTCCTATGGCCACCTTCCGGTTCCATGATCAGATCAGCTCCATGTCATAATGATTTTGCATTGTCATCTGATTAACACATGCATGCGAAATTTCAGCTCGATCGGTAAGCGTGAAGTAGATCAAATTTATTTTGCAAGATTTGATTACAGACATACAAACATGACGCATTACGTCACGCACTGTCACGTAGGCGCGGTCTCAGTTGAGCGTTAGGCTTATATCATTATAACATTTTATTATCACAGATCCTTATATAACCCAAATGGTTTCGTATAGCTTATTGATTTAATCTTCTCTATCGCAGGTCCGCTACGTCCACGACGGCTCCGAAAACCATCAAGACGCGATCGTACTCGATATGGAACTGATACCAGAGACAAAGTTTACGTTACCAAGCTACCTTCAAGGGAGAAACACTTTCGTTCTACATGTCAACATCACCCCGGTCAACGACCCGCCAGTACTGAACTTGTTGCCTGGGAAAGTGTTGAGGCTTACTCAGGTATTTTTCGTTGACTGGAATATGTTTAATTCACATTTTGTAGCACACATGAGCAACTTTAGTCTCCGCAACTAATTTGTTTCGCACATCAAATCTACGGGTTTGTTTGAAAGTGCACGTATGTAGCGCGACAGCTGGGAGACTTGTCCGCAGGTTCGTCTACAAGCTGGCGACGCAACTATCGCCATCTATTGGTAGCAAATTGTTCGAAAAAGTCGCGCCGCTGTCGCTCCCGTGTGCGCATATTCCAAATCTTTGATTTGGGAGATTAACATTTATGGAAGGCCATAAATTCTGTAACAAATGAATGAATCATAACATCAAATAACGAATGTAATATTCTTAGAATAGTTTTGTAATATGATGAAGAATATAAATAAGAATGCATAATGTACAATTAATTGTATACTAACTGCTACCAGCGTGTTAAAAGAAAATTACCTTAAGGAAACATAAGTTTTACAGAAATCCGTTTAGTAGTAGTAGTAGTAGTTTTTGCGTGAAAGAATAACAAAAATCCATACATTCCTACATACAAACTTTCATGTTTATAATATTAGTAGGAAATAGGATTCCACAACAAATCAGTATGTCGGGTTTCAGTATGTATTGGCTTTCAAACCGATTTTTTTTCCA
Organism: Mythimna pallens; assembly: GCA_961205895.1. Classification (NCBI taxonomy): domain Eukaryota; kingdom Metazoa; phylum Arthropoda; class Insecta; order Lepidoptera; family Noctuidae; genus Mythimna; species Mythimna pallens. The sequence continues at coordinate 29,267,180 of OY540824.1, forward strand.
TCATTACACACAGTATTTTTATAGCTGTCGAATCGGATGGGTTAAGAGCCCGGCGAAAGGCGTTTGCAACTGCAAGTTACCGCGTGTCGCGGAATATAGCTGTCTCTGTTTGACAAAAACAAGTGAGCGACTGGCGCAGCTGTGTGTGTGTATGTGAGCGTATTACAATATTGTTAGTAAAATTAGGTATGTTTATTATTTGCTTTATTTTTGCCGAATACTTTGGGGAATCGTTAGTGATTGTACAGACTAGTAATGCGTTTTTTGGAAATTTCATTATCGTGCCGATATCTCAACATATAAGGATGACTGGCACATAGTAACAAATCAGAAAATGTTATGGAGCCGAGTGCTTTATTTATAAGTGGGAAATCAGTCAATGACTTCTCCCACTCTTGGGCGTACCGGGAAGGCGTTTCAGACTTTTACTGACAAGAAAACCTACTCCTGTTCCTTTTTTGCCTTCGATCCAGAGCCCCTACGGTTTTGCTGACATCTCCTCAAGGCGCACGTGGAACATACGCGACGTCGACGACTCGAGCTCGGTATGGATGATTACCGGACGGCCGGACGGAGAGCTACCCATTGCTCGCCGTCCGCAACACCACGCCTACAGTAGTTGAAAATTGGGGTAAGGATCCCGGCAGCTGGGGCGTGAAGAAGACCGTTCCCTTACATGTGCGTCGTGGTGGTCTAGACAATGTAGACATCCCGGCGTTTCTTCCACACGAATCTGGCGTAGGAACCTCCCAAATTATCATGTCCGGTGAGGTGTCGTCGTGCGGAAGGTGAGGACGCCGATACGGTCGAACTAGTGAAACGCGGGGTTGCGACAATCGTGGAGAGGATCCAAAAGTTGGGACTCGAGGTGGACTGCATAAGTCCAAGGCCATGTGTTTCCATGGCCCTCGGAACTCGCCACAATCGAGTTCCCAAATAACGATAGGAGGTGTTTACATCGCGAAGTCGACGATGAAGTACCTGGGACTCGTCCTCGATAGCCGATGGAATTTCGAGGAGCATTCCGACGTCTGGCTCCCGAACTGGATCGGACTGGGGCTGCCCTCAAGCCGCTCCTGCCCTACCTAGGGGTTTCAGACGCCTCCAGCCAGGGGCTCTACGCAGGCATCGTTCTGTCCATGGCCCTTTATGAGGCGCGGGTATGGGCACAGTCACTGTGAAAGCGACCGGCGGCCAAGCTAAACGCATGCCACCAGATGGTGCGGGGATACCGCACGGTTTCCCGCGAAGTGGCGAGCCTCCTTGCTGGCCTGCCACCATGGGATCTGAAGGCAATAGTCCTTTCACGTATACATGATTTACGCGTGGAGATGCAACGCCGGGGTAAAACTCCGCTACCGCGACAAGTAGCGTTTGCCGGACAGAGTTCCGGCTGGATCTCATGGTGGAAGCGACCATCGCAACCCAGTCCTGGACACGCCATAATTATGGCGGGAAGTCCCCTCTTTGAGGAGTGGCTGGAAAGACGTCGCGGCGTCCTCACCTTCCGCATGACGCTGGTCCTCACTGAAAATGGCAAGTTTGGGAGGTTCCTGCATCGGATTCAGGTGGAAGAAACGCCTGGGTGTTGCCATTGTGTGGACCGCCCAGAGGAAACGGTGGAGCAAACGGAAGAGGTGTGCCCCGCTTGGGCGGAGCACCGCCACGTCCTCGTGGGGGCCATCAGCGGCGGCAAGGCAACGAACTCACGCGCCGGTCCCTGGTACAGGCCATGGTTTGGAGCGTGGAGGAATGGCAGGTGATCGTCTCGTTCTGTAAAACAGTAATACTAGCGAGGAAGGCAACCACACGCACGAGGGAACGACCCGCACGCCCCAGTCGCTGAAATCCCGACCCTAAAATCCAGTCAATGTGGGCGTGGGCTTGCGGACGGCGAGCAGTGAGTAGCTCCCCGTCCGGCCGTTCAGACCGCGTCCGAGTCGTCGACGGCTCGTAGTCTTCCACGTGCGCCTCAAGGAGATGTCAGCAAAATCGTAGGGGTGGCTCAGCAGGTTCGAAACCTACTGGGGTTGGGCACGCCACAATTATGGCGGTAAGTCCCCTCTTTGAGGCGTGGTTGGAAAGACCTCATGGCGTCCTCACCTTCCGCTTGACGCTGGTTCTCACCGAACACGGTAAGTTCGGGAAGTGCCTGCACTGGATTTGTGCGGAAGCGACGCGCGGTTGTCGTCACTGTGTGGACCGCCCGGAGGACACGGTTAAGCACACGGTGGAGGTGTGCTCCGCTAGGCAGAGCAACGCCGTGTCCTCGTGGGGGCGATCGGCGGCGGCGATTTCTCGCGCCGGGCCTTGGTACATGCCATGGTCCGGAGCGACGAGGAGTGACAGGCGGTCGCCTCCTTCTGCGAAGCAGTAATGCTAGAAAAGGAGGCGGCTGATCGCGTCAGGACAGGTCCTCACGCCCCAACCGAAGCCAGGATTCTGGGGCCATGGGTTCGCTTCTGAAAGGAATACCTGGGGCCCTGGAACGCAAGGCAAAGAAGGAATAAAGGAGTCGATTTTAGTAAGTAAAAGTCTGACACTCTCAACAGCGCGAGAAATCATTGGATGATTTCCCATACAAAAAAAGTACCTAAGCATTTGAAGTTTAGTAAAAGGAATATATATTTATTGGTTTTGATGTTCATAAGCAAATAAATAATTTGCATCACATAAAAAAAAAGTAAAAGGAATACAGAAAGTCAATAGAAATATTACTTAATAAAATTTACAACGCGACCGAAGTAATGACATCACGCACACACTGACACTGGCGTCTTGCTTGCCGCGACAGCACTACTAACTCTTGGAAATTTGGGATAAATTTGGATGTGTTCCGTAATACCAAAAATGATGAATGTAAACTTAATGTTTTTTCATTTTTTTTTTCTATAATTTGTAACTTGATAATATAAGCTATGTTCCTACGGGAATAATATTTGAAATATTGATGTTTATAATACAGAAAAAACAAAATGAAAACATGCAATTTACGCTATAAAAATATGCGAAATGAAATTAGCTTTAATTTCGTTTTAAGTAAGTATTTTGAAAAAAGAAAAACGTAGGAACCTAGATAAATATTGTCTTAATCCGAATATCATCATAATATGGTAGAAGTATGCTCAATCTGCAAATGATTTTGGTATTACGTTTGTATGGATAATTCAGCTGTCGCCGTCGCCTTAATGATTTTTGCGAGACTAGTTGATTTTAATAGCTTCTAAAAATCTAGTCTATGAAATATTTGTTTGTTGGACTGTCCTTAGTTAGCATTTGAATAAGCATTGCATGATTTTAGTTACCTGTAGCATGATTTAATGTTAATTGTTATGAGTTATTAGGTATAATACTTCCGATGCTTTCGCTCTTTATTATTTGGTCAAAAAGATTATTTTTTGTTTTACTAAAAACGAATTTTGTTTATTATTTGTTGTTTTATTATTTTCAGAATGAATCCAGAGCTTCAAATAATTGTTATTATTTGCTTTTGTGTAGTTGCATGCATTGTTTATCCCACAAATGCCGAAAACACAGCAGATTAACCTTTAATTTATTTGTGTGAGTATTTTTAGTTTACTAATTTAACCTAGTAATTTAATTTTTTACTTATTTTTTTTGGTCTGTGAAAATAGTATAGATAACAAAAGGAACATATATTCTACATCAAGATCACTTAATTGTGATATGTGATGATCAAGGTTCGATACTCTGGTCCAGGAAATTAGGTATTTTAAGAAAATAGACCCAGGCGCCAATAATAACCAATAAGTTTGCCTTCTACAATTCAATGGACCTGATATAATTGAAGAGATGCTAATACAATATGATAAAATAAATGATAATACTTAGTGATAGAATCAAAATGATTGGAAGAGTGAATGTGTCTCGGTTGATTTCACATATTGTTTATCTAATAACGTATTCAGTATGTTATTGGGGTGTATTACCCATTTTTTCTGACGTGTGTGACAATATTCATGATTCTAATACATGTCATTCTTATGTTCAATACAGGGAACTCGTAAAGTGATCACGTCCGACATACTGAAGGCTGAAGATCCTGATACAGCACCTGAAGACCTCCTGTACACTGTGCTGCATGGGAAGAATGAAGCTAACAGGTGAGGAATTAGGTGGCAACAAAATTTAATAAAATTGAAACAATCCACCACAGTAATTGTTGCTGCATTTGGTCAGTAGACCCTGGATTATATGCAACATAAAAACTTGTTATATGCTTGAAAATTACTTGAAACATGCACGAAAATTAGCAGAATATGCAAAATTAAATGAGCAATAGAAGATAAGTAAGTTTTCATTTTTTATTTATACTCTAAAAGCAGCATACAATTAGTAAATTATCTTTTGATAGTCGATAATAGGTACAGTAACATTACTCGACATTAAAATTATTTAATATTTTTGTAAACGTATACAATCAAGTATTTTTACAAATGTTCGTAAGACTGTCTTCAAACATTTAAAATATTTTTATAAGTGGAAGAGGTTCGTTCCACATTCACTTAGGTAACTGGGCAGAATTTGAACTTGGGTGCTATGTTAGCACTTACAGTTTCTGGCAAACCTTCAAATCCTGTGTTATTGTTTGAAATTTTTGTCGGATTCGCGATGTGATCACTTTTATCGCATTTCGGAACGCAGGCTGAGTGCACTGAACTCGGAAAATATGTACACTACGAGGCATGCCTTTTAAGTTTTGTCGTTTGAAGAAAAAAAAACAACTAGAACCTTATAGTACTTTTTATTGTTTTCAAAGTATTCACCACGTAGCTTAATACATTTTTCCATTCGCTCAAACTAGTTATTATAACATTTATTCCACTCTAAAGTGGGGGTGTTCAAAATGGCTGACTTGAAAGCTTCGTTTGCTTCTTCACCGGACTGGTACCTTTGACCACGAAGACTTTTCTTAATTTTAGGAAATGTAAAGAAATCGTTAGGTCTTAGGTCAAGACTGTATGGAGGATGGTCAAGAATTTCTACTTTTTCCTGCTTCAAATACTCAATCCTTTGACGAGCGCTGTGTGAGCTTACGTTGTCGTGATGCAGGATGATGCGTCGCTTTGAGTTAGATTTTCGAAGTTAGGCGATAACTTGTGGTAAACAAACTGTGGTTATACCACTCTGCGTTAACCGTTCTACGATCTTCAAGTACAATAGTCGCAACAAGGCCGATTTTTCCAACGAACGTGGCCACCATCTTCTTTGAAGTGCTTCGAGAACGAACAACTTTATTCGGCTTTCGCTCGTCTTGAAAGACCCAGATTGTAGATTGTTGTTTGTAATCAGGATCGCAGGCATAGATCCAAGATTCGTCACCACTGATGAAATTGTAGACGTGATTTGACTCTACTCGGTTGAACCTTTGCAGAGTTTTCTTACACCATGTGACGCGGGTCGCCTTGTGATCGTCGGAAAGCAGATGCGGTATCCAACAGCAAACTAGCTTTCTCACACCAAGCGCTTCATGCAAGATCTAAGTTTTCTTACACCATGTGACGCGGGCGGCCTTGTGATCGTCGGAAAGCAGATGGGGTATCCAACGGCAAACTAGCTTTCTCACACCAAGCGCTTCATGCAAGATCTACTGAATGGTTGTCCCTGAGATGCCTAATAGAGCCTCTATCTCTCGATATGTCACATGACGATCTTTGAGAATTAGTTGTCTCACAGCAATGATGTTATTTTCAGTGAAGGCGGATTTTGGGCGTCCTTCGCGAGATTTGTCACTAACACTAGTATGTCCACGCTGGAATTCTAAATACCAGCGTTCGACAGTCCGCAGACATGGGGCTTCAACATTGAACAGAGATGTTAGCTCTTAAAAACACTGAAGCTGTGTCAGGCCTCTTCTAAAGTTGTAGAAAATTATTGCACGAACATTTTTCTTAGAAAGATTCATTTTTGTACGTAACCTGACAGATTCCAATCGACACTGTGTGTGTAAACTATAGCATTAATCCTAATACTTTCAACTTTTTTGAGATTCAAAATTTAAACACATTCGAATATAGAACAGTTCCAAATTCAAAATGGCCGGGAAATATGGAAACGACAGAACTTAAAAAGCATGCCTAGTAATATTATAAAGAGGTAAACTTTGATTTTTTTTTTTGAAGGAGGTAATCTCTGAAAGTACTGGGTCGATTGCTAGAATTTTTTCACCGATAGAAAGCTGCTTTATTCCTGAGTAACATAGGCCATATTTTATGTACGCGGGCGAAACCGTTGGCAAAAGCCAGTAAATATACCGATAATATGCATCATAACTAGATTTTGGGTAAATGTGCTATTACCGCTGAGGATGGCTTAAATATGCAAATGCATATGCAATTTCATATAATCCGGTAAAAAGTGGAATATGATGGTACGCCTTTGCTCTGCAGCGGGACAATACACGCTTATTTATAAGAATATAATAATCATTATGTATTTTAATGATATTGCTGAGGCAGGGCCAGACTTTTTATAGTTCTTGATAACAGTCCACATTAACCAACCAAAACCATAGTCCAATATCTTGGTTTTCCATATCTTGCAATAGTTTCCCACCAACCGGGAGTTTCCATTAGACGCACAGGAATAATAATAGGTTACCTTTTTACAAAAAGCGTCAAAGGGGCCTCTACGAGTTAGCTTCGGTCACTCGTACGCCTTCTGAAGATCTGGAACCCCAGGGTCTGTTGCGGCATTGTTCGAAAGAGTTACCATGGCCCTGGAAAGTGAAAAGCAACTGAAAGAACATAGGTGGATTTTAATTAGTAAACTAAAATATTTTTTCCCACTCGTGACTGGGAAGGTTCCTAGGAAGGCTCCTCTCAGAACGGGAGAAGTTATTTAATTATTTTCTACCTCAAAAAGAGTCACAGTCGCGAATTCGTGAAAATGGCGTTATAGTGTTTCTATCGCCTACACGTTCAAACTTCACTTCTAATTGAGAGTGGTTGTTGGGGTTGGGTATAAATGAGTGACTGTATTTCTATAAGCGGTGGTATATTGCCGTTAACCAGCACTTTCAAAAATACAATGATCCCGGACATACTAATTAATTTAAAAGACTCGAGAGCGTCGTCAGTCGCGTCGGTGTCCGTGGAAGCGAGAGCTCGCGGTGCGCTGGACAGCCAGTGTCCCCGCCCGCGTCTCCGTTTACCGCTGCTGATGACGTATGCGCACCGCGTCGCCGATGGTTGTTGGGTTCAATTCTTAACAGTGGTCAAGGAGTCAATTAAATGCATGGTTGCACTTGTTCTTGCAACATTTTCACTAGCAGATACACTGTTATATTCTCGTATTTGTGTGATCTGCTGTATTTTACTACTAAATATCTACTTCGATATCTTCCCGTACGCGCACGTACGTTACACGTCAACATTTTGTTTATGCTCGAGCGCCGAGGGAAACTGCCCTATGCTTTTTATTTATAAAATACGTTACGACTGTTGATTAAGATCTCGTAACTTCTATTTCTTTTTACAGTGGCCATATAGAGATGTCAGGTCAGCCGGTGGACTCGTTCACGCAGCAGGATATTGACTCGGGAGTGATATCTTACGTGCACGGCACAACTAATGATAAACAGCTCAACAAAACTTCACTAAGGTTGACTTTACAAGTAAGTATCTTGTTACAAAGGAGATTGGGCACTTATAGGTTCACTTTTTGACGCGTATGGCCATTTGAGTAATTTTATAATTCATAACTATTATTTTTATTGATTTTTCACTTAAATTCATTGAAATCATTTGTGGGATTTCTATTTTCATTTTAATTAGTATTTAATAAAATAAATAACTCATTTATCCCATTATCGTGAAGCGACTCCTTTCCCAGTTGAAATCGATCGATTAAACATTAACGTAAATCGTGGGTAAACAAAAATATCTACATTCGCAACTAAAAAATATTAAGAGTTGTAATTATTATATTTCTTTAATTATGTTAATATTTCTTTAGTTTAAAAGCAATTTCTGGGCAAAAATAAAACAATTAAGATATAATCGATAATGTTATAACGCCGTAGTCAATTGATGTGTCACTTCGGTGCAATGTCAAACAAAATATCGTTTACCGTGTTAACTACAGGCAAGCCGAGAATATTGTTTTTAGCTTTTCTTTGCTAGCAAATGTAAATTCGTGTCGAGTTGAGTTTTAGGACTCTTTCACACATTCATTTACTACATCGAGCGATTTGATTCTTTTTGTGTGTCGCTGTGAAGTGAATTGTTAGAACGTTTTTACGTCCATGGTGATTTAATCTAGACTTAAAACAATAAGTGGAGCCGTGTAATTGTTCTCTTTTATTAGCACACCCACTCCCTAGCCGTCAAATCAGAGAGGCAACTGATTCCATGGACCGAAGGCAGGGTTTCAAAACGAATTGTTTTGAGATATAACATAACCTCAATACTCAACTTATTTTTTTTTTAAAAAACCCGAAATTATATCATTTTGAATTTAACCTTGTTTTAAAGCATGACACTTCCCCTTGTTTGTGTCAAATTTTCACTACTATACTGTGTCAAAAGTTGCGCAACCAAGTGTCATAGTAACTTGCCCAATCTCCTTTGGACAAAACATTACCATAAAAATTCAAGAGGAGGTTATTACGGACAATACGTGTGTTCGGGTTCAATATTATGTTATTTTTGATTGGATATTATTGTAAATAAGTAGTTGATACCAATTTTTTTTAAATACCCCAGAAGACAATTGTTTCAATCTGAATTGTATCATGTGTAAGTAACATATGTGCTTTAATTTGAATGGGTTATAAATTGTTTAAAATGATTTATTTTCTGCATTTTGATGGTTCTATGAAAGTATGAAAGAAAAATTGGAATTACATTTACAAATAACTTTATAGCTTAAACTAAAATAAAATCGAATATGTTAAAAATAGTGGTCAGTGATCGTACCGACTCAGCTGATCGTTACTCACGCATCCGACCGGCGAGAGACCATAAAATAAGTTTCTAAGTAAACATGTCTCGTACGCGATAACTTTATTTTTTACTGTTAACACGTATCAAAATATATGTTTATTAAAATGTGTTCAAGTATATAATGTCTAATTTGCACACTGTTAAAAAAAACCTGTATATAAAAAGAGATACTGACTAACATATCAACGCACAGCCGAAACTACTGGGGCTAGGAACGTAGGAAAGTGAAATATTGCACAATGTTTCCTTTTATGACGTAGGCAAGCACTAATAGAGGCTTTTCCAAAATTCAGCCCCTAAAATGATGAAACAGGGGTCCAAAGTTTGTATGGAGAAACCTACTTTCACGCGGGCCTAACGTCATAATCACGTAAAGAACAGTTGTATGGAAATGTATCTGTGATTAATGACTCGTGTTGTCTTCTTTTTCATAGGTGTCCGACGGCATAGAAACAAGCGGCCCAGGTATCCTACGGATATCAATAGTGCCGTTACAAGTGCGGCTGGTAAACAACACAGGGTTGCAGTTAGTGCACAATTCTTACGCCATCATCTCTGCCGATAACCTCACCTTCACTACCAACGCCGACGAGATCAATGTGCAAGTCAAGTGAGTACCATAATAATTTTATATCAATTTTATGTCGTTACAAACGCCTATGTTGTAAGTTCTATTTTGTGATTCCGCTAAAGTCTATCTGCATATGTATGTATTTGTGCTCGCAAAATTTAAATGATTTATTCTTGAACGGAATATGGTTTTTGCGACTTTTAGAGATATTGAAACGACAAAACAAAAGTGCCGTTGAGTGGAGAACTTCCATTGTTTTAATAAATTAGTTATGAAAAATTTAAGTAAACTATAAAAAAATATGGAAGAATCATTAAAATATCTTAACAAATAAAAAAGCTATGAAACTTTAAAGTAGTGCTTGCAATAATAATTTCATTTCTTCAGCCAGCATTAGGGTGAAGTAAAAAATGCACTACCAATAAATCAAAGACAAGCAAGTTTGTACATAAAATAACTGGGAACAGCGTGAGAGCTCACGTGCGACTTAGAAAATTTTATGCATTAAGTGATTTTTGGTGCGAAAATCTCATCTATGTCAATTGTCGACACTCTCCAGTGAGAGACTGCAATCGTTGTGCGTAAACATAAATGATTATTTTGCAGTCTTTATTGATAGATTGCAATAATATTTTCACTGATTTGTTAGTGTTGATCTATATTTAAATTTAATTTCGTTAAATATGATATTCACAATATAATGAAATTTCTCCATTCAATATAATTTGGAGATCTCGAGCTGAAAATCTTTGTAATGCTGTTTCACCAGAAAAGCTTCAGCCCAAATTGCAAAGGATCTTCTTTTCTTTTCAATGGCACTTCTCCTATTGACCAGAGAATTGCTGCATTAATTACAGCTGATGCTGTTTCATTAAATCTTCAAAATACATGAAAATGGACAAGAGGACTAATATAGTCTTTGTTTTATTCAAGGTATGACATAGTAAAGCCACCTCAGTTCGGCGTGGTAGAACGTCTTCGAGTGCTGGACGGTACGTGGCAAACTGTGGACTCGTTCACCAGTGAGATGGTCACATTTGGCCGGGTGCGGTACATGCATCTACTTGGGAACCCTTCACATGACGAGTTTAAGGTAACGCAACATTACTTTAGAGTATCGCAGGGTACTTGTGATTGAACAAAATCAAATCAATGAGCGTTAATAGTATTTAGCAATTGAATTGCTAAATACTATTATTGATCGATATCTTACTTTTGCGATCGCCATTCTTCGTCTGTTTTGCTATTTATCGTGCTTTATAAGGCGTCAGCACTGGTCTATAAAATTGACCATAATTTACAAGTACTATAATGGGCAATACTTTTTTAAATATACGGCAAAAGCGACCGATCACTACTTAAAGCAAATCCTTAGATAAATCTGTTTCGTGTCCACTAAATAACAATATTCTTTATCCACAGTTCAAAGCATCAGTCGGCTCAATACGAACGAACACACTCTACGATTTTCGATTAACGTTTATTAAACTCGAATTATACCAATCAGTAAACGAAGAACTGGTACTCAACAACACGAGAGAGGCTTTCATATCGTCTCAACATCTAACATTTAAGACTAACCCTCTTACACTGCCGAGCGACCGAATTGTATACACGATATTGAGGTCTCCGAAATACGGGATACTGCACCTATCTGCAGGAAAACATCATCTACAAATGCATAGCACCTTTACCCAACAGCATATAGATACGGATCAACTGTGGTACCGATTGCACAGAAGAGCGTATTCGCATATTCAGGACGAGTTCACCTTCGTCGTGGGCGCAACAGAATGCGAAAATATTACAGGTGTCATGACCATACGACACACCCCTGGTACTCTAACATCAGACCGAACAGAAGGTCGAGTCCACACAACCTTAGAACGCCTTCAAGTCACAGAGGGTTCCAGAATGGTAATCCCAGCTACACATCTCAATTTCCGCACAGATGCAGTCACAAATCTAATATTTAACATCACACATCTCCCTAAACACGGAAAAATCGAAGTAATTAACGATATCCTGAAAATAATGCGGGATAACACGACGTACTTTACTCTTGAAGAACTGAATTCTGATAGGGTGTATTATGCACACGACGACTCGGAGAGTCGACACGATTCGTTTCACTTCATGGCTTTGAGTCCAGAGCCAGAAGACTTTCAATACGTGGGAGTGTTTCACATCGATATAATATTAAAGAACGATAATAGCCCCGTGCGGGTGAACGATAACGTATTCCACATCGTACACGGCGGGGCAAGACTCATCACTGCTCGGGATTTAAGCTATACGGATGCAGACTTGGATACGAAACCTTCCGATATCATTTACACAGTCCAACGCTACATAAAAGATCCTCCGAACGGTGGGATATTTCGGGCCGACAACCCTTCTGAGCAAATCGCGCAGTTTTCTCAGGACGATATCAATAAGAACCTAGTGTTATTCAAGCACCAAGGTAAGGAGTACGGAAAGATGGCGTTCTGGATATCCGATGGGCTGTTTGATGTTAATGGGAACCTGGAGATACAGGCGTCGCCTCCGTTTATAAGGATGTATCCGACTAATGGATCAATTGTGGAGAATGGGAAAGCTGTTGTTATTACTTCCAGGGATATGCAGGTAAATTTGTATTCTTCTTTCACATTTAATTAAGATTCATTAGTTCCATAAGCTCCATAAATAATTGTCTCTAAACTTAATAAAAATGTGTAACTCGTACGCAAAAGCAATTAATCGTTGGCGGAACTTGTAAGTGATTGTCAAATAGTGCCGAAGTTATGGGTTATAAAGAATCACGCAGCCAAAGTATCTATGGAGTTAACCGTTATTTTCTTATCCTTTATCCTCAGGTTGACACAAATATGAACTGTTTAGAAGAAGACATTCGTTACGAAGTGAACTTAGAGCCAAAACACGGAACTATAGAGGTTGGAGAGGGCCAGGGAGCGTACACGTTCACTCAGCTGGATGTGGCAGCGGGCAGAGTGGCGTACAGGCATAGGGAACCCAAGACTCCTACTGATCAATTCAGGTAAGATTTTACCTATTTTGATAAGATTTATAGATTTTAGAACAGATCACAGAAATTCCAAAACTTTCCATACAATCCAAGTAAGTCATCGAACTAAATGATATTCGTATTCCCCCAAGGGACTGTCTGCAATGCTGTCAAACAACATCGCCTGTTACATTCAAGCCTCTTGTCACAGCAGCGAGCCTATTGCTATCTCGGAACTATTCTTGACTTCAGGCTGCTGTTGAAAAAATACTAATGGAAATTCATGCACTTGCACATACTTAAACTTACGCCTTTTTGTAACGCAGAAACTACCGAAAACCCCCCTACCACGAACCTGTCCTTTCCGTAATAAAATACCAATAAGTCAATTCTAATTTAAATTGTTCTCAGGTTCAAAGTGATGTGCCTCGACACTTGGGGCGAGGGTGTGTACCTGATAAAGATATTCCCGTCCAGTTACTGGGAACCGCTCAGGGTGACTACGAACTTGGCTCTGGTCGTCGAAGAATCTACCAGTGTGAATGTTACTAAGGAAATTTTGGAGGTAATTTTTTTACTATTATTAATATGCTCGCACTTGACCAATATACCATCTGATAGTGATGTTGAGGTATGAGTAATTCCACTTCTTATTACTACGTACGATCAATGTGATTCCAAAATGGTTTGTGCGTCCACCACGTGGGTTTAAATGGCGGAATTAAGTCATGCAATAAATGCATGACTTAATTCCGCCACTTAATTTGACTTAACTTAAATTATTCGAGCACCCGAATACGGGCTAACGCATAATTGAGCCACCATTCAAAACTTAACTGTTTTTTAGTTTTGTTTATTTAATAACTACTGGTAAAATTAGGTCTTCTCAATTATGTATTTCTTTTAACCGCTTAATCATCTATTATCACTAAACTTTTATTTACTTGTTTCAAAGGTGATGCACCCTCAAATCGAACCTTCAAACATAGTATACCAAGTAATAGATGGGCCTTACCACGGTTGGCTCGAGATAACTACCACGCCAGGCACTCTCGAGCTAGAAAACTATAACGAGGAGCCTGTCCACATCAAAGTCTTCGATCAGTCCATCATCAACGCAAACCGTCTCGTTTACGTTCAATCTGGGGTTAATCGAACGCGTGACAGGATACGAATGGACGTGACTAATGGAATCGTTTGGCTTCGGGACGTTGAACTTAACGTTGTCATCATACCGGAACATTTTTACGTGTATGCTGTAAATCTGACGGTGGTTGAAGGTGAAGCGGTTAGCTTAAAGCCAGATTTATTCAGAACAGTCACAGAGTATTATAGAGGAAAAGTCGTATCGTATAAAGTGGTGGAGAAACCAAAGTACGGAAAGATTGTAATGACTGACCAGGAACTCAATCTGTTGCTGGTGTTGAAACTTAATTCTGGAAATATTCAGGTAGGTGAATGCTTTCAGTAGATATAAAATGCCTCTTGGTTTGTAAAATTTTTTTTTTTTTCTGATTTTCATACCCTTACATAAATAAAAGTTGAATTATATAATTATTTCAAAAACTGATTGATTAAGTCTGAAAAAGTTAGCTATTGCTTCAATAGCACTATCAAACAGATTTATCAATCATTCTTCATGTTTCGCATTGGTCCTCCGGAGGACTTCGATACCAACATGCTAAAATTCTTACACTATTCCACAGTACATAAATGACGGCTCAGAAGAATCTTCAGACTCGTTCAAGGTCGTGGCCATGACGGAAAACGGTAAGGAGAGCGAACCGTTTTACATGCACGTAAATATCGTGCCCGTCAACGACGAGCCGCCTATCGTGGCTGCTAACACTGGGTTGTGTGTTTGGGAGGGGGGCACTTTCACGTTCACCACTAAGGAATTATGTAAGTAAACTAAAAAAAGAACATTGATAATGCGTGCACTAAACTAAATAATATTTATTTGTAGCTGAAAGTTCAGTATTCATAGTAGTTATGGGTACTCTCTATCCGAGATAAAAGCCCGAGAATGCAATGTAAGATTTCGCTCAGTCGACTGAATTAACATTGAGTTGACATAATCGGCCAGAAATTTTATTAATGAAAATGAGTCGATCATCGATTTGGTTTAGATTGGTCAGTGGTCTAATCCATTTTATTAATAAAATAATAATAATATCGACGTTTAATAATAACAGTTGGAAATCGATCGACTGGCAAAAACCGTACTGGAATCTATACCAGAGCGTTCGAACGTAGTCTAGTGCCTCTTTGTATCAGATTTGTACCAACTGAAATTGCATGTTGTTTTTTATTTTATACTTTGTTGCTGTTTGACTGTCATATTCCTTAATTTTCAGACGTGAACGACATCGACACGCCTCCGGAGAACGTGACAGTTCGCGTGGTAGACATAGTGTCCGGGTACATCGCTCTACAAGGAAATCTCGACACAGCCGTGCAACACTTCACGCAGGCAGACATCGACAACGCTAGAGTCGTGTTTGTTCATAAAAGTAAGTCTTATGTAAACCATTACAACGACACATAAGGTGATACGTGTCGTTGTACGCCACTTACCTGTTACGACAAAACTTGTACCTACGGTACAAGTACGGTCCAGTATGTCGAGAAGTTTTCGAAGAAGGATTAGTATCATTTGAAACGGTTGTCTATCGGCTTTTCGCCGATCGCCTGCAAAGGGTTAAAAAAATTCACAAGTGTATTCCAATATATATGCAGTTCTACCTGCTCCGTTTCCTGTAGACCGTACCTTGTCTTGCGGCTAAATTAAAGACCAGACCATAATTTGACAAGTAAAGGCCAATGTTATTTGAAATCTTTTCAAATCCTCATCGTTACTTTTTTGGTGTCATAAAAGTACGATACTAAAAAAGTAACGATGAGGATTTGAAATGAAAGCATTTATTTCATTATTTTCATTTATCCTACTATTTGTTACAGACGGTACAAAAGGCAAGATGATCTTCAACGTCACGGATGGGCTACACGAGCTCGCTAAAATAACTTTCCTTATAACCACCAAGTCTGTGTCTCTCAAACTGACGAGAAAACACAACTTACGCGTGTTCCCGCTCATGAGAGAGCCTTTGAACAACTACATGCTTATGTCAAAATGTTCTGATCCGACGAGAACTATCATATACAAAATAGATAGAGCCCCGACACTTGGAAGACTTATAATGTTAAATGGAGACAACCACCACAGGTCTATAAAGCAGTTCACCCAACAAGATATCAACAACACCGTCGTGTTCTATGAGCATACACATCCCTTCTCAGATCTATACACAAACGATTCCTTCATTTTCACAGTCGAAGCGCCCCTCGCTAAACCACTCACAGATCAAATCTTCAACATAGATATATCTGTGTCGTCCGGTGGACTCGCTAAATACGTCAATATACCCCTGATTAAAGTAGAGGAAGGAGACAAAGTGCCTATTAAAGTTAATGTTAGTAATGTTATCAAGTATTTAGAGACCCAGGCGGGGGTGAGGCAGCCTCAGATTGAGGCGCAGTGGTCGCAGCCCTCGCACGGAGAATTAAAACCTTTCATGTCGTCACTAACACAGTCGCAGATAGAAAGCGGCGTCGTCAATTATGAACACGACGATTCTGATACCACATTAGATAAAATTGACATGTCTTTGTACTTACTACCCGACTATGTACTGTTATGTAATGTCAGTATAGTAATACACATAGTTCCAGTCAACGATCAACCGTTTAGATTGCTGACGGACACGCCACAAATACAAGTTGTTCAAGGCGAAAATTATACTATTACCAAAAATGATCTGCTGACCGAAGATGCTGATACGGGTCCCTCAGGGATCTTCTACGACATAATCAGCGGACCGACACAAGGTAGAATGGTGATGTTAGATAAGAATCAGACAATAGATGAAGCACATTCGATAAATAAGTTCACTCAAGACGATATAAACAGCGACAGAGTGATCTACGAACATTCTGGGATGTTACAAACAGCTACGTTTTATTTTCGAGTTTGGGATGGACAGTTCAAGCCTACCTACACGGTGTTCACAATAGATGTCATACCAGTCATCCTCAATGCCACGTCACTGCATCCTATATACCTGCAACAAGGGTCTAACGTGGCAGCTGTGACCACGGACCAGATATACGTGGACACAAACGCAAGGATTTCAAAAGTTCTATACAACATCACTCGTCAACCTCTCCACGGAATGGTTTACGTCGGAAGGAATCCAGTTTCTTATTTTACTCACAAAGATTTGATGGAGAAAGTGGTGATTTACATGCAGAATGACATGACGACTGCAAATGATAGCTTTGATCTTATTGCCTATGTCCACAACAGTAACGCAACTAGACCATTCACTATCGAAGTTATAGTACAGCCATTGATGACATTAGGTGACTTGCGAGTAGAAGTAGAAAAAGCTAGGATTACTTTGACTACCATGGATGCAAGTGGACTAGCCAAACTCACGGCTAGTGATCCTGTATATACCTTATTGAGAAAACCGCGTTTTGGAACATTGAAGAAGATAATAAGAAGTTCTGGTGAAAAAACAAGTGCTAGAGAAAGGGAAGTAGCATATTTCACTCATGAAGACGTCAAAGCTGGAGTCATATACTTGGTGACTAAGAAGAAAGTGAGCGAATTGAATGGTTACGAGGATAGCTTCAGGTTTCTGCTGGCAGCTACGATTTTTCAACCAGCTGTTGGTGATGTGAAGATCTTTATTGGAAACAGACAGAAGAAGAATCTGCCAGGGCCAAATGATCCGGAAAGTCATGAGGGTGTTCCAGTGAGTACTTATTTCAATACACATTTTAGTTCATAAAACTTAAAGAAATTTAACTAGTGATCCCCAAAAATAAGCCATACCTCATTGTATGGGTTGCACAAGCGAAGTGTAGACTTGATTTTATTGTAAACTAGCTACCCTCCCCGGCTTCGCACTGGTGCAAAGCAATGCTGATACCACCGCAACCGCTATGTGCATTGCGTTTTAAATCTGTAATATCTTCGAAAATATTCATTTAAATTACAAGCTGTAAAGGGGCATATTGATCTATATTAAATGCACAATGTATTTAAGTTACTTCATTTAATAAGGATTAATGCTGTATTCCTTAAAATCACTTCGTAAATAAGCCATTATTTCTCGTAAAAAGTAAAGGATAAAAAATGTTTATTGCGGGTTATCCTTAAGAGACATATACCAACGCGGATTTTTTTGTAGACCTTAATAACAATACTGTAGTACATTATTTTGATCTATCTCGTAGGATTCAGCCAGCGTTTGCAATGTAAGCGCAAAACATTGTGTTTATTTAGGACATCACAATAGAAACCTCTAAAATTATCAGTATTTCTCTAATATATTATGCATGTATTATACATATAAACCTTCCTCTTGATTCACTCTATCTATTAAAAACAAACCGCATCAAAATCCGTTGCGTAGTTTTAAGGATCTAAGCATACATAGGGACAGACAGAGGGAAGAGACTTTGTTTTATATTATGTAGTGATATTTTACGCTTGCGCAGTCTATGGTTATTTAAAAAACAATAGTTGCCCTATTTAAGTTTAGATTACGAATTTATATGACGTTAATTCATTGCTATAGCGGAGACCTGAATTTATTAAGTCACCATAATATTAACAGACAAAAGGCCATTCAAACTACTACATTAAGCGTTTGAAATCGCACAATCACATTTTATATCTTCAAACGGCTATGGGTGTTAGAAGTCTTTGAAATTCTTGGTTTTCTTTATTACAATAGCTATTGTTTTCTATACTTAAATCTTCCTCATAAACCACTCTCTCTATTGATGAATATCGCATGAAAATCTGTTAAGTCGTTTCTGAGTTTATCGTGAACAGACAGACATACTTTGTTATATAATGATTATGTAGGGATACCTAAGGATAACATAACCGTCTCACTTACAGGTAGCAAACGGCGAAGCAGCATCCTACTACATGATGATCCTCATGGCTCTATCAGGAACTGTCCTTGCCATCATCGTCATCTTCGGTCTCCTCAAGTGCAGACGGTATCTCATGCGTGACCAGAACGCTCTCGTAAAGATACACGGGCAGAGTCAGGGTGCAGTCGCCCCTATACCGCTGCCGAGGCCGCCCGACCATCTCATGCCGTCGCCGTCCCAGGGCACACCGCCTATTAAACGGTGAGAGTAGAGATTTAAGTTATTTTTATTTAAATTAGGTAAAACATAATGTGGATCTAAGATGTAGGTATAACAATATTAGGTGCCTGTGCTAGGAGAATCACTAGTGACATAAGCTCGGTCCATTTTCATCTGATATTAAATGATAGGGAACTTAATTCTTAAGTACGATAAAATTGTTATATTCTTGCTTGCAGCTATGTCTCATCAGAGCAGTCAGTCCACACGGGTGCCAGCACGCCGCTCCCCTCAGCTGGCAGCGTCGCCTGCAAGGTAACGCCGCTTGCTGACGCAGCGTTGCCAGACCTCAATGCGAGGTATCCGTATGGGACTGATGATCATACAGATGTGAGTTACCTGTTTAATTTTTTAGGTTACAAAACAAAAAAGGTTTTAAAAAAATCGCTTTTTATCAAAAATCATGCGAAGTAAAGATAGAGCTAGTATACAACATTCAGATTGTCCATAATTCTTTCGTTTGGGCATATTTCTTTGCTATTACTTACTTTATGAATAAGAGGTTGGGGTTTGACTTGCTTTCGACAGTTGCATTATGGACTGGCAACCATAATCAGGGGTTGAGCCGCACATCTGGAAATGTGATTTATTGATAAGTTACAAAGTAACGCATGATTTGAAAGCATTTTGCGCCCTACCTCGGCTTTATGTGTTAAAATAATCTGCCAAAATACCTAAACAAATATTCAACTATACTTAAGCACTATAGTTATAGTTAGTTATTATTTTTGGCTGCTTTACTGTGCAGAAGTTGACCTAACCCTTAGTCTCGTATTGACCGACCTGGTAAATTGTATCTTTTGAGACAAAAGGGGGGGCCTTTACACTACACTTTAATACTAAGGGTTAGAAACCATAGCATTAGAAGGCTTCCCACAAGATAAAAGTCTACAGTACCGGTCGATGTGGTAACGCTTGGAAGCGGTCTATGTCCAGTAGTAGACGTTTATTAGCTGACATTTTGATGATGATTCAAGCTATGTATTCGTGTGCTTCAATAATAACGAAACAATCAGTACGGCTCCTTACAGGCGGAAGACTGGAGTAGCTACGAAGCCAGCGAGACTGCCTACCCTGTGCGAGCGCCAGGCGTCGCGCCTGCGAACCCCATGCTCAGACGCAACCAGTACTGGGTCTGACCCAAGGACACCTACACACTGCCGAGGGCACCCAGGCTAGGTTAGTTAGGACATAGTTATTATTAGCATTTTGCCCGTGACTTCGTTCGCGACGCGAAACACTATTTTTAGGGTTGTTTTGAAAAACTAATAATGATTATTCATTTTAGTTAGACTTTGTACTAAGTTTCAAGTTTCTTAATCCAAGGAGTAATCGTTTTGCAGGGGTCGTTTTGAATAATGGATACTAGAAACCTTTATTATTATTTTTTTTTTCAAGTATGAAATTTTGCACACAAACGAATCTCCCCCTTTTCACCCACTTATAATATTGCCCAACTATCACACAACACCGTCTAGTCCCAAGCTAAGCAGAGCTTGTGTTATGAGTACTAGACAACTGATAAACATACATATATATTTCTAAATAAATACATATTATTAACACATGAATTACACCCAGACACAGAACAAATGATTGTGCTCATCACACAAACATTTGTCCTGGATGGGAATCGAACCCACAACCTCCAATAGCAGTCAGGGTCACTAACCACTAGACCAACAGGCCAGTCTTAAGAGACTTAAAAGTTGATTTTCAAAAAAAAAAACCTAGTACTCGCCTACATCATAAAAGGAAGCATTGTACAAAATTTTACGTTCCTAGTCCCAGTAGTTTCGGCTGTGCGTTGTCAGTCAGTCAGTTTCTCCTTTTATATATTATAATTGTTGTTTCTTTTAAAATAAATAGCGTTGGACTTAGGTTCGCTGCTCACTATATACTGTCGACGACAGTTTACACTTGTATAATAGTATCTACTTTTCACCTATAAGTTAGCCTAATGTTGACTTGTGAATTTGTGATACTACAATATGTTTAGTCTGTAGATAAGAAAACTGGTACCATACTGAATATTTAAAAAAAGTAAGAACAATATTGCACATTCACCACTATGTTTGTTATCTTGTCCTAAAAACGAAAACTTTTAACATCAAATTTTTTATATCCACAGAGACGGTGTCAACGCACGATAGAACCGTGACGCTTAACCGTCGCCTGCGTCGCCGAGGCGTCGACTTAGTTCCTACGCCTTTTCTACTGAGCAACTACAACGGTAAATACGAGAGTTGCGAGATTACCCTCTAAGCAAAGTACACCACACACATTACTAAATGTATACACAGTTCGGAATTTGAACGGAATTGTGTCTGTTTCAATATAATGCAGTTACTGAAATACATACAGATAAAACAAATTGCATTTATGAAATTTTGCCTTCTTAGAAATTTGACACGAATTCGCTGTTTGTACTACATGTGTCATTAGCCCAATGAAAATTGAACAAATAAGTCAATTAGCGTTATATAGAGTATGCGTGACTAAGCTGCGAAAACCTGCGAATTAAAAAAAAACAATACATCAAAACAAAATATTTTTTTTTAAATCTAATAACAAATTTTGATGTTGATGTCTCTTTCTTTTTTTGATGTATGTTTCAGTCTGGGGAAAGTAAAAGTATTAGAGTAACACGTAGACAGTTTTAAAAAACTGTCTGTAGAAAAATTAAAAACTGAAAACACGGTTATAAAGGAAACCAGCAAAAATATTTAAGCTTAATCTTTATAATTAGTTCGTCGAATTGAATATAGTTTTCACTAAATGAGATGGTGAATGAAAAACCTATATAAGTACTTAACGTAATCAAAATCATCATTTGTTATGCTGTAGTGTTGTATAGAATATTATTGTTGTTAATTCGTCAAAATTCCGTAATAATTATACTCTACGTACGTTTACGTTACGTTTTGACGAATTACACATCACACAATTTACACCAAAACTTACTTAAGTAAACCAAAGTTATGCCAAACCCAGATATAGTATGATATCCCCATTTCTTGCCGATTTAAATAATGTGATCCTTATTTGAAAGAAATTTAGTAACAATATTCTAAAATCGTGAATCTACTATAGACTAGTTAATTGTAGATGAGATACCAAATATTTATTACATTAAATGTGTTACAATATTTTATCGAAGTTTCGTGTAGTGTTATTAGTTTCCAAAACCACAACAATCTCCAAGTAGTTAGATTTAGTAGAAAACAACGAAAAATAAAAATAAATATATAATTCCGTACAAGTAACTGACTGTGTATCCAACGGTTTATTATGTTTGTACATAATATTGCAAACTTTTTGTAATATTTAAAGTAAAATCCTCATCATAGGTTATCAGCCATTTCGTTAAAATTATCGTAACAGTTTTAGAGAGAATCTAGAATGTATTTCCTAAATTGAACACTAAAAGTTAATTATAGTGTAGATAACCCGTGAATTTGTACTAAGAACTGATTACTTTAACTTAATATACAATACATGTGCCTGATAACATTGACTCAAGCTAACCATCTGATAAATTGCAAAGTATTATTATAAACAGTTCTAATATGGAATATATTTTATTACACCTCAAGCCATAAAATATTTTTTATTACATTTTAGAACTGAATGAGATCATTTAGCCTTAATATTGCCTATAAATATGCTTTGTATGGTTTCATTCTCGTCATCCCCAATAGCCTACTACACTAAATACAATACCGTTTCACACCCATGTGTTTGCCAAAACAAGTGCCAAGACGCATTTTACTATACATTACTTAAAATAAGCCTCATTTATCATTTATTAGAGAATTTAGATTAATTTTATTAATATAGAATCTATTGGAAATATTAAAACTTTACTTTAAGGATTCCTAATTAATATGTAAGTTTATATTGTTATTATGGATTTCTAACTGATGTTATAAGGTATTATAATTTAATAAAGTAAGTTGTGCCAATTTAGAAAGACCTTTTGTGTACTTAAATATTCTAGAACAAACGAATGCAGGTGTTGACGAGACATTGCGACAAAATAATTATGTAAACGTATTGTCGCATCGTTGTTGCTCCAACTAACTGCGGGAGTCTTTGTTTATTCCATTTATTGTTGTCCTTTGATTTTCAATAACTTTGTTCAACGCTTAAGTAGTTACTCACAAGATCCTAACTTACTTTCTGTTAGTAGGCCTGTCTATATTTTTAGAATAGGGATCCTAATTCGGTCCATTTGACGACCTAAACTGAACTGTTAAAGGGATCGAGCTATAATAAGGTGTAAAGCTCCATCCTTCTGTTTCGCCCGCACGCGCGACATTTTAACACGTGATGGTAAGGCCCCGTTAACGAGTCTGACACTCTTCTCTTTTTCAAATTGGAACACCAAAACGTATGTGCCTATACTAAAACCGATTGTTGACAGCAATACAACATTAGTTTTAGTATATGCGAAACCCGAAACACCTATCTAGTATTTTTATGTAAAGAATCTATATACAAAATGTCATAACTGTATCACGAAAAATTACAAAGTTATTTTACCTGGTAGTCCGCACAAATACATGGTCACCGGGTCATCCGGGCGACTGAGGTGTTGCTTTGCTCTCGCATTCAGCTGTGCGCTGGAATCTAATGCACGCTATGACCTGCCGTGACCTGGGTTGTACTTAGTGTCGGTGGTGTCCAACTTTGTAACCTTTTTTTAAATATTTTTGCGATAAAATATAACATGGTGTAAAAATTATTGGAATCGATTCAGTTGCTGATTACCAACTAGATTTAAATTTCGCATATACTAAAAATAATATTGTATATGGATCCTACGTTATAAAATAATACCAAACAAGTAGCACTTTATATGCAATGGTGAATACGCGTCAAATATCCATAGACTGCAAACAGCCGTTTTATGCCTAACCCTTGATCATAAGGAATGGGAAGCACATAGTTAAGTACAGTTTTAAGTAAATCGCTGCACACACTTAGTAAAGTTTGTTGCTCTATATATATTAAAGTGCCTAGTTTAGACAAATACGATCTATTTATAAAGAAGTAATTGTTTAAGAAGACTCTCAAAGCTGTATTTGGCCATTGAAATGTATATAGGTTTCAGTTTGCTCTGGGCCAGCCAAAACCCGTCAAGTTTGCTGATGCAATATAAACCAGCAAGCAATTCCCTAACGACTGATAAAATTACAATAATATTTATATTCCTATAGTAATGTTATACTGAATGAATCTATATTTTTGTAGCAGATCGAACTAGCTGTACTTTGGAATCATATTCCAACGGACTTTTCCTTCTTATTATGAAAAGCAGTTCTGAAGGTTTATAACTTCGTCGTTGATGGAGGTATTTTAAAAATTCTTTCATATTCGTTTACTAGATCTAAAAATGATATAATTAATTTTTTTTTTAAAAATTGCGCGCATATTCCCTATTACAACAAATATCAGTCGCTGAATATAGCCACTTTGAGAGGTCTAATCTTAGCCTACACAGTATTATGGCCTTTTGATTTTATATAAAGTACATTAGTGCCAAATGTAAGCCGTTGTCACCCAAAAATGCTCAAATTTAAATATAGCTAATCAGTTTCGAGGTCTTTCGTATTGTAAGCATAGAATAAAAAAATATAAATACATATTTATAATTATTTTACACTGTAAAACTCTTTCATGTTTGAGTTTTGACATACCTGCTAAAAAAGTTTTTATGCTTTTCGTAAAGATATGACAATTTCGCGTTGTCTTGTATGAAATAGTTTTTATTTAATCGAGAACAATTGAACTTGACTTGTATTATGTGGGGCTCAGCTTTAATGCTCTGTTCATAGCTCATAATATGTTGCTACAGACAAATGAAGTTGTGAAAAAGTGTTAAATATATTTTGTATACCCAACAATGACCATAGGTTAACTAGAAAAAGGTAATTGTTAAAAAAGAGTAATGGTCAAGTTATTTATAAAATATTTACATGTGAATAGGAATGCAAGGGTGAATAGAAACAAAAATTTAAAAGCCATTTTCACATTATTACTATGGTTTACAGCATTTAACTACTTCAATTTATGAATTGAGTAGCTTATGCTCGTGGCTTCATTCGCATGAAATCCCTTTTCACCCCCAAGGGTTGAATTTCGACAAATCGGTTCTTATTCTTTGTCTACATTAAAAAAACAACATTTTTTTTAAAAATTGCTTCCTAGATCCAAAGGTTTAAATTGGGTGTCGATATGGCAGTGAGTCAGGCCTTTTCATTAGCTGCTTAAATTATAATTACTAACTGAACTGGCAAACTTTGTCTTGCCATATAAAAAAAATGGCGGGTGGGGATCGAAGAGTAAAAAGTAGCTTACAACCTATTCTCAGACCTACTAAAAATACACAAAAAAAAAGAATCATAAAAATAGGTCAGACCGTTTTGAAGGAAGTATCAAACACTGTGACATGGATTTTTATATATCAGATATGTATTAAAGCAAAAAATCTTATCAAAGTTTTGTTTATATTCGCTCTTTGTATTCTTATTCTCCCCATCTGTAAATGCATTACCGAAACAAGATTAAGGTCAGCTTGAGAAGAAGAAATACTGCTTGGTATTGAAGCGAAATTAGGCTTATCATACGCCAGACTAATAGTAGTGTGGTGAATGTTACTTTTGTATCATTTTCGCTTCTAGCTTCGGGTTTTATTTCCTATCTACTCTTTAATTTAGTGTAGTATTTTGTGTATTATCTGATGAATGAATGTGTTTACATGTTATTCCTATTTAATATTAACTCCAAGTTAATACCGAAGAAAAAGTTTAAATATGTTGATGGAACACATTTAATCGATAGTTTGCAAGTAGCCTAAATATCGACAATACTCTAACGTATCCGGTACAACACTGCTGTAACAATAGCTCCTTACAGTATTTAGACGCTATTTAACAAACTTTTATAAAAAAAAAACAGTAATTATTATTAATATTAGAGTGTACGCATTTAAAGTAAGTAAATGAAAACAGTTCTAAATAATGTAATATATACAGTAAATGGTTAATAGAACTGTAAAATATAGCAACAGATACCAAAGGTTCCAACCTTAACATTGGAATTGTCAAAAGTTATACATTAAAAATTATCTAGATTTATATGCAAGCAGTACCTACTAATAAAAAATCAAAGCCTTTGAATGAGAATAGTGTACAATTGTTTGTAAGAGGTGGTAAAATAGCCTAATAATGATCAATTAGGTCAGAGTTCAGTGACGTCATCACGTAATAACGTGCCATATTATTATGTAAATTTTAAAAGTTGCATTTTGTATGAGTTTGTTAGGTACATGACGATGTGGAAGTCATGTATATTAATTTCTACCAACTAGGTAGTAAATGGATTTTTTAATAAACGATTTAATAAACTATAAGAGCTTTTTATTAAAACATCGTTTGTATATAAAATGTTTATTATTATCACGTGAGAGTAGAAAGCGTCATGAAAATGTTCTATCTTTTTTTCTTAATTCATTTGTACCAAAGGGTCTTATAACTAACAATACATTCAAAAATACTATTTCTATAGCATGCTACCCACACTTCAACATTTTATAGGTGGTGCTCAATACAATTGAGCTCCGTATCACATATATGCTAAAAATTACTTAAAAATATAAAACAATCAGTCTAAATTCTAGTGTTAACAAGATCAATCTACTTCAAGTTTTCTGAAGTTGCCGGTGAGTCCTCGCATGGCGTCGCCGACCGCATCTGCGCCGGCGCATGTGTTTGCTCCTGCCTTCAGCGCAGATATAGCACCTTCTCGCGCCGCTTCGCTGTACATCTCGAGCCTAACAGCCATCTTGTCATTTAGAAGAAGAATGTCGCGCTTAGCTGCGAGCTCTTCTTTCCATAGACCTAAACAAACAAGTAAAGTATATGGTAAAAACCATGAAGAAAAGAGAAGATCCGTTATATTGGCCCATCCAACGATGGATTGAACACTACACTTCTTTTGCATGTCTCTTCCAAATTTTTCTGCTCCGTTATTATACGTGCATTCTAGCTTTCTGACAAGCTCCATTTTGGCAACCCATTGCCCATTTGCACCTTTCTGCTAAACGAAATAAAGCAGCGCAAATACTTACTGATCATGTCTTTCATGGGCATGGTGCCGCCGTACTCTTTAGGCAGCAGGCTCTTGTCAATCTCCACGTCTTCGAGAGCACTGTAGAGCTTGACTCTCGTCTTGATCTTCTCTGAGATGAGACCCATTCCGAAGTCTAGTGCGAACTTGATCGTCGGGTGCACGTTGACGCCGTAGATCTCTTTGTGCCTCATGGGAAGCGTGCGCTGTGAATCACAAAAGTGTCGTTATAAAACAGACCCTCGCAAAAGCTTCGCCTTCATAAGTGTAATAGTCAACAGCCTTTCTCATATATATTGGGGTTGGCTTCCAGTAAAATCGTATGCAGCAAAATATTGCTTGTCTGACCAAAACTTAGTTACTCCTGTAACTGATGTATGGTGGGGGCACGATACCCTAATACTTGGCAGACTTTCAGGCATATTGCCACAATGACATAAATCCAGCTGCACATTTGGAGTACTCAGCAGAGATCAGCGGGTGGCTATGTGCACATAATTACAACTCTGCCTTACTCTTCTGAGAAAACGGGCGTGAAGTTTTAATGCTCAACTCAGCCGAGTATGAGACTTCTGCTTAAAATTCTTTAAAACTTACTTCTCCATTCTTTACAATCCTGACAGCTTCTTTAGGTGTAAACAGTGTAAGATGAGGGAAGCTGACACCGCTGCCGTCTGCGTAGTGCACCACTCCTCGAACCTGGTTCTCTTCGTCTTCCAGCAAAGTCTCGTAGCACGTGCCCATGATGCGGCACATATCCTGGTTAGTGTACTTGTATGGGTCGAACACACCTGCAAAGGTTGAGGGAATTTTAGTCAGTAGGCGAGTTTTAGGTGATGTGCGCACATACCTACAGGGATTTTTTGTTCGTTTCTCTTGTTCTGGCATCCGAATGCACGCATTTTATATAAAGAGCATGTGTGACCACAGAGCTTTTATAGTGTGCAAGAATGTGCATGACCTGAAGCTCTTCTCATTCCAACGTAATTTTAAAAAATAATGATAGTCGAGTAGGTACGCTTTAAACTCAACTAACAAAGTAGGGTTAAGGTCTAACATGCATTGTTCTCTTCCGTTTAAAAGTCTGCTGATGAATGTGCAAATAAGTAAATGAAGTGTAAAGTGTCAAGGCTCAGCATTGTGCTAAAAGGTTACAAGCAATAAATAGTTATTACGACATTACGAGATGTTAAGATTAATGTGACAACATAAGCGGCATTGCAACTCGATCATTCACCGATCACTGGATATTCTATTATTGGAAAAAACCTCCACATGACGAGATTATTAAGAAATAACCTAAAAAAAGTGCAGTTCAAGGCTGTAACCCAACGCCAGAAGTTGGTGAATGATGCAATTATGTAACTAGAAGATATAAGTATCTACCAATAGGTTCTTTAGTGAAGCAAACGATCATTTTACTATTAGCCAGTGTAGGAATTAGTGATGACTTTTTACTTGATCGAGCGCTTAGATAAATAATTGTTATATATGACACTAGCTTTTGCCAGCGGCTTTGCCCGCGTCAAAGTAGGTTTTTCCATACAAACTATGAACCCCCGTTTCATCCTCTTGGGGGGTGAATTTTGGGAAATCCTCTCTTAGTGCTCACTTACGTTATAAAAGGAAGCTTTTAGCAAAATTTCACGCTCCTAGTCCCTGTAGTTTCGGCTATGCTTTCATATGTCAGTCAGTTTCTTCTTTTATATATATACCTAGATGAGCGATAGTTTAACTTTAGGTACCTCCTAATCTATATATATAAAAGCTAACAAGACAAGCCAGAATCAGATGTGCTAATTTTCACCGCCACCAATAAATATAAAAATATACTAGTAATTGTGTAATATAATAAAAATAATAAATATAAAATAAATACTACTTGAGTCGCTGATGATTTATCATAAGGTTGTATATCTACCAGGCCTGTAAATGACCACGCGGCGACCGAGCTTGTCCTTGAACGGACTCACAAATATGTATCTGGAAAAGAAAGACAAAACATTAAGTCTGTAATAACCTTACAACACCGCTGTTAAGTACTTTATGTTTCAGTCTCTTGTGTTTTCTTGGGAACCCTGCCAACCCAAGAAAAAAATCAGCAAATAACTTCTCGCGGTCTGGGTGGAGCGAAGTAAGTAACAAGCTTTTACTGGCTAAAGCCCACCCGTATTCCTTCAGTTGCCCTCGAGTTCTAAAGCAGCGGAGAAACTTTCAAGCGATTCCGATTAGATTGGATTGTGCTAGGCGTGGGCGTGGGCCCTCGCCCACGACCTCGGATCCAAACAGGCCTCGCACAAGCGAGAGCTCTATAAGAACGAGGGTTTTTTTTTATAATTGATAGGCTCGCGTTTGACCACTATTTTACCTGATTGGTCGAACACTGGGTTGCGACAGTCGCTGTCTCGTTTTCGAATTTATGAAAGAAAAAGGCCTCGATGATGTGCCTTCGCCCACGTTTAAATTAGTCCACGCAACGCCTCTGTTGGCAGGCATTGGCCCTAGCGGGCTCTGTCAATTACGTTGACATCATTATGGAACACAATCTGGAGGCGAGTCTGTTACCATAAACTGATGGGTAAACTCCAGACTTCTCTTTCTGCTATTGAGATAGTTCTAATGTGAATTCCTTACAAAACTTAGACAAAAGCTTTACGTGCTCTCAAAGGTAAGCAGGTTCCTTTTTGAGGTCGGATATAAAAAATAGCTTCTCTCACTCATGGCGGAGTGAGAGGAAGTGTCAGACTTTTACTAACAAACCCACCTGTGTTCCTTCAGTTGTTCTTTGCGTTCCAGGACCACGCTAACTCTTTTGAAGCGCATTCCGGGGTCTACACCGCTAACGTTCAATTTCATTGTCACTAAAATTCAACGGGTTGATATTTTTATGCCCAATGGTCCGCATCCTGACTGTAATAGTTACAGCTGAAACTATGGTAAAAAAACAACGAAGGACTACTCAGCAATGGTTGATTCCAGGCCGAAAATATGATGATTGCCATTGCACCAAAGAGGCAGTCAAAGGAGCCTTAGGTAACATCAGTTGAAGACACTACTCACCCCAACTCCAGCAGTTCCATCATGACGGGCAGCTTGTAGTCCAGCTGGTTGAAGGCAATGCCCCAAGACTGACGCAGCAGGATGTACCGCTCGATAGCTTCCTGTGCCATCGGAACGCTGAACTTCTTTGCACGAAGGAAGCGGAGGAAGAAGCTGGAATCTGGAGAAAATTATGTTTGTGTACATTGTGCTATGTGTACATTTTGAAACAAGTGAAGAAAGTTTGTCATTGCAACCGAGGCAAGCGAAATTCGCACGAGCCGCAAGCGATGCTATTATGGAGCTGAATGCTGCAATGACAAATTTCCACTTGTATCAAACGACGTTTTCCAATACACTTACGAAGAAATACTTTCCCTGAAAATGACAACACATTTTTGTTCATTTTCCACTGAAGAAAATTTTCCAAAGTTGGTATGCATTTTCTGCCTTAATCACAATATAAAAAATGTGTTTTGTTTATTTTTCCCCGCGCTAAACCTCTGCAGGTTGAAGGAGAAGCAAAGGTGGATGAAATCACCATATATTCTATTAAAAAACTAAGAAATTCAAATATTTTTGAATTTAGAACACAGATAAATGTTAATTTATTGGTAAAAGCAAATTATTGTAATTTTTACACCACCTGCTCGATAATGCCCTTTTATACATTGTCATACAACCATCACTTACAGCAAGTCATTCCGTCCCTAGGGAGATAATGCAGTATGGTCGATCCGGGAATAATGAGATTTGAGTTTGGAAAGTCAAAAACGTTGAGTGAATTAAAATGTACGCATCTATGTATCTAACAAGTACGCATCTATGTATAAATCTATGCATCAAACAAGCTTATTCGAAGAACAAACTGGCCACTAACAAAAAAATTAAATAAAATGTGGTTACAGAAGTCTCTGAAAAAAAAAATACGCAAGAGCGGGAGCGTTATGGAAAATTAAAACTATACAATCTTAGAGTTGTGAAGTTTGTTTGTTTCAAATCTCAAAACACGTCGAGTTGTAAATAATACTTATATTTCTCTAATATGTAATTTGTTTTAGTAAATTGTCTTTTAATTATCTCACAGATGGTGTAAAAAGTAGAGTATCCAACACGGGGATAAAGCTGTCTTAGTCTTGGGCGGCTTGAATCCCTCACTTCACTCAGGTTTCTAAATTAACTCCCTCGCAATGCTCGGCAGTTAATTTGTATATTTCCCTCACTGCCGTTTGGGATAACTTAGCAACCTTCGTTTCGTTTGGAATTCAACATGCCGAGACACTGCTTTATCCCCTAGTCACATAATCTACTAATATGACTAACTGGCCTCACGAACTTCTCCCTCTCTAGTCTGTGCTTCGTACCGCCTGATATAGTCGACGGTGATGAAACAAGGCCTAAGTAATGTATCAAGATACACTACATCGATTTCGTACATTATAAGTGTTGTGCGCACATTTAAAAACTTCTACAGATTTATTATACCTATCATGTATAGATATTATCTGTTCATAGACACAATTTATATCATTATTATATGGTACTATTAAAACTTTAAAAATGTGGGCTACTTTGTTTTAAAACAATAAATCACCGACGTTTATTGTTACCGGTGACGAAATGAAAAAAACAACCTTTGCTGTGGTAAATAAAAAAAACTACAATGGTGAAATACATTACATGTTGAACTTAATTGTAGTGCGCTTATCGCATTACAATTAAGTTCTAGAAGAAGTGTACTGAAAAAAAAATAGCATCATTACCTACATAAACAGGTAAAAACAAAATATCGTCGTTTTCCTTCAGGTGAGATAGTGGTCAAGCGCGAACCTACCAAGAATAAAAAAAAAATCCTACTATTTTGTCAGTCAGTTTCTTGCCAGTCTGCTACTTAACTTTCTTGTCTATTGCCAGCTTTTCTTGGAATACATCCAATGGTACTTGTTTAAATGCACTGACTTCTTCAGATATCTTGACGGAAGCATTGGGATACGATGCTTATGTTAATTTATTCAAACTAGATATAGAAATTTGTCCAAAAACAAAATTCAGTTTACTTCTAGTTCGTTTGATATTGTCCGTTGAAGCATTTATTGTTTGTTTTCAATCTGTAACACTTATTACTATCAAACAAAAAGTTGTTCTGTAATTCTTCTTTCCGCTTATAAAATCAGCTACTTACCCATTCTGATAGCCGAGAATTTGGGGTTCTGCTCCATCCAGCTCCTCAGTGCTGTGAGTGCCTGTGACCTGGAGTTGTCGGTCTCCCGCAGTTCATCCTCAGCTATCTTCTGGGTATCGGCAGAGAGTGGGCACTGGTACTCGTCAGTTTCAGTCAAGAAACGTTTTTCGGTTCTTCTGGACATGTTTGAAGATCTGTAAAAATAAATGAAAAAATATGTCTTTTTTAGTTAAGAACCCAAACCCGAACTGTTTACAAAAATATCTTATCTTGAATTAAAGATATCAATTATAAGATATAAACAGGAACAAAATTGACGCTGTTCTTTGTACAAGACCATCGCAATCCTGGCATTAAGTCACTATTAGGGGCATAAAGTAGTTGTTGTTATAATTATTGATGCAATTTTGTGTGAAGCGTCTGTCACTAGCTCATGTCCTTTAGGATGTGTTAGCTCACATCCTTTACGATGTAACTCACTTTAGTGAAGCTAAAATGCCCATAATGCTATTCCAGTTGCATCGTGAGCACCACCACCACGAACATAATTATTCCAGAATATGAGGGTTAGTAGGATACGATGGAATTAGTATTGAGTATTTGCAGCAGGTGGAGGTTCTGCCAATGTTTTGTATATTTTGCCTAAGGTACTCGTAACATCGTACTCGACTAGTGTATGAATGTATCAATAATCAAAAATAAAACTAGAGATGCATCTGGAATAGCATTTATAGGCTTTTTAGCTACGACTGTGGCAGAAGTGCTGGACAGTCAGCTTGATCGCCTATTGAACAGAGATAAAGCTGTGTGACGCTCAGTTTAGTTTTAGTCAGGAGCTGTCAATACAAACGACTGTTGACCGGCCATTCTGACGCTCACAATTATTCGAAGTTCGGAGCGCGGTCAAGATATTACAGCCTTATGTAGAGCGGAATGCTTAACATTTCAATTTATATTAGTTATATAATTTACCCAGATTTAATTAACTTAATGACACGCATTTTATATACAATACTACTTATATATATATTACTTATTTCAATAAATCATAATCTAGGTTTAAATTATTTAATGGAATGATTGTATAATAAATACGGTGACTTTTCTTATATGACATGTTTATTTTAACTAAATTTTAGATATTTGTTATTTAATTGTATTTTTGGTGGTTTTTTCATGGTGTGTAAGTATGTACACAAGTAACACAATATGCAAATTGTATCTAAAACAAACAAATAATTACAAATAAGAATAATATTAAGCACCGAAACGCTACTCCACGTCGGCCTAAAAAATTGTACAAGGTCGAGGTCTAAGTCTAAATATTTTACCTGCAGGTAGACATAGTCTGTTCATAGGTGTTGGCTAGGTTATAGATAGCTATACGACATCTTTAGTTTGAGAAAGTAAATAAATGTCTATTACTTGGTAAGTAGGGACAATAAGTGCAAGTGTCTAGTTTGACTAGGTAGTTACGTTAGATATTGCATATATAGGTGACTCAGAGAGTGATCTACTGGCTTCAATGACTTGTGGTTTCGTTGTCGAAAGTGTCAAGTTCACCCACTATAACAGGTTTATAATACTGTATATGCCTGTTTGGTTATTTGAGCTCAATAACTGGAATACTGTGAGTTTGAAACTAAATAATACACATTTGGAGTTTATCTAAAAATAGGGAGTTTTATTATATTCTGAAAGAACATCAACATCAAAAAAGGAATTTATAGGTACCTACTAATATAACAAATCGGAACTGTTTATTTGTTTGTTTAAACGCGGTAATATCTGGGGTACCCAGTTGGATTAATAAACAATCTGAATGGTACAGCCTGGTTTATGAAGAATAGTGGGTATTAAAGGTATAATTAGGTAGGTAGCTTGCGTTGGCGAAGCGGCCCCTCGCACATCTCGCACCTTAAGAGGCATCGTGGCGACGAGGGTCTTTTTATAACTGATAGGTTCGCGTTTAACTACTTTTTCGGGTGATAGTAAGCGACGAAGTGGTCGATCACTGGATTGCGAGTGTTGCGACTAGGGAATCCGACCCCGATCTCGCATTTGCGGGATCAGAAATGTAGGACTACTCATGCGGGATCCCGCACGTCTCCGGGATTTAATTATAATATTGGATTCGGACGACGCGCCATTCTGACTATGTATTTATTGGACCCAGCATAGAATCTTTAATAAGTCAGTGATGTACCTAATAACTGTACATGGAATTCATGACTTTTCTATAGAATTTGTATTGAAAATAATTTTGTTTTTAATTTTTATCATATAACTAAATTTTTAAATTTCGCAGTCCTATCGTAAGTTGAACGACTTGAACGGAACGTAATCAGTATCAGTTTAGGTAGGCAGGTACCTACTCTATGACTTTTTTTTAAATGGGAAATCATCTTATGACTTCTCCGGCTTGCGTAGCGGGTGAGCGAGTCAGACTTTTACTGACTAACAGCACACCTGTGTCCTTCAGTTGCCCATGCGCTCTGGGACCACGGATTTCCTTTACAGAAATTTCCCTCGGTTTTGCTAACGTCGACGACTCAGGTTCGGTCCGGACGGTGACCGGACGGCGAGCTACCCATTGCTTGTCGTCTGCAAACCTACGCCCGCCGTGGCTGGTAGAAATAAGGGCCACGGTCGCGGTGGCTGAGATATGAGGATGTTCGTTCCCTCACGCATGTGGTCGTCTCCTACGCTAACATTAGTGTTTTGCAGAAAGAGGCGACCGCCTCCCATTCCCTCTCGCTCCGGACCATGGCCAATGCAAGATGAAGGTAAAACCACGAGGGACAGCTAGTCTGCAAATCAAAGCTTTATTCGGCAGTGAGACAGTAACGGGCTGACTGAGATCAATGAATACAACAGGCGTGTTGTGCCTCAAACACCTTTCTATGAAGAACAAAAGCTAAAGCTACAATGCACAAAGAAGATACCTAGCATTAGTTAAATAAACCCATCCTTCAAGTATCCGACATTTCGCAACAGACTTGCAAAACTTAGCATCCTCGTGAATCGTGTAGCAAGAGCAAAGTAACTATCGGCTGATCATTTTGTCTCCCTGCCCTCGAGTACACGTAAGACTCGGTTAGGCAACCGCCATCGACTTGAGCAACGATATCATTAAATTTTAATTTTCGTGAGTGTGGTAATAGGAACGAACGTGATGTTGCCGAATGAAATGTCGTGTTCGAATTTTGAAGTGTTTAAACGGATGAGTATGAAGTTCGATAGTACGCTATGTTCAGAAAAGCATTTGCTCTTGGTTTATGATTTCAGCCGAAACACTTCCGCCGTAGGACATAGATCTCTCCAAGCACCGCCATATCGACTGGTCCTGCGATCTGTCGATGGCCGATGAGGTCTGCGACATCTCGTTGACCTCACCAGATCATCAGTTGTTCTTGGTTATATTTTATTAGGACAGGAGTCCAAACATATTACTTACCTACTTTGAAACGTATTTCAATTTCTTAAAACTGTGGGTCATAACTTGAGTTCATGGTCGCTGGTCGCCCATTGATGAATTAAGGAGGTACCTATTGTTATGCGATTATGACACCATCTTGTTTCATAATATTTAAAAGAGGAATAAATTCTAGTGTGTAATATTACTGGGACCTTATAGAAAAAAAATGTGTGATAGGATAATTCTGCAACCAACATAAGAGGAGATAATTTACCTTTTGCTTTTCAAAGTGCAATACTATCCTCCTGTTATAAAACACACGTACAAGTTGTTTCTACCTCTATGGCTGTTATAAACTTTGAAACCATTCAAACGACTGCTGAAAACCATTAAAAAAGCCAATTCCGTTTTTTTCCAATAAATAAACAAAATGTAAGTAGGTTTATATTTTTTAACACAGTGGTAATGTCCGGGCATCCGCTAGTATTACATTGTATTATGTAACAACTAGCGACCCGCCCCGGCTTCGCACGGGTGCAATGCTGATACTACCGCAACCGCTATGTCCCTGCATTTTAAATCTGTAATATCTTCGAAAATATTTATTGCATATTGATTTATATTAAATGCACAATATATTAAAGGTACTTAAATTGGATAAGAATTAATGCTGTATTGTTTAAAATCGCTTCGTAAATGAGCCATTATTTCTCGTAAAAAGTAAAGGATAAAAAATGTTTATTGTGGGTTATCCCTAAGAGATAGACATATAAAATCGCAGACTTTTTTGTAGAAATTTTTAAGGTGTACAATACTGTAATACATTATTTTGATCTATCTCGTAGGGTTAAGCCAGCGTTTGCAATGTAAGCGCAAAAAATGTATTAATTTACGAAATCACATTAGAAACTTCTAAAATTACCAGTGTTTCTCTACTATATTACGCATGTATCATACATATAAATCTTCCTCTTGAATCACTCTATCTATTAAAGAAACCGCATCAATATTTGTTTCGTAGTTTTAAAGATCTACGAGTAAGCATACATAGGGACAGACAGTGGGAAGCACCTTTGTTTTATACTATGTCGTGATGATACTTCGTCATGTAAAGTGGCTTGTACCAGAGACACTCAACTCAACATGTGATAAAAATCGCTAATTATTATCATTACCCCATTTGTCAAGCGACGTAGCGTAAATAAAATTGTTACTATCAATAGCTGACATCAAGAACTGTTGCAACGGCTTCACAATGTGGCAATTTGGCCCAGTGCAACTTAAATTTGTTAATCTAAGTAATTGTATGGTGTTACATAACCTGTGTCAATGTAATTAGGGTAGAACTGAGTGGCTTGCGAAACTGCTTGAGCCGCAACCACGTGGCATGATTCAAGCTGTACCAGTGTAATTTAAGACATACTTAAATGACAATATATTAAGTCCAAAGTATCTCGTTACTCTATTGAAGTTCTCAAATTTTTGCCTCAACTGCCTACTTAGGTAGGTATTTTTTCAGAAAATTTGATAATTAATTAGGTTGAATTTTTAAGTAGCAGTAGGTACTTAAATGAAATGTAAAAATAGTAATCGTAAAAACTGAGCTGTGATTAACAAACTAAACTATAACCCTATAACAAGAGCCCACACTTTATGGATAATAGTCTTCACAGTTTCCTTATAGGTACTAGGAGGATAAGCTTCATCCATAAAAAACTTATTAAGGCTCTTTATCGCTTTCACTTGTAGACGCAACGATCTCCTCAACCTCTAGTCACAATTACTCGTATAGTCACGTGCAAGAAGATAATAAGAATAAGTAAATTATCGCCTTTTCAGTCTTAACTTCTGCCAACAAATAAGTGTAAGTATGACAATTTGGTCTTAATTATCTAACCAGCATTATTATTTTTTATTTTACTGTAATAATAGTTAGTAAAGTATTTTTAAAAATGTAAATTATTCGTGTAAATAAATAAAGCAATGTCAAAAAAAAAAACATCAAACAGGTCATTTTAGAACATATTGTCGTCTAATTAAACGAACATATATTTTGTTGCTCATGAATGACTGGCACCTAGTATGTTTTCGAAATCGTTTTTGTTCAAAGTGCGGTTTCGACATGACTAGATTTTAGTACAAGTGAAATTGACGCTATTACCTATTTCATTCCACTTTTCAAAAGAAGTGGATTCGGGGTCCTCACTTGTATTTCTATTTACAAATCAATTTGAACTCATCAGTGCCCTAAACTCACAACACTTTCAAGAATATATATAGTTCACCAACCATACATCTACACAATAACTATGGAACAGGTTTCTTTAACAAAACCAAACACGATGAGTCAACATCACCGACTTTCAGTTGCGTCACCGTTTCTGGGACAGGACGGCTTGCAATCTCAGATAATAAGGGCCTGCGCACACTTGAGACAAGTCTGTCTTAGACAGACTTGTCTACGACGTCGCAAACTTGTCTGCAACAAGACTGTTTTGTCTACGACACGGCGCATTAAGACAATACAGTCTAGCGGAGTACGGCGAAAACTGGCGGTTTTAACCCCCCATTTAGTTGCGAAATATTGGTTTTAGTGGCTAGTGGATTTTTCTACTGCTTTAATAAAATTCAGTTTCTTACTAAAAATGCGATCACTCGGTTGTAAATGAGCACCATAGAATCCATAATTATCAATCTGATACCGACGATGATGGTGCAAACAAAAATGATTCGTCTGAAGACGAATTAATACATATTGTTAATGAATAATTTGTATGTTCATTTACCTACTAATGTTAATTTACCCACAAATAGTATTTTGGTTAACTGATATTAAAGGAAACTAATAATCTATATGCCTACTTATTTTATTTCGTACAACACACATGTTTTCTATTGGATTTAAAAGTTGACTCTAGTGGTAAGTTATTGTAGGTAACCGTTGGCAACACTGGACGTCTCAAAAAAGTCTTATCGCAGACCAGTCTGCTGTGTCGTAGACAAGTCTGTCTAAGACAGTCTTGTCTCAAGTGTGCGCAAGCCCTAAACGGAACATATTGATCAACGTTCATACATTGCTGGAAAATTATCAAATAATCGCTTATTAGGTCGAGCCTACAGTGAAGTGCAATCGGAGTTGGTGGTGGAATCAATCTGCGGGCAGAAATTACGACAGAATATGATTTCGAAAGATACTGTGTCCATTTTCAATTCGCGCTTAATAGTAGAAAGTTGATTTGACAAAATGTAAACTTTTCGTAGGTATCACACGGAAATGTTAATTTCATACCTACATAATTTCGATATCGACTTGAAATGACCGAGAACCAGTTCCTCTTTGCGTAACTCATCATTCATAAGGTCATCTTCATCTGCCGAACCTTTTCCCAACTATTTTACTATCATCATCATTATATCTCTAAAGCTGAAGACCAGTTTTTAACCGTCTTCAAAAAAAAGGAGGAGGTTATCAATTCAGTTGTATTTTATTTTTATTTTTTTAACTCAGAACTCCGTCGTTTATGGACCGATTTGTAAAAAAAAATCCCTTTACAGGATATGCTTCCAGATAGGTCCCATTTTTTTCCTTCAGTTCTGATGGGACCCATAAGGAATCGAGGGAACTCTTCAAATATTATAGGCAAACACATAGTGATTTTGGTATTTTCGTCGAGAACTTAAGCACTTACAGTCAAAAAGTAACATTTGATAAAGTGGAACTGGTGAAGAAGACCAGAAATGGTCAACGGAACTTCATAATCCACGTAGATATCACGATATAAATAGTTAAGCGACTATGACAATACAAATAAATGAATGTTTCTGAATAGTTACGTTGAAAATGGTATATCGAAGTGATCTGATGATGATGATGGTGTCGGAAGGTAGGCACAGGAACTCCGTAATTAATCAATGTAACCTGGTCGCGTTTGTATTTATTAGAATTGTCATGAGATGCACTTTGGCTATACCTAATAGGTATTATCGAACTGATGTGATGATGGAGCCGGAAGTTGGAAGGTAGACACAGGAACTCCGTAATTAATCAATGTATCATAGCCGTGTTTGGTCTTATTAGTATTGTCATGAGATGCACTTTGGCTATAAGGTACTATCGAACTGATCTGATGATGGAGCCGGAAGGTGGAAGGTAGACACAGGAACTTTTTAATAAAACAATGTACCTAACCTAGCAGTGTTTGGGTTAATTGGAATTGTCATGAGAAATAGGCACTCTGTTTATAAGTGTATCGCAACTAAAAAGTGTGAAATAAAACTTTTTACAAAAAAAAAAACCGACTTCATTAAAAAAACGCTAAAAGGATCAAAATAACTTTAATTTCGGAAGTCGGTGTTTCTAGGTTTTTTTTTGCTTATTTAACACCGACTTTCGAAATTAAAGTTTTTTATACATGAAACATTAACTGCCTGGCTGACAGTGGTAGGAACAGCACTAACAGGATTGGGAGTTCTACTTTTTTCTTTCGTTATTAATGTTTTTGGCTTTTACTATAAGAATGTGGATGTAAACATTCTAATGTTTTTGTAGTGTTTGGTAGCAAATATATCAGGTCCACTTTGTCGGAAAACTGCTCTGAGTTAGTCAACACTATAATAAAATTCATAGCTCCATTTTACCGAGATCGGGCCTGTTTCAATGATTCTATATATTGTCCAGTCCCGACACTTGTTGTCAGCCCCGACACTTGAGATACAAAACTACACCAATTTTACATCACAATATCTACTTGGAATCAATTTGCGAATTATTAAGCAGCCAAAGAACTTCACTTGAAAAAATCCCCCTAAAATTCATTAGGAGTCCTATTGTAAGACTTTCCATAGACAAGATCGTAGATATAGTTAAGGCCGCGAATAAAACGGGAGCATTATATTTAGGTACATAATTATTTTTCCTGTTGACGCTGTTCAAGCCAGCTAGGAGGGCTTGAGGTCTGGATAGAAAAATTAGACCTAAATTAAGCATAACCAACCTCATTTCCCACAACTAGACTAAGCCAAACAGTATATCTTTCATAGGTAGATCTGTCTCATTTTCCGTCGTAACTAACTAAATAGGTATTAGTCTTAAATGATCTATTTTACATCTCCCTCAGCCTATTATTTCAGGAATACCAGGTGTACACTATAGTATAGTTTTTACGGCAACTATACATTCTACTATACTGTGTGTTCGCGACCCAACTTCAACAGCTGAAATTGGGCACATGGTATAAGAAATTGGGTAATTTATATCTCAGTACCAGTAGGTAGAAAATTTTCTTGAGATTACTTTGACCATAACGTGGGATAACTTACTGATAAAACGGATATCTAAGGATAAAAACTTATCTTAAAATATTCCCAACAGAAGTACCTAAGCAAAAACATTTTTCAGAGACCACGCAACTCTGTTGTAGGTGAACCGCAACAACGAACCAAGACAATTTTCACGTC
Source organism: Mythimna pallens (assembly GCA_961205895.1). Classification (NCBI taxonomy): domain Eukaryota; kingdom Metazoa; phylum Arthropoda; class Insecta; order Lepidoptera; family Noctuidae; genus Mythimna; species Mythimna pallens. The sequence goes on from OY540824.1 coordinate 29,308,187, forward strand.
ACTTTAGTATTTATAATACTGGTGGTAATTGTTTAAATTATGAAACAACCCAACAGCAGTAATATTTTGTAATATACTAGTACTCTCGCCTTACTGCAGTTACATAAGCGTTCAGATAGTTTTAATGCTTGTCAAGCAAGTACTATAATACATATTCTTAGATCAGTCCATAGTACGGAACAAGCTTTTCGAGAGATTAGGAAATAATCATTTGCGTTTAATATATTCATCATCATCATCATTTCGACGACGACGTTCGCTGTTGGACATAGGCCTACCTCAAGTGTCGCTACTACAGAGGACAAGCAAGGTTGCCGACATAGCCCGAAGAATCGTCAAACTTGCAGTGGGCAGGGCACATTGCTAGCAGAACAGATGGTCGATGGGGCCGAAAGGTTCCGTAGTGGCGACCACGTACCAGATGATGCAGTATTGGAAGGCCTCCCACAAGTGGCCCGATGACCCGGTGAGAGTCGCGGGAGTCCGATGGATGCGAGATAATATATTAAGAGCATTAAAAAAAAAGTGTAGGTAACTATAAACACTTTAAAACTGCTTAAGCTTACGCCAAAATCGACTCTGCTCAGCATAATTTCAGATGGCAACACGAGATACTTCCTTGTGATGCTGATTGTCGCCGACATAAAGACCTTTGCTCTTGGGGAGGCATATCTAAAGTACCTACCAGGGCCCTCCTGTTTACTAATATACCATAAGAAGATCAACGAATCATACTCGTGCTAACAAGCTTTGGTTGATTTTTGCATAAGTGTCTTAGTACCTAGAGCACCCTAACTTTATACGGAGATGAATCGAATTCGTGGTCACTTCAGTTTGTATAATGTGGCTTTATGTGCCCAAACTGAGAGAGCATCGCTATTGTCCTAAGGCTGATATAACTTATAATATTGTGTAAGTGTGTCTATTAACTTCTTCACATTTGTTGTTATACTAGGTACTTTTTTTCTAACGCATTGATTTTGCAATATTGTTTATATTATTAGACCCCAACTACCATAAATTCGTTAGTAATTTATTTTGTTAACGTCTCATTTATTGATAGTTGTAATTTTTTTTTAGTTTTTTTTTTATTGCTAATGTGAGAACACTGTAGACTCCGCGAATTCTTAGATTACTTCATATTACGACTCACTTTTTATTATGATTACCTAATTTTATTGTACTTTTGAGTAGGTACAATATTGACTGGTCTACAACTCTACACTGTCCTTACATAATATCTACTAATACTGTAATATGGACATATTGTAAAAACAACTTTTTTTTTAAGATTAACAATGGAGTTTCTTGCCGGTTATCGAAGTGTTTTCATCTCTTCTTATCTATCTTTAAAATCGATAATTACAGGTCGCGGTCAGTTGAACATTGTTCAGGCCGGACATGATTATTAAGACCGCCTTATTTTTTTTTGGGTCGTGGTCAACTTTTTCGATGGTGATGGAGATGAATGGTGTCAAGATCTGAACATTTATTTATGGAGGGGAAGATTTGGCTCAGCAACGAACTCAAAAACGTTTCATTTAGACTCTACTGCAATTAATTTTATATTAACCGAAAGAAATTCGCATTGGCCATACATATTTTTACATATGTTTCATTCGCACAGCTTTATAATTATTATTACCTACTTAACATGCCATAGATAATTTATAGATTGTTATAAAATAATTAATAATATAAAATATTTTAAATTCATTTCATATTTAAAATTCAATAACAAACACGTAAAAACTCACTGTCCAAAAAGAGATTTTTTAAACCATAATAAAAATAATGTCACTTGTCACTTTTCCCGCGGAAACTTTACGCCATAAATTAATTAAAAAAGTAACTCACTTGTCAGTTTCCCGTGCAATGTCACAAAGGGCACGTATACGTCGTACTGAGAGCGAGCGAACACTGATGGCGAACACTGGGAGGCTTGTTATTTTGCTTGCAGCTGATCGTTGGTCGTTGCGCTATTACCGCAGTAGATATTTAGATAACTGCGGTTTTCAGTGAATGTTGCAGGGGCTGGCAACTTTTGGTTTATTCCAAATTACACTTACTGTATGGCTGTTAGGAGTTTTCCGGTAGGACTCTTTTGCTACGGGACCCTAAAACCAAATGTTATTCCAAATATTTAAAAAAGTATAACTTATTTTCTACTATTGTCACTTCGTTCTACACTGCTTGTCTTATTTCTTTGCTAGCTATAATATAAGCAGCATTCGCTTTTTGTTCAGCTAGTCCATGACCTTCCTGCCTTATTTCTTCATATAAAATTACGCTAAGCCTATTTAACCACTCATTGGATTGCTCACATTAAATTGCTTCAAGGCCGGTTTAACAATAATTTAACTCCGTTCTAAAATGATCCAAGTTAATGCAGTTAAGAATATTTTAAAACCTTACGTAAATAATTAATATTCTTTCTTACTTTAGGTTTTGTATCCTACTTCAGCAAACATATTTCCTGTGGAGCTTACTATAGCCGGATACTTTCAACTACGGCTACGATCAAAAGTTGGCAGCCCCTGAATTTTGTTTAGGCATGCTGTTGAATTACAAGTGTTGCATAAATGACAACAAAAATCGTAGCGTAAACGATTAAGGTCACATCAGTGTCCGAAATTAGGCTGAAATTACATGCTGATGTTTTTTTTTTCTGGACATGCAATAGTTTGCGACAAAAAAACATTAATATCAAATCAACATTGCTTTCAAAAGAGCCAAGTAACATTTAGGTAAATGCTAGGCTTTGCATTGCCTCAAGTTAACTTGAGGACAATGTACCTACTCGCAAAAATTATATCTTATGCATGCAATGTGGTGCGGCTGCCTTATCCAGTTATCATATACTCTAGTGCTAAACAAAAGTTCTAGGGTTTTATTCCTGGTTTGAGCAGTAGTGCTGCTGTCTGCATCGCTATCGACTGGAAGTGTGCCCAAAAGGCTGGCGGCATTGCCACGTTGTATGGCAATGCCTAATCTTTGACCGAGGTGTAATAATATCAATGTTAGTTGCACCTAATAATAAGGCAATCATTGGCAACTGTAAACGCGTTTCCCTGGTTTTCTCATAAATATGGAATGGTGACTTTGATCATGCTTAGATTAGTCTGGTTCAAATGTGCTTGTTGCATAATAAGTGAAAATACTATATATAAAATATATCGATATTTTTATTACAACTGGAGTATAAATTGATGGGTTCTTATTAAACATAGGTTTTTTCGTATCCACAAACTCATAATTCTCCGAAGTGTGCAGCGAAAAGTGTGAAATGTCAAAAACATATCTATTAGAGAGGTTTATGTTTGCAAGAAAAAACGGGCGTCTTGCAGTTAGCACAGTTTATAAGAAATCAATAATAGTATATTATGTGACTAGGGGATAAAGTAGTGTCTTTAAGTCGCGGGCGGCATGTTGAATTCCGAAAGTAAAAAAGTTCGGTAAGTTTTATAATTAACTCGGGGAGTTAAAAAAAGACCAACACATTTACTCTCCCTCTACACATCCCAAATACCTACAAGAGCTTTTCCACAGGATATGCCTCATCCATCTCCTGCCCCCCTACCTGGACCTCCCAAGAAATGAACATGGTATATTTGTACAGAGCTGTCCAGGTAGTCACGTGTTGGCCACAAAGGATCAGATAGTGAAAGTACTTTGAGAGTCACTGAGTGCATAGTGGTCCTATGCGTAATAAATTTTCAGAGCAATAAATAAATTGCAAAGTTGTAGGTACGTGCAGTTACCCAAGCCTTACATTTTTACAGCAATTATTACTTCACGTTCACAGTTAAAGAATTAGCTTGCTTGCTGATATTATCAAAAGATACATATACGAGAAATAACAAGGAATGAGAGCAATGATGAAACGTCTTCGAAATAAGTACCAATTGGCGTTAATGATCGTATTTGTAATAGCATATTCCCTATTATCGTAAGCATAAACTCACCAACAGGGTTACAAATAAGTTGCGGAATCTATAATCTGTCAATAATAGGTAAATAGCCTTTTCCCAAAAATGTTTAGGTCGGCTTCCAGTTTAAACTGGATGCAGCTTGATATCAGTATTTTACAAGGAGTGACTGCCTACCTAGCCTCCACAACCCAGTAATTGAGTAACACACATTTCCTAGCTTTTGACAATCCATAATGACTGTCAAATATCTACAAATAACTGCCAGGATCAACTGCTCAACGTGCTTTCCGAGACACGGAGGACTCTCGATTTGAAGACGAGCACTCATCCACTCACAGACCTTACAAGCGTAGCTTAACATTAGCAATCGATTCGAGTGACTGTGTGAGCCATTATATATTTCCTTCCAACTCTCTTAAAAAAAAGTGGTTTCAAAAAAGAACGAGCTGTTAATACATTTTGAAAGAAAGAAAACATATTTATTCCACCCCAATAGACGCACAATAAATTACAAAAGATCACTAACTAAAACAAATAAAAAACTAGTTTCACTCTCAGGTCATTATCATCGAAGTATAGGTAAGTCTTATGTATTTCAGGTTTGAACAATGCACAATTTCTGAATGAAATGCAGTTGTTTAGTTCCTTTTACTGAGACATTGGCAATGAACGCAGTTATTAAATAATTCAAGCTAGAGTAGAAATTACAAAATAACCTAGGTCAATAAACTGTTTACGTTTAAAATACAACCAAATGATCAATCCAAGGCTACTTTACTATTGAGCGATCTCAGTGTGATAATTAATTTATATCAAACTTTTAGGTAAGTTTTGACATGACTATAGTTTATTTACACTTATTAACAGCATTGCTTAATATTTTTCACTCAATATAAAAATTATGCAAAAGAACTTTTCGATTAAGTTTCATAACAAACCGTGAAAAAGTATCAGCTACTCTGAAACAATAGGTTTTACATAATATGATAGAAAGAGAGATATCCAATTACAGAGCTCTATAGAGAATCAAATGGGCTGCGCAGCCGCAAGGCCGGACGCACTGTTATGTCATGCCGAAGGTGCTGAGATCAGTGAGAACCAGTGACCTACATTGATATTAACAGTCATACATGAGTTCTTATAATTTTTTTATGGGTGGCAATCAGCTTATGAGATGAGTCAGTGCTTTATAGGGGTAATAAAATACTATTCCCTCTGAATGCCTCGGCCTAAGATGCTTTTTAGGGCTAAGTACCTTCCTCAGTCGGCTCACTGTGTTCTCCGTCTGTCAAGGCCTTCGTTCTCATGAACACGTGGAAGTATTAAGCTGAAATGAAAAAAAAAAATCTAATTCTCAGGTCTGCTACCTCTTGAAGCAGTGATATAATGAAACTTCTAAGTCAACACAATCTAAAGATAAGACCATTTATGCACCGTTTATGATGCAAGTTTTGACACTCGCAAGGAAATCAAAACCTATACATAGGGTTATTTCCTGTTGGTCTAGAATACTGAAATTTAGCAAGATGCAAATTCTAGGAAAAATACAAGCAAAGGAAAAAGTCTGAAAAATTGTTTTGTTGTAATGTCACAAAATATTTACTTTTTTATGAAAATAATATTATGGAAAAGTCTTTTAGACTGGATTCTGGAATCGAACTACATATTTATACACACACCTGCAGTTGCTACGGGTTGCTTTGAAGTGTTATATCTTTGGATTGACTTGGAATTATAAGTTCAGACGCTTTAAAGCTCCACAAAAAATAAATGAATTTCACTTATTTTTACATGTCTGATTTTTAAATATGTTATTAAGGTAATTTTATTAAACAAAGTATATTTTATTAAATTGACTGACTGGATGTTTGGTTACTTTTGTCTGACTAATGAAATATAACTTTGTAATAGTTACCTTAATAACATATTTAAAATCAGACATGTAAAAATAAGTAAAGTTTATTTATTTTTTGTGGAGCTTTAAAGCGTCTGACAGAAGTTTTGGTCCATGGAAAATGTCTGACACTTATGATACTACTTTAGGATAATATTTATTTTTTTCATAAAAATACAGATTTGACAAGTTTTACATTAAAAAAATTTGAGTGAGCTTTGGTAGAAACACAATACAATACGATCTAGGGACTATAATCTTTACACAATAAGGGAAACCCTACCTCTCAAACTAGGGTGGAACCTGTATCTTGAGAGACAGTGATTCAGCTAAAAAGGAGATGCTATAGGTATACAGTAGTGGACTGTGCCGATCTACCTCAACGATTGATGTCAATAAAGATCAGTTTAAACAGAAATAATTAATTTTAGTAAAAGTAAAGTTAAATGTCTTACATTAGTGTGTATGTGTGTGTGATGGTACGTTTGTATGTATGTTTTATATGTTGTGTAAGTATGTATGATGTGTGCTTTGTGTGAAGTGTGTGAGTGTGCGTGTTTGAAGATGTATGTAGTTAGTTAGGCGACGTACTTAAGCAAGGATTCTGTTTGTAAATAGTCACGCTCGAGTAGCCATTCGGTTAATTTTGATTTTAATTAATATTTATTTAGATTGACAATGTTTAATTTCTTGTGAACTTGTTTGTAGATATGTGTACTTAATGTGTAGAACTGGTGTCGAGCAAAGGTCGTTTTGTGAGGGGTACCTAACGGAAGTTTCTTTCTTTTTGTGGGGTCAGCTGGGGGAAAGCTAGCATGCTTTCTAATAGTAAACTGGAGTATAAAACGCTGGCGGACTGAAAGTACTTTACAATCTGCATATAGTTGCGTAGTGGGATAGCGAAAAGGTTTACGCGACATCACCTTCAATACGGCTCTCTGCGCTCTTTCAATCTTCAGAAGACTGGTTATATTTGCACCACCCCATACTGTGATGCAATATCCGATAGCAGAATGCATAGTACACCATCTTCAGATTTTCGGGCGCGGCCGAGGCTCTAAGGGATTTGAAAACATGCAGAAGTTTCATAGCTCTATTGGAAATGGCGTCAACCTGTTTGTCCCATCGTAAGCCTCCGTCAATTTGGACACCCAGATATTTCACATGGTCAGTTATTGTAAGTGTCGGACATAAACATAGTGCGGATTGATTTGAGCAGGTATGCGCTGATAGTGAAAAGAATGGAATGAACGTCGTTTTATCGCAATTTAGGGTAAGTAGGTTTAGGTTAAGCCATTTCATTATTCTTGTTATTGCCTCTTCTGCGTAGCGCTTCACACTATCCCTAGTTGGTCCGTAAACTATGACTGCGGTGTCATCTGCATACGCAAAGATCTTGGAGTTGGGGATGGACATCCTGCAAAACTCATTAACGTATATCTGGAATAGGGTGGGGCCCAGAATGCTTCCCTGAGGTACACCATAAGTAGTTGCTACTTCGTCACTTATAAACTCTCCAATTTTTAATCGTAGGGTCCGGTTGTTAAGATAGTCTTTGAATATTTCAAGAGTGTTTCCACGTACTCCTAGGAGTTCCATTTTACAGATAAGTTTGGTAACAGATACTGTGTCAAAGCCTTGAGAGAGGTCTAGGAAGATCCCTAGACTTTTGACACGACTGTCAAGCTTCCTAGCAACGAACTGCGTTAGGTCAAGAACTGCATCTTCAGTTGAAATTCCTGTGCGAAAACCATACTGATTATCAGCAATGAGTTGATGATTGTTGAAGAATTTATTTAAACCATTGTTTAGGATCGTTTCTAGTATTTTAGAACGTGCTGATAGGACCGATATGGGTCTGTAATTGTTGACACAGTCTCTGTTCCCTCCCTTATGAATCGGATGGATGATAGCTTTTTTTAGCGCGTCAGGAAAGATGCCTTTTGAAGGCAACAGTTAAGGATATAATTCAATATTCTACAAAACATATATAAAATCAGCCATAAAACACATAACACACAATATTCTACAAAAAATATATAAAATCAGTCATAAAACATTAAGTTAAGTAACTCGTTATTTTTAGATCCCTTTCTCACCTCGTACCTGCCAAAGTTCCCCAAGGGGGAGCTCCACAAGTACACAGGTATTCAGGCGGTGTCTATGTGTGCGTTGCTCGAGCGCTCTGTATGCAGATTGACTTCTGTACCTATCTATTTTGTGCTATGGACGTCTCACTCGCTCTGAAATGCATGCGTAGTGCTCTCGCGCTCATGAATACTCTCTGCTGAATAATTTTTGTGTAGCTTTAAAGCGTCTGACAAAAGTTTTGGTCCATGGAAAGTGTCTAACACGTATGATACTACTTTAGAGTAATATTCTGATTCGATTGTCTATGTATGGTATGGTGCTATGATCCCAATTATGGAAGTGCATACTTTAACAGATATTCCCCATAGGCCTTCGGTTAATTTAACTTTGTTTTTCCGGAAAGCCTTTCCGACTGTCGAAGGGTTTATATGTTTGAATTGAAATTCAACCAGACAGCCTGGCAAGTTTGCTTTCAATAAAGCAATTGAAGCTTCAGGGGAGGAATTTAGAGCTTCCGTTGTCCTAAGAGGTATATCGGTGAAATAATTAACAAACTCTTGGGCTACTTCTATGTTAGAGCTTTTAGGACCAAGTGAAGTCTCCAAAAAAAATCCGTGTTGCGTATCTTATTCCTACCAGTTTCACTACTCAGACCAATATTTTATTGGTCTGAGTTTCACTGTTAATAACTTTCCACACAGCCTTAATTTTATTGTCTGCCGATTTGATCTTATTACTAATGTACAGGGCCTTCGCTACCTTGCAAATCTTTCTGAAAAGTTTAGAATTAGAATATCTATTGACATATTTACCAAAGATATAACATTTCAAATCAACCCTTTTCAAAAAACGGCTATTTCATAGGTAACCTACCTATTATTATACTTAGGGCATAGGTACTGTAAGTTTCTGGATTCTGATAAATAAGACTAGATATAAGACTTAGGGCCGAGTCACACCAGAATGGCAGCGACCGGCAGCGACGCGGCGAGCACTTTTAGCGAGAAATAATTTTAAACTTTATCTACCCTAAAAGACCAGTATCGCTTGAAAAGCATGAAAAGATCGCGAGAACGCCCGCGGTGCCGCGAGCGATTCAGGGCTCGTAAAACGTGTGCCTCTAAGCTTGTCTTTAATTTTTTGAAACAAATGGAAGTTGCAGGGTGCGAGGTCCGAGCTGTAAAGCGGATGCGTCATCAGTTCCACATTTGAAGCCTTCAAATAGACTTCTGTTACCTTGGCGGAATGTGAAGATGAGTTGAGTTGTGATTGCTTCGAGGACGCTTTTCGCAAACTTTTTCTAAGCCTATGGGCAACCAAGTGTTGACGTACCAATCTGCACTCACTGTCCTTTGATCTTAAAGCGATACTACAGTATCGCTTTAAGATCAAATTCTCCGAAGCCACCCGTTCAGCAAGCAATTTCAAGCAAGAAGAAGAAACCATTTTTTTACCAACACTTCGACTTTTCTTAACTTTCGTCGGTAAATCTTCAAAACGAAAGACCCACTCTGCAGACTGGCTTTTTCTTTTGGGTTCAAAGCAGTACACCCAGGTTTTGTCACCTGTCACAATATTACAGACAGCCAATGACTGCCTTCCATTAACTATTTTATCAGTTTACGGCAGCACTGAACATGCAATCGTTTCTGGTTCTCCGGAAAGTTATGTGGTATCCATCGAGTGCAAAGCTTCCGAACCTTCAGATGCACATGTAAAACGTTTTGGACTAGAATCATTTCAAAGCACGAATTTGCTGGCAAGTAATTTTTGATCAGTTTCAATAAGTTGTCGTACGGTGTCAATATTCGAGCCTGTAACCGCAGTCGCCGGCCGACCTTCGCGTACGTCGTCGTCATAGAGGTGATCACGTCCACGTCTAAATTCTCCAAACCATGAATACACAGAGCTGTGACATGGTGCTTCATCACCAAATGCCAATTGAGGTCTCTGGCACTCTCTCTCTTAAGCCACAAGGCTTAAGTCAACAAGAGAACATGAAAATCATAAGAAATTATTGAACGAAAATGTTCACGAGTTAAATTCATTTTGATAGCGACACACAATCTTCGAAAGGACGCCACAATAAAAAAATCAAAAGACAGTATCGTAAATTAAAAAAACTGGGCAAGTGAGAGTCAGACTCGCCTAATGAGGGTTCCGTACAAACTTATAAGGTAAATTGCGGTTTAGGATTTATGACGTATTAAAAAAACTACTTACTAGATCTCGTTCAAACCAATTTTCGGTGAAAATATAAAAGGCAATGTACATCATATATTTTTTTTAGTTTTATCATTCTCTTATTTTAGAAGTTACGGGGGGGGGGGGCACATTTTACAACTCTGGAAGTGTCTCTCGCGCAAACTATTCAGTATATAAAAAAAAATTATTAGAACCTCAATATTCTAAATGCGGTTCACAGAATACTTCTACTTACCATGTTTCAATAGTATAGCTCTTATTGTTTCGGAAAAAAGTGGCTGTGACATACGGACGGACAGACAGACACATGACGAATCTATAAGGGTTCCGTTTTTTGCCATTTGGCTACGGAACCCCAAAAATAGCATGCTAATAAAGAGTTCTATTTTCGAATTCTATAATTGTTTTTTCATTCTTTTATTGTAAGTAGCCAGATCCAGAGACTTTCAGTATGCCCCACGTAACTCGCATTTGGTTGGATTTTTTTATCAATAACTTCTCTCACTCTAGGTGCAGTTCTGTTAGAGGGAGTGTCAAGAGTTTTACTGACTAAAACCTACCTGTGTTCCTTCAGTCACCATTTGCGTTCCAGGGCCGCGGTAACTCATTCGAACTATTCCGCAGCCCTGGCAGGAATTAGGCTTCCGAATTTTGCTAAGACAAGATGATAAATTCTACAAAAACACAACGTTTAATTATTTGGTTATTTTTTTATGTCGAATTTACCTGTATCCTCACGACTTATAAACGCATTGTCATCCTTAAACCTATAACGTATTCTAAATACAAGTAGTTTACACAAGAGCTCGCTAAGCAATTCATACTACGTTGTAATTACCGTGTCGCTCAGATGTTTTCTACTGAATGCACAGACGCAATCGACTACCGCATCTGTCTATACGCGTTGGCTACAAGCGCGGCCGGTGTGACCACAGGTGTGACGACACGAAGTCAAAGACGCCAAACGAAAGCCATTCTCTCATCGGGTCAAGGTTATACAGAAAGGGCACGAGTTTGTTGAATTATTCTAGTTATTTTTCTTATGAGAATTTTAATACGTATGTTTCATTTTTTCTAAACTGATGTCAGTTACATTTTGCTTCAATAACAGTAATATCGCAAAAACTTTTACTAAATAATATTAACCGGGTGAACTTTCGTTTTGTTTTGATACCATGTTATTGGATTGCCATCGTAGGTGCGTACTTGCGGACGACGAGCAACGGGTAGCTCGCCGTCCGGCCGTCACGCGCGCCTCAAAGAGATGTCAGCAAAACCGTAGGTGCCCAGCAGAGCCGTTGCCTATTAGGGCCTTGGGTTGACTCCTGAAAATTCAGCAAACGTCCATATAACTGGCTCCCATCTAAATACTACAATATGCAGCGCTAGTATTCGACTTAGTACTTTTCGGGGAATTTATGGTAATAAAATAAGGCAAAAACGTGCTTGAATTTACCAGGTAGGCCTGCCTTACATTTACATATTTCACTTGTAATAATTATATTGCAATCAAGCTGTAAAGAAGCGGACATGAACAGAATTAACAATATAGATGACAAGTTATTTACATAAAAAACTAATTCAGGAAATACTTTACCGTTATTTTAATATCATATACAGGGTGTTTGGTACATCGTGTGCCACATTGAAATGGTCGACTGGAGGGGTCATCTGCTATCCTTTCAGACCCCTAAACACTTCTCATGCCCTGTGGATTTTTTTTCATCGACTTTTTATTGTTTTATGAAAATAAGACCCAAATTTATCATTAAAATACAAATTTAAAAAAATATTTATTTACATTTCAAAATACTAACTATAATTACAATAAAATAATAATAAAAACCCTATACTACTTACAACTAACTAAAACTAAAATATAAAAAAAAATATAGAAGACGTAGACTGAATTTTAATTTTATTTAGATGTATATTGTATTAGAGTACTTTTAAATTTAAAATTAATGACATTAGCTATCTAGTTTTTTTTTTTTAAATTTACTTCCAAAATTTTAGACTCAAAGCTGTCCATGTTACAGCCATTTACATGGCTATAAAAAAAACCAAAAGCGACCGGGATCTTCCAACTCTCTCAAAAATTCTATAGTTTATCCTCTTGCTAGCGATGTGCCACATGCCGTAAAAATCTTTTTATAACTTTGTGGATTCGCTAGAAAAAGCACTCTATTAAAATACACATCTAAATAAAATTAAAATTCAGAGTCTACGCTTTACATATTTTTTAAAATTTGTATTTGAATGAAAAATTTGGGTTTTATTTTCATAAAACTATAAAAAGTCGATGGAAAAAAATCCACAGGGCATGCCGTCTGAGAAGTGTTTAGGGTCTGAAAGGTTAATCTACAAAATAATTATTTCATTCAACCTATTTTGTTAAACTTTCGAATTAATAAATAAAGGAGAAAAGGAAAGTTAATAATGTGGAACATGCATCCCTAAACACGCACACCTTGACAGTTTGACGACAATAAGTACACGAGCGGTACTCACACATGTCACGAAATTGGAGACAGTTGTAGCGCGTCGTATGTTTGCATTGCTCTATCTAGACAAGTATATAATCAAAGATAATATTACAAAAAATATCTTATTCACGAGCACGATGACACAACAATGACAGGCCTAGAAAGTTTTTTTTTTGTCCGCACCGCGTCTCTTATGTCGGCGTTGTGCTGCCACCTATAGTTCCTGCACGTTCCCTAAAGACAAATCTTTGCCTTTATAATATTATAGTGTAGTATAAGTTATTAACTCTAAGTGTCTAAACACACTATGCCGAAGGTATGCGACGGAAGTTCCGCGGCTGATTTTACGTTCCGATGTATTCGGCTGACAAGACACACCATAAGTGCCGAACTTACGCGTCTGAAATTCAGTTGCAGAACTTTGTTTATCAAGGATTTTCTCCCTACGGATAAACTGGATTGATTACAAAGCAATATTACAAACTCTAAAGTGTACTTTATTCCCATTGACTTTAAGTTCTGAATACGTTTCATTGACAAGCAAAAGGGGAAAAATGTACCGAGCAAGACAACGACAAAGAGGTGGTGTGCCCCTTTCTTACCTCTATTTTAACTAGGGTAACCATAAATTTACTAATTTAATTATTATTTTTGTCACTCTTGCATTTTATATAATTGATGCTGTAGATTTTTATATATCGACGGCAAAGTACCAATAACTCCTGTCTGTGAAACCTGAAAAAATTGTTTAATTTATTGAGAAATCAATAAATTAAACAATGCGGTAAATTAGATTTTCTCGAAAAAATATTTTTAGGAGGTAATGGTACTTCACGGTCGATATATATGTCAGAAGAGGTCGTAATCGTATCGTGATATATATATCGTACTTATGCCTAAGGCATTATGTCCGCCTCTGAACCTTTATGTGCATAAAGTATGAATAAATAAATAAATATTAGTTTTTGAACGTATAAGTTTATAATATAATATATTAATAACATCTTGAACTTCTTTAGAACAGAATGTCTCGTAGTACGAACTAGTCTATGGACACACTAGTAGAAAGAGATAACATTCCTTTTTGTATCGAAAAGTTTACATCAGTCAGTCGACAATTGAACCGAACTTCGGTCTCGTGTAATGTGTGCTCTATAGAATACTTTGCCGCCGAATTGCCGCTGAACTTACGCCGGTCCGAAGTTCGGCTGTATGCTATAACGCAACGTAATTTCGGCATAATGTGTCGTCAGAATACAAATAGCATTGCATGCCGAACTTCGGTCGCGTTTTTTCGGCATAGTGTGTTTAGACATTACATTAAGACATTATTAACTCTCTTAAGAGACTCTTAAGAGTGGGACTTAAAATGAACATGGACAAAACCAAAGTCATGGTAAACATCCATGTAGCACCCACTCCTATCAAGATCGGAGACTCTACACTCGAAGTTGTGGATGACTACGTTTACCTGGGACAGACGGTTCAGTTGGGTAGGTCTAACTTCGAGAAAGAGGTCAATCGTCGAATCCGACTCGGTTGGGTAGCGTTTGGGAAGCTGCGCGGTTTCTTCTCGTCCAATGTACCAGTGTCTCAAGACGAAAGTCTATGACCAGTGCGTGTTGCCAGTGATGACATTTGGCTCCGAAACGTGGTCGCTTACAATGGCCCTCATCAGAAGGCTTAAAGTCACTAAAAGGGCAATGGAAAGGGCTATGCTCGGAGTTTCCTTGCGTGATCGCGTCAGAAATGAAGATATCCGCTGGAGAACCAAGGTTACAGACATAGCCCGAAGAATCGCCAAACTTAAGTGGCAGTGGGCAGGGCACATTGCTCGCAGAACAGATGGTCGATGGGGAAGAAAGTTTCTGGAATGTCGACCACGTACCGGAAGACGCAACGTTGGAAGGCTTCCCACAAGGTGGACCGATGACCTGGATGCGAGACGCACAGGACCGGTCATTGTGGCGACATTTGGGTGAGGCCTATGTTCAACAGTGAACGTCTTTCGGCTGAAATGATGATTATTAACTCTGAATATAAAAAAGAGTCTGCAAAACGTGAAGATACGTTTTAGGTAAGTAGGCTTGCGTACGATCAATTACAAACATATTCCTATGTATTTGTCTCCACCAAATGTATTTGTTTTATGACGAAAGGTTTGATTGCCAAAGAAAAAATCTAATAGAAAATCATTCAGAATTTATAACTTAATAATTTAATTCTATTATCATATAATATTTTTGTATTCATTTGAAATTTATTAGTTTATAGGATTATCGTCTTCTCCAAAAAGGTACAGTATGGCTATTCCAATCAGAATGATGAGATAGTGTTCGGGTGTGGACATCGGCACTCCAGGCGGCTTGGTCTCATGAATGCGATTCCTGCCAGGCATTCTGTAATTAAAGTAAAAAAAAATAGCTGAAATAAATCTGAATCCGGGGTTAAGATCGCCGTTTTTCTGTTTTTTTTTGGTATTTATGTTTTGTGAGCAATAAACATAACTACTTGTATTTCAATTCCAAATTCGAGATAATAACCAAATTTTTTTTTGTCTTGATCTTGGGCTGGCAAACCCTAATATACCTACAGGTTACTGTGTAACCTAGCTAGAACATCATGATCTAAGATCCGGTAGAAGAAATACCTATTTATAATACTTATATAAATAACAGATGAGGGATCATCTGTTATTTATTTATGATACTTTTTGTTAAGGCAACCTAATACGTTTGGATTAGGAATAAAATTACCTTTCATTTGATATATAATTCGATTAAATAACAGATGAGTGTATATTATGGCCATTTACTTACCTCTTTATTCGAGGCAACTCCACTAGTTGCCCCAAAAACAGGTAGGAAACCTAGGTTTTTTCAGATCCTTGGGGTTCATTCTTTCAGCTGATGCTCGACTTTCATAATTAACAAATCAGGGTAGTTGATGAAATAAAAAATAATAATAACAAACTTTATTGTTTAACATCATCGGCACCAGATTTAGCTAAGCAACCTATTCGCAATGTATCAATAAATGCATTATCTAGCATATAATATTTATCATAATTAAATAACAGATGAGGGAAGGTAATTCTTCTACCGGATCTCGTACTACCAGGACACTTTCCTTCTACTTTGTAAATTGGCTTTAATCTACTGTATCTGTTTAGACTTTTCAACTGCAACTAGCTCGCATGCAAGTTGCATTACCTACTTTGTGAGCTAGAGTTCGAGATAAGTATTCAATCACTCAATCGTGCATTCGTGCCCCGCAAGGTTAATTACCTTGCATGCGAGTTGCTTGCAGGTGGAAACGCGGCCTAAGTATTTTCTCAACTAGGTACAGAATATTTTAGTTTTGTTAACTTGAGTTTAATTGTTTCTTTTTATTATTGTAAACAAGTCCTGACTGACTCGATTTTACCAAATGGTATAAGGGTCTAGATAGAGATATTGCAATATAGAAAGAAATACCTACTGGCATTATTTAAATCTCAGTTACACGTGTATTTGAGTTTCAGGGAGTAACTCATATTTCTTCCATGTAGCTCTAAAATTTTGTTCCAATTTGTAATATAATCAGTACCTATATTTAAGAAAAACAAAACAAACTTAAGTTATTAAATTAACCATCAAATCATCATTTGGGGTGCTAATCTATGATTGAATAGAAATGAGTAGATTATGGTTGAAGGGGACTCGATAATTATTTAAGACATCCCGAATTCACCCCTGCTGACATTATATGGCCTCTTTTCTTGTACCAAAAAAAGAGAGGCCTCTCTTTACAGACCACAGTATCCAAAGTTGATGGCAGGTAAAGGCAAATGAAGTAACAACACATTGTGTGTTGCTGCAACTCTCGCATCACAATGATTGATTCGCTTTTTTCACAACCCACAAACACAATTACTATGACCATCGTCAGTTCTGATCAGCTGATTGCGTTATGCTGAGCTCATGCTAAAGTATACAAACGGGTGCGTAATGCTGTTACTGTGGCGGGTTCCGTTGTCCAAGGTCGCCCACATTTTGACTGTCGTAAATATTGCGAACAGATGCAATAACCGTTTTCTTGGCAACTCTGAGTTGGCCGTTCGTAATTATGAAAGAAATATGTGGACTAAGCTGAAACAGTTTTACCTTAATATTCTTTAAAAAGCTTAATTTTTATTCCGCCTACGAAGTTAGTTGCTATAAAATGAGTAAACATGATATTACTGTGTAGAATTACACCTTACAAACGCAAAATACGCACATGGACGTGGAGTTACAGACATCATCCCGATCTACGATGCTATGCTACTAGAGTATTCTATGATCAAAAGTAAATAATATTTAACAGTACAGTCTTAATAAATTTCAAAATATTTACAAATGAAGGTATTTTGAATATTTTAAAGGTCAAAAAGCAAAGGGGATATGGCGCACGGCGCGCGGGAGCTTTATTTTATAATAGTGTTAACACATGCTCGAATTTGGTAGGGCGGAGCTCGGATTTGGTTTACTTCCGTACCCAAATCAGTCTATTTATAGAGTAGTCCGGCAACCATAATTATTATTTTCGAATCCGTCTAGGTCTGATACGGATATAGTTCACTCCGTACCACATCAGTAAGTACTTAAGTGTGGATGGTCTTGTCGGACCAATTATTTTTGAATCGATTCGAAACAAAGTCTAAAAAATCGATTCAGTAATAGATCGAGTTTTTAAATTAAAGAACGAGTTCCTAAACATTGACCCGTTGGTTACCGTGCAGGCACTGAGCTGTAAAAAGCATTGTACACGTTCTTCATGACTGGTAATCGGGTGTACAACATGTACTTACAAAATAAAAAAAAAATACAACCGACTTCAATGTAAAAAAAACACTGAAAATTGCAAAATTACTTTAATTTCGGAAGTCAGTGTTAAATAACAAAGAGACAAAACTATTAAAGAAACACCGACTTCCGAAATTATGTATTTTGCACTTTTCAGTGTTTTTTTTTACATTGAAGTCGGTTGAATTTTTTTTTCCTATTTTTTTTTTTGTATTTTTTTTTATTTTACACTTTTTAGCTATGGTACCACCACTAAAAAGTAACCCTAATCCAAACTTAATTACCTTATAGCTAGAGTGCATCTCATGACAATTCTAATATTCCCAAACACGGTTAGATTACATTAATTTGTTACTAGAGTTCCGGTGCCTAACTTCAGGCTTCATCATCAGATCAGCATAGTTGGCCTTATAATGTTTCCACTGCTGGGACGCAGGCCTCCTCTCTAGGAAAAGGAATGGGCCGTAATCTACTAGGCCAGTCAGGCCAGAATGTATTTTTTTTATAGGCATTATAAAAAAAAAAACACATTCTGGCCTGACTGGCTTGTTACGACTAGTGGTTAGTGGTCCTGACTGCTATGCCGGAGGTCGTGGGTTCGATTTCCACCCAGGACAAATGTTTGTGTGATGAGCACGATCATTTGTTCTGTGTCTGGGTGTAATTTATCTATAATATGTATGTATTTAGAAATATATAAGTATGTTTATCAGTTGTCTAGTACTCATAACACAAGCTCTGCTTAGCTTGGGGCTAGACGGCGTTGTGTGATAGTTGTGGAATATTATTATTATTATTATTCATCCGAAAATAGAACCTCCTCCTTTTTGAAGTCGGTTAAAAATTAGATCGATTTAAAATTTTGATTTTTTTGACGTATATAATTGATTCTTCGAATAATAATAGATCTCAGATTGTCATCCCTACACTTTGTTGTTACGCAAAGCAACGGTTCGGTCCGGTCGTCAATTGCCGGACCGGATTTGTTTCGTCGGATTTGGTCTATCATACCAAATACGAGCGTGTGTTAACAATATTACTTGCTGCACTTGCGCGGTTCCCTGTTAGGGTTAGGTTAGGGTTGAGCTACATCTATCAGCTTCGAGTCGCTTTGTCCTAGGCTTCTAGATTTTCGTGTCACCTAGAACCGTCATAATTTACTAGAGTGAGAAAGAGAGCGCGAGTGCGATCGCAAGCGGCGGAATTGACGAGGTGATCGACAACATGCTCTCTTTCTCGCTGGTGTGGTTAAATCTACAAAAAATGCGTATTATAAACTGTCAGACTACTAACCTGTCAGAGGTGCTCAATTCACAAGATCAGACATTAAAGTTTTATAACTGCTTATTTTAGCCACCAGCACAGGTGACCACACTGAACATCAGGTGCGGATGCACTCCCTTTAAGAAAAGTATATTGAAGAATTAATGGAAAGAAAAACGAATAGTCACAAGGTACAGTAGGCTCAGACAAATTACTTTTCTTTTAGCGTTCCCGCCAAGCGCTAAGTACAAAATGTACGGCAATTACATTACCTGCAGAGAAGTCACGCGACAAGTGACGACGGTGGAACAGTTTGCAGGTGTCTCATCTACGCTGGCACTGAGTGAATGTTTGGTTTTCACAAAATTAATAGTTATCACCAACTTCACGAGCGAGTGTGTCGCCACGAGACTGCTCTGCTGCTATCGTCAATTGATCTCCACGTGACGAACATTCTTCCGCCTAAAGGCTACCTACTGTTACTATGGATGCGACTCGCGTCGAATTGCCGTGTTTACATCGACCCTTGTACAATTATAGGGAATAGAATAGGTACCTACGCAATTTTTTTATTTGCAAAATTACATAATTTTTGGATCTAATAGACAAATATAATAGAATTTTTAAAACATCTTCAACAACTATGAAGTTATAAAGTTTCAAAGCTGCAAATAAGAAAAGAATTTGTCGTCAGAGTTCATCATCACCGCCATAGAAAACGTCATCTTGGCGAGAGAGACAGATTGTGTATATATTTTGCCACAATAAACAAAATTGTTATATCTCGTTTGCTTTTCTACCAATTTAGATATTATTTTCACAGGTGGGTACTATTCTATTTTTAGACGACTAAAAAGGAGTGTTATGTTTTAACACAATTTGTATCAGTTTTTAGTATTCTCTGTATTTCTCTGTTCTGTGGTCGTGGACTCGTGGCCCGCAGCGGACGTGTCGCGGTCGTTGACGTTGAATGCAGTGACATTAACAAGCAACTGCCCAACAAACATGATCGGTCACCACAAAACGTACTGATTTGAACTTTTGGTTCTATACGCTGGTGTTAAATACGTCGCTATCACGTTGGTATGACCGAAAATAGGCCCATTTTATACGAATCAGTTATAGAGTTACACAGCAGTCGTATTAATCACTATATGATCATGTAGTGTTCGTATAGATGTCTTAAGGACCTCTTTTCGTCGAGTTATGGTGATTATTAGCGCTGCTTTGCGGCATTTTATCGAATAACTAGTGTTCATCATGACTTTCATAAGGTATTTTGATGTAAAGTGATGAGATAAATGTAGTGATTTGAAACTTAAAAACCAGACTATTAATCTTATACTGTGTAAGAATAATATATATTTTTTTTATCATTGAATGAGGAGTTCAGCCATTTTATTTATTCATTAGGTATAATTATAAGTAAAAAAAGGTGAAGGAGCATTACCTTTCACTTCGATTTTTTCTTCTCATGGCTCAATTATACATTTAATATTTATTAGTAATTTTTTTTTTCTTATATAGTATGTATGTATTTGTGTTATTCTGTCGTATTAGTATTTTTCTAATGTTGTACACTGACAGCCTTAAATCTATCTCCTCTCTTTCAGTCCATCCAAAGGTTGTCAGAAATTGCCCTGTGCGATAAGACCTCCCATTGTATACTTATTTTTAATTATGTTTGTCCTTATTTTTGTTTATTTGGTGTACAATAAAGAATATATAATAAATAAATAAATAAAGATTTTTTATCGTTGAAAGTCGTGTTCAAGTACGAGTACATTAATCTATTGAGAAATTAATTTTATTGAGTAATATGCACTAGTTTTCTCAATTTAATAAATGCGCCCTTCGATCAACAATGAATGCGCCTTATAATTTTTATTTTAATATTTATTTTAACGTAAGTGTTAAAAATTACCTTTATACGATTTAGGGCTTAAGACACAACCGTAATACAACATCTAGACGACTTTTTGTTCCGTGCACTTATTGTTTTATCAGTATATTGTAAATTATAAGCCATATTAACTAAATTATGAGGGTTCCCTTTTTTTGACCCTTGGGCGGGGCGGCAAATAGTGTCAGACTTTTACTGACTAAAAACCCACTCCTGTTCCTTCGTTGCCTTCGTCCCAGGGCCCCGGGTTTCATTTTCACACTACCTATGGCCCCAGTAGGTTTCGACCCTGCTGGGCCCCTACGATTTCCTGACATTTCCCAGAGGCGCGCGTGGAACAATACGCGCCGTCGACGACTTGGGCTCGGTCCGGACGGTTACTGGACGGTCGGACGGCGGGCTACCCATTGCTCGCCGTCCGCAAGACCGCGACTACGGTGGCCGAAAATCGGGATCGGAATCCCGGTGGCGGTTGAGGCGTGAGGACCGTTGCCTCACGCGATCGGCCGCCTCTTTTGCTAGCATTACTGCTTCGCAGAAGGAAACGACCGCCTGCCACTCCTCCTCGCTCCAGACCATGGCCTGTACCAAGGCCCGACGCAAAAGATCGCCGCCGCCGATCGCCCCCACGAGGACACGGCGTTGTTTTGCCCAAGCGGGGCACACCTCCAACGTATGCCTCGTCCGGTAACCTCGCACCATCCGTATGACCATAACCCTCTGGCATGCGTTCAGCCGGGCCGCCGGCTGCTTCCGCAGCGCTGGCGCCCATACTGGTGCACCATAAAGGGCCATGGATCGAACAATTCCTCCGGCAAGAGGCGTCTGGAGGTTGGGCAGGAGCCACCCGAGGGCAGCCCCAGTCCGATTTAGTTTGGGAGCCAGACGTCGGAAATGCTCCTCGAAATCCCATTGGCTGTCGAGAACGAGTCCCAGGTACTTCATCGTCGACCCGACGCCGATGTGGACTCCTCCTACCGAAAGGGAATTGGGAAACCAGTGGTGGCGCGTTACGAGGGCCGTGAAAGCACATGGCCTCGGACTTGTGCAATGCCACCTCGAGTCCCAACTCCTGGATCCTGCCCACGACTGTCGCAACCCCGCGTGTCGCTAGTTTGACCTCCGCCTGGTACGACTCTCCCCGCGCCAAGACCAGCGTGCCGTCTACGTAGCAGACCACGCTGACCCCGTCAGGGAGGCCGCCGCGCAGCACGTAGTCGTATCCGATGTTCCACAAGGGCGGCCCTAGTACCGATCCCTGCGGAACACCGCACGACATCTCTCGACGTTCCCACTCTCCCTGGTGACCAGGGTAGATGATGTACCTGTCCGACAGGTACGCCTCGACCACACGACAGAGGTACCGGATTGTACCGGTTGGGCGTCCGGTGATACGGGAGTGCCCTCCTAATGCTACTCCAAGGCAGGGAGTTGAAGGTGTTAGCGATGTCCAGAGACACCGCCACGACACACCTGCCCTGGGCCACCCTATCCCCCGTCATGAGAGCTCGCACGCGCATGATGGCGTCCACCGTGGAGCGCCTCCTGTGAAAACCGAACTGGCCGTCCGCCAGATCCGGCCCCACCCGTGTTAGGTGCGCGACGAGGCGGTCTGCAATTATTCTTTCAAAGAGCTTGCCCACCTCGTCGAGCAGCACAATGGGCCGGTACGCGGACTAAGAGTCCGCAGGGCGCCCCGGCTTCGCGATTAGGACCAGTTTCCCTGTTTTTCAGCGAAGTGGGAACTGGCCCCTCTCCATACATGCGCTGAAGAGCCCTCTTAGTCGAGGCCCGAGAGCTTCCATGGCCAGGCCCCAGGCCTTCACAGGCAAGCCGTCAGGTCCTGGGGCGGTATTTTTGGCACTCAGCCTTCGTACCGCCACTCTCATCTCTACCTCGGTCACCTCTAGAGCGTAGTCGTCGTCGTCGCCATCGTGGTCCGCGTCGGACACCGCTGGTGGCAGAGCCATGGGCGGGGGAGAGTGTTCCCCTCGTGCGGAGAACAGAGTTCTCACCACACCCTCCACAAGCTGGGGCTGGAGACTCTGCGTCAGCGGGTGAGCCCAGGGGTGGATTTTGTCCCGCACCACCTTTCCGCTTTTCCCCATTCACACAGTCACAAGGGTTCACTTAAAGATAATCTCATATAAAAAACCATTTTAAATATATTATATAAAACTAGTGACTTATTTATTGTTGACTTCAGCAGTTATAAAAAATGATATATAATAAATATAATGAACATTGATAAGTTTTTAACAAATTGATACAGTATGTATTAGAGATGGCTATTGATATTTTCCGAGGCACGTTTTTATGAAAGTTAGAGATTTCACTCACTTTGAAGTGTGCCAGAGACGGATGACCTTTTAGTAATGTTATTTTCAAAAAATAATTTTCCGATTGCCCATTTATAATATTACGAAGGATATCATTTTTACTAGTTTCGCTTGCGCTTTCATAATCGGAACTATCATTAAGAAATCTTAATTATAATTTATCAATATCTTAAGCATAATTTATCAAATCTACCTTTATAGAACCTGACTCTACTTTTATAGAACTATAGATCTACTTTTTGCTGTTCGAGCAACATCATTATCGTTTAGACCCACTTTGCATCGAACTCAATTATCTTGAGTTTTAAACAAAATTTTGTGTGGAACCAATTCCAGTTTCATTACAATTGACTTGTCCTGGCTGAGGTTGTAATGTTGAATTTTTTTTAGGTTTAAAGATATTTATTTCTCAAAAAAGACACAAAGTCACTTACTTGAGAACAATTTTTCCTTATACTAAATATATAACAAGGGTTCGTCACCGCGTACGTAAGTTGTTAAACTCATCCAATGCATTCAGTCTTTAAGCAGATATTTTATAATTGTTTCTTATATATTGTGCTAGTTGGTTCTTGAATGCATTGAATGAGCGTACATTTTTTATAAATGGGGATATTTTGTTATAAAACTGTGCTCCTTCAAATGTTAACATTTTTTTACCAAATTTAGTTCTCATCTTTAGTAAGACCAGAAAACCAGCCCGGCGACTGCTACGTTGTGTTAATTCCTTCACTTTTGTAAACGATAGGTTAGTCTGTATAGTTTTGTTGAGAGCCTTACGGATAAAAATACAAGTGTTGTAAATATATAACTGCCTAATGTTCATTATTTTTGTTTTTTCATATATTTTGCTTGTTGTTGTTGTTAAATATGGGAAACGAAAAATCATTTTTATTAATTTATTTTGTGCAATTTGGAGATTAGCTAGCTTGGTTTTGGCTGCACTGCCTCAGACTTCAACTAAATATAGCAGGTGAGGTTTTACTAGGGCGTTATAGATAGTGTAACGCAACCTATGTGGAATACATCCTACTATATTTCGAAGAGAGCCCAGTAGGGACGAAAGCTTTGTTTTTACATGATCTAGGTGAGCATTCCACGATAGTGAGCTATCTAATCTTAAGCCAAGATATTTTTCACACGTTTTTTGCTGTAAGGGAACATTGTTAATATGTAATGGTTTATGTGGAGGTATTATTTTATTTTTTGGTTTGAATAACATATAGCATGTTTTAGATATATTTATCGTTAACAAGTTGAACTGGAACCATGAAAAAAGGGTGCTTAAGTCTTCTTGAGCTTGGGAAACTAGATCATGAATGGCCGATCCGAAATAAAATAAGCAAGTATCATCTGCATATAACGTAAGGTGACCATGTAGTTTAATTTCTTGTATGTTGTTAATGTATATTAAGAAAAGCCCAGAATAGATCCTTAGGGAACTCCACACGTTATATACTTATTTTTTTATATACTTATAGGTCATCTAGTCATTGAATAATAAGTAGTATAAAAGTGTTCATATTGACTGAAAATTGTATAAGAGTGCAATTTATCACTTACACGATTATGACTTAAAAGCAGTTTTCGCGACTCTAATACGATTAATGACGGTATAAAAGTCGTGTAGATGTTACTAAGACGACAGCATCGTTTATACCACTGAAAATTGTATATTAGTCATATAAAATAGTCGTATAGAAGTTTATATGATGTCTGTATACGACTACGAGTTGTTTAAAGACTTATCTTTAAACAACTCGCGTCGTCACAATCGTAACAATCGTGTGCCTCTTAAGGCACACGATAAAAATACTTCAATACGATGTTTAAAGCACTTCGAGTCGCGTAACTCGTACGGCTAAAATGTTTGTTGGGTGGCAACCGCGACCAACAACGACCAGTGTAACCGGCAATGTAACCAGCGGGTTGCATCGCCCGATTGATAATATTGTCGTGTGGAGATGTAGTTAGGTTCATAGAATTGTTAAGGCAGGACGATAGTATCGCCGCGGTACACTCGCTCGTAGAAGTAGTGTCACATCAGTTTGAATTTATATTTTCCATTTCACTAAAACGAGCTTTGAGTTTTTACAGTAACAGGTAATACTGGTCTACTAGATCACGTTATAGACTACGCAGGTTTTTGAGAGCGTGCTCTTTAAGTTTTGAGACAACGGACAAAGTAATGGCTGTTGTTTTTCACGGGCTCTGAAAAACATGAGGTGAGACATACGAAAACTAAACTTAGTTACCGAGATCTGCAGACGCATGAATTACCAGATCTTGACCTTCTTCTTCTTCGTCGTCGTCTGCCCTTGAACATGTGAAATATCTTCCTTAACAAAATTAGGACGATCAGGGTAATGGCTCCAGCAATGAATAATATGTGTAGATTTCCATCATAGTCAAAATCAAAGAAAGCACTGACGTTTCTGCCTTTTCCACTGAAAAGCACGAATTAATACTTCACTCTTTTGCAATATGAAAAAACACTATTAATCTAAAAATTCGTTATGATCTCTAAAACCCGATGGACGTAAATATACCTAGCCGCAATCATAATGAAGGGCCTTGAAATTAATTACAATTTGTAATTAGGGCTCCTTTCTTCGATACGGGACTTTATTTTTGTCTCTTGACTAGAATAATAAGAATATAAGACAATATTTTCTTAACACCTAAATTAAATAATTTGCTGTTATTTATTCCAAAACGAATGTATGAACAGCGTCATCGACTGGTTATCCCTTTTCTAAGGTGTTTTAATGTGGAAGGATACCCAATTATAGCAGCTATCTGTAGGTACATAGGTACAGTAATGTAAGGTTAATGTTTTATGGCGGTCTAGTTAACGTACATACCTGCCTGCTATTTGCCGGCCACCTATTGGCCGATCTGCTATTTGTCGATCATATGATGCCATAGATGTTGTATCCACGCAACTGAAATAAAATGCTATACTTGAATTAATAATTCGAGATAATTTCAATGCATCGCCACCAATTCAATAGGTATCGATTATGACTTTCAATTATTTAGGTTGATTTTTAAGTAGACATTCTATTAAAAAGATCTTACAAAAAGCATATGTTGTAATAGAATTTAAACTTAGTTACGTAGGTCAAAGAGTTTAATGTCCCAAAATTTGACAATTATCTCGCATTCTTTATTCAAATACTAGCTTTTGCCCGCGGCTTCGCTCCCGTCAACTGACTACTCTATCCTACTCTACTCTACCCTACTCTACCCTACCCTACTCTACTCTACTCTACCCTACTCTACCCTACTCTACCCTACTCTACCCTACTCTACCCTACTCTACCCTACTCTACCCTATTCTACCCTACTCTACCCTACTCTACCCTACTCTACCCTACTCTACCCTACTCTACCCTACTCTACCCTACTCTACCCTACTCTACCCTACTCTACCCTACTCTACCCTACTCTACCCTACTCTACCCTACTCTACCCTACTCTACCCTACTCTACCCTACTCTACCCTACTCTACCCTACTCTACCCTACTCTACCCTACTCTACCCTACTCTACCCTACTCTACCCTACTCTACCCTACTCTACCCTACTCTACCCTACTCTACCCTACTCTATTCGAATTTTTCTCGCCGTAAAAACCATCCTCGAACTACAACGAACATTTAAAAAAAAGAATTGGCCAAATTGGTCCAGGCGTTGTTGAGTTATGCGCTTACCAACACATTTTGCGATTCATTTTTATATTATAGATAGTTAGAAAAAAACTGTAACTGTAAAAAAACGCTGTGAAAATCACCAACCCGTTTTGAGCCCGCGTGGTGAAATGTAGCCAAGTCGTGTCGTTGGGCAAGGAAACTTAAAAAATTATCGAATTTGTTTAAACCTCTATAACCAAAACTTAACAAACCGACAACGAAATAAGAGATATGAAACAAAGCATAACAAAAACTGGAAACAACAACAGGACTGAACGAATTTATAAAAAAATAAAAAAAGACACGATAGGGCCTTGGTCTTTTATAAATTGTTTGCTACTTTTCTTGAAAGACTTCTGGAAACATATACCTACTAAAAATACCAGCCATTTACACATACGAGATTAAGAAATGAGTTTTCGACACATACCTAGGTACATCAAACACAAGCCAATAATTGAATTTGGAGAATAATAACTCAATTATCTCTTTAATTATTTTTGGTAAAGCTTTCGATTCATTGTCACATAAAAGCTTGTAGCAGCTTGTATAGAAATAGAACAGATATTGACAATAGCCATTCAGCAAGAGTCAGACTAGACAGAAGTGGCCTAGAAATTAAAATTTGAAGAGAATTTAGACAGGACGCCAGCGTCACGCACGCTGACTCTCCTAGGTATTTATTAAATTATTGTTCTTCAATCAGTTATGAAAAATATAAATTGGTCGATATTAGTACATTTTGGTACAAGTGAAGAAACTTTGTCATGGCAATGGTTTTATGGAGCAGAGTGCTGCAATGCAAATTTCCACGTGTATCAAATGACGTTTTTCAATACACTTACGAAGAAATAAATTAACGAGGGTGGACTGGCGACTAGTGAAGGCTGCTTGGCGACCAGTCTGATACGATAAATGTAATAAATTGTGAATGGGGTTCGCTGGGATACTTTTCCGCACTAGTGCGAAAAAGAGCAAATTGCATGCTTAAAAGCAGTAGACTCATAATATGATTTAGAGCGTCCATGGAGTTTCTTGCATATTCTTCCCCATAGATATACGCGTTAGAACGTGCTTATTATTTTTTATTTAGCTTAACTTTTTTTTGACTGACTGACATTTTGACAATTCAAAAGTCTGAAAATGGTCTATTTTAAATAATCGTTTCTGGTTTCTGAGTGTGTTGAAATAGTACATTAGTCGTCGTATGATTTTAGGTATCTTTCTTTTGATTTAGGCGGTAAAAGGTTTTACACTACTGCTTTGACCTCTTTTCTTGTGAAATCAGGCGTTAAATCCATATTCGAATCTGATATGAACTTATCTTCGAGTTGTAGAGTTTTGTTTACATTTCCGTACAACAGAGATTTGTATTAACACGATAAGTTCATCAGAGATTTCGTAAGAGAAGAAGTTAAAACCCTCTTCCTCTTCTCTTAAGAAATCCTTTTACCGCCTAAATCAGAAGAAAGATACCTAGAATCATACGACTCAGGTTTTACAAGCTTTTTCATTTTATTAAAAATAAAATAAAAAAGCTTGTAAAACCTGAGTTTCCTTGCACTCGTAATGAAAAGCAAAGCTCGCTACGCTCGGACGCCAAACTCCTTTTGGGATCTAAATAAGTTACTTTCACCCCTAGGGTAACAATGTACTATTGAATTAATGGAAAAATGTAAAGTTCATATCGGCCGAAGATATCGATTAAACCAAGAATATCAGTTGTGACATAAACCCATTTCTGAATTAAGTAGGTATTTTTACTTGAGTATTTGTCAAACTCATTCTTTAGCTTTTTTTAGGTGGGATAATCATCATTAAATAGTTGTCCTTTGGTCGTTTGTCTACATCCGTCCATATCCGGTGAGGAACAGCGTTAGGCGACAAGTGAAGACGCCGTGGCACTTCTGTAATCAGTAACCACCCCTCACTGAAGGTACTAACCGCGATTGTAGCGTGTTTAAACTTGAGGGACTAGTTTAGGGGTGAGTTTTTGAAAGTACTCGATCGATATTCGATAAACAATAGAAATATCCAAGAAAAAACAAAGGATCAAATTGAACCTAGTTATTTAAATTTGAAACGAAATTCGTCTATTAACACACCGAAGAAGCCGAGCCAATGCAATGTGTTCTAGACTGGAATATTTTATACAGTTATAATGGAAATCATGATCAGACCACGTAGCGTGTATTAGTAAAGAAAAATGGATACAGATGTAGGATAGTAGCTAGTCATTAATAAATATCATTTGTACTTATTATACATACTAGCTGACTCGGCCACGCGTTGCTGTGGCTAAAGTTTTTTTTATATTACATTTTAAAATTGCGACTATAATTTGAGATTTAAACTATCCTATCTCTCAAGTTGGATCGAACTGCACATGGTGTGCGAATTTTATTATAATCGGTTAAGTGGTTTAGGAGTCCATTGAGGACAAACATTGTGACACGAGATTTATATATATTAAGATTATCATGTTTATGTATTTTTCTGGGAATGATTGATCAATTGAGCTGTTTTTCTTTTAATAATCATGATGTAAGTTTATCACTACTTTAAAACAAATATCTAATCATGAATGAATTTATTATGAAACCGTGTTAATCGAGGAAAAATAAGTTACTTAATTAAATTACACGATTATGTTTTTATGATTATACATAAATATTGTAGTTTTGAAGTAAATGAAATGACATGTCTGATATTATTTTGTGATTGTTTAATTGTACATACGGCTTTCCACAATCTTCCTGCAGCGACGTCGTATCTCTGAAATAAAATTCGAGTTAACCAAAGATAATTGGTTTAGTTGAAGGTGTTGTGAGATTTCCTACCCACACTGGGCCCGCGTGTTTGTTTACTCCCCTTATTTAGGAAAGGGGTTAAAGACCAATGCAACTACCATAAGCAAATTTACTTTAGTTATTATTGCATTTAGATTTCAAAGGTAACGTTAAAAATATTATTACAGGATAGTATTTCAGAGAGAATAAACAGCAAGTTCATAGCAAACTTGACTAAAAGCGAAAATGGGTCATATTCAATCAATGCAACATCTCCATAGCGAATCGCTTTAAAACTAGACCAGCACGAAATGTATGACAATGACATTACCTGCGGAGAGGTGACGTGACAGGTAATATCAGACATTTTTTACTTAGCATTTGGCGGGAACGCTAACAGTAAAGTAATTGGTCTAAGCATGCAGATGGTGAGTCAGAGCAATAAACCCCGTTTTCTGTAAGCATTTGAAGTTGAGTATTTCTCAAACTCTACTTTAGCCTGCAAACCTGTCAAAATTTGGCATCTAAGTTTTTTTTTTTTTTTTTTAGGTGGGAAAATCATCTTATGACAAATCCCGCTCTTGGGCGGAGCGAGAAATGTTGTCAGACTTTTACTGACTAAAAACCCACTCCTGTTCCTTCTTTGCCTTCGTCCCAGGGCCCCGGGTTTCACTTTCACACTACCCGTGGCCCCAGTAGGCTTCGACCCTGTTGGGCCCCTACGATTTGCTGACATCTCCTTGAGGCGCGCGTGGAACAGTACGCGCCGTCGACGACTTGGGCTTGGTCCGGACGTTACCGGACGATCGGACGGCGAGCCACCCATTGCTCGCCGTCCGCAAGCCCGCGCCTACGGTGGCCGGAAATCGGGATCAGAATCCCGACGGCGGCTGGGGCGTGAGGACCGTTGCCTCACGCGATCGGCCGCCTCCTTTGCTAGCATTACTGCTTCGCAGAAGGAGGCGTCCGCCTGCCACTCTTCCTCGCTCCGGACCATGGCCTGTACCAAGGCCCGGCGCGAGAGATCGCCGCCGCCGATCGCCCTCACGAGGACACGGCGTTGCTCTGCCCAAGCGGGGCACACCTCAACCGTGTGCTCCACCGTGTCCTCCGGGCGGTCCACACAGTGGCGACACACGGGCGTCGCTTCCGCACGAATCCGGTGTAGGAACTTCCCGAACTTACCGTGTTCGGTGAGAACCTGCGTCATGCGGAAGGTGAGGACGCCGTGAGGTCTTTCCAACCACGCCTCAAAGAAGGGACTTATCGCCATAATTTGGCATCTAAGTACGGTTTGAGACATACTTAACTCAAAATACTCAATTCAGGAACTCGCCCTGAGTCTCATACTTACAAGTATATTTGGAGGCCGATGTATAGTCTTTGCCTCGATTTGTTAAACGCTATCCGCAAAGGTTACAACAAGAAGATACCTACATTAAATCAATGGTTCGTTTCTTCATAAAGACTTCTGTCGTTTACTTTGAATAAGTTTGCTGAATCGGATATCGAACAAGTAAAATATTGCGCCGGCGGAGGATTTTCAGGGAGGTGCATCGTCAGGACCTCTTCTTGAATATGTTAGGTTTTCTTTTGCCCATACATACAGAGATGGAGTTAACTTTCGTCAATTTGTGCAAAAAACCTTGGGTACCTACTAAAGAAGAAGGACGCAAAAGCAAGTAAAGTGAGCTCGAAACATTTTGAACCCCGCCACGGATACGCTTAGTTCTCTAATAAATTAAAATATGAATGCGGCTTTCTTATATTTTGAATATTTTGTCTGTTTTATTGAAAGCCAGGGAGGTGCGCCCACTAGTGCCGGCCATGACCAAACGATGGAAATAATCAAACCTGCATAAATCGTCATCTCATTCACCAATCTTCTCGTCATTCTATTGTGTTATTAGGCCATGTCGGAAAGCCGTCGCGGGCTGACGTCACGTCTTATGTAACTATCATAACACCAATCTTATTGTACAGTTAAAAAATAATTCGGTCCGCTTGCGTTAGACACGATTACAAAACGCCTACGGAGATCGAGAGGTGTTTCACAATGTTGTTATTCGAAGGCGATGGTGAAGTAGAAAGGGCCGTACTGATATAGGGATAGCTTACTCTTAATTATTATTTTGATTACAAGTTATTGGAATGGCCAGTTTAGAAAAGGTAGGGTGAAGTAACGTTTGCGCAGTCGCCGTTGTGGGTAGTGAGACTGTTTGAAGATGGGCTCACATTAAAGGATGAAACAGACTTTTGTCTGAGGCGAATACGGCTTGGGATTTCAATTTAAATCGAGCTTTAAAAAGAAACTGCCATTCAGATTCACTTAGAGATGACACCCTTTTTGCATGTTCTTGGGTACTGCATAAATTATACGTATTCAGGTAATTACCATCCTGCATCGTCGTGCATCCTGTTGGCCAGGTCAGGGTATACAGAAACGATGGTGTGAATGATGGCGAATACTCATTGAAAATGTTATCCCGTGACTTTTTGATTATGCACATATGTGCGTAAACTTGAAAGCTACATACGCAGGCAGAAATATTAGATTAGTCATTGCCGGCGCAGAAATTCCGTGCTCTATAGAGTTAGCATATTTTCATTCGAGCACTGAGTAGGCAGAGCCACCTGCGGTGATTCATACGTACTTGTATATGTTCATACATCTGATCATACACGAACACCGGTTGAGAAGTCAGGGTGCTTCTTTCACCGTTTTCACTCATTTCAGTCTTCGAATTACTCTTTGTAAGTCGGCTATCTGTGCTACCTATTATTTGAAACATTGTTTATTGAATTTTCAACTTTTTCGGGCCCAGTGCGTGAGCAATTTTAATGTCTCTATGTGTACAGATGTGGGTGAGCGATTTTTTATGTCCACGATGTGTAAGTGTACTGACACTAACGAGTGGGGTATATTCTGCTCAGGATCACAGCACCAACAGATGCCATTGGTCTGTTTAGAAGCCACTAATATTTTCCTTGTCATCTTTCCGCAGTTACAGGTCTCGCGGGGGCCCTCAGGCCCTGGCATTATCATCGTCGCCACTCCGCACAAGCAGATGCCTGTGGGTCTTTTAATCCCCGGTATTCCTTGACATCACTTTGGCTAAGTTTTGTGTGCAGCAGCTTACTTGGGTGAGGGGCAGTCGGTTGGTAGGCGTTTTCCACGTAGGCCACCACTGCAGGTCACGTCCTGCGGGCCGGTGTTCCTGTTGCAGACCGTGTTTACACAATTTACGTCTCAAATTACGTAGTTGGTTGGGAACGTTTTGTACCTATGCAGCGAAGAAAACTCTTTTGACTCTTTGCTCTACCTACGGCTATTTTTTTAATGTTAGAAATTGAATGCAACTTTTCTTTCAGTTGATGCTATATCTACAGATTATTTTTGGTTACATTTAAAAAGGATTTGTGTAAACAGTTCTTTTTAAACCCTTACGACGGGATCTTATAGTTAAAGCTCTTTCTACCACTCAAGTGATAACTGTCAATACAGCTGCTGTAGTCTCTTATAAGATACTATTAATATATCATATTCTCATCTTATCCGTACTCTATGTATATTTTCTTCATATAATCAAAACGCTTACTTTTTTGACGCCATCCGTAAAGGTTTTTCTTATTTGATTACTAATCTTTCGTTCCCATTATTACTGGAAACATAAAATATAAATTATTACGTATAGAATAAAATATAACAAAGTCAGGCAGTTTTTTCTATTCAGTTTGATAGGATTTTTATTACAATCATCTCGCCTGGTAGGAGATCTGGTCGATGTGGAAATCTTAATTGTCATGTCTGAGCAATAGAATCATGAACAACTGTGCGGTAGTTTTCGTAGTTAAATATTAGAGAGAGCTAAGCTGTTTGTTTTATACTCGTAAGATTGTAAAAGGTACTTAATATCTGGAAATATTAATCCGAAAAACCTCCGCCTTAGTAAATTATAGCTTGTGTTACTTCTGATGCACATATTAAAATGTTTTTATTTTTTATTTTTAGTGTGATTATAGCTGTGTTCCTTCCCTTTGCTAGAAAAATGCAACTGAGAGCTACGGTGACTATTTAATTTTGTTTTGTTTAAAAAAAAATTTTTGTATGTTTTCCATTATACAGTGAGATGGAAAATGGGGGAAGAGGGAGGTATAAGTGAGTGAGGACAGAGTAGACTAGTCAATAATGTACCATACCTCGCAGGCTCCTCCGGATGCCCTGGAATTGTGTATAAATCCTGCGCTCAGGATGCGGCCAGCTTGCGTCAGGAAGATCAGCACGAAGGTGAACATCACACATATGAACACGATCTCCACCAGGTCGAAACTCTTGCAAACGTCCGCTTTTGGCGGGAAATTTGGAGATTTCGTCATGTTTTTTTTTTTTTGTGCACATAAAATACTAAAATCAAAAAGTGAAGTTTCAGCGACAATATAAAGAGTAAGTGGCTTTTAGCTCATTAGTAAAGTCTGAGCTACTATATAGGTAGTCTTAAAAGGACCAACAAGGCCTTTATAATAGGTAGATACAACCCTGAAAACGCAAAAAAATCAGCTCTTGCCGTGTTAAGAATTTGGCGAACACACAAATCAAACTAAGTTGGCGTTTACTTGGAAGACGAGCTACTTAGACGATATTTTATGGTTATGATAAAATACCTACTTAACTATAAGCATTTTTTAATAATAAATATTTTTTTGAATTTCAGAATCGGCCCGATAGTAAAAGCTGTTAATTTTCTTGAGTAAGGGCCTGGCCACACTATCGCGATACGGCATCGTTAACGTCAAACGGCGCAAGCATACGATACCAAACCGTGTTGAACGGGTTCACTTTACGGTACGTCGCTTAAATGCACTACAATAGGTAACGTCGCAAAAGCCTTTAGTTGCAGACTGATCGCGGAAGTGTTGACGATACAGCGCCTAAACATGATAGGTACCTATATCTGCGCTACGCGGTAGCGTGCCACAGTCAGCCGGCGCCCCTTTTCACGTAAATGACGTCGCACCGTGATATTGAGACCAGGCCTTTAGGTACAGGTGAATCTATAGATGAAAAAATTGTTAAAGAATGAAAGTGAAATCGTGCGTTTCAATTTTGATGCTGCGTCGCGTTTTAGCCCGGTATCAAAATTCTTCACTTTCTGTTAGCTTAGACCTTTAAGAAATTAACAAAATTGCAGAGTGCTTATATTACGAGTATGAGTGACCAGGTCATCAGGTGCCTACAAAGGTCTGTAGGTAGTGACGCCCTAGTCTCTACAAGCCATAAGCCATTCTATTTGGAATTCCAAACAGTTCGTTATTTCGACATTATCTATGGCTTGTAGAGACTAGGGCGTCACTTGATCAATTGATCAAGTGACATTTTGGTAGCATAATTATGTCAATCCCATTTTGGCTGTATCTCTGATATGGCTCTCAAAATGTCACTTTTCTTACTTGTTATCTATATGGTTATTACGTTGAGCAGACAGACCAGGAAGTATCAGGCTTGCGTCATAGAACGATGATTTGAATCTGTAACCAGACCAAGATTGGCGTCAAGCTAAATGGGACTTTTAGTAGCTACCTACACCGTTATAATGTCTTTAACTTGACTGTAAAATAGACAGTATCTGTGATAAGGATATTATAATCGTCCAAGGTTTGCATGCTGCATGTACTTCAAGCGTCCGGCAGACTTCCGCGGCCCACAAAAGTCACGTCTTCCGTTCACCTTATGGGAGGCTATCCAACGCTGTCAAGTATCATACACTTACTTAGGATATGTAAAATCAGCCAGAACTGAGAAAATACTTAAATCGTACATAAGTGTTTTAACTGACCAAGGTGGGTTAATTTGATCTTGTATCTGTGCCTAGGTTCACCGTTCACATATACTTTTTTCATTGTCTGTGTAAGCTCGGAGCGCTCGATGCGATATAAATTAGTTTACGCTCACAGAAACAATGTGCACGTGAAGTCATGAACCCACGGTACAGGAGTATTACCTAATAGCTACGTACGAAATGCACGCAAAATGTACAACACAACAACACAACCATCAGCAATTACACCACAATACTACCATGATAACCCAACCCCACTTCGTAAAAGCCTGGCTCTGCCGCTTCGTGCAAATACATACAGGGTGTCGTACCGTACCATTGTGTAATAACACGACAAGGCTACGTCACAATACCCTTTGGTTGAAGACCTCCTGTCACAAAATAGATAGGTACAGCAGAAATTTATCTACATACAAAGCGCGTTCAAGCAACGCACACATAGACACCGCTCACGGGCACGACATAACGGCTCAATTCAGCTCAATGCGAGCTCGAGTGCTATCCGTTTGAAACACGCGTCTGTGAACTTTTTTGTAAAAAAGGTCCAATTTTAACAATCAGATTAATTAGGCAGGTATTTATCACCGCGCCTGGTCATACTCAGACAGTTCGGCGCCAAGCGCTGACCCTAGCGCGATCGCCGAGCGTAGGTATGAAAAGTGAAGTACCTACATACATGAGATTAACTTCTGTACCTATCTATTTTGTGCTTCTGTCCTAGGACGCGTGGCTGCATAGACGTGTACTCATCATTAATACGTGAAGCTTACAAATAAATCTATGAAACTTTGTCTACAAAATGGTAAATGGAATGCGAGTACGCGTTTAAAAGTTTGAAGCTACGCGTCCGTGGATAGTAGGTAGGCTTAATTTACCGACACCAGCATCCGCTCGACATGGTATGGCACCATAAATTAGTTAGCATCAGGTGGGATCGCAGTCAAGCACTAGTTTATTAAATATCATTTTTTTTTTTAAATAGCACGACGAAAGCGTTACCTTTTCATTCTCCGCGTCCGCGCTGTCCGTTTTACGTTAACGATGCCGCATCGTGGTAATGTGGCCAGGCCCTTATATAAGTACAACTACTACACTAAATTAAAACAAATTCATTCATATAGGTACTTACTTAAATCATAAATGGTAAATAAAGGTTCCTTTATGATATTTATCTGTTCAATGATATTAATCTTAAAATTTTTAGAGCCTGGACTGTCAGGAGTATTGGCGGCAAAATGGTGATATCTAAACATGACATAATATTGTAAGTACTAAGCGGAAATGTGAAAATTGCAGTGAAGCCTGCTTGTATCAATATATATACATTTCGTCGTAACTGTCTCACTCTGGAACAGAAGCCTCTTCTCATGAAGATATTATACTACCATGAGCACCCAGTTTGCAAGGTAGGTTGGCAAGACTTATAGGTACCTACTTAGCAATTAAAAGTCCAAGTTCCCTCTCGATGTTTCTCTTCAACTTCGTGAATGATGAACAAGATACTATTTAAAAATATTAAGCATTGTTATATGTAAGTATTGCCTATGTTTTTACAGAATAGTCAAAAACGAAGAAATAAATATTTAACAGGTCAATAGTACCTACCTACTTAATCTAAAGAAAAGTTTGACCACCATTTATAGATACACTAAGGAACACCCTGAAGGCATTGCATTAAAGATAAATAGGTAATAGGCCAAAAATATTTATAGGTATAATAGGTAGGTACTAGGAGCAGAAATTAATATAATAGATAAATCAATTACGCTAATTTATGAACATTTTCTCATTCGAGTAGGTAGGTAGGTACATCGATATGAATCCTTAAGAATGACCCTCTGTCCAACGACCTGTCCCTATTTTTTATTATCTAAGTACCTATGAGCTACCTACTTATAATTCTAAAAACTAGTCCTAAGTTAAATTTAATACCTGATGGTCTTTCTTTAACTTCCATGATCAGTGGCGGATGGCCGAAAAGCATTTAAATTTAACATGTTCTCAAGCTTTTTAGTATCATAATTTAGGTTTTGGGTTTGATCCGGTTATGAAATCTGAAAACATCGGTGACAATGTCAAATAAAAAAAATAAAGTTAATATCCACCACGAAGGTGTCATAATCGAAATGGATACTTCTTGATAGTATAGTAATGACATCTAGCGACTATTATTAACATTAGAGTATGCTTTCATAAAGCGCCATCTATTAAGCAAGTTGTGTACTAAGGCTTACGTTACTTTCCACATAAATCTGCATGTATCACTAGATGTCACTAAACGCAACATTTTATATATTAAAACAATTTACCACAATTAATTTCAAAATATTATTTTTAATTGAAATATAAACTATAGTTTCCTGTAGGTAATAATAGTCACATGAGCTTGATATTTTGTTTTTATCGTGGATATTTCTTCGATCATAATTATCTTTCTGGGCGCAGTGTCCCTAAGGTGTAAACAAGACAGGTGAGTTATAGAGTCAGTCCCACACACACCGCAAGTGATAACGGTTGCATGGCTGCGCGCGCGCTAACCATCCACACTTTAAATTCAACTGCGATCTTTATTCAATGAAGTTGCTCGTATATAATGACTGTTAATGTGTTTAGTAAACAACAATGTTCATGCAACATGCTGACGAGGTTCCCGGCCCGCTGGACCAGGAGTTTAGCAGACCAGTGGAGTCCATCATGAGATGTGAAGACTTTAAGAGTAACTTCGCGAGAAGGCTGTCACACCGGTACTCCTCGAGGTCCGTGGTCACGAAGAGACAGAATTCGGTGAAGCTCAGAACATCTGGCGAAGAGTCTATTGACAAGGTAAGCTCTCAATGTTTACTTCCCTTTTTTTATAGGTGCCGTTATTTGTGCGATTTTTTGTAATAAAGGAGAAAGTATTTAACTATATACGTATGCTATCGGGTTCTGAATTATAAACTATTTGCATTTCCTTTAGGAAGTGCGTGTTTGTTTACAATCAATTCGGTATGTACTTTTACCATGAATTTTTGTCGTGCCATTTACCTAAGTTTTGCGTTTAATCGTTGTGTGTGTTTAAGAAGATAGCATGTTTAATTTTTCTTGAGACAATTACCTGCACGATGATGTTTTTGTTAGACTTCAAAAATAGCGATACAATCATAATTTAGTGTAAAGTAAGTTACTTTTACTTGTTGCCTAAACTGTCTAACTTGCAGAGTACGTAAAAAGTGGTTTACGGTTATATAAGTATACGGAACATCGTTTTCTTTGCACCCATTTAATCTATATATATAAAAAGAGAAACTGACTGACTGACTGACATATCAATACACAGCCAAAACTTAGCATAAAGTTTCCTATTATGACGTAGGCAAGCACTATAAGAGAGGATTTTCCAAAATTCGCCCCATAAAGCGATGAAACGGGGGTCCAAAGTTTGTAGAAACTTAACCTCAAGCGGGCGAAGCTAGTGACAGAAGCAAGTATTAAAATATTCTAAAATATACTTTAAAAAAAAGTAACCGTGGAGTTCCTTGCTCGTTCTACGTCCACACGGTTCGATGTTTTATATGTGCCAAGTAGGCGTATGTGAATTAAAGCAGGTATTTTGAATTGAATTGAATGGAGTGCAGTTATCGATAAAATAACCAGAATTATCGTCAGTAATATTAATTACATTAATCGTCGTTCATTACATAAGCTGTATCGTCAACTATCAGTGCAGAATTTCTTTTGCTTACTACAATACAAAATAATGTTCATGTTTACACACCAGGTAACGTTTTATTTTAAAGTTAAGCTAAGCTAATCATCTCAGTAGTCACCCTTTTTCTAGACATCATCTTTTACACAGTCCGTAGGGAGGGACCGACCCAATGAAATGGTCATTATTTAGGGGTCATAAATTAAGAAATAGGCAACTGCTACGCCGTAGCACTCGTAGAGATGTCGTAAACCCTGTAGCATAGATTTACATTGAGGACTCCTCGGGAATATAATAAATATTAGTGTCGTAGCTGTAGCCAGTCGCGCTACGACTGGCGTGGCTTCGATCCCCACACAATTTGAACCGAAGCAGAACTCCGTGATTCCGGTGCAATAAATCGTGTAACAGGAAGCATAATGGTTTGTATGAAGCTTTACCTTTGGCTGGAAATTGAACTTTATTCCAAAAGTAATAAGACATTAATTTAACGTGAAATAACCCTTTTGGGTTAGACATGCGAAAATTATTGTATCATTACAGAATAACATACATAGGTGATGGTAAAACTCATTTAGCAGCAGCATAAACGCAATTATTTAATTACCTAGCAATAAAAATAAATCAATTAATTCTAATCAAAATCTATGTCCTTGTTTTTCTGTCACATAAAGACTAGTTTGCACATCTTAAATACAGATAATGAAACGAGTTCTTACAAAAAAATGGGTCGATTAGAATTTAAAAGTTATGTTTGTAAAAAATTAAACATCGAAATAATAGTTTTACCTACTTTTACTGTTGCTCCAGTGACCTTACGACCACCGTAATGATACCTTTGTTCGTATGAAGCTAACGGTCAAAAAAACGAGTAGTAGGTAATATCACATATCATTATTGTTGTTGAATGACAAAAAAACAAAATGCGCTTCGTACATTTTAGTCGAAAACGATGGCACATGATGAAAAATTTTTATGCATGAGAATAAACTTGAAATGTGAAAATTGAAAGTAATCATGTAGAAACTTACTGTGGCTCGTAGTGTCACCTATATCCTGTGGGAAACACTTGTTAACACTTTTTAAAAGACTTATTCCAAAATTGGCTCCAACCTTATCGCTTCTAGGTATGCAATGAAGTATATTTCGTACTAGTGCGGAAAAATGCTCCGGCTAGCCCCAAGCCTATTTGTGGCAGACCCCACTCTGGTCGGCCGCTGGGCAGCCCCACGAAAATCTACATTGTCACTCCGATAGGAATCCGAGAACTATTTCTCATAATGATTTATTACTTACTAAATATATGATAGTATCTATCTTTACGTTTTTTTTTTTCGAGCAAGTTGTTTGATACACGTGGACATTTGTCATTGCACTCTCTTGGTTCCAATACGATAATTAGTTCTTCTCGACTGCAATGACAACATTTGCCTACTTGTATCTCATAAATGTACTATTTTACGTAACCGTTTACTTTGGTTGTAGTTTATTATGTGGGTTTATTTTTCACTTTTTAGTTGTGGTACCCCACAGCTAAAATTAAATGGTGATCAAGTTATCTGGTGAGTTGCCTTTTGGATTGGCAAATGGTAAAAGACCCTTTATCGAGGTATCGAGTTGAAATTAAAACCATATACTCAGGTCAGCGGTCCATTAAAGCTGTGAAAAATCAAAATTCTGAATTAACGAAAAAAAAAACACATACGACCGTTTATGTTGTAAAAAAACGTATATTTCGACACTCTCAAGGGAACCAAAATTCATAGGATACTTATCCGTTGACCTTGAATCCTGAAATTTGGCATTAAGTAAGGTCTCATAGCACAAGTATAGGAAAAAATCTGATAATTGTAAATTTGTAGTTACGTCACAAAAAAACTTTTTTTGCGATTCGGAAAAATTTTCGTAACTCAATTGGGGACTATTTTCATAGGTAAGTTTGTACGGAACCCTCAGGGCGCGAGTCTGACTCAAACTTGCACTGTTTATTTTACATTTAAGTTTTTTTCTGGAAAGTGTTTTTTCATATTAAAAAGAGCAAAAAGCAAATAAAAAAATTGCATCCTGGCTCGTGAGTTTATCTGCATAAGGATTTTTGGAAAACTTCTATACTTAAGCTGTTTAAACTTCTGTATTTTTTATTGTTATATAGTCATCATCTTCCTGCTCTTGTCCCATCTTATTTGGAGTCGGCGCAACACGTCTTTTTCTTCCACTCGTTCTCTCTCAACCGTCATGCTATCACTAACTTCATTTTCTTTCATATCACTGTGCACACAATCCATCCATCTTTTCTTTGGCCTTCCTCTCCCTCTCCACCCATCCACATGTATATTCATAACTCTTTTAGTAACATGCGTTTCATCTCTCCTCTTTACATGACCATATCAAGACAAACGACGAAACAAATTCCCCTTCAACTATTTAGTCACTGGGGCCACTTTCAAACTTCCTCGAGAATGGATAAAGTGAGAAATGAGTATATTAATACTCATTTCTCACTTTATCCATTCTCGTCACACCACACATCCATCTCATTTTATCGTTATATAGTGTTGTATGTTATTTTCATTCCTAATCCCAATACGTTCATGTTAGGACCGATCGATCGTAGCGGCGCGTGATACAAACATCTAAACTCTCGATTTAAAATATTCTTTGTTAAATTTAAACCCTTATCACGTACACGACCTAATCAATATGCCGAATGAGCTTACAATAAGGTGTTGATGACCTACACATCAACTAGACTCAATATATTTACCATGCAGTTGCATTTTTTTTGCGCCGTAACGTAACGCAATGTTGGATCATCTAATTCCTGCTCTTGCAATGTTTAAGCGATTTGAGATGCAAAACAGCAGAACTTTGCAATGGTTCAGTTATACGGTTGTAACACTAGTAACAAGCT
This sequence comes from Mythimna pallens, assembly GCA_961205895.1. Taxonomy (NCBI): domain Eukaryota; kingdom Metazoa; phylum Arthropoda; class Insecta; order Lepidoptera; family Noctuidae; genus Mythimna; species Mythimna pallens. The sequence continues at coordinate 29,350,046 of OY540824.1, forward strand.
TGTTGTGAATATTTCTATTGTTTATTGATGATGCAACATTTTTAATACTTGAGTATACGATATTACTAGCGTTGCGCCTTCTTCTTTTCCTCTTGTACAAACGATAATTGTGAGGGTCCGTAGCGGGCTTAGGGGGCTAAGCCCGAGAGTAAAATGTTGTGACTGTTATGTTTCTAAAGAAAATATCGAAAGAGCGCGTGCGTAAATTGAAAATATAGTTTTAATTAGTCATAGTTAACGTGAACTTGTAAATAATATTTATATTTCTCTAATATATAATTATTTTCAAACACCCTCACGGTGCTCTGGAATTAATTACATAAATCCCTCACTGCGTTCGGTATTAAAACTTAGCACACCTACGTTACGTTCAGAATTCAACATGCCAACCGCTACTTAAAGATATTGCTTTATCTCTTAGTCGCATAATGTAGGTAAGTACTTACTATTTCTTTTGTCACAACATCTTATCCCTTTTCATTGATGATGCGGCCAATGATGGTCATGAAGCAACCATTTCACATGCGGTCGTGAATGGTAGATTTGTAATTTTGTTGGGAACTAATACCTACGTGTTAGAGACGTTTAAAATAATAAATCTAGGAGCGAAGAGAATAGGAATGATGCAGGAATAAGTAGTTTAGATTACGCAACAAATACGTTCTTGTACTTTTGACGTTAAAATTACAATAGAATGCCGTGTTGATCCAGTGGTCGCGAGCGGTATCTGACTGTTGAAATTTTCTGGAATTTCTCAGTCCAGAGCTTGGATACAGTCTGGAGCACAGCAGCCCGTAATCTAATTTTGTACCCTAGGTACTCTGCACCTCGGCCTTGCGGACAACAAGTCTAATTAGTCATAGTTAACGTGAACTTGTAAATAATACTTATATTTCCCTAATATACTATATCTGGTCACTCGCCACTAGTAGGGCCGATGCCCGCTAGGGCCGCGAAAATCCTGATACTGGAGTGCAAAGGGCAACTGAACGGCACAGGTGGGTTTTAGTAAGTAAAAGTCTGACACGCCCTCTTGCACTACCCTAGAGCGAAAAAAGTAATTCGATGATTTTCTCAGCAAAAAAAGGTACTCTGCACCTCTTCCTAAACTTTAGATAAAAACAAGCGTCATGTTTTGTTATTCCAATAAAATAATGTAGAATGAATGTTTCTTTTTAATAAAGAAGCAGCAGTCATTATGTCTGGATATTATGATAGGTATTGCAATAACCATTTTTTGACCATGTCTTTTCGATAATCAATTACTTTAAAATATATGCACGTTATTTTAATGAACTTAATACTGATTGCACGAGCGAGTACTCATTTCCGGTTCAAAATCACTTATAGATAAATAACTTATAGTCGTAAGTACAGGCATAACTAATAAGCGCGTAATAAAAACGTATTAGGTTAGTATTAGCAGAACAAAGTTTCCATTACCTTCGGTATCGGCTTAGTTCGTTTATCCAGCGATGTCATGGACATATTGGATCTGGGTACGGATACGGATATAGGAATAATATTATACCTATAGATTTATATTTATAGTCTAGATTATCATTTGTTCGGCCAGGCAAAAAAAAACAACATTTTTCACCTTGTCATTTAGAATCCGCCTATATCTGAAACTATTCGAAACCTTTAAAAGTAGGTATATCGGTTTCAATTATTTTTTTATTTCGTATAACCGGTAGGTAGTTTTTTTAATGATATATAAACTAGTGCTTGACTGTAATGTGATCCCACCTGATGGTATGCAGTGATGTGCCTAATTGTTGATGGTGAATCGCACTACGCTCTAGCCTCGGTTACGAATACGAAGCTCCATGATGTCCCTGGTTTATACTTACCTAGTCAAGGTGCTTTTTATGAAGTGATATTTTGACGGCGATAACGGTTGTCAGTAGACTTTTTTAACCGACTTCAAAAAGCAGGAGGTTCTATGTTCGGCTGAATGTATTTTTTTTTATTTTTGTTCACCGATTTCTCGGTCAATTGCGGACCGATTTTCAAATTTTTTTTATTGATTGTTTATGCTTCCTAGTTGGTCCCATAGAAATATTGTTATGATCTGATCACGAACTTTGAAGATATGGAACTGAACTCCTCATAGGATCACAGCAGAACCGTCGTAACAAGTAAAATTGCTTTGTTTATACGTGTAGTCGATGACTGACTGAAAGAAGAGGGGAAATATATCGAACTTGGTAGAATTCAACGCCGCCAAAACACAAGCATGTCTGTTCACCGCCTAAAGGAGCCCGTTCACCTTGGCTCCTGCTTTTCGGAATGTATCCCTGGAGTGCACCGACCGCCTTCAGTTCTTGGGAGTCGAAATTTCTTCTGACCTAAATTTCGGGCGGTTCATTGAGTCCAAAGGCAAGGTAGCTGCTAGAAAACTAGGCGTTCTTGCAAAGGTCCGGCGGTACTTCACACCGGGACAGCTTCTAATGTTATACAAAGCACAGGTCCGATCGTGTGTTGAGTACTGCAGTCACATATGGGCTGGTGCTCCAAAATGCCATCTAGCGGCTTTGGACTCAGTGGCAAAGCGTGCGAAGAGGCTAATTGGGGATCCAGATTTGGTTAAGTCCAATATACAAAGTCTCGAGCACAGGCGCAGGGTAGCCAGCATATCGGTATTTTACAGGTTGCATTTTGGAGAGTGTGCGCGGGAATTGCATGACTTGATTCCGCCATCTCCTTTCTACCATCGGACAACCCGACGTACGGCGAGTATCCACCCTTACGTTATTGAAACTTCAACGGTCCGAACTAAGCGATTTGCTTCGTCGTTTATACCGCGTACATCGAGGGACTGGAACAATTTGCCTGCTGCGGTCTTCCCGTCCAACTATAATTTAGGTGCCTTCAAGGCTAGAGTGAATAGGCTCTTAATAAACTATCGCCTCACCATCAATGATTGCATCACTGCTTACCATCAGGTGGGATCGCAGTCAAGCACTGGTTTGTATCGATTAAAAAAAAAAGGAACTGATCTGACGATGAAGCCTGAAATTAGGCATCGGAACTCTGTAATAAATTAATGTAATCTAAGCACGTTTGGTATTATTAGAATTGTCATGAGATGCAACTAAGCTATTTAAGTTTGGCTGAGGGGTAGTTAGTGGTAGTACCATAACTAAAAAGTGTAAATAAAAATTACAACCGACTTCAATGTAAAAAAAAACAAACAGAAAGTGCAAAATAACTTTAATTTCGGAAGTCGGTGTTAAATAATGAAGAGACAAAACTATTATAGAAACACTGACTTCCGAAATTAAAGTTATTTTGCACTTTTCTGTGTATTTTTTAACATTGAAGTCGGTTGTATTTTTTTTGAAAAAAGTTTTTTTTGGCGGTTAGAAACCATCAAATAGCTTTTCCGGCTCGGATGCAGCCGGAGAGACAGCGAAGTTTTAGACTTTTATAGAAGTACTTTTTAAGATTTCCTGAAGTAATACGGGTGGGAACCCGTGTTACTTGAGTTGCTCTTTGCCTTCTAATGTCGCGGTGACGCTTTCGGACAATCCTGCAGCCCATTGGGATAGACTTAGTGACATTTTCGTACATCATATCGATTCATTACTTTTCCAAAGCGTGAGGGTGGACGTCGCCGCCGACGACCTAGGCAGAGATGGCGAGATGACCTAGACGCCTACCGCAAGGGCTGGTTCGAAGTGGATCGAGAAAAAACTAGCTGGAAGAAGTTAGGGGAGGCCTTTGCCTAGCAATAAGAAAATATAACTATAGGCTAAATAAAAAACAAAGCCAGTTAGAATTACACTTTTTTGGATCATAGGTAGTCTCTCAATGTGAATATCTGCCATTTGCATTGCGTATTTTGATGCCTAGCTCTAGCGTAATTTGTAAAAACTATTATTGGTAATATACCTACCTTTTTATTTTTACCTTCTTTTTTATTTACGATGGTAAGCCTCTTGACTCGTCCACAATTTCTGTACTAGATACTGTTATTACCACTTAATTTTCTTTTTTAAATCCACTTCAGATGATGATTTAGATGATGAACAATGTCTTTTCTCTCTTGATTGCTATGTATTATATTTAACTGTCAACTGGTTCATAAAATATGTTTGACCTTTTATAGCACAAGAAATGAGAAAAGGACCTTAGAGCAATATAAAATAGCAAAATTTTATCAACCGTTCCAGATCTTCCACCTGTTATTAATTGTAAAATTATAAATTTTAATGACCTAAGTATGTAACAATATATATAGTTCAGAGGTGCAAAGTCTTTTACACACCAATTTGGAAGAAAAGCTCTTCATAAAGAAAACAAGAAAAAAAAAACTGTACGTATATAAGTAAATACTTAAATAGAAAAATTGAACCCGCTACTTCCAGGTCGGAAGTTGTATTGTGAGTACAATTCTCGCGATCAGAAAGGATGATAGCGAATCCATTGTTCGTACTTCGTACCATCCTCCTTTTGTGGTATGTGGGAAGTGGAAGATGTATCGTGTGTTATTGTGCCGTTGAGAACTGGGTGCCTATGCCGGTCGGGCTTGCCGCTTGACTTGCCGTAAAGGCTAATGCACGTACCTAGCAGTTAGGGTTTACTCGCAAATATCATTTTTTCCCCATAATAGCAGCCTGTATTAGGTGTAAAGTTTTGAGTATATTAATGGTTATAGGAATAGAGGAATATCAAAGAAACGGTAAATGCATTACGTGGAACGGTGGATGCATTGTGTGAAAGATGATATAGTAAGAAAGAAGAAGACTGTTGAGCTGACGGTGAATGTATGGGAACAGAGGAGAAGACACGCTGTGTCGATCTTGAATGAATCGGGAAGAGGAGAATGAGAATGAGGTTGATGATGTTTATAATATAATGCTATCTTGCACATTCCGATACAGAACTCTCTTCTGCTGCGGTCTTCTTATCCGATTATAATTTAGGTGTCTTCAGGCCATGGTTCGGAGCGAGGAGGAGTGACAGGCGGTCGCCTCCTTCTGCGAAGAAGTAATGCTAGCAAAGGAGGTGGCCGATCGCGTGAGGCAACGGTCCTCACGCACTAACCGCCGCCGGGATTCTGATCCCGATTTCCGACCACCGTAGGCGCGGGCTTGCGGACGGCGAGCAATGGGTGGCTCACCGTCCGACCGTCCGGTAACTGTCCGGACCGAGCCCAAGTCGTCGACGGCGCGTATTGTTCCACGCGCGTCTCAGGGAGATGTCAGCAAATCGTAGGGGCCCAGCAGGGTCTAAGCCTACTGGGGCCATGGGTAGTGTGAAAACGAAACCCGGGGCCCTGGGACGAAGGCAACGAAGGAACAGGAGTGGATTTTTAGTCAGTAAAAGTCTGACACTATCTCCCACTCCGCCCAAGAGCGCGATTTGTCACAAGATGATTTTCCCACCTAAAAAAAAAGGTGTCTTCAAGGCTACAGTGAAAAGGCTTCTATTAAACTAGTGCGCCTCACTAACGATTGCATCACTGCTTACCATCAGGTGGGATCGCAGTCAAGCACTAGTTTATATTATTAAAAAAAAAAGATCTCGGAAACACATTTTTAAAAGAGTGCTTCACTTAAAATAACGATGTAATTACTGTTGTAATTATGTCATATATCTCCTCTTTCAAGTGTAACGTTGATTGAAACCTTAAGAAACCTTGAATGCAGATGTAGATTTTATTCAAACGACAGGTGCCAAGTAGGCGTTAAGTCCTGAATGTAGAATCAGTTAATTATCCTGTAGCATAATGTCAACCTCGATGCTCCTCGTACCATGCTCCTCAGACCTCAATGAAACTTAAATTGAAAAATCTTATCGTAACAAACTGCCTACATTAAATAGTAATTTTCAATAAATAAAAACTTTTTACTTTGCAATAAATAAAAAACTTTTTACAAAAAAGTTTTAGTTATGGTAACTAAAAAGTGACTAGGAAGTACCCCTTAGCCAAACTTAAGTACCTTTTAGCCAAAGTGCATCTCATGACGATTCTAATAATCCCAAACACGTTCAGATTACATTAATTTATTACAGAGTTCCGGTGCCTAACTTCAGGCTTCATCATCACATCAGTTCCATATATTCCCCGTCTTCTTTCAGTCAGTCATCGACTACACGTATAAACAAAGCAATTTTACTTGTTACGACGGTTCTGCTGTAATCCTAAGAGGAGTTCTGTTCCATATCTTCGAAGTTCATGATCAAATCATAACAATATTTTTATGGGACCAATTCGGAAACTTAACCTTTCAACAAAAAAATCAATTTTAAAATCAGTCCACAATTGACCGAGAAATCGGTGAACATACATAAAAAAAAACATTCAGCCGAACATAGAACCTCCTCCTTTTTGAAGTCGGTTAAAAATATAACACGATTGTCATAGGCTTTTTGTTTAACAGTTATTGTTACTTCTAAAGATAATTACAATAATATGATATAGAAAAAATAAATGTACACTTTGTAAACTATCGTCCATAGACTATCGTGTTTACGTGTACATTTGTTACTCTTTTGCGTAAAGTCAGGTCTGTCTTGCTTGAGGCATTAAAATTATCGCAAAAGTGAAAAGTGAATATTGTCTTTTTCTTTTTCACTTACACATATTTAGATGCAGATTTTTTTTTATCTGTTGGCACAACGTAAACAAATATTAATATATTTATTCTCTAGCTTTTGCCCGCGGCTTCGCTCCCGTAACTGTCTACTCTACCCTGCCCTACCCTATTCAACTCTACACCACTCTACCCTACTCTACCCTATTGAATTAATTTGTTACAAAAAATGTGATAAATGAAGAACCGCTCGTATATTTATTCATTATATGTTTAATGCAAGCCGAGGCAGCCTTTAATTAAGGCTACACTATAAAATGCATGCATAGGGAATCTTTAGCATGTATTATGGGGCACGCTCAAACGGCTGAATGGATTTGCATGTTTGGTACAAGGGTAGAACATGACCTGAGAGTATGTTTCTTTAGAATAATTTTCTACCTTCACGCGAGTGGAGAAGCTGGTACGAGCTTGTGCGTGATGTAACAAAAGTCAAAGGAACAATGACAGCCGTTATAATAATAATACGAGTAATTTAGCTCAGCGATCATTGTACCGATAGTCATGTCAGCCAATTGCTTACTAGCCAAGAGCCTCGACCAACACCTTAGGAGGCTCGCGTTAGGCGACTGGCTCAAGGGCTTGATTCAGAAAGTGGTACTCCTGGACACGCTCGTATACTTAGGAGGTTCTTTTATCTGGAGCCCTAACCGCCGGTAGCTTGGACCCTGTGCCCGATACCGGTGGGATACTGTATTTTATATTTTTATATACTCGTATTTTATTTCTGAAATATTTAAAAATGTAACTAATATGTTTATGTAAGTGAAATAAAGGAAATAATATTAATCAATTCAGACTCATTTTACGACTACATTCATTTGTGTTAATACAATTGCGAGCTTACAAACTAGTGTTAGTAACAAATTGGACGATCACACAAACAGTAAGTGGCAGGTCCGGGTGGACTCCCCGATGATGCTGCCAAATCACTATACGACTGCGTGCAGCCGTATCCAGCGAGCTAACATCGTAGAGTCTTACAGGTCTGTCAGCGTGCGTAATATGGTGTTGGGAATGGTGTTAAAGAGTCTTTAGAAGATCGAAAGACTGACAAGTGTTAACAAGCGCGCCATGTTAAATACAGGTAGGTATTCAGTTCGATGTGTTCCAACAGTCCGATCCCAACATAATTGGGAAAAGGCTACACAAGTAATAATGATTACAACAATCGCAGGATACAGCCCGTCCTCGACAAAAGTGGTTTTGTTGAAATGGAACTCACAAGAGTAGTATGGACATTAAGATATAAGCTGGCATCCAGACATTGATGACCTTTGTACAATAAACGGTAAAAGGTGTAAATGTCAACTATGAAGTGTAAATTACTATGTTTTTTTATATGTAGCTTCATTAGAATTGCACGATGAAGAGGGGTTGTTTTTTTTCCCACTGTTAAACGGATGTACATCCGTAGGGCGTAAGGGTAGTGCCGTTACGGCTTTTCTCTGAAACGGTCACTTTTTGAGTTAGAATGGTTTTAAAATTCTCAGTATAGTTTTATTAACGTGCCTAGGTACAAGCCTTATCAACTGAAGGATTTGGCAAAGGTACTTGTAATTGAGTGTACTTAGGGCATACTAAAAGTTTCTGGATTCTGATAAATAAGACTAGATAGAAGACTTACAATACATTTATTGTTTTTCAATGTATATTCCCTCGCAATTGATGCATTTTTGCATTTGATTTTGCATCTTCCTATGAATAGAAATTAATTTGTGGTAAAACTCTATAGGAAAAGGTTTGAGAGACAGGGATACGCTAGGTAATATCGAAGAGTACGAAAATTTTCACCAGACAACTCGAGTGTTATTGTCAAATGATTAGTTTTCTTCTCACCCATTAACCACCTTCAGCAGTAATATGGAACATGCGACGCCAAACAATAGTTTGTTTACTAAACACAACAAACAATCTAATGTATTTTGACCAGCGAATTGATTATTGACAAACACTTACATTCAGCTTACTGTCAATCAACTAGATATGTGGTCACCATCGTCAGATGATTGACGGCAGAAGCGCATAAAGCTGTTTAGAAATTCGCCTAACTTGCAGATTAACTGGCAGTACAGCAAATTCTTGCATTTTATACCTATTTTTAGCTTTATTTAAATCATTCATTTTTAGGTTTAAGTAATTTATTTACTTGTAAAAAACAAGGTTCATTTAAAATGAGTTTACATTAAGGTGTTATCGCCATAAATTTTCTTTTTTTTTTTTCATTTTGCTGGTCAAGTTGTGTGTTTATTAAAATATGATTGGCGGGCGTAATAACATATATATAAAAGGAGAAACTGACTGACTGACATATCAACGCACAGCCAGAACTACTGAGACTAGAAGCGTGTTTGCAAAAGGTTTTCTTTTATGGCGTAGGCGAGCACTAAGAGAGGATTTTCAAAAATTCACCCACTAAGGGGATCAAACGCGGGTCCCAAGTTTGTATCAAGAAACTTGTTTTCACGCGGGTGAAGCCGCAGGCGGAAGCTAGTAACATATATAATTAAAACCATCATCAGTACAACTCTCTAGCAATTTGTCTTGCCCTATTGTATGACTTTTTCATGAAATAACCATTCAATATGGTAAGACGTATAGGGAAGAATGTGAATTTGCTCTGGCTACTTAAGAGCATTCTCTACATATAATTATTGATTAACTTAATAGAGTTTACATGTTTGTGAGCGTCCCCACGATACGGGAGTAATTCCTAGTGTGCGGCAACGTTTTTTACCAAACTGCTCACAATCTTTGATAACCCTCCAGGCAGGTTTCTCCTTAGCTTAATGTTGATGATATATCTCAGGTTATGATGGTCGTTCATTTTGTGCAACCATGTCATTACACGAGGTATATTTTCATACAATCACTCTTACATGATTATGACGTTATTACTCATCTTTCTCTTAATATTTTGGAAACACAGATAGACATATCTTGTGGATATTATCTAGGTTTTTATACAGATCATATCCTAAAATTGTGTTAGTCTAATCCAGTAAAAACCTCTGAAAATCTGCTATTTTGCTTGAACTTTAGGCCTTCATTATATATTCATAAATTAAAACTATAAAGAAAATACAAATAGTAACCTTGCACATTTAATAAAAATTCAGATTTTTATTTCCAAAAACTTAATTAAACTAAACTATTTTAAAAAACCACATATTTTCTGGAACAAGTGCTTTAAAATATTCGAGAGAATGGCGGAATTACCGAATGCCAACAGAGTTTTCAGGCGTTACTTCTCTTTTTTAGCATCAAACATTGCGTTGGATTGCGTTACCTATTAAACCATGCTTACGTTGACGATTGACGAGTGGGGAAAATCCCTCTTAAAGGTGTATTTTGAAAGGACTTATTACAGTTGTTATGATTTTAAAAGTATCTTATCTTATCTTGTTGTAAGGCTGGCCCTGGGCCAGAGCACTTCGACCCTTCTGAATTTTTGTGCTATATTCCTGTCTACTGAACCTCTAGTCCTTCATGAGTCCCAGTATGGCCTTGATGGGGCTGAGCCTTTAGTCCACTGTTCTTGGGAATGGTTGGCCCAGATACCCTAGTCTTGTGGAGCCTAGTGCTGCACAGTCACACAGCAAGTGTAACATAGTCTCCTGTGCATCTTCACAGATCCTGCAAGTCGCGTTGCTTCCTAGTCCCATGTTGTGGAGCTTTTTTTTGGTGGCATAGTGCCCCGTGAAGACTCCTGTGATTGTTCGGAGCTGTGATCTGCTGTACCTCCATAATTTTTGGGTCTAGGCCTTATCTATGTCATTAAGATATAGCTTTGCATGCTTCTGGCCTCTTGTGTTGCGCCAGTGTGTGCTATGTATCTCTAACGCAGCCCGTTTCAATGCTTCGTTGATGACCCTTGGTAAGAGTCTTATGAAGGGTTCCGGTCCGTATGAGGGTGTCTCGGATCCTTTCCTTGCCCGAGTATCGGCTTTTTCGTTGCCTTTTACTCCTGTATGACCTGGCACCCAGATCAGTCTGATCTTGTTGCGCCTTCCTATCCGGTTTAGTATTTTAATACAGTTTAGTACCAGCCCAGAATCTACTCTATTTTAAAAATAAGTTCAATTTCGTGTAGTTTCTTATAAAATTACGATGATTGTAGTAAGTAGCTTCAAATTGTCATAACATACCCTTACAGGAGATGATCTAATGTAAAATTCCTAAAAGGGTAATGTTGCACCAACCGATATGTCCTTTTAGTGAGTTTAATTTAGAGTGTATTTTGCCTGATAGAACCTGTTCTACTAGGATGCATGTTGTGTGTGCATGTATAAAGTTGTCTTTGGTTATATTTGTGTTTCATCGTAAATAGTTCTGTTATTTGTACTTACTTACCTCGTTAATATGTTAGTCAAAAGCGCTACTGTTGACTGGGGTATGGGGGTTTGATTTCTGGGTCGGTCAATGTGTGATTGGGTTTTTCTATCTAGAATTTTCCAGTAGCTCCTCGGAGTCATATCCTCGGCAATAAGCTCACTCTTTATTCTTCTTCTGATGGTAAACTCGTTAAACTGTTTGGGCCCAGTAGGTGGCTACGTTAATAGCAGCATCGGTGGCACTCATCAAATCCTCCAAAGTGCAGGTGTATGGGCACTTGCGGCTCATGTTTTGGGCAGGATGGTAAACTCAGTTCTCTTCAGGACTCACAACTCTTCCTTCAACCCAATGCCTTTCTTAAGAAGCTCCTTTTCCATTCGCCTATCATCAACATCAAGCATGGTTTAAAAGCTTGTTGCTCCATCTAACGTAATCTAACGCGATCAATAAACAAACGCAAAAAAAGAAAGATAACGCCTGAAAACTCTGTTAGCATTCAGTAATTCCGTGATTTACTCGAATATTTTACAAAACTTGTTCCAGGCAATACGTCTTTTTTTTAAACCCTTAAAAGTTTTTGAAAAAAATTGTCGTCATTCAGAATCTTGATTAAATTTGCAAGGCTTCTATTGTTATACTTTTTGGACTTTGTTAAATTTTTGAGTAAATTATGAAGTGTCAGAGGTCTTTACTGGATTAATTTTACACAAATTTACAAATTGATTTCAATAGAAGCCTAGATAATATCCACAAGATACTGTGTTTCCAAAATATCTAATGAAAAATGTGTAATAACGTCATAATCGCGTAAGAGCGGTTGTATGAAAAACTGTGAAAATGTATATCGAGTTGCATCCCCTTAAGGCCACTTAACAAAAATAACTCAAACTCTTTATTAAATAAGACTTAGGCATAACTGACGAAATGTTTGCCTAACCCTGTAGCAGAGGGCAACGGGAACGTTTGCCTAACCCTTTAGGAGAGGGCAACGGGAATGTTTGCCTAACCCTTTAGGCGAGAGCAACGGGAGTGTTTCCCTAACCCTTCAGGAGAGGGTAACGGGAGTGTTTCCCTAACCCTTTAGGAGAGGGCAACGGGAATGTTTGCCTAACCGTTTAGGAGAGGGCAACGGTAATATTTGCTTAACTCTTTAGGAGAGGGCAACGGGAATGTTTGCCTAACCCTTTAGGAGAGGGCAACGGGAATGTTTGCCTAACCCTTTAGGAGAGGGAAACGGGAATGTTCAAAACAGTCACCGCAACCCTGGAACGCAAAGGGCGACTGATTGAACACGAGTTTTAGTTAGTAAACAGTGTTTGACCCTTTTTCTCGCCCCCAACCAGAGCGGAAAAAGTTATTGGATGATATCCGACCAGCAAAAAACATGTTTCTGGAAATGTGAGGTATGATATTATTATGGTACTTGTAGATTTCTCAGAGCTAAGTAAAATATCCTTTTCATAATTCGTACTAATACTTTTGAGACTACTGCCTATCCTACTTTATTTAGAAACCATTCATTAAACCACATGAATCACAGTTTCGCAATGGATCACACCGCATTCCGTTATTAGGACACCATTGTTTTAATCGCCGAGGTTTTAGACACCATAAACCTAACTGTTTTTCACAATACATGGCCGAAATCAGGTTCTGTTTGGAAATGTGGAACAATGTTCTATAAGAGCATGAAACGGTGGGTAATTAAGCGTTATCTTGTTATAATAGGAGAACTAAGAAGTTTGTTTTTTAGGAAAGTATGTGTATTTACTAACAAAATGTTGTATTACGTTATTAAGTTAGTTTATAAGGTACTAGCTTTTATGTCACCCCTCTTTTGAGGGGTTGGGGAAAGACTCCCCAAAAAAAAAATTATGCACGATTTTTTTGTTAGTCACAAATAGTCCGCATACCAATTTTTAGCTTTCTACCTTGAAAATTGCGGAATGCTTCATACAAACTTCCACCGTCCATTTTAGGGGACTGGAGGGGTTAGAAAGAGACAAAAAGTAGCCTATGTCACTCTCCATCCCTTCAACTATCTCCAATTAAAAAATCACGTCAATTCGTCGCTCCGTTTTGCCGTTGAAGACGGACAAACAAACAGACACATACACTTTCACTTTTTTAATATTAGTATGGATATAACTATAAGCCAAGGTGCCTGATAATAATTGACTTATTATGTATTTACTTACATATCTCAGGACCCTGGGGTGACAACTCGCAGGGACCCTTGGACAGTTTCATGGAACATGGTACCAACCGACGATTATCCCTGTTCACGTTATGCTAGTGCATCCAAGGACAACCCACGGTTGGTGGAAAACTATTGTCACTTATAGAAAACAAAGATAAAGAGGTCTATGGTTTTCTGGACTGGTTACGAAGAACTATGTTAAGACTGGCCCCTCCCTGAACTGTTATGAATATAAATAGATTGAAAAGGGTGCTAGCACGAAATTACATATTATTGTTAATAGTATATTTCCAAGTTCTCATATCTTGATCAAATCGAAAATGAAAAGACTATGCAGATTAGTATCTCAGATGGTATTTTGAGGAAAAAAACAACGACAGTCGCTGCAGTTTTTGTAATTATTTTCAACTGCTCATCATCACTTCACCTGTCTATTGAACAACGCGCATTCATAATTACGCTAACAGTGGATTTTATTTAATTTTACAAAACGTAATGATTTATTGCACTTTCGTAAAGTATACTGTTTTTCGTGAAATCATACGCCAAATAGTTTTATTTTCAAGTAATATACTGAAGCTACTAATTATGTCCATTGGAGCTATTTACGTAAAAATTGGGCATGTGCGAAGCGGACTCGCGCACTGAGGGTTTTATACAAACTATTTAGTTCAAGTCTCAAAGATTTTTCCGATTTGCTGAAAAAGTTTTTATTTTAATGACGTAACAACAAGTTTACTGTTTGGAATAAATCAGAATTTATTCCTAAATCTGTGCTATGAGACCTTGCTTTATGTCAAATTTCAGAATTCTAGGTCAACGGGAAGTACCCTATAAATTTTGATTCCCTTGAGAGTGTCAAAATATACGTTTTTAGCGACATAAAAAGCCGTACCTTTTTTTCGTTAACTAACTGATGTTTGATTTTTCACAGCTTCAGGGGACCGCAGACTTGAGTAGGTACAGTTTCAACTTGATACCTCCACGCGTTCCCGAGATAAAGGGTCTTGACAGACAGACAGACTGATATACAGACAGTCACACGGACAACATAGTGATCCTATAAGGGTTCCGTTTTTTACTTTTGAGGTATGGAACCCAATAAATTGGGAAATTTTTAATCAAGCATGTTGTGGCCAGAGATTTTGAATTAATCACTTCTTTATGTGACCGACCATTTCATGAAATGGTTGCTTTACAAGATGTAGTCAGCTAAACTGGCCAGATCGTTTAAGCGTAAAAATTTGATGTTATGTCAATCCACGTTGACCATAATAATAAGAGGTTTTAATAAATTAGAAACACATTTCTGGCTCTTGTAAGAACAAACCAAAGATTTATAGTCATTAGAATAAACAGAAGTTTAAAAATTAAAATAAAGCTATATACGAGGCAATGCGAATGCAATTAAAATCGTATAAATGTCGTTGGCTCAACTGTACAAATACTTTATTGTACGCTTATAAATAATAATAACCGCCATGTTACTTCACAAAAACAAAGCGAAATTCAGCACTTCTACCCTAGGACTAGTATACACCTAGGTAGTGAATTTTTTTTCTTCTTACTTTTGCGTACCGGTCTGTAGTATTTCCTTATAAATGCACGTGGGATCTGGTGTAAGGTTATCCGTAGTAAATAAGACTAAATAACAATAAATCAACGTGCGAAATTTAAGTTTTTATACTCAGGACAAGATCACATCTTTAAAAACATTTATGATCGCGGCTAATGATTATTATTATGTACCATACTTAGTTTCAAAATGTATTACGAATTGCAGCATGTAATGAGACGTGTGATATTTAAGAGATTGTTTTTGATTGGTCAGCGCAATACCGTGTGATTTAGCACTACTCACTACTTGCAACATTATGCGTAAGATTTTCCTTACCAAATGTCAAAAGTAGTGATTGTGACATAGTATTGAACAATGAAAAACTAGAATTTGTCGATGAAACGGTTTTCCTAGGGATTACGCTTGACTCAAGGCTACAATGGGGTCCTCATTTAATATCTCTTGCAGGACGGCTTAGCGCAGCTGCATATGCTGTTAGAAAAATCCGCCAATTTACGGATGTTGATACCGCTAGACTAGTCTATTTTAGTTATTTTCATAGTATCATGTCATACGGTATCTTACTATGGGGACGGGCTGCAGACATCGACTCAATCTTTATACTACTGAAAAGAGCCATCAGAACTATTTACAATCTCCGCCGGTGCGATACTCTAAGGGAACTGTTTAGGGTTATTTATGAAAACATAATGTATGTTACAAAAAAATCTTCATGTTTTTAGCAAAGGAGGCGATAGACATAATTATGTTACAAGAAATAGGGACCAATTAGTTCAACCAGGTTTTAGACTGGCTAAAGTGACCTTTTCTTTCATGGGGTTTTTTTTTTAAGGTGGGAAAATCATCTAATGACAAATCCGGCTCTTGGGTGGAGCGAGAGATAGTGTCAGACTTTTACTGACTAAAAACCCACACCTGTTCCCTCTTTGCCTTCATCCCGGGGCCCCGGGCTTCACTTTCACACTACCCGTGGTTCTTTCATGGGGTAGGTACTGTTTGAAATGTTATAATAAAATACCTCCCCAAATATTAGAACTCAGTGAAACGAAATTTAAATCTTATATTAAACGCACACTGTTTAGGCAAGCATAAAAGTTGGAGGATTAGATTCAAGATAAAGATATTTGGCTCAATGCTGGTCCAGCTCCACTACCACTGGGGTGTACAAATTGATTAGTTTAGAAATTATTATTATTTTTAAAAAACTTTTTTTTTTATTGGAAAATATTATAAGTAGGTATTGTATAATGTAGAATCATTTTTTCAAAGTTTGTAAATGTGAGTATCATGGAGCTATTTTATGGTTACTATAATTATTGGACTTGTTTATTTACATTTAAAAATACTAACTATAATTACAATAAAATAAAATAAATAATAATAAAAACCCTAATCTAATTACAAAAAACAAACTGTTGAAACTCTCGGTCCGTGGGGTGCTCACAAGTTGTATAAAGATCTGTCAAAACGTCTAGTTGACACTTCGCGTGACCCAAGGGCTGGCTTTTACCTCGGACAGAGGATAAGCATTGCCATACAGCGTGGCATGCCGCCAGTCTTTTGGGCACATTACCAGTCGACAGCGATGTGGAAAAGTTTTTTGACGCCATATTTTAGTTTTGGACTTGTTTGACATAAATGAGCATGGAAGTTGAGAGTTTGTCATGCTCACTCAAATGTCTCACTGATGGTGGCGCGTGTGTTGGATAGGATCATTCTGTTCCCTTCAAAATGGTTGCATTGAGTGGTGGTGATATTCGCGTCATGTCCGTGAACGGATGCTGTCAGTTGAGACTAGTCATCTCTTATGTTCACTTTACTTTACTTTTTTATGTTCACTTTATTTACATTGTTCTCACATGATAGCAACAAGAAACATGTAACAGAGATATTTGTAATTACATAACATGATCGAAAAGAGTGACCACGGAGTTTCTTGCACATTCTTCTCCATAGAGATCTACGCTTTGAAATGTGCAAGTAGCATATTTTTTTCTGACTGACTGACTTCTTGACATTTCAAAAGTGCCTGTAAATGGTTTATCTATATATATAAAAGGAGAAACTTACTGACTGACATATCAACGCACAGCCGAAACTACTGGGACTAAGAGTATAAAATTTTGCACAAGGGTTCCTTTAATGACGTAGGCGAGCACTAAGACAGGATTTTCGAAAATTCATCCCCTAAAGGTATGAAACGGGTGTCCAAAGTTTGAATGGAGAAACCTACTTTTACGCGAACAAAGCCGATGGCAGAAGCTAGTTTGAAATAAAATGCTTTGAATCTCGAACCTTCATAATCTTAAGCGAAGAATTTTGGATGCAATTGCCCGCAACCGCTGCTATGCCTTTATAAAAGACTAATTATCTTCATGGTTTTAACAAATTAATGAAAACTGTTAAAAAAGGTCTATTGCGTTAGCTACGAGTATATAGCTAAGTTACGTACGTAAGGCGATAGACTATTCACTAGTGCATCTTGAAAAAAATGTTGTTTGTTGGGTAAGTTACTGGGCGAGTGGCTAGGCGAGTTACTAGGGTCGCAGGTCGTCGTACTGAATGTTACGTCAATTAAGTAACAGCTGTCTCGAACCTGTTGCGAAGTTTTTTTTAGGGCTATTTTTTCCATACATACAAGATAATTGTTTTTAAAAGCTACGGTTGGAATACTAAAGTGTTTTAACATTTAAAGGGTTTAATCGAAAAAGTTTTTCATTCAAACCTAAGTGTACAAAAATACGTTTTTGTATTCCTTAGAAAGTTTTCTGTGCAAAATAGTACCTATTTCTCCTCGAGGGACCAGACATGGTAATAAAATATAACATTTCTAATCGAAATGTTATTGGTAAACCAAAAAAAAGAACAGAAAACCAAATGGGTGTCATTTTGAAAAACAAATCTGTGTTAGGCTCCTAAAGTTCAGCTTGTAAAATATTCTATGCACAGATATGTCTGTGGGTTTTAGCACTAAAACTTATTGTTATTCATTCTCTCCCTTGTAGAACTGGTTAGAAAGGAAAGGCCTGGGAGAAAATGGTTAAATTATGCGATTTAAAATACATAGGTACTTGAAATGTTATGTACCTACTTAACTTTGTCTAATTATACCATCCAACCGTAGGCAAGAAGGATTGAATCTTCTTATCGTGTCGATGGACACAATTACATATTTTTCTGACTAGTATTAGGCAACCCGTACGGTTCTGTTATTGGCCTCATATAAATCCTGAAAAGTGCAGGACGTGCAGCATAGCAGGCGACGCACGTCCTGTGTGTCAATGTAGCATAGGTACGAGTATATCATACCTATGCATATTTTGACAGTGGCACAGAATAGATAATAGTACAAGTACAGAAATTTCACTTTACGAAAGAAAACATGCGAATATAAACCTACTAACAACGTTAATAATGTTCATAAAACATTGCACAGCACGGACGTGACCGTAGCGCTCGTAACGGCTCAAAATGCACCTTAAGTTCACGTAATGGGAGTCTCTTTTATTTTGCCCGTTATGCGCCTTTGAACAGGCCGGTCTTGTTATAAGGTTATTAGGACATGTGTGATTTTGAAAAATGTGAAATAGGTAGTTACGTTTTATTACATAAAATAAAGTCAGAATTTTTTTAAATTATATGGTATATAGGTACCTAATTGATTTCTACCTATTTACTTATATCCATACTTTAAAACCACAGTTTAAAATATATTTTTTTAAAAGTCATCTCATAGAAGTGTCAAGAGATTGTTTACATTTAGTTAGGTATCTAAACATATGAAATAAGTAATTAAAATGAAGTGTATATAACTTTGTTGGTATTGCATGTGCGTTAGCTTCGCGTTCATATGTAACTTTTAAAAGGTAGGTCGTTTAAGACGTTATTATACATAATAATTAATATTTTACAACACACTTGCTCAGAAAGTGACTCTTATTGCACTGCACTTAGGTATATAATGGCACTCGTTACCAACCTGTGACATTTAGATTACCATTATGCACTAGTGCTATAATGTAGTTAAAACCTTTTTGTTCAACCTCTTTATTCGCAAAACAAATTTTGAATTCCAATTAAATTCCCGTTCAATAGTACCTATATAAATTAGTGTCTTACTAACTTATAATATTTCATCCAATTTACAAGTTAAAATGGACAAATTTATCTTGTACAAATGTACGATTTATTTAATAAAAAAACATTTAGTAAATAAATTGTACCTTAATTTTTTTTTTTGTAGTCTTTGGCCGCCATTTTCAGATGCGCGCGGATTTTGGCGTGTTTTTTTTATTCCAGTTAAGTTCAGTGGCTGTATTACTTAATTAAATAAATAATACAAAATCATTAAAATGTTACATCCGTATACTATTGACAGTACGAAAGACATTATCGTAAAACTTTTCACGCAAGAAAACATAAACGGTGCATAAACGTAAGACTAGGCAGTATGATCAAAATACCTTAGCCTTCCTCTAAGGATAAATAAAATAAATGATGCCCGCGTTATGAAAACAGATTTTTACCGCCATGTCACAGAAAATGTTACTATTTTTACTGTTGTTTTCTTCACAAGTGTATTGTAAAACGTCGTATGACACACGTGAGTAATTAATGATTACCGTTCTTGGCTCTCTTAAGACCCTCGCCCGGCTCGGGTCTAAATACCGCCTCGACGGTAATCACTAACATTACACACTTATATCATAATGTACTATTGTAAGATATAATTCCAGTATATGTTGATCTTGCATTAGTAAGGTCGCACAGGTCACTAGTACTGGGAGGTCTACTTATGATGAATGATCTTTAAGGTCATTGACTCGTTTACGTGAAAAATTTCGCAAATACTTGAAACAAAAACTCGATAGAATATTCGATAAATAATTCGAAAATAATTTTTGTTAGCGGGTCAAGCGGTAAATAGAACACGCGTTTGTCACTACCGAATTTAGCATTGCAAGTGAGGCTGCGCAGCATAGGTATATTTCTATACCTATAGTTAGAAGTGCGCCAGGCCTGACGGTGGCCGATAAGCTCCGTTCAATGCATGGCACGCGACGGTGTTGGTCGGTGATCGAATTATCTAATGGGCATCGTCTCATACGTACCAATAAAGATACCACCTGCTTCCTACTTACAGCCTAGTAGGTACGAGGGTGGATTGAAAAGTTCGCGGCCTCAGCAAGAAAACAATATAAAATATAAGCAAAAGTGATTTTATTTTTCCACGTTATCTCCACTTAACTCTATGCACTTCTTCCATCTGGTTTCCAACGCCTGTATGCCGGTCATAAAAAAAGTTTCTTCAAGGCTTTCAAAAAAGTCACCCACCGCAGTTTCGACCTCCTCATTTGATGATTTTTTTTTACCTCCAAGGTGTTTTTTTAGGTTTGGGAATAAATGAAAGGTGCCAAATCAGGGGAATAGGCGGGATGGGGCAGTAATTCAAAGCCACAATCACGAATTTGAGCCATAGATTCAACAGACATGTGAACGCATGCATTATCCTGATGGAGACAGTCGCGAGAAATCATGAGGCGTATTCGTTTTTGTTCGACTGAAAGCAATCTGGGTACCACACAGAAACCTTAGAAAATCCAAGTTCATTGACTATGATGTTTTCTGTTCGAGATACCAATAGTGTCTGCAATCTCCCTGATGGTCAGTCTCCGATCTGTCAATATCAGATCACAGATTTTCCCGATGTTTTCTTCAGTCGTAGACGTCATAGGCCGGCCAGAGCGAGGGTCATCTTCAATACTCTCTCGTCCGCGTTTAAATTCAGCAACCCACTTTTTCACAGTCGTATACAACGGAGCAGATTCCCTCAACGTTGTTGACATATCTTCGTGAATCTCTTTTGGAGTTAGTTTTTTTTAAAAACTAACTCCAAAAGAGAGAAGAAGAATTATGAAGAGAAGAAGAATTTTGTGAGCCTTTGTGCAGCGTTTCTTTAAAAACGCTGCACAAAGGCTCACAAAATTCAAATACAGTCTACTTCAACTTCAACTTCAACTCTTCATTATGGCATTTGCGGAAAAGACACCACAATTTTGCCAATAACACGTGCAAACTGTTAATAGACTATCAAACGCCGGAGAGTATTTAGCGCGAATGAACAGTAAAATAAATATATATCTATAAACTATTAAAGTTCAAAATACAAGAATTTCTTCGCAGACTGACATTATGACCAGACCACAGACTATGACTATGGTACATGACTGAAACTCGTAAAAGTGAAACAAAGAGAGAAAAAAGAAAAGAAAAAAAGAAAGTGGTTACAATTTAATTTTATTAATTTCAATAAATTTGCATAGTTTAAATATAAAACGAGTAAACACAAAAGAAAGAAGACATTTGACCGAGGTTGGACGAGGAATATGAGCAGGGATGATTTCATGAAAGGAGAAGCGCAATTTAGGACAGGAGAAAAATAAATGGTCCACGTTTCCTTCATCCAAACCGCATTCATAAAGAGAGTTATCCTTAATCCTAAGCTTGGCCAAGAAATGAGGAGAACAACAATGATTTAAACGTAAACGACAAATAGTTGAGGTAGTGTTTTTTTTTTCAATTGATACTTAAAAAACCAAGGTTTGTGGGGAATCTCGGGTTGTATATCTCCATAAAATTTACCCTTTATAGACTTAGAGATTTGCCATGCCTTGGACCAAGATTTAAACAAAGTTAGAGGAAGAGTAGTACAAACGTCATGGGAAAAAATCTCAGAGTGGGCAAGAGAGCCAGTGAGAACAGCATTTTTGGCGCATGAATCAGCTGACTCATTACCAAGAATACCAACATGACCGGGAATCCAAGCTATGACAACATTAATACCAAGTTCATGACATTGAAATAGCAAGTCTCTAATTTTTAAAATTATAGGGAATCTTGACTTAGATCTGAAAGGATTAAATAAAATGGCTTGAAGGCAACTTTTTGAATCAGAGAAAATTATGGAGTTATTCAACTTATGAGACAAAACAAATGAAATGGCTTCGAAAATAGCAATTGATTCACCTGTAAAAACGGATGTAACAGTGCCCTCCCACTTATAATTTAAAATAATTTTTGTATGAGGAATCCAAACAGCAACTCCTACAGGGCTATCATCGGAGACTTTGGAAGCATTAGTGAATATAGTATTCCAATTATTATAATTCAAGGAAACTTTTTGGACAAACATCTTATGCGGTTCTAGGGTATTTTTGTGAATTCCAAAGTCCAAAATGATCTCCGGATGGAATACCAGGGCGTTATAAGGCACCGAGTATAGATACAAAATAGGGTTTTGAAAAAGTGGGCTAGAAAGGCGAGTGAATTGAAGGTAGGCACGAAGAAGACAAGGAGGTTCAATATTAGAACGACGACTACAAGAGTCAAAGATGGATGATAATTGATCCAGCTTACCAAGAAGGGGATGCTCAGAATTTTGCACAAGTTTAAAAATAAATCTATTTGCCAGAAATTGTCTTCGAATCGAGAGGGGAGGTTCCACACACTCAACTTGCATGGCATTAATTGGTGACGACTTCATCGCCGTAAACACTGATTGGATTTTATCGAGTTTTTGAAGGCCATATTTGTTACAAGGATCTAATAGGAACATACCATAATCAAAATGACTACGAACTATAGCATTGTAGATCAATTTTTGAGTATATGGGTGAGCACCCCACCAAACACCAGAAAGAGAGCGAAGAACATTAACGTTTCTTTCGCATTTTTGCGCAACAAAGTCTGTGTGAGCAATACCTGATTATTTTGAATCTAACCAAACTCCTAAAAATTTAACATTGTTCACCTGAGAGATATTTTCATCGTTAACTTTAATATCAACAGGAGGAACAAACTTTTTTTTTTGTAAACACTACAGAGCTCTTAGAGGCTGATAAGGACAAACCGTGTTGTAGAAGCCAATCAGATAAATATCCAAGGGCAGAATTTAGACGGTTACTAGCCTCATCTAGAGATTTTCCAGAAAAGTATAAAGCTGAATCATCAGCATACTGCAATATTTGACAAAATGAATCAGTAAAAAAATGTAAATCATAAGTATAAAGACTGAATAGGAGAGGACTCAAAACTGAACCTTGTGGTAAGCCTTTCCAGATAGTCTTAGGGGGAAGAGAGGAGTCTTGTGATTTAATAGAGATGGTTCTCTCCATCAAGAAATTACATATAAAACGGACCAATTTTATAGGAAGATTCAACTGATGCACAAGCTTATCCTTGAGCACCGGGAGTAAAACATTATCATATGCTGAGGCAATATCCAAAAAAGCTCCTACTAAAAATTGCTTACTTATCAAAGACGAATATCAGAAATTAATAAACTAAGACTAGCCATTGTGCTCATACCTTTACGGAACCTAAACTGGGATGAGGGCAACAAGTTCCTATTTTCCACAAACCACTCAAGTCGATGCTTCATCATATGTTCTGCAACCTTGCACAAAACAGATGACAAAGCAATAGGCCTGTAGCTATTTGGGTCTGACGGGTTTTTGTTAGGTTTAATGACCAGAATTATTATTTGGTGTTTCCACGGTTGAGGAACCGAACCGTACTCAAAAAAGTTATTAACGAGATCCAGGTAATATTGCTTTGTACTTCTTGAGGCATTTTTCAAGAATGAGTAAGGGATCCCATCTGCACCAGAGGAATCAACAAGACCGTCAAGTGCCATTCGAAATTCAGAAAAAGAGAATGGGGCATCAAAATCATTTTCAGAAGTAAGAAAAGTCGGTGAAGAGGGAAAAGAGTTCAAATTTGGAACTGAAGGGGGAGCCAGTTTATCCGAAAAAGATTCGATCCAGGAAGAAGGATCGTTAGCGGAAATATCAAAAGAATTACAGGAGCCTCTGAATCTTTTGATTTGCTTCCATACTAGGGAAGAAGCGGAGCAGGGAGACAAGCTTTGACAGCAGCGAAGCCAACCATCTTTTTTCTTTTTGGAAAGAGGTCTTTTAGCAATGGCCGCTTTTCTTTGATACACTAAAAAATTTTGAAGTGTCATTGAATTTGAATAATTAACCTCTGCTATTTTCCTTTCCTTGACAGCTGAAGTACATTCTGAATCCCACCAAGGAGATGAGACTTTGAATATGTAGGGTTTTTTAAAAGGAAAATTGACATCAGCACTAGAGATAATGGAGTCTACAAATTTGGAATAGCAATCAACAAGGTTGTTTCTGTCGGGAAGGGGAAGAGATAGAGAGACTTACTTTCAAGAGAATCTGAGTAAGAAGACCTGTTTGCATCATTTAATCTATATTTAAGAGAAGGATTAAAATTGCGCATTGGTACTACTCTATCAGAGATAGAGACAATAATGGGAAAGTGATCACTACCATAACAATGAGGCAAGATACTCCAGGAAAGGATGGAAGCAAGAGAAGCAGAGCAGGCTGTTATATCCACAGCTGAGTTAGGGTTTTGAGAAGGGCGAACTCTCCTAGTGGGAGAACCGTTGTTAATAATACACAGATTAACTTCGTCAAAAATTTCAAGGAGAGCCCGACCAAAGTAATCATCATGGCTCGAGCCCCATGAGCGATGATGAGCATTTAAATCACCCATAAAAATTATTGGAGAGGGAACTGAGGAAAATATACATAAAATGTCTGGAATTAAACTAGAATGAGGATGAGGGATGTATGCAGAGAGGAAAGTAATATTAAAAGCCCTAACAGCAACGATATTAATGTCAGGAGAAGTAGGGGGAAGAGATATAAGAGATAAAGGAAGGGAGCGCCTAACAAGAAGGGCACTACCTGCGTACCCATCAGCCCTATCATTTCGAAGACAGGAGTAACCTGAGACCCGAAAGTGAGAACCAGGCACCAACCAAGTTTCCGAAACGGCAATGACTGATGGGTGAAATTTATTTATCTATATATATAAAAGAAAGTCGTGTTAGTTACACCACTTATAACTCAAGAACGGCTGAACCGATTTGGCTGAAAATTGGTGGGGAGGTAGCTTAGAACCAGGAGACGGACATAGGGTACTTTTTTTTTTTACTTTTTTTTTTTTTTTAGGGTAGATTAGGGTAGAGTAGGGTAGAGTAGGGTAGAGTAGGGTAGAGTAGGGTAGAGTAGGGTAGAGTAGGGTAGAGTAGGGTAGAGTAGGGTAGAGTAGGGTAGAGTAGGGTAGAGTAGGGTAGAGTAGGGTTGAGTAGGGTAGAGTAGGGTAGAGTAGGGTAGAGTAGGGTAGAGTAGGGTAGAGTAGGGTAGAGTAGGGTAGAGTAGGGTAGAGTAGGGTAGAGTAGGGTAGAGTAGGGTAGAGTAGGGTAGAGTAGGGTAGAGTAGGGTAGAGTAGGGTAGAGTAGGGTAGAGTAGGGTAGAGTAGGGTAGAGTAGGGTAGAGTAGGGTAGAGTAGGGTAGAGTAGGGTAGAGTAGGGTAGAGTAGGGTAGAGTAGGGTAGAGTAGGGTAGAGTAGGGTAGAGTATGGTAGAGTAGGGTAATTTTTTTTTTTTACTAAGTCCCGCTTTTGGGCAGAACAACGTCTGCCGGGACCGCTAGTTAAGAATAAAAGTTCAGGCTTCTTCGGCCGAATGCTTTGAATGTTCCACTGGAGTGTGGAGACTGGATCCATAATTATTATTAAAGAGAAGCAAAGAGAGTTTCTGGGTAACGTGGGGTAGTAAAGAGAAATTATCACGGGAAACTAAACTAATAATTAGAGACAAAAGTATTTCTAAGAGGCTATCCTCTTGAGGGGACTTTGGGGATGAAGAATTTTGAGAAAGAAGAGAGAAGCCATTGGGAAAGGATGAAGGATCTTCAGCAACGATAGACCTGTGGGCAGTTTTATCATAAGACTTGCCTAGAGGAGCTCTAGGCTTAGGGGAGGAAAACACCTTTTTTTTTATAAGAGGTAGGAGGAGAAAGTCTAGTAGATTGGGAAGAAGAGTAAGAAGACTGGGTTGGTAAATTTTGGGTCACTTCGGAATATAATTTTTTTACAGTAGGAAAGGATCGAGAAGCCTCTTCGTATGAAAGATTTTCCTGAGACATTAATATCTTAATTGATTTTTGTCTACCTTGCTCGGGACAGCTACCGTAAAAGGCAAAGTGACGGCCCAAGCAATGGATGCAAGTGGCCTTGGCCTCTACTACGTCACAACTGTCACCAGTGTGAGGTTGTGAGCACCTAAAGCACCTTGCCTTGGACCGACACTGTGCCTTAACGTGCCCAAAACGGCAGCAATTTTGACACTGTATAGTGGGGTACTGATATACCTCCACTGGTAGAGATGTATGAAATAGAAAAACCCTTTGAGGAAGAACCTGTCCCTTGAAAGTAACCACTATTGTCTGAGTAGGAATCCAGGAGGTCTTGCCCTCCTGTTTATTTTTCCGGTTTAACCTGCGTGCTTTTAGAACAACTCCACACCCATCAGAAAGAATAATTGAATCAACAAATTCGTCCATAGACATATCGACCGGCACTTGACGGACGATACCCATTTTGGTAATATTAAAAGATGGAATAAAAACTGAATATTTTGAATTCAAAACCGGGTTGGAAAGAAACTTGTTGGCCGCCTCACCAGAGGTGAATTCGACAGAGATTTTATTTCTGCCCACTTTTTTAATGCGATCCCTATAAATATTTTTGATATTATTTTTAATTAAAAACTGCCCAAACTTTATTGGACGAATCGATGTCCCAGCCGAAGGATCCGGTTCGGATCGGGAAACGTGGACTATAAAGGGACCTTTTTTTTGCTCACTATACGATTTTATGCCATCTTTTAGAGAAGGGTGAATATATAGAGTTTGAATGGCTGCAACAGCCATATCCTTATCAATAATTGTTTTTTTTTAAACAATCTCAATCGTTTCAGAGTCTATAATATGGCGTCGCTTACCAACCGCCGAGTTTGAACTTGAATATGCTACAGCGTCAGGAGGGTCAGGGGGAGCTGGAGGGGGAGGAGGAAGGTCCATGCCTATTAAAAAAACCAAAAAAAAGAGAAAAACACTGAAACTGCGAAGAAATATAAAATTTCTAACTGTTATTTTGTTAAATAAGTAGATTTGGAAAAAATAATCTCTCCAGCACGACTGACAGCTATCAAATCCCAAATACAGTCTAATTTAAATACAGTTAATGCTATTGCAATAGAATTTTACAATTTGACAACCAGAGAGTAAACTAATCGAATGAGGTCAGTTACATTAAAATAGTTTAAGTATTTATCTGTTATAATACGGCCGGCGTATTTTGGCGAGCCTGAACTTTGCGCAGAAGGCTGCGCACGAACGTTTTTTAGGAACAAAATGGTGGCATGAGGCGACGTGCGCGGGGCGGAGGTCTAGGCTAGAGATTGACTCTATGTAAATACAATCGACCCTTTATTCAATCAAATATCGCAATCGATTTTAATCGATTTGGAATTTATAAAAGGTTGACTGGTAGAGAATGCCTTGTTGCATTAAGTCCGCCTATGTACCACTACTGTACATGAAGTTTAAATAAATAAATAATAAATAAATTTATTTATTTTTGTTTCTATGAGATATTGAACGAAATAGATTTACAAATATAGTGAATGTTGTCGTTAGTAAACGAGATTTCGACTTTAATGAAAAAAAAACTAATAAAACTTTATTTTCTTGGTTGAAAGACACGATTTTGTTAAATATCAGTTATTTATAAACAACTACTAGAATAACGATTGTTTGAGAATATTTTAAACCTCCATAGCAAATTGAATATAGATATATTTTTATAACTTAATTGAAATCGATTTGAAAAAGAAATCGACTAAACAACACCATCAGACGCGCGTATTGGACATCTCTCTTCGGTAACTTCGTAAAGCTTCGTACTTATTCGGCAATGTTCGATACGCAGTAATATGTCTCACTCACACGTTAGCATTGGTGTTATTTTCGTATCCCTGTCTCTGTCTTGAGCACAGGCGGTGACAAAAGTTTTCGTTGGTTGTTATTAATAAATTGTTAAGTTTTTTGTGTAGTATTAGGTTTGTTTCTTTAATTCATAAGTTATTTTTGTAGCTTTCTGTCTCCAAAGTGTTTTAATATTTATTTTATTCGTACTTGGTCCCTGTATTAGTAAATTTTTATTCGTAATTTTGTTTAAAAAAATTAATGTCAATAACAGTTTTTTTTACGAATGTACATGCGCGAAAGTTCGCAGAGCCTATGTTCAGGGCCGCGAACTTTTCAATCTTTGTTGGTAACTCAATGAAAGTGAGTTTCGATGGATTTTGTAAAGAACGATTGCCGTTACTATTATGATGTATACTAAACTAGCTTCTGCCAGTCGCTTTGCCCGCGTGAAACTAGGGTTCTTCATACAAACTTTGGACTCCCGTTTTATCCCCTTAAGAGGTGAATTTTGGAAAAACCTATCTTAGTACTCGCCTACGTCATAAAAGGAAACCTCATGAAAAGTTTCACACTCCTAGTACCCGTAGTTTCGGCTGTGCATTGATATGTCAGTCAGTCAGTTTCTCCTTATAGATATAGATAAATAAAAACTTTTGTCCGTGGCTTCAACGGCTTGAATAAAAAGTATCTCGAAATAACACAAAAGGTGTGAAAACAGCAAAGTAAAATGAAACGATTATTATGTACTGGTGGAAATAAGATTGACACTAGTATATTCAGTACAGAAATAAATACGTCAAAATTTATAGAAGGGTTATTTCGAAGGCAAAAAAACTTGTTATAAGTGAAAACATTTTAAAATCGAGAAATTCAAGTAGAGATATTTGAAAAGTAATAAACAAGAGTACGAATAGAGTTAGAGCTAAGAAAACAGAAATTAGACTAAAAGTAAACAGTCAAATCGTAGATAATCTACAGAAACATTCATGAAAAAGTCATAAAAGATCGCTTAAGTAATCATCAAAATTTAAATAAAGTGATACAAGATAGACAATTTGGATACCAGAAGAATGTTGGCACATGAGATGCTATTTATACGTAAATAAATGATGTAGTTGACAAAATTAATCGTAAAATGAAGGCAGCTGGTATTTTTCCAGACTTAAGCTCTGCTTTTGATACCATTGACTTAGAACTACTCATCACAAAGCTTGAGCACTATATGTAAAAGAGGTAAAGCTTTACAACTCTTCTCTTCATATTTGAAAAATAGTCGAAGTGGAAATATCGCAATCGAATGGATGTTATGGATGTGACGGAATTATTTCAATATAATATTACCTGACATAAAACTTATAGTTTTTGCGGATGACATATAGGCAATAGTATTAGCAAATGACATTCGAACGCTTAACTATACCGTTAATGAGGCTCTAGCTGTCTTTTACTCCTGGTTTACTAATGTAATATTATTTAAAGCAACTGCACGTAATAAAGATAGTATGGATATTGAACTAAATAGTGTGTGTAGTGAAAATTGAGCTTGTCAGTAAAGTAAAGTTTCTGGGAGTATATATACAAGATTTATTAAATGGGAGAAAAGAATTAGACATCAGCGTGCTATGCTTTAAGAATTCTTAAGAATGAATTTAGTTTGGGAGTTCTAAAATTGATATACTACGCGTTCATAGAGTCAAAATTGCGGTACAGCATACAATTTTGGGGTAACAGCTACAATTATAATTTTCAAAGGGTGTTAATTCTTCAGAAAAGAGCAATTAGAAACCATTGTCCGTATTTCCCAAGAAGAAAGCTGCTTTACACATCGGTACTTTTATCCACCTTAAAGAAATACATTTATTACTTTGAAACTGATGAGGACAGACTGGTAAAGGAAAAAACACGTAGAAAGGACTTAGATAGCAAACTAATTCCAACACTTTGTTAAATACAGTACAGATAATTGTAATATTTTTGACATTGTTAATTTTAATTTTTTTCTTTTTGTATGAGTAGTTTTAATAATGGTGTAACTTAAATCTTTTTAACATTACTATTTTTTTACTTATCCTTTTATTGTAATTTAATTCAATTATTATTTATTACTGTTTTGTTCCTAGTTTTTAATTACTTAATATTCGCATACAATTTTAATTGTTCTTTGAATTAATCAATCCATCAATCAATAAAAAGTATCGGCGAGTATTCAACCTTACGTTGTCGAAACCTCTACGGTCCGGACCAAGCGTGTCGCCTCGCCGTTTATGCTGCGTACATCGAAGGATTGGAACAATTTGCCTGCTGCGGTCTTCCCGTCTGATTATAATTTAGATGACTTGAAGGCTAGCTTCCCTCTCCTAGAGAGGAGGCCAGTGGAACAGTGGAAACATTATAAGGCCGACTATGCTATACTATGCTATGAAGGCTAGAGTGAATAGGCTCCTAATAAACTAGTGCGCCTCACCATCAATGATTACATCACTGCTTACCATCAGATCAAATCGCAGTCAAACACAAGTTTAAATCAATTAAAAAAAAACTCAAATTAAATCTCATTAGGATCGGTTCAGCGGCTTAGGTGTGAAGACGTAACAAACAATTACTTTAGCATGTACAGTATAACTAACTACGGATTATTATTTTCAATATTCCAATAATGATTTAGGATTTTTTTTTTAGATAATTGGCTTTTTGACTTACTGGGGCAGAATATGGTGTAAAAGTATCTGAAGTACTAGAAGGACACGGGATAGGACGACTTTAATGTAGGCGAAGCCGGGGGGCAAAGGCTAATTAATGGAAAGTACAGGTTCCCTATTATGATGTTTTCCTTCACCGATGTCAGTGATTAAGTAACTTTTGTTTAAATCTTTGATCAATGTATTTTTATTAAAAAATACATTTGTAAACCATGTCTCATCTGATTTGTGCAGACTGGACAGTCTTGACACTCTTGACCTCGTTGGCATACTTACATCAAGCATTCTCGATACTCGCCCAAATAGGTAACTGGACGAGCTCCAGGCTCTCAAGATGACAGGCCAACCTGCTGCATACTACATATAATAGTAATAGTAGGTTATGAAGGTCTTTTAAATGAGTATGTTTTTTTTATATATATATATATATATATAGTTTTAATTAGTTAAGTGTTTTTTATCAATTCATTGTAGATGTAGATTCAAATACTCTTAATGAATATTTACTTTTAATTATGGAATAAAAATCCCATTGGTTAATGAGTATGTCCAATTTAAAATACAATTTCAATTTTATAATATGAATGTGAGAACACTGTAGACTTCGCGGGTTCATAGATTACAATTTTTATTGTGCTTTGCGTACAATGTTGACCGGTCTACACTGTATTCTCATACTTATTAATATTGTAATATGTATATTATTTTAAAACCAATCTTTTTAGAGTTCCGTACTTAAAAAGGAAAAATCGGAACCTTTGTAGGATTACTTTGTTGTCCATCTGTCGGTCTGTCAAGACCCTTTATTCACTCTAGCTTTGAAGACAGCTAAATTATGTTCAGATTCAGATTCATTTATTCATTGTAAAACATAGGTAGGTACATTACAGGTTCTTATTTAATACATTGAGGACGCTATGTTTTGCCTCTAGGGCGTACAAAGTAATAATAACATAAATTATATATTCGGACGGAGATTTAGGTAATCGTAGGAATATTTCTAACATTCCTATGTTTCAGCCGATGAATATCTTCATTGAAAATAACGCGCGTAGGCATATCAAACTCTACAAAGTTTAACTCGCTAGCTCTTATCATCACGGTACGTTCACTCGGTTCCCACGTAACCGTGGTAAAATGATAACAGACAGATAAACTACTTAGCAATAGAATGACAGTATAGTTTATCAGACGTTGCTTAGATGAAGTGGGCAGACGCCTACGGATTGCGATCGGAAAGTGACTGGATGGATGGCCTCGAATTCCAGCCTGTGACACTTTTAATCTTTTGCGAACTCATTTTTAGGGTTCCGTACCTCAAAAGGAAAAAAAGGAACCCTTATAGGATCACTTAGTTGTCCGTCTGTCTGTTTGTCTGTCTGTCAAGACCCTTTATCTCGGGAACGTGTGGAGGTATAGAACTTAAAACCATATACCACAAAATAGATAGGTATAGAAGTCAATCTCATGTATGTACTTCACTTTCCATGCCTACGCTCGACGGTCGCGCTAGGGTCGGCGCCGCTCCGTCCGAGCGCGCTCGGGTGTGGTGATAAATCTACCTTGTTTAAATAAAAATGAAAAGTTGATCGTTAGTCTCGCTAAAACTCGAGAACGGCTGGACTGATTTGGCTAATTTTGGTCTTGAAATATTTGTGATAGTCCAGGAAAGGTTTAAACGGTGAGAAAATATGGAAAAACTTACGGAAAAAATTATTCGAATACAACGCTATCTCTAATTAAAACGTAATTTTAAAATGAATTATGCTCTTATGGTAAGACCAGTAGATGGCGTTATCCTTTGACAGTTTAGCTATTAGACGGTAGGAAGTTCGCCGGGTCAGCAAGTACCTAATAAAAATTGTAAGAATATTACATGGCCACAAAGTCATGTTCGCTTTCTTTCTTGGCACAAGGCTGGTGGCCACTGAGGTACTTATCTACCTAACTGTTACGTTAACTGCGTTACGTTAAAACCAATAATCAAAATACGAGCCTAATTATATATATGTATAAATATATATAACTGGTAGCTTAAACGATAATTTACCAATTAATGTTGAATTTAAACAACAGTCCACTGAACAGTTATATTTTTTTTTTGTAGCTCCATTATTGCACAAAAAAGTTCACTGACGCTTGTCCCAAACAGATGGCACTCGCCCACGTAGTGGTTCCAACCGGGTTAAGATATCGTGTCCGTGAGCGGTGTCTGTGTGTGCGTTGCTCGAGCGCGCTTTGTATGGAGATTGACTTCTGTACCTATCTATTTTGCCTTTTATACCAGGACTGAGTTTTCCTTTCAGAAGCAGACACTTGGCCCCAGTTGGCTTTGACCCTGCTGGACCCCTACTGTTCGCTGACATCTCTTTGAGGCGCGCGTGGAACAGTACGCGCCGTCGACGACTTGGGCTTGGTTCGGACGGTTACCGGACGGTCGCACGGCGAGGCACCGATTGCTCGCCGTCCGCAAGCCCGCGGCTACTGTGGCCGGAAATCAGGTCTGAGGGCCGCTCCATCGCGCGTGCACGTGCGTTATTCTGTGCTTGCATTACTGCTTCGCAAAAGGAGGTGATCGCCTGCCACTCCTCCTCGCTTCAGACCATGGCCTTTACCAAGGTCCAGCGCCAGAGATCGTTTCCGCCGATCTCCCTACGAGGACACGGCGGTGCTCTGCCCAAGCGGGGCACACCTCTACCATGTGCTCCACCGTGTCCTTCGGGCGGTCCACACAGAGGTGGCATCCAGGCGTTACTTCCGCACGAATCCTGTGCAGGAACTTCCTGAACTGACCATGTTCGGTGAGAACCTGCGTCATGTGGAAGGTGAGGTTGCCGTTTTCCAGCAACCCCTCAAAGAGGCGACCTTCTGGTATTTTAGGTCTCTGCTAAATTCTATAAAAGATGAGGGTCAATTCTCAAGCAAAGACTCACTAAAAATAAAATTGAGTAAATCACCATGCTCAATTTTATTTTAAGTTAGTCTGTAG
This sequence comes from Mythimna pallens, assembly GCA_961205895.1. Lineage (NCBI taxonomy): Eukaryota > Metazoa > Arthropoda > Insecta > Lepidoptera > Noctuidae > Mythimna > Mythimna pallens. The sequence goes on from OY540824.1 coordinate 29,383,325, forward strand.
AGTGCTACCAGCTAAGTTGCTAATGGATAATCCTGGCTACAAGGTTGTGTCTATGCAAGTACTCTCCGTTAGCTAGACGAGAACAACCGGACGGTAACATACCCGACAGATGTCAACCGTGCCGTCCTTCACAATAAATCTCCGGTAGTTATTCGTCATGATAACTTCGTCCATAATTGCACAGACAAAACCTTCGGTTTCCCCAAAGAAGTCACCGAAACGCAGCCAGGCTACGGAAACCAATTGGTCTACATCGGGCCCATGAAGGGCCCGGAAAAAGCGTCCGTGAAGTTCCTTGCTCTGCCATACTTCCCTGCGATCGTTAGTGTCAAGCACTACTGGTTTGCGCCAGTTCTCATTAGCCAGGGAGAGCGGAGTGAGTCTCTTGTCCACTGCCACTACATCTCGATGCATACCCACGTCGGCTGCTAGGAAATATTCCCTGAGACTGCATACCTCGCGGTTGTGTAGGGTCTTAGCATTTAAAAAACTGGACCGTCATACTTCCGCGGGATATACAATATAAAAAATAAATAAATGCAATTTATTTATTTTTTATTTCCGGTAAAACCCACGAAAAGAGAGATACGAGACAGATTTTACCTTAAATTAGTTTTTAAATCATAATTTTGAATATTAGTCTTATGTGACTCGATTTACAATTCTAGCGAATTCACTAAGTTATAAAAAGATTTTTATAGCATGTGGCACATCACTAAAAAGAGGATAAACTAGAGAATTTTTGAGGAAGTTGAAAGACTCCGGTCGCTTATAGTTTTTTTTATAACCATGTAAATAGCTGTAACATGAAAAGCTTTAATTTAGGTCCAAAACTTTGCAAGTAAATAAAAAAATACTAGATAGCTAATGTCAAAGAACTTTATATGTTATGAGACGCACCCATTTGGTATCAGCCAGTAAAAGTCTGACACGCCTTCCCACTCCGCCCTAGAGCGAGAGAAGTCATTATAATTATGACTTGCCACTTTAAAAAAAAATCGTCGACTACATCATCGCTTACCACAGATAAGATACTGGTCAAGCACGAACCGATCAGAAATAAAAAAGTTAATTTATACAAGTAGAACTTAATAGGTATCTAAAAACTAAATAAATCCCTTACGTAAATACCGAAACAGGCTTCATAATTATTATAATATGCATAGCAAACTAATATTTGCTATATTTTGGTTACAAATTGGAGTCATAATAAATATTTACTGTTGATTTACTGCATAAAGTATTCGCTCTAAAAACTGGTGAAAGGAGAGAAATTCCCTGCCCAGGTCCGTATTTTCTCATAGCTAAAAGCTTCTAGCCTCTTGGCAAGCCAGCTCAATCTTCGACCACATCATCACGTGAGCGCAACAATAATAAAAATAAACAGTATGATTATATTTATTACCTTTATATTGCAATCTTTTTGGTAAGCTTGTCTAAATAGTTGTAATTAGACGAACTTTAAAAGACAATTTAAATGAAACGACCTGTATCCTGTCAGCTCTAGTTATACTAAGTACACAATAACAGCGTAAGTGGTGTCCATTACTAGTTTTTATTTAGTCTGAGTCAGTTACGAGTCATCATTTATTTCCAGAAATAAATAACCCAAAAGGAAAGAACGGCATAGCTTTTTAGAAACCAACAAAACCTTTGACAAACGGACGGACGGCCAGACAAACATTGAAATGATTATTTTTATTTATTTACGTAAGGGATTTATTTAGTTTCTAGATACCTATTAAGTTCTGCTTGTATAAATAAACTTTTTTATTTCTGATCGGCTCGTGCTTGACCACTATCTTATCTGTGGTAAGCGATGATGTAGTCGACGATTTTTTTTTATGTGGCAAGTCATATAGTGACTTCTCTCGCCCTAGGGCAGGGGGGTGAAACTCCCGAAGAAACTTCAAACACAAAATTTGCTAAGAAACTAGCGTCATCTTACGCCTAGAGTCAACTTAGTTTTGGAAGTAATGCATTTATTATGCCAATAGATGGCAGCAGCTAAGATATATTTATACATAATAGTATAATCAAAAGTAATAAAAATATATTATTTTATCTAAAAATTGTAAAACATTATTTAATATATTTAGCCACCTAATTCACTAAATTGTACGACATTACAATTTTAGTGCATCATAGACCCTACACACGCACATATCGCTTGTTTGTGAATGGTAAAACACTTTTTCAAAACTGCTGTTCTAACTACTACAAACTGCTGTGTAAATCTGCTTGGTAACAAATCTAATGATTCAGAGAATAATGATTTTGCATGTGATATTGATGCTTTATTAACGACGATGAACAATTATAAAATTAGTGATTCGTTGATTTATAATGAATCAAAAAAATATGTAAGTGGGTATGTAATTAAAAAAATGAAATCGAAGATATTCAAAAATTGTGATACTTGTGCACGTGATTTATGTAGACCTGAAGCTGATTTGCAATCTTTTAATTATGAAGTTGATTATACGAAAAAATCATTATTCCACCCTAATGAAAATTGTAATTATTTGATGAATGATGTTTATCACATAATCATTACATGTTTACGTGATTGTCCAGAATCAATTTTATTAAATAAAAAAATCAAATATTTGCTTAATTGTGCTTGCGATTATAATATAATTACTTGTGTTCAACATAAGGAGAAATTGATTGAATGTATTAATAATCTATCAATCAAGCTAATTATACAAAGTTGGTGTACAGGGGTAAATCGAATTTTAAATGGAAAGTTATCCCGATTCGATAAGAGTGAGCATATAAAACGGCAGGCGTAAGAATATTGTAAAAAAAAAAAATCACAAATAAACAAAATTAAATCATCTTCACCGTGTTTTAATTTTAGCCACCCTCTAAAATCTAATCTTTAGATTATAGAAGTACTAAATTGGTTGAAATAAATATTCTAATCAACAAAAATATTAAAGTTTTTATTTTAGAATATTTATTTCAATCAATCTAGTACTTCTATAACTTAAAAAAAATAATAATTAGAAAATATATCAAGATGTCAGGTTGACGCCACCTATCGGATTTTTTCGGTATGAATCTACTGTTACGCTACCTGGCGACCGGGGTCAAAAACTCAATTTTTGAATCATAGAGTGGCGTATCTATCTCAATAAATAAATGTATAATCTATGCCCTAGGGCGGAGTGGGAACTTTTACTGGCTGATACCAAACGGGTGCGTCTCATATCATTATCAAATGTAATTACATTAGTGTACTTTATTAACTTCTCCATAATACTTCACCTTTACTGTGTTTTTTTTTTTCTGTTTCTGAAGCATATTAAACTTTGAGTGTTGTAGTACAGCAATAATTGGACTTCAGATTTATGTACTGTATGTTATTTTTAATTGTGCTGATTGTCTTAGTCTGTAGTCTGTCACTGTACTTATTAAAATAAAATAAAATAAAAATAAAATAAATAAAATAAATATAAAGTTCTTTGGTATTAATTTCATTTCAATAACATTCACAAGATGTGAGATATACCAACTGTTGATATAATTTCTTTACATATAAAATTTATATACTCTAAAACTTATTTCGTATAACATTATTGGATATAAAGTTTATTTCAACGAAAATCGTTAGGTCTATCGTTTAAAATATACAGGGTGTTTGGTGCATCGTGTGCCAAATTGAAATGGTCGATGGGAGGGGTCATCTGCTATCCTTTCAGACCCCTGAAAACTTCTCATGCCCTGTGGATTTTTTTTCATCGACTTTTTATTGTTTTATGAAAAAAAGACCCAAATTTTTCATTCAAATACAAATTTAAAAAAATATATAAGTCGTAGACTCTAAATTTTAATTTTATTTGGATGTGTATTGTATTCGAGTACTTTTAAATTTAAAATTAGTGACATTAGCTATCTAGTTTTTTTTTAAATTTACTTTCAAAGTTTTGGTCCTAAATTAAACCTGTTTATGTTACAGCTATATACATGATTATAAAAAAAAAAACCGTAAGCGACCGGAGTCTTCCAACTTCCTCGTATCTCTCTTTTCGTGGGTTTTACCGGAAAAAATAAATAAATTGCATTTTTAACATTTATTTCATAATTTTTACAAATCCTGCCCAAATTGTTGGCCTCTGTTGTAAATGCAGGCCCTACATCTGATTCGTATTTCGACAGTTGTTGTACGAAGTCGTATTTCCTCCTTAATTGTATTGAAAGCCGTTTCAATGCGTTGTTTGCAAGTTAGTCTTATGTGAATCATTCACAATTCTAGCGAATCTACAAATTTGTAGCAGTTGTTGTGCAGTAATGATAGTTGGAAACTAGGGAGGTACTAGTTCAATGCATTGAAACGGCGCAACAAAATAAAAAAGGTTTTTATTATTAAAATTGGTCCAGCTGACCAAAACAGCAGTGTAAATTCGCTACAATTGTGAATGATTCACTTAAGGGCATGAGAAGTTTTTAGGGGTCTGAAATTACCTATAGCAGATGATCCCTTCCGTCGACCATTTCAATTTGGCACACGATGCACCAAATTTCCTGTATATTTGTCGCAGCTGTATCGTATAACACACTGTTAATATTACAAGATGGCGCGGCGTATTGTAAACGTTATTGTAATAGAAATAATAACTATTATTGTGAATAGTGACCATTAGAACGCGATGGCGAGCGAATGAAGCTATCATGTGGGTTAGGTTAGATAAGAACAGTGACCTCCAGATCCCTTTCTAATGTTAGTGAATCATTTAATTTGTATTAGGTAAAGTTAAAAGCCATTATGATTTATAAAAAGCTTTTGTTCTTTCATATTAGACTAAATAAGATTGTTGTTTTTTGAGTGGTATATCTAAAAATTTTATCAATGTATGATATGCTTATAAAAATTAGTTATTTGAAAATTATATCAATCGTTTATTAACTGATCGAACTGAACTATTAACTGAACTATTAACTGATATTAACTGATCGTTATATCAAATAATTCAGTGGTTGTTCAGTCGTTAGCAAGCTCACGCCTACGGTGGTTGGTAGGAGGCTAGGTCATGTGGATGTCCGTACCTTCACGCATGCGGCCGTCTCCTTCGCTAGCATTACTACTTCGCAGAAGGAGGCGACCGTCGCCGCCACCCATTCCTCCTCACTCCGGACCATAGCCTGTACCAGGGCCTGGCGCGAGTATTCGTTACTGCCGACCACGAAGACACGGCAGTGCTTTGCCCAAGCGAGGCACGCCTCCGCCTTGTACTCGCCCGTGACCACGGTCGGTGTGCATAATGGTGACACCCGGGCGATGTGGTCGAGAATGGAGCTTGCTTGTCTATAAGTAAACTATTCACGGTTGACTTAAATACTCCTAGGTTGTAGCTATCAGGGGACTCCGGCAGGAATTCCTACTCCTTAGCTGAACGCACAATGTGTATGTTCCCAAACCTACATATTAACCCACATATTCATAGGCTATGAGGAAAGGTCATGGAAGAGAAGCTGTAGGCTAAGGTGCATATCTTGAAAAGCCTAAATCCAGAAGCAAATGACAATAGGTATCTATTAAACTGTAACAGGTTCTACAACAAAGTTAATACAGAAACACTCGTAGAGACAACATAGCCCAGATTTCTCAAATAAATTGGAAGATTTTGTCATCGAGCTACCTAGAAATATGAACGAGCCGGTTTGGAATAAGACTCTCGCTAGAGTTTTTATTACACTGCAGTTAAGTATAACAAAAACTGTAATAACTCGGTATCCGCGTGTACCGGTTTAGGCATCTTTCTGTGAGAAATACAACAAGTTACCACATTCATTTAATTTAATTGATCCATACTGAACATAGTAAGTTTAATGTCCAGTTTTTTTGTTCAAGTGACATACATATACGAAGTCTAAAGAGTATAGTATAGTAAGCTGGACGAAATAAGCTAGAAGGCACCGCGGCAGATCGTACAATATGGCGGAAAACTACTGCTAATTGTCCTCATTAGCTTTCTTATAATCCACGAAACCCATCTCAGCTGCGTGGTGTATAGGGTTACAGTTAGAGGAAATCCATCTTGACTGGCCTGTTGGTCTGATGGTTAGTGGCACTGACTGCTATGCTGGTGGTCGTGGGTTCGATTCCCACCCAGGACAAATGTTTGTGTGATGAGAACGATCATTTGTTCTGTGTCTGGGTGTAATTTATCTATAATATGTATCATCATCATCATCTTCCTAACCTTGTCCCGTGTTATTTGGGCCTGCCCACTGTCACTCGTCATGCTATCACTAACTTCCTTTTCTTCCATATCACTCTTCACACAATCGATCCATCTTTTCTTTGGTCTCTCTCTGCATCCATCCACATGTAAACTCATAACTCTTTTAGTAACATGCGTTTCATCCCTCCTCTTCACATGACCATACGACAAACGATTCCATTTCAAACTCTGTCCGCCATGCCGCGACTTGGCGCGGCAGAGGATCAGTGGACCCTGGCGTTGCATCTCCATGCGCAGACTGTTGCCTCCAAATCCCATGGTGGTAGGCCAGCAAGGAGGCTCGCCGCTTCGCGGGAAACCATGCGGTATCCTCGCACCATCCGGATGGCCATGACCCTCTGGCTTGCGTTCAGCTTGGCAGCCGGTCGCTTTCGTAGCGACGGCGTCCATACCGGTGTTCCATAAAGGGCCATGGACCGATCTATTCTTCGAGAGCCTCCGGCAGGAGGCGTCTGTACCCCCTAGGTTCGGCAGGAGCCGCTTGAGGGCAGCCCCAGTCCGATCCAGTTTGGGAGCCAGACGTCGGAATTGCTCCTCGAAATTCTATCGGCTGCCGAGGACGGTCGTCGATTCGACGCCGATGTCAACTCCTCCTACCGTTATTTGAGAACCCGGGGGTGGCGCGTTCCAAGGGCCATGAAAGTAACTGGCCTCGGACTTGTGCAGTGCCACCTCGAGTACCAACGGCTGGATCCTCTCCACCACTGTCGCAACCCCGCGTGTTACTAAGTCGACCGCCGCCTGGTACGACTCTCCCTGTGCCAGGACCAGCGTGTCGTCTTCGTAGCAGACTACGCTGACCCCTTCAGGGAGGTCGCCGCGCAGCACGTAGTCGTACCTGATGTTTCACAAGGGTAGTCCTAGTACCGATCCCTGCGGAACACCACATGACATCTCTTGCCATTTCCACTCTCCCTGGTGACCATCGCAGATAATGTACCTGTCCGACGGGTAGGCCTTGACAATATGAAAGAGGTAGTCAGGCACCCGGTAATACCGGAGTGCCCTCCTAATGCTACTCCACGGCAGAGAATTGAAGGCGTTGGCAATGTTCAAAGACACCACCGAGACACACCTGCCCTGGGATAGAGCAAACCTGGAGTTGGTCGCTTGAATCTAAGTTTATAAAGTAAGCCAATGAAATAAAAACTTTAAAAGAAGGACTACGTTTTGAAATAAATAAGAGTTACCTTGATCATGGTTCGCAACTTAAGGACAACTGAAGGGACACAGGAGGATTTTAATTATTAAAAGTCTGACACTTCATCAAGACCAGAAGAGGTAAAATAACCTCTCTCTCATGGTCATGAGTTGAAACCTTTATTTAAAGAGTTTTTTCGTCACTGCAAATATGACACTGTAGGTACCTAGGTATACAATAGTTATTTGTGCAACAAGAGAGCAAAGTTGTTTTTGCTGCAAGTGCTAATTTTGAGTCCCGAGCAAGCGAAGGATTCTTTGATTGAATCACGAGCGTGAGCGAGTGATTCTAAAGTAGAATCTTGAGCGAGGGGAGGGATTCAAAGGCACGAGATGTAAAAAGTCTTGCTCTCGTGTTAAACACATATATAATACTATCTCTGTCGCTAGTTTTGCTCATATTTTATAATTATTTTAACATTCTTAATCTTATTTGCCACTATTTTATTTCCGCTGTTTTTTAAAGAACGTTCTAAAACAGTCAATGTTGAAACTAGAAATAATTATATAAAGGTTAAATGCCAGTTTTATCTGCTGCTATAAGTACTCAGGTACTATTATTTTCTATTTGTTACGCATTTCCGAACGTGTTTTTCTTTGTGGTGGAATTTCAAAATCGGAATGAAATTTGAAATGGCATATTTCTCACTCGCTTTTTTATAAGGGCGAGAAAGAGACAGAGTACAGTGCAGTTCGAATGTTTCGAATTGTATGGCTAAACAATAATAATTAAAAAGTTACGTTGTCTCACGCAGTGAGCAAAATCGAGTTTTGCTCACTGTTTTCAAGCAGCATAACCTACTTGTTTGAGCTGCTGTGGTGAAAAACATAATGAAATAATAAAAAATTACGGCTAGGTTTTGGGTCGGTTTTTCAAATCGAACTTAACCATATGTACAATTGGGATTATTTTATGTGAAACAGGGTTAGATAAATTAATGTTATGCGCGACGCTTGAAACGCAAAGCGTGAAAACCAAATTAACCTCATTACGACATCTTCCCATATGCTTAGCTAATTAGTATACCTATCAAAATACATAGGCTTATTAGCAACGACCAAGATAATGGCTCATTAAGTCATTTCTTAGAGCACGCGTGCGAAAATATTGTTCTTGTTTAATTTCATAGCTCGACGGCCAAGGTCATCGACCGGCTGTTACAAGTGACTAGTACATACAAGTTGTAGGCACGAGATTATTACGTTTTGTTTTGTGTTTTGCTATTAGCCAAAGTAAAATTGAATGTCTTCGACCTCATCGTAAGCGAATGCTTTTGTTTTTCGCAGGAATGGGCTTTCTCTTCCAAAAAAAAAATACTTACATAATAATAGTGATAATATCATTCTAAAAAAATATAACTTACTGTTCATTAATCATAGAATTATTAATATTAGCATTATTAGTATATATTTTTTTAACTAGCTGCTACCATCAGCTTCGTCCGACTGAATGTAGAAAATTGTCCTTAGGGAACATACTCCAGGGACAAAAAATGGGTAAGCACACACACACACCACATCCATTTAGCCATTTGAGCGTAAAGAAGTAACAAACATACACACACTCATAGACTTTAGCCCTTATAAAATTAGTGTGATTATGGAAGAGAAAACCCAATCCCGCAAATAACGCAAATTGTCGCTTACGACGTTCTTACCGAATAGTGTCAAGTTCCTTAATTGAAAAGGGAGGAATCTTTAGGGTTTATTCAGTCGTACCACAACCACACCACAACAAAAACACGAAGTTGGGCACTGTTTTTTTATAAAAATAAATAGTTTAATAATTCACACGTTTCATTACATTTTGTCGTCGAACGCAACCGTCCACACGTTGCGTTCGACGTGATATCGACTAGGTAAATCGCAACCACCAGCGACATCGCGAATTAGTGGCCGGTCAAATCACTGGCTACAACGCAACACAACGCAACCTCTTCGACATTTGTAGTTACTACTACGCAACTGCAAGAAGCTGCAGCGACACTATTCACACGTAACCACTTTTTGTCGCTGCGATGTGGTGTGGTTGTGGTGCGTGTGTTTAGAGCTTAAGACATATCGACCCGTCAGGATATATCTGGTGAGCCGCTACCCTTCTCAATGAAGGAACTTTACTCTCTCGATCTCGGTACTGGTTCTTTCAGAGTCAGAGGCTCAGGTTTGCTAATTAAATATGCCAAGGCAGTTTGAAATCTACATAGACTTTTCTTAACCGTAACATGAATATGGGTATGCAATTATGTGGTATAAGAAAATAGATCTAAATGCCTTTAGAACATTTAAACATTCTCAGCCTTTTAATGTTCCCAGCTGGGACTCTGGCCTCTTTTCTAGGAGAGGGAATAGGCTGTAAACTACCATGTAGGCCCACGGGTTGGTGGATGTCACCTGTTTTCAAAATTTGGTTATAGGACATGACGGTTTCCTCACGATGTTTTCCTTCACTGGTTTGAGAGCAGTGGTGATGAAATTACACTACGGTGCGGGTCTGGGTTTCAACCTGTTTGTTGTGCTTTTTAACCTACAACTTGCAAGTCGGGGCCACCACTGCTCAAGCCTATGTCCTTAGCATTGAGAAAGAATAGTAATATTTAGTGTATCTTGTCAGACTGGAAAGCGTAAAGGCTCAGCAGATGATGGAAACGACATCATTATGAAAAATAATCGTATATATAAAAAACTAAGCATCGTAGTATGCGCGTTGTTAGATTTTATTCTTGCTTTCCTTTCACCTTGGAGGAACTAATTAAAATCATACCTACATATAGTTTTATGAAATACCGACGAACAAGTCATGGAGTTACTACCTTGTGCAGCCAGATCCAAATCCTGTAAACTATTCAGGTATGTGAATGATTAACTAATATCCAAAAATGCACACTTTTACATTTTATATATATATATGATAGATAAAAGGAACGTATGAATGATGTGCGAAATGAAGCGTAAAAGTGTGAGAGTGAGAATAGGAAGGGTATGAAAGAGACAGAGCATAGATGACGACTTGAACGTGACTGACAGAAGGACGGAGTAATCTATAAATATTAAAGGAGAAACCGACTGACATATGAAAGCACAGCCGAAAGTACTGGGACTAGCATCAAGGGCTGCAAAGGGCAAAGCCGCTGGCAGAAGCTATTTAATTATAAAGTGTAGAAGCTAGTAAAATAAGAAGTTGTAAAGAGAAAACAATAAACAATTAAGTTATGCAGCATCAGCAGTCTAATTCGTTTTCTACACGAACGCAATCCACAAATAGGTATACCTATGATACAGAATCATTTCGCGATCATTCAGCGGGATACCAAAAAACTCTTTGGTATTTGACCGAGGGTCAAAGACTCGTAATCGACAAGTTTGATAAGATGACCGTTCTGCAAAAACTGATATAGTCATTGAAAACTAGTTTTTATTTGGTAGTACCTTCTATAAACGTACAGATCGACGCTACTTCTTATAAATAGCTTGACTGACACGCTAGTTAAACATTTTCAATTTCTTTGGCGATTTGCGGGATCGTCATTTATTTACTTTCGTATAAAGAATAGGTTTATTATCTATTTAGGTTACCGCCAATGTCCGTAAATCAGTTAGAGTGCAGATTAACTAGATAATCTGCAGATTATCTCATTGTAATGTGGAAAAATAGTTTCAAGTTTTTATATTAACTAGACAATCTGCAGGCTTTCTGTGTAATCAGCTTTTTTTGACTAAAACATGCGAATTCATTGTAATTATTAAACTTAAATTTCTAATAATAATGTAAAGTTTGATGACATTTTTATTTTGGGGCATCCCGACACGGACAGGTTAGGTTAGAAGGCTAAAGTCGTGCGTGGTTATTTTTTTTACAACCACCCAGAAGTAAAATGGAGATAATCTGCTACTTCAAGAGAAATTTTGCATATTAACGTATTCCGCATTCTAACGTTCTATTTCTAATTCTATTCTAACATCTATACTAGTATTATAAAGAGGAAAGGTTTGTATTTTTGTTTGTAAAAATAAACTCAAAAATTACTGGGACGATTTCAAAAATTCTTTCAACAGAGTAGTCTGTGCGGAAAGTAAATAGTCGTAGGATTTGACGGCGCTGCTGTAGATAAATATCGTTTTTGTTGTCTTGACAACAATTTTACGTCATTATAGTGCGACTGTTACATCTTGATACTTTTGAAACTATATTAGACTAGCTTCTCCCAGCGGCTCCACCCTCTAATAAAAATTATCCTACTGGTTGAACTTGCTCACGTAATGAAACTGCAAAATTATAGCTTATAAGCCATTATGATTGCAATAATTATCATTAAGTTCATCCGTCTAGTAGTTTTTGCGTGAATGAGTAACAAACATCCATACATACATACGTCCAACCATCCTCACAAACTTTCGCATTTCTAAAATTAATCGGATACCACATAAGCGAAGCCACGGGTAGAAGCTAGTTATTAGTTTATTTGTGAATTACTTAATGCAAGGTGCTGTTTAAATTAAAGTTATGTATAAAGAATATGATTAAAAATTTATTTGAAAATAATAGTACATTATGATATAAGTCTGTAATATTGGTTACCACTGAGGCCGTAGTTAGACCCGAGTTGAAGGGTCTTGTCAGGGCTGGGACAGTAATCATCAATACTCACATGTATCACACAACGTTTTTCAATGCATTTGTGAAGAAAAATAATTTATTTAACTATTCTTCAGCAGTGAATAAAAATAACATGATAAACAAAGCTGTGTCAACACGAAATGACGTTTGGCATTTGAAGAATGACTGGGTTGGGTTACCATATGAAAACTTTAATGTTATTTTCACTTTACGCCACGACCATTCTCTTATCGCACAGACTCTACCTACTGTTTTGTCACTAAGTGATTCGTTATATAGTTATATTGTTTTCTACTTTCATGCGAGCGAAGCCGCTGGCAGAATCTAGTTAGCACTGCTGGGCTTAGGCCTCCCCCAAATGTCGCCACAACGAACGGTCTTGTGCATATCGCATCCATCGGATTACCGCTAGCATCACCAGGTCGTCGGTCCACCTTGTGAGAAGCCTTCCAACGCTGCGTCTTCCGGTGCGCGATCGCCACTCCAGAATCTTTCGGCTCCATCGACCATCTGTTTAGCTTGCGATGTGCCCTGTGGCGATTCTTCGAACTATGTCATTATTACCTTGTTTCTCAAAAATAAAAAAGTTCTTGGTTAAAATAAACTAGCGTTTGCCCGTGACTACGTCCTTATGGTTCATCTCACAAAGACCAGGCATTATTCTGGACAAAAATTAGCAGCACTCGGCAATAGTGTAGATTTTCATTGATCGTACTGCCAGAGTACAGATAAACAAACAAAAAATTTATTAATTTCTTTAAAATATAAGTTTGACAATGGAGACAATGACAACATCCAAATTTATTAGCAATAAAATAAGATGATCATAAACTGTAGGTATTCGCAGCCGATGGGAAAGCAATCTATCGGTACGCTATCCATTGTCAGTTTTTACTTATAGCTGAAAGAAGCAGATTCTTCACCAGTCTTTTTTGAGGTTACTGTTACTATTGTTAAAACGAACGGTTCACACAACTCGGTAGCAGCGATCTATTTCTTGGAGCTAGATCATATTTTATATGTATATTTTTTGCACTTTGTAAAAGACTTTTTTATGTTTCGTCCAACATACGGTTAGACAAAATAAGGTATGTTTTAAATATAGGTACGTTGGACTCGTTTGTATAGTTCTTGCAGAACAACCTATGAGGTAGGCGTTTGCTTAACCGAACTTTCCTGTAGCAAATTTAATCAAATTTAAGCCTCTAGTCATGACTAAGTTTTTAGTTTAGTTTTACGTTATTATACCTATAACCTAAAACTAAATTACCAACTTTGCGCCTACACGCTAAGGGTACAGTATCATATTGGGTACAGTCTGTTCTGTACCCAATAGGATACTGTATGTAGGGTATCTCAGTCTAGGGCGTCGCTGGGGAGGACAGCAAGGGCCGAGTTAATTTTTTTTTTATTATTTTGAGGTGAAATTGCTAAAGCTAGGAACGGAGCGTATGAATACCTACTACCTATACGTCGCGATAAAAACATGTTATGATTTTATTTTAGGCTGAAAATTGTAGAATCTATCAATCAGTTTATTTAGTACTAATTTTGCCGGGTGGTTAACCTAATTATAGGTCACCTGCCCATGTGTGCCAGGCTAGGAGTTGTTATACTGCAAGCTTCGTTCGAAGATATATAATTTACAATGCAGCTTCCCGTGTGTACTCGACAACCAAACGCATCTTTTAGAATCCCTAAAAAGCAAAAAACAGAACGCACCAAATCCTGCGAGTATCTGTCAGTTATGTCATATGTCATTCCATACGTTTGCGCGGCAACCAATACGTTTTACGTTGTGTTTTATTTGCTTTTTTACCAGTTTAAGTAATTAAATGAGAGCTTAGTGCTTATATAATTTGTGATGAAGTATGCCAGAATGAAAAGATATCAAATACTATCTTCATATGATGAAAAGTTTGAAAAAAGGATGAAACGACGATAACATAGTACGTCACCTGTACTATTTCTATTTAATTCTTTGATTCCAGCTGAAGTAATAGATTTATCTATTATATTATTCAGTGAAGTAAGAGTTTCACGTACTTAACCCAAATAATTGTATGAATTTACACGATCAAACTTCTCGGGGTGTTTACGAGATGAACACACGAGCTTGTTTCCTTATTCTTTCCATAACTTTGGTGTGGGATACACAAAAAGGCTTTGCCATGGTACATTATACAGTGTAAGACTGTAAATCAAATGGGTTTCGAATTATGGTACATACACACTGACGTGTTTTGTGCTCGTGATGCATTTACGCGTTTAGCTGACTCGGGATGTTTACGAGATAAACATATGAGTTTGTTTTTTGCCCCATACCTTTGGGGTAACCTGAAAAGCTTCGTCAGGAAAGTTATCTATGGTACATTATATCTACAGTGCAAGTGAAATGGATTTTGAATATTGTATCTACCATGGACGCGAGTGATGTACGCGATGCATTGGCGCGATCCGCAGACTCGTGGTGTTTACGAGATGAACACACGATGATCTTTACTTTTTGGTAGATGGACACGGGTGATGTACATGATGCATTGACGTGATCCGCTTACTCGTGGTGTTTACGAGATGAATGCACAATGGTCACCTTTTGATAAGGTCCGAAAGGCTTTGCCTAGATACAGTTTGGTACCATAACAAGGTCAAGAAGAGGACATTAAACTAGATATCTGTTGTATCATCATCGGCTCCAACAGGCACAACCCCAACTGTTACAGACTTGACTATAACATTTCTTGAACTAGCATCTGAGCTAGTCGTTGAACCAGTTACTACATTTCCTGAAGTATTCAGAGCAGTACAGTATTTATATCTACAAAACCAAATGATTTAATGGCCTGACTTAATTAATAACTTAACCCACATCTAGAATACCATTTTTTGGAAATACTCAAGGAATATGAACAAAACTAGATAAAAATGTATGTAATAACTGTTTAAAATAATATAGAGATCATTGCCTCAGTCGGTAATTCACTGATAATACAAGAATATTCTGATACAAAAAGATTAAATCAGAACAGAATCAGTTGGGATTGGAAATCACTATGCCCTATCCAAGCTTCTCACCAATGATGGCATAAATAGGCTAAAACAAATTTTCACAGTTGGTTGATACTGGAAGAGTGTTTTAATAGATTTGCACTTCAGATAAACAAAGATATTGTCAAAGATGTTGATAGAGACAACTACCTGCATGGGAATACTTCAACAGAGAATATTAAAGTCCTAAAGACATGCCACAGAAGCGGCAAGCTTATTATAAAGCCAGCCTAATATTCAACTGTAACCCGTTAAAAAAAGAAACAGGAATGGTCCATCTTGGTACAACCAGCAAAGAATAATACCTAGGGCTGGACAAAAGTAACTGCATTCCTCATATTAAACTAAAACCAAGCAATTATCGCAACACATCCAGTGTATGCTAGAACACAAAAAGTTCCACCACAGGCTCATGGTCGAAACTAGAGGTTAGTCATGTTTACAGATTAGCCCATTCCCTTCCTCCTACCTGATAGAGGATTTGTGGTAATGCCTCAATTTTGAAGCACATCAGTGGATGTTTGGTAAGTGCATTTTTTCTTCCATAACTTATCAACCAAAATTCAACGGTTCAAAACAAAATGGTTTTACAAGTGATCAATCAGGATCTTCAAGATCAGGGGCCAAGATGAATGCATATTTATGTATAAAACCATTCATAATTTACTGCCATTGAGCACAAATTCCCCATGGAAACCGTGTGGGAATCAACTTATATCCAAGATATCTTTTGGTTTCCCAACAGGGATGGAGAAGGGAGGTTTATTGAAACCTTTAAACCCCTGAACAAATTGGTTCACACATCCAATTTTATAAGATGTAAGTGCAGTCCACTGCGGTGGCTCTAGTGTACCCAGGAAATCTTATGGCAAAAATTGAATCCAGATCACAGGAGATACCTATTATTTCATTATGACCATTTAAAAAGAGTCTATTGCTGTCCCATATGGGATTTGTTTTACACATTATGTATTTTTGATAGTAGTAGTTACATGTATATCTATGATCAAAAGTTCACAAATCAGTAGGTACGTACATCTTGATGAACTTTTGTGTATTGGTTCAGACTATATAGTCTACTATTATATAATAGAAGGGTGAAAATATTTGAGGAACAATTACTCCTTCTTACAAAATACACCACCCCAATCTTGTTAATTATTTAGATTTTATATATGACACTTGTACAATGACTTTGATGTCACATACAAAAAATGTTGTTTCTGTAAATCCCTTAAAAATATTTACAGAAACAAGTTTCTTAATCACTTAATAGGTACATCAACTGTTGCATTATTTTGATGCAACAACATTTGTTGTTGGTTGGTTCTATACTAAAATTAGAACAGAATTACTTAGGTATAAGTAAAGGCAACTAAGATTAAAAATAAAAATTCATCCAGACATCAAACTAGACCTACAATGATGCAACAAGAACTGGGGGGGGGAGCGCTATTGTAGTGATAATATAAGTCCATGGGTTCTGGAAAAAGGATAAAAAATTATAACTATCACATAAATTATTTAGAACTCCTTCACATTTTTTACCTTTAAAAATAATATTTTGTTAAACATGAGCATTTACACATTTTGTGTGAGATTGATAATAGATTGCTGTATCTTATATAAACCGAATGGGAGGAATTCGGTATCAACAATCAAATAATATAGCCAGAAATATGGAGCAATGGTGTAAAAATAAATAGATTTGTCTATTTGGTTCATATATGGATTCAAAAGACAACAAAGAGACCAATTAACAATCTCATAAAGCCCTAACATAGAGTGGGAACAGAATATCTCTACATTTTAGTAGGTAAGTGTATTATGTTTCAGTTTGGTCAAACTGATTGATCTTATCCCTTCTACAAGTAATGCAAAAATGTGATGCCTGTGTTTCCTGGAAACCAGGTTCAAAATACATTTAATTAGATGTTTTTTACTGTCCTTGGACATGATAATTTATTTCTTTTATGTGTTCTTTCCTCCATTTAGCCCAATATTGGGGAGGCTACAAAAATCAAGAATGAAAAGGTGATTTCATATTGACCTTTACAAGCTTGATACCCACTATTGAAAACAATGTTAGTTTTTTCAAGCTGTTAGTCTTTATAGCTACTCAATAAAAAACTATTGCATTCCCCTTTTAAAGAGTGTCATCTTACACACCTCCTTAAACTAATTTCCAGAATATTGACATGTTGTTCTTCCATCAGTCATAGAGGTTACATTAGGTTACCTTCCAAATAATGCCTCAATTCAATGTTACTTATAGGATCTCACTCATTCACATAGTCTATATCAATTAATAAATTAATAGACTCATAAATTGGTGGTAATGATCACATCCAGAGATTATGTTAAGGTTTCTATAAAAATCAAATTGTCTAAAAAGTTAGTGAATTTGTTTGCATTTAGCAGAGCCCAAGTAGCACAGATTTATCATTAATAAAAATACCCAATATTATAGTTAATGATACCGGTGTAAACATCTCTGTCCTATACTACCTACTACAAAAACATCTGGTTCTGGTTGCAGCGGACCAAACCTCTTTTTTACCTTTATTTGAAAAACCTGAAATCTGTCCAGCCACTACTTTATTTTATTACATTAAATATACTCAAGGGTATTAGGGAAGATAATACTCATTAAATACTTTCATTGAATAACCCACACAAGCCAATTTCTTCATCTACCATTAGTAGATGGATAATAATAGTAATAAAAAAGAAATATATATATATATATATATATATACTTTCTCTATGTGTGGCATAGATTTTAGCGTTTTTTCAGGGCATAGTACAAGACATGCATCCACGTCGACTGCTAAAGCTAGGAGAGTATCATTAGATGTAATTAGGCAAACAGCTGGACAAACAGTTCTTCAACCTTTGCAAGATTTTATAATATACCTATTTCCAACAATTCATCTGAATTTGCTCATGCTGTGCTCAATGCTGAACAAAAAATTTGCTTATAAATGCCTTAATATGTTTAAAATAATTATATATATAAAAAAAAAATAGACATATACATATATAATATAAAATGTATAAGTATGTCAAAAAAGACTGATTATCTCATATTACCATTATATTAAGAGCCTAAAAGTACCTAAGAGATTTTGGTTCCTGAAATATATTTGTTTGATATTGTAAATCTTAATTTTGCTTTAAGTTGACTCTTAACATCTGCATTGTAAATTATATATCTTCGAACGAAGCTTGCAGTATAATAGATGATCAAACGAACTTACCTGTGATGTTCGATCATTATTATACGTAGCTTCGTTCGAAGATATAGGGAACCCTCCCTACCCTACCCAGCAAAACTTAAGATTTATCTATAGCTCTGAAAGAATGACATATGACATAACTGACAGATACTCGCAGGATTTGGTGCGTTCTGTTTTTTGCTTTTTAGGGATTCTAAAAGATGCGTTTGGTTGTCGAGTACACACGGGAAGCTGCATTGTAAATTATATATCTTCGAACGAAGCTACGTATAATAATGATCGAACATCACAGGTAAGTTCGTTTGATCATCTATTAAACGCTCATTCCAATACTACGACGAAGATCGTTTGAAGGTGTGACGTCACTGACAAGGCGTGACGTCCCTTGACCACATAAAATGGCGTGGTTATGGTAAACTGTATTATTACCGATTTTGACGACCGTTTTCCTAGTTTCTGCTGAGTTGCGGATAGACAACCGTAACACTTCCGTCGTTGAGGTCGTCTGAGGAATGTCAAACACTTTCAAATGTGTAGCGTTGTAACGTTGTGATAACGATTTTTTCTGCAAATGCGAAGCGATTGTGGCCTAATTCCTTTGTTTTCATTTTTACAAGTTTTTATTTAACTTGCAATGTTTGTATGTTTTTTTATTCTTGCGAACAGATGACTTTACTAATATTTATATATACATCTTAACTATGAAATATTATAACTCTTTAGGTATAAAACTGAAAATAATAATATGTAAAAACGGGTAGAAAAAGAACTCATAGGGCATCAAAAAAATTCGTCCACATCGATGTCAATGGGAAAAAGGCCCAGAACGCTGGCAGCATTGCCACGTTGGATGGCAATGCTGTTCTTGCGAATGAATTTTGAATCCGCCTGAAATTTTACAAACATTCAATTTAGATCATCTATGGTCATGCTCAGTGATGTTATTCTAAATGCAATACAGTCCAAGATCCCAGAGCGATAAGACATAATTTATTTTCACATGGATGAAACCTTAGGTTCTCCGTAGAGTAGCGTCTCATGTGCTTTAAACACCTGTGCACACGTGCACGTTTTGGAGCTCACTCTTGAAGCACCTAGGCAGGTACGCTAAAAATAAGAGTTACTTAACTGTATTATGACTGTTATGGCTGATTTTTATATATGGTTTATATAATATTATTCTAAAGTAGATAAATGTCCATAAATGTCTGACTTTCCATGGGCCAAACAAATACGGTCTGCCGCGACCCCAGAATCACACTGTCTCAGGGTACCAATTTTGTGCTATTTTAGCCCACCACTTGTCGGTAAATGCAAAAAAGAAAATAAAATTCTAAATGAAGTCAATTTATTGGATTATACAATTTATATGAGCTTTTCGCGAGATTTGTGTTTAATTGAAAAAAAAAATTGCGACAAACTTTTATACATATTTATACTTGATGAGGATTTCATCTAAAAGAAATGCCTAATACATATGTTACTGTATTTTAATTATCAGTTAGGTAACAGTAGGTATCACACAAATATCTCTAATGTGTACGGTCGCTTCAAGATTGCCAAATCGCCTTTCCTCTTAGATTCATCCAACTGTGAAGTAACAAATATTTAAATTATGTTTCTATATGTATAAAAAGTGTTTTCATTAAGGCCCTAGCTCCCGATCAGTACCTACCATAAAACAATGTTTTCTGAAGCCTTTGAATACAAACTACCAGAATTTGATTTATTTATTTAAACTTCATGTACAGTAGTGGTACATAGGAGGACTTAATGCAACAAGGCATTCTCCACCAGTCAACCTTTGAGTTAAAAAAGAAAACACTTTGATACCTTTTTTGATTTGATGAGTCTGACACTAAGTGAAATTTGATCAACGCCAACATAGGACATTGGTGGTCCAGTGGTGACGTAGGTACTCGTAGATCGTGTGATCGGGTTATCTTGTTGCGCTCAGTAGTTCCTACGACCACTATCCGATTAAATCATCAGATCAGCTTGCTCTATGGTACCATATTAATGCTTTGTCATCCAAGTTACACAGATATTATATACCAAATTTCAGATCAATCAGTAAGGACTCTTTCAAAAACCATTTGGAAGATTTACCCTAAACAAATATGAAACATTGCAAGACAAATGAAAGCTTGAAATAAAACGATGAAATGTTACATTCATCGTCCCAAACTGGGCCCGCGTGGCAGATTAAAGCCCATCCTCCTTACAGACAGGAAACCTGTGCCCCAGCAGTGGGAATACTATACTATGCCAATAAAACGAGTTTCCAGAAACTCAAATATAATTGGCTAAAATGCAATACGGAACTGATTGGTAGTTAAAAACAAGAACAAAGAGTTACGAATAGTTTTTATTATATGAATTAAATTAATAAACACTTGGCACGCTAGTCCAATATTTTTTATCCCTATAAAAGTAGGAAGGCCATATACTGCAGTAGCTAGAGATGGTAATTGTCTGAATAGAATAGTTAAAGTTTATGTTTATTTTGTTTTGAACAAGGAGAGAAAATGTTTGGTTCATCATCAACATAATCATCATTTCATCCAAAAGACGTCCACTGTTGGACATAGGCCTCCCCCAAGCGTCGCCACAACGACCGGTCGGTCCTGTGCGTCTCGCATCCATTGTATTCCCGCGACCCGGACCAGGTCATCGGTTCACCTTGTGGGAGCCCTTCCAACGCTACGTCTTTCGGTACGCGGTCGCCACTCCAGAACCTTTCGTCCCCATCGACCATTTGTTCTGAGTGCAATGTGCCCTGCCCATTGTCACTTACGTTTGGCGATTCTTCGAGCTATGTCGGTAAACTTGGTTCTCCTGCGGATATCTTCATGTCTTATGTGATCACGCAAGGAAACTGAACATATTCCTTTCCATTGCCCTTTAAGACTTTAAGTCTTCTTATAAAGCCCGTAGTAAGCGACCACGTTTCAGTGCCATATGTCATCACTGGCAACACGCACTGTGTATAGACTTTCAACTTGAGACACTGTGGTATGTTAGACGAGAAGATACCGCGCAGCTTCCCGAACTCTGCCCAGCCGAGTCGAATTCGGACAGTTGAACTCACACAGACTAAAAGCCAGTAAATCTGAATGATTGTCAAAGATCTACAAATGAACACCGTGACTACGCTTAACATAACATGCTTTCCGAGGTACGGAGGAGTAATTTTTTTTTTTTATAAATTATTACCTACTCATCCATGGCCGGCCCTCTGGAAGCTATTCATGCAGTTGTTGTTATTTAAACATGAGCTCATTGCGGCTGTAAAGACTAGAGGCGCGCTCTGAATATATACACAGCGCCAAATCTGTAGGTACCTATAATACATAAAAGGCAACCGTTACTGACAGACTGATCTATCAATACCCCGCCGCTCCAACCGCTGAACGGATGCACTG
Organism: Mythimna pallens; assembly: GCA_961205895.1. Classification (NCBI taxonomy): domain Eukaryota; kingdom Metazoa; phylum Arthropoda; class Insecta; order Lepidoptera; family Noctuidae; genus Mythimna; species Mythimna pallens. The sequence goes on from OY540824.1 coordinate 29,405,103, forward strand.
TTACTACACTCGCAGATAGTTATTATGATGTAGGCCGTGCGCTAAGAAAGAATTTTACAAAATTCAAGTCATCAGATGATTTCACATCTTAAAAAAATCCCCCAAGGGGATGAACCGGGCGTCAAAAGTTTATATGGAGAAAGAGAAACCTACTTTTATGCGAGCGAAGCCGTTAGTAGAAGCTAGTTTACGAGTGATTCCTGATATTCTGTGTCCTCACTGTGCTATGCTTTTAATTATACCTTCGTAAATGTAATGAAATCAAGCGAGACTGATTAAAATATGCACCCTGTACAGACACCAGAATTCCATCACGTATAAAAACCTGTAAAACCATCTAACCACAAAAATGCCTCTTGTATAAATCAGCGAGTGGTTACTGGTAACTAATGGTTGCTGTTAGCAATGGTTCACTGCCTGTGTGGCGAGCCTTTTAACATAGAAGAGTAAATTAACTGGTATTTAATTAAATTCAAATATAGTTGTGTATAACATTGGACGAGAAATAAGTAATTAAATGTAGCGGACGACCTCCATGCCCTTACACAGTTATTAAGCTATTATGGAATACTTGAACCTACTTAATTAAATATAAATGATGTTTGGAAGACTGCCCCGTTGTTTTAGTCAAGTGCTACTGCTAAGAATGGGGTCCTGATTTGATTCTCGGGTCGGCCAAAGCAGTACTAGATTTTTCCATCTGGAATAACAAACAGTTTGAATGATTTGCTAGATTTAGAAGGAATACATTTCATAGGAATCGGAAATCTGCAACACCATCTCGTGAATGCTTGGGTACTTGGCCACTTAAACAAACAATAGGTAGATAATAAGAATTATTTTATGTCGTCTATTATTTTTCGTGGGGAAATCCTTGTGGATTTGCTGTTGTCTAGAAAACACGAGCACGGAGGGTTAAAACAAGTGACTGCTAGCAACACTACCGCCCTCTTGCTACCTTGATTCAGGAGAGAAAGAATCCCTGTTTCTTACTATTTACTTGCACTTTCTGTCTTTATTTATTCCGACTTTGACTTAATATGATTTTCATGTTTTGTTGTTAAATCCGATAAAAACTAGGTAGACCAAGGTATTGAAAGGGTTCCTACTCAACAGTCCATCAATTGCATCCAAACCGCAAACAAACAGCAAAACCCTTTGTTTAAAAACTTCGACGGTTGGCGTAGCGTAAACTCTTTCTATGCCAAGGCGCTTGATATAAATACATATTAAGTTGTTTCACTCGGGTGGCCACTGCTCACACACTCGACTCGCCTGGATCCGGCCTGGATGACTCATGCGCCTGCGCACCTGTCTCGTAGATATAAAACTAAGCACTTACAACAAAATTGTTTTAACACCCGCTTCGGCGAAGCGTAGCCGTATGAATTATTTAGAGATAAAAAAATGGAAGTAAGAAAGGTTTTTGAACTGGCAAAGTTTATTAAGATCTAGATTAAGATGCACACTTAAATTGGTCAATTTGAGCAATACGAGAGGTCAAATACTTGTAAGCTTTACAAGCTTGTTTGTTGTTGACAGGAATAGGCAGTTTTTGAGCTGTGGATAAATAAATACGGTAATCAAGTGTTTGATTCAAGCTCTAGCTAGAGAATGTGCAGTGTGTGTCAGTGGATTCTTGGGTAAATTAATTTGTCTATACTATCTATCGATCTACACTATAGGCACTACGCTGTAGCTAATTACTTCAATATTTTGACTAACTTAGCGATTCCTCGATCATTAATAAGTAAATGTACGGTTTGGTTGCAATTATATTAACTCTTACTTTTCCATAACACGAAGCAAAGAGAACGGAAACAGCCAGTTCCTCTCACTCTTCATCTCCCCATCAGTACTTCGCCCCCAGGACTCAAACTGCTGGAAATCTTTTAACCGATTGCGGTCCCAGGTTGGCGGCTGCACAAACAACCTGGCCAAATGCAGCTTCCTTGACCCATCTCGAACACAATCCCAGTGTGCAGCTGCTTCACAGAACATGCGTCACTTACTATGCTGCCCGTCCTGTACCACCACCTGCACCTTTCAGGAATTATTCGAAGTCAATAATAAAGCTGTACAGGTTGTTGGTAATCTGGTACTGACATATTGTAACATGGTATTGGTATACTGATCAGAAAATAAATTATTCGAGTCCAACGACACAAAAAAGAGGAAGAATAAATAAAAAAAAACCTTAATCAGGTTACCAGATAGAAATAGGATTCGATAAAACTCAAAATGTTGTCCACAAAATAGGTAGCACGTCTCAGCGGCAATAATATTGCCCCTAATTGGCACGATCGTCAAGCACGATAATTTGTTCAAAGTTGCTCAATGTTGGATACCTAATCGATTACTTGCGTCTATTTGGTTCAGACTACAGGTAATCGGCAATGCGGTGCCATCTGTCAGTAATTGCCTTGTTATGTTTTTTAGACGCAACTAGTTTGGAACTTGTTATTGAAAGACGTGGATAGAAAAAATAAGTGGTATGATGAATCCCCAATAAAATTTTAGGAGAAAGAAAAAAATAGGGTTTCTTCTGCTTATTTTCTTGATACAGACTTACAGAGTCATCCTAAGATGACTCAATCCGGGAGTGTAAATGTGGTGTTGCTTCATAGACTAAAAATAATGCACTAATAATCGTGTCCTACTGCGTGTCCTTTTGCCTGCTCTTTACAGCAGCTGATAGACGCTACTGATGACGCTCAACTCGTAGCCCACTTCTGAGCTGAATCTAAGTATATAATATGCCACCAGCCAAACCCGATTTTAGGATGAACTAAAAAAACAAACCAGTTCTCCAAACACGTATGGAGCCCCGCTCAGCAGGGCGCCTATTTCTAGGTGGTTATAAAAAAATAAACACGATAGCTAAGACGGGAGCTAACCTAACCTCGCCGTGTCGAGGCCCCCTAAAATTCTGTACCTCGAGTGTGAGTTTTGTCACATAGAAAACGCTACTAACGCGTTTCCGTATCGAGTGTTAAATGTATGAAAACTCAAAAAGCGCCCCTGGCGGAAAGTACTGTAAACCGAAACAGCGAGTGTAAGATTTTTTTACGGTACTAGAACAGTTACGTTTTTAAACGTGACGTTCATAGTAGCGTTTCGGAGAACATTTTGCGAGTTATTGCGAGTGTGAGTTAAAATTTGACGTCTTGAACCGACGTCCATGCGTTTGTAAACGTAAACGTTGTAGTAAAGTTACTCACTTGGTATGTGCGAGGTGAATTGTTGTTTATATTAGTTACTTTCGTAATATTTGGGTGTATTTTTATGGTAAATTGTATTGCGAAAAAAAAAATACGCGTGGAAAATTAAAATGACTGCTGTAATTTCATTACTGATTCTTTTTTTTATGTAATTACGTCATTCATTAATAAGTTAAGGCTCATTTCTGTGAGTAAATGTGAGAACACTAGACTCCACAGATTTGTAGATTATTTTCTGTTTAAATCCACTTTTTTAATATTTTACTTATTTGGTACTATGTTGACTAGTATACATAAACTGTCCTATTAATATTGTAAAATAGTTTTTTAAAAAGAGTAACCATGGAGTTTCTTGTCGGTTTTTCTTCATAGGAAATGACCAATTCAAACCATGCACTTTCTTTTTGTTGATGGGATAATCATCCATTGAAATCTCCCGCTTTTGGACAGAGCTACCCATTGCTCATCACCCGCAAGCCCGAGCCTGCGGTGGCCGGAAATCGGGATTGGGATCCCGGCGGCTGGGGCGTGAGGGCCGCTACCTCGCACGTGTATTTGCGGCCTCCTCCTTTGCTAACATTACTGCTTCGCAGAAGGAGCTTTACCAATGCCCGGCGCGAGAGATCATTGCCACCGATCGTCCCCACCAGGATACGGCGGTGCTCTGTCCAAGCATGGCACAAACCGTGCACTTGCTTCTAACGTTTTATAAGGGAAGGGCCCTACTATAGGCCTATGTGAAATAAAACATTTTTTACCGAATTATACCTTTTTTTTGGAGTATTTTTATATTATTATTCTAAATTAAAATATTAACTACCTACTACAATAATTAAACACTTCTAACAAATAAAATTGTTATTTAGTAAATAAAACATTCTTTGTTATACACACAACATTTGTTTTATTAATAAATTAACACAAGCACTCACTTAATAAATAATATAATACTCATTGATATTGTTATGTAGAAATACTGTAAAACCATTATTTTAAAAAAGTAACCATGGGACTTTGTTGCCGGTTATTCTTTTCTACATTGGAAACAACCAATTTCAACTGTGCACTAGCTTCAGACATCTAATAAGTGCCCATGTAGGCCTATGCGAAATAACAAAACAACATACAAGATGCTGCTGTGCACAATGTAATATAACATAAGAATCACCATAAGTATTGCATCCACAGTAATCATTGAACATCTTGCCATTTCTTTTGAGTTTCCAATTCAAGCTCCCTTCCCCTCTCTACATTAAAGTCATCTGAATATTATTTTTTTCTGAAAAACCCCTCCATTGCTCGTCACAATTCAGAAACTGCCCTGTTGCATGTTCAATCTGATTGGGTTGTCTGATAACCCGGCGTCGTGGAGATATTGTTTGACATGAAGTAATTCCATGTTGTCGACGTTGTGGAGTGTGTCCCGCATACTGTGGTCTAAGAGGGCCTGCTGGAGATGGACTGTCCAAGACAACTTCCACTTCTTCATGGTGGGTATTTGTGGTTGATGATGGTTGTGGTACGGGTGATGTGATGTGATATGATCCAGCTTCAGCCCATGCAGCAAAATCCACTAGAATAGAAAGGAATAAATAAACAAAAATTTGGCAAGGGTAGGGCTTATGACTGTTGGGCTACCAAGTCACAGGTCTCAATAGTGTACCTGAGGCAATACTTACATAAATTAGTAACAGTACTTTCTTCAACAACTTTACTTTCTTCTTTAACCTTATGACTGGCAGCCGGTACAGGTGGTGTTGATGACACAATTACAGTTCGGTTGGAACTGTCAGTTTGGTTCTGAAATGTTTTAAAAGTTTTAAGTCTGGTGAAAAACCAGAAAAAATATTTTATCATTATTAGTTATTAAAAAGTAATATGATAGCATCACTACAAACATCAGAAAAGTCAGCATTCCTTACACCTGGTAAGCCTGTGCCAGCTTGAGGTAAGGAACCGTTGTTCTAAGTCAGTCAGCTGTAAATTAAGTGCAGCCTCTTCACCAGTACCACAAGCAGCCCTATTTATTCTGGCAGCCTTTTTCTTAGTGTTATTTTTTAAATCACTCCAAACTTCTGAAAGACAACATTACCATTTTAGTATTGTCAAGGTAAGTACGGGCAAATATGAAAATATGATATTAACCAAAATTGTATGTACACAACAGGATTTTATAATGAGCTAGGTACATACCCTCTTTCATTTCTCGGTGTTCTTGGTTTCGCCAGTGGGATCACTATTTGACAAAGTTAGGCGTCCCCAATCCTGGATCGACTGAATTCTACCTCTTGCTTTTTTATATAATTTGTTTATTCGTGTCTGAAAATTTAGAAAAAAAGTATTTTATTTTCAAAAGAACTAGGCACATAGCACAATTTTAAAAGCTGTGTTTAGAATTACAAAGTTTGTACTTACTGTTCCATGAAGTTATTATATATCATAACAAACTGTGATGGACTGGTCTTCATTATTAAAAAAAAATTAAATTATCGAAATAAAGCACACACGAAACACAAAAGTGCGAGAAACTTTGAACTTTTGAAGGCCTATGGAATTTTAAGTAGTGCGAGCCAGACGCTGGTCACTTGAATTTGATATTTGACACCACTCATAACTTATTTCACATCTCCCTTACTCACTGCACGTTAAAACGAAATGGGAATATCTCATTCATACAAAATATATATACGTCTAAATTATGTAGGATACCCGTAACGCTTGATAATATGGCATCGGCAAGATTTTAATTTAGTCGCATAAGTTCCATGTGGGCAACATTAAAAAAATAACAAAACGTTCTAAATACTTTCGGGCAAGTGACGATACGCGAAACCGTTCGTATACAGTATTGCAACTCACACTCAGACTGTTTTTAAATACTCTCGTAAGTTAGTTAGCTCGATTAACGTGTTCGTCACGTATTGCGAGAAGCGACAACAAACTCACACTCGGGGTACTGAGCTCGCTTGGTTCGCTCTTACACTATCGCGGGTTTGGCCTGGGCGAAACTAGTTCATCCTAAATTTTGGGTTTGGCCGGTAATATATACACTCTATTTTTCTTAATACAGGAAATTCGTGTTAAGGTATTCGCTCGAATTGAACTCGACTTCAGACCGTTAATTCTCAGCTTTGTCTTTCAATTCTCCCATATAAATATCATTGACGTACCTACCATCACTTCAGTAGGTACCACTACCCTCTTTCTGTCAAGAAGCAGACGCGACATAATAATAAGCACCAGATTAATAATGCGTTATAAATATTTCCCGTGTGAACGATAAACCGAGTCACAAAGAGACGACATACTTTTTCATGGAGTAACTATGTTGGTGCAGGCGAGGCCATGAGAATAGCGGGTACCGCTAGGGGCGTGCAAAGCGATTTCAGAGTGGTTTCTGTTTGCATTATCTTTTTGCGAAGCGTAGCTGTGACAAGTAATATTTGGTGATTTTGTTTTAGATTTTCACGGACAACGATTCCAGATATAGTAATATCTGGAACTATGTCACGGTTGCACACTGGGATACTTCCCAGTGTGCAACCGTGACAGTTGCTTTTGAAATTTCATTCTATTTGAAAAGAATCAAATATAAATAAATAAAGCTGATTTTTCGTTCACTGCCGAATCGTACGTCTGTCGGTCACATGGGATACCACTATAACCATACGGTTATATGCGATATCGTCATATTAGATCTTAGGTGTCAGTGGCGGTAAAAAAAAATGGTCTTCTGGATGTCCTATGGAAATTTATAAGTTTCTAGACTTACATAAATTGTAATCAATGATTTGACTTATGTTGCTTTTAATTAAATAGTTACCTTTTATGTTCTCCAGGAGGTCGATGGTCATATCGCGGGATCAGTTGACGCGCAAATTTCGAATCGTATGTGCTCATGATTACGCACGCACGCACATGTGATAATAATTTGTTAACTGAACGTAGGCGATCTCGAACAATACAAGGGATTAAAAATATCAGAGATCACAAAGACTGAACGTGTAGTCATTGGTGATTTTTATTAAGACTTTTCTAAACATCTTTTGCCAAATTGTGGCCACAAAAGCAATGATTATGTGAAAGATAATACATCTAGAAAGGGGGTTACTTACTTTTAGGAATTGGAATGACGGAAAGTACTGAAATAATTTAAATATTTGAATCCTCCTGGTTTTAGAAATAAGTTTAGAATAAAATATATACAAGCACAACAGCTAAGATCTCCAGCTGGCTAAAAATACACGTTAACACTTATAGTATTATTTGTTAACTTGAAGAAAGTAAATAAGTCTATAAATTAAGCGAATCTGACCCACTTATAGAAATTATGCCGCAATACGATACTATCAGTTCAGAAGTACGTAAAGATTACAAATATCGAGCGCCAATGAAGCGGGGTGGTCACCAGCAGGAATGTCGTGGCAAATATAACCTGATTTTGTAAAAAATTTTTTGTTCATTAGAATCTTTTCTAGTATTTTGTATTTATTTATTGTTTTTATTTATTCTTCACATTTTAGGAAAGTTTACAGATTAATAACATTATAATGACAATAGTAAATAACTAAATTACTAATTACAAGCTTCTACACATATAATAAGGGCTGGCCTGTTGGTCTGGTCTAGTGGTTAGTGGCCCTGACTGCTATGCTGGAGGTAGTGGGTTCGATTCCCACCCAAGACAAATGTTTGTGTGATGAGTACGATCATTTGTTCAACCTAAACTCGCTATACTACTGCTCTATACTCGGTATTATTTCATACTTGTCTTTTAATCCACGTTTCAATAGTTAGTTCTTCTAGCTAGAGTCACGTTTCGTTGGTCTTCCACTTCTATTTTATGATTCCATCTGCTCGTCCGCTGGACGGTCTGATTCAGATCGTCATCAAACACTGCTCATCCGTTAGTACACTGATTCAGTCTACGTAGACTCAATCAATCAATCAATCTTTCGTACGTACGAAAGATTGTTTACCAAAACTATCCCTCTCCAGCTCTAACTTAAACAGAGTGTAGGGAAAAGAACGGAAAGGCATATAACATCACATGCTAAAAATCGAACAATAATTTACGCTGAAATAAGCAAGGTATGAATATACCTTTCCAAAAATTACTCACGGCCTAATGAAAATAAGTTATGAGTGAGACTATTCGCAAGAGACATCACATAAAGCCCGATTTTGGAAAAAAAACAGAGCCTTAAAAAATTTTACAGCCTACATCATCATCCACAGTCCGACTTTGTTGCAAAGCATATGCTTTTCTTTTCTACATAGACCTTATGTCAATTTCTTGGTCAACTTTTTCCTTCGGTTTCATAGCCCTACAGTAAAAAGCCGCATGATTATTTACGCTGCCGGTAGAAGTGAAGTGGTCGAGCTGAGCAAATTATTGCCATAATCGTGACATGATAAGTCACCATTTTTCAAATTATAATTAGAAGGCGTGCTATCAATAAATCTTTAATTGAATAAATAGTTTGCATGTTGTGTGCAAAACTTTGCATGTGAGTATATTTCTCAGTTTCACGGGTTTTCCGTTCAAAAAGCAAAAGGATAGTTTTTTTTAGCGCGCAGTATTTCGCTATATTTCGTAATATGTTTGTAAACAAATATTTACTTCCTATGTTTATAGAACATGCTTTGTTGTGTTAGCTCTAGTTTCTTTTGAACATCCAAATTGTCAGAAGATTTTGCAGTTTGTTTTGAGATCGTTTTTAGGTGAATTGTTGTTGAGTAAAATAAGTTTGAAATAAGAATATCTATTTGAGTTTTTTTTGGTTTTGTCAAGCAAGAATACGAGTGTCTACCTAAGTTCTACATATATTAATATTATCCTCAAAATTATAAATACTATTGGAAGAGTCTTCGAATCCAAAATCGTCCGGAAATTATGAAAGCCGCTTCAAAACAGCTGATAGAGATTCACTTAGAACACAAATCAAATTCCCATCACGACTTCCAAATCCATTTTTCAATACAATCGCCTCTAAACCGACTATCGGTTATTGTAATCTTATTAAGTACCTAATTTATATTTTATTTGAAACTCCATACTAAGTTCCGCACTGTAACGCTGCGTGTATTAAACGATGGTGTACCGGATCTGATACTAGCAGACGGAGCAGACACGAACTGCGAACGTGAGGGGAATAGTGAAGCCGATCACACACGAGTCACACGACTACCCGGGGCACGCAATGCCACTGACGTTTTTTAGTTGATGTATTTTACGAAAGAATGAAAAAGAAGTACCTATTGATTTACCTTTTCAATAGCTTTAATAGCTTTCTCGTATGAACTAATTATGGTGGTTTAAATGAGAATAGCTCATAAGGAAACTGTACGATTTAATCAACCGCACATTTACTTTGCGAACACAGCAACCTACGTGAGCCACGAGTCAGACTTTACGTTTCTATATACTTTAAACTTAACTGTGACTCCTTCTGTGTGGAGTACACAACTAAACCAATTTTTTTTTTATGTATGCTGTCTACAACCATTGGCTCCGACAGAAACTTAACCTGGAGTGGAGAAGTGCATGTGCAGGAAGGTTATTTATATTGCTTCCTAAAGATTAACTAATCACCCAAATGTAATACAGAAAGTCAAAGGCATAAAGCAGCAATCGAGTCTAAGGAGAGTGTAGATGGGTATGGGTACACGACAAAACACAGGACACACAAAACAACTGGCGTTTTTTAGTTGTTCGGCGTCGTAGCGTTAGTTTTAACCGACTTAAAATAGACGGAGGTTCTATGTTCGGCTGAATGTATTTTTTTTTATGTATGTTCACCGATTTCTCGGTCAATTGTGGACCGATTTTGAATAAAATACCACCGACTTAAATATAAAAAAAAACACTAAAAAGTGCAAAATAACTTTAATTCCGGAAGTCGGTGTTAAATAACGAAGAGATAAAACTATTATAGAAACAACGACTTCCGAAATTAAAGTTATTTTGCACTTTTTAGTGTTTTTTTAGAGTTACGTACCTCAAAAGGAAAAAATGGAACCCTTATAAGATCACTTTGTTGTCCGTCCGTCTGTGTTTCAGTCTGTCAAGACCCTTTACCTCGGGAACGCATAGAGGTATCGAGTTGAAATTAAAACCATATAGACAAGTTTGCGGGCCCTTGATGCTGTGAAAAAAATCAAACTTCTAAGTTAACTAAAAAAAGATACGGTCGTTTATGTCGCAAAAATGTATATTTTGACACTCTCAAGGAAATTCAAATTCGTAGGATAGTTCCTGTTGAAGAATAGCTCATGACGTAGCCGCGTAGTACAATCATTTCAAACCGAAACCCCCTTCCCAACAACACTTCGGTGGAGGCAGTGTTGTAAGGCTGGATTCGATGATATTTTGAACAATGTGTTTCTCGGTATTGTTTGTTTCTTTTTAACACCGACTTCCGAAATTAAAGTCATTTTGATCCTTTTAGTGTTTTTTTTAGTGAAGTCGATATATATATATTTTTTATTTTTTTTTATTTCACACTTTTTAGTTGCACTTATATATAACCAGAGTGCATATTTCTCATGACAATTCCTAATAACCCAAACACTGTTTGGTTACATTGATTTATTATGAAGTTCCGGTGTCTACCTTCCACCTTCCGGCTCTTAGCTATCCGGTTTAGCTATAAAGTACAATTGTACCTTATAGCCTAACTGCATCTCATGACAATTCTAATAAGCCCAAACATGGCTAGGATATATTGATTAATTACAGAGATCCGGTGCCTATCTTCCGGCTCCATCATCATCAGGTCACTTCGATGTTACCATTTTCAACATAACTATTCAGAACCATTTATTTATTTGTATTGTCATAGTCGCTTAACTATCTTCATTGTGATATCTATATGAGTATGAAGTTCCGTTGGCGATTTCTGGTCTTTTTCATCAGTTTCACTTCATCAAATGATACTTTTTGACTGTAAGTGCCTAAGTTCTCGATGAAAATACCAAAATCACTATATGGTATAATATTTGAGAAGTTCCCTCGATTCCTCATGGATTCAATTATCAAAACTAGATTCTGAAAAAAATGCCGCCAATCGGAAATCATATCCTTTAAGAGGAATAAACATTTTGCAAATCGGTCCATGAACGACGGAGTTCTGAGATAACAAAAAAAAAATACAACCGGATTGATAACCTCCTCCTTTTTTTGAAGTCGGTTAAAAATATATGAAGTCCCGGGCAATATTGTTCTGTGTTACATTTGTTGCCTCGTGCGCATCCACCTTTATCTACACCTTACGTAAGCCTTATCGCATACGCACGAAGCTATCGACAAACGTTCTGCATTCGAATTATATTGTAAGGTATTAACCACGTATTAACTATTCTATAGTAGGTACGTAGAACCTTAGTTTTCTTTGCAAAGTTTGGTTTGCTGTAGTATGTAACAATTCCATAATTATTTGTCTCATCGTTTTCCTGTTCTTGTCCCGTGTTTTTTAGAGTTGGCGCAACATGATTTTTTTCCATTTTTTCTTTCATTGTTTTTTGTCACCGGTCACACTATCTCTAACTCATTTTTTTTTCTAACACTCCTCATACAATCCATCTATCTTTCCTTTGGCCTCCCTCTCCCTCTCTATCCATCTACATAATATATGTTCGTATTACCGACTCATAACACTTTTAGTAACCTGTGACTTATTTCCAAAAGTAGAAGTATTCATCTGTATGGTTCTAGTGAGCTATAAAGGATACGGTACGGGTGATATTGTTGCTTCCATCTTACAAATGTATTTATTTATCATATCATCAAATTCTTTACCTGCTGCCAGACAGTGCTGCAAGCTGCTAAGGTATGCGTAAGCACGAAACCTCTAAAAATTCTTAAAAAAAGTGGAGACGCTCAAACGGATCTCTGGCATAATAAAATGACCAAAGAAAGCTTATATAATTATAGTCATAAGTTTATAAACAAACAGCAGACGGTAAAACGTTTTGAATTTCTAATGAGGACTATTTTCAATTTCAAAACGGCAGCGAATTATTCATAAATCAATACGACGGTGGAGAAGTTCCTCATTGATATTAAATGAGGTCACAAGATAATGCATGCTTATTTATTAATGTAAACTGTAAACCCCTGATGATTGAGCTCTTGTTTTGATTGTTGATAATGCGGATTTTTCCAGAGTAATATAGACTACATACATATCTCACACCTGTTTTTGCCGTAGTGAGGTAAGAGATGTCAGCAAAACCGAAGGGGCCCAGTAGGACCAGGGCTGCGGGAACGTTAACTACATTAGACCGACGCACACGTGGGCCACGCCTGATTTGTACGTAGAGTCGCGTCGCATGGCGTCGCTTGGCGAGGATCTAATGTAGCACTACATGTCAAGTTGCCATATAAAATGTATGGCGACCGACCGACGCGTGCAGATCGGTGCACGTGGCCCATGTGTGCCCAATGTACCGTGGCCCTAGAACGCAAAGGGCAAATGATGGAGCTTTTAGTCAGTCAGTTTAGTTTAGTCTCATGTAATAAGAAGCAATCCAATTGATGTGAACCAAGAACAAATTCAGGCCAACTTATACCCACGTGTATAGTATTATGTTTGCACAAGTTCAGCCTTAAGGTTCTGTTTCATTTAACATCTAGCTAATCTTGTTACAGTTTTATACGACTATACTTAAAAGTAATGTTTTTACAAATGGTTATGTTCGTATATATCCACTTCCTTTTGTTTGCAATTATACGAACAAACGGTATTATCATAAAAAAATAAAAAGTTAGTGTTATTGTCCGATTATGGATGCAAAATGGGGTTAGTGAGCTTGCAAAAGGTACTATAATACCATAGTAATTAAAACTGAAACTTTAGAGAGCAATTATGGGTTAGATGTTGGTATATCAGATGATACTTACCTACTGTGAAACTGATAGTAAGAGTGAGATATCGTACTGTTCCATGGTTACACTTTTTCCACTAATGCATTAGTAAAAAATCATGAAGATGAAAAAATTAAGGAAACAGAATTCAGATTTTTCCACAAACCTATAATATCTGGAAGCCACTGTTGAACAGTATCTACATCTAGGACCACAGGTAATTTCTGAAAAGGATACCGTGGTCTTGAAACGTAAAGGGGTACTGAAGGACTGGTGGGTTTTAGTCGTAAGTTTGACGCCCTCTCTTTTCACCCCGAAGCGCGAGAAGTTATTAAAAGATTTCCCACCTTAAAAAAGTAATACAGTACATGCACGCATTGTCAAGAGGTTGCTTACTTAGTCTACTATTAGTCCGGATCTTAGATATATTTAGTACGAAATCTACTTATAATAAATCTGTAGAAGTGAAAATTCTGTACATTGAAATTATCAAAAAAATAAATGGCAGAGACCGACACCGATGCCAAAAATGTGATTAAAAATAATTTTGTCTGTCTGTCTGTTTGTTTAGGCATCACGCAAAAACTACCGGTTCGATTACGATGAAACTTGGTATAATTATTTTTTAATATCCTGGGCACTACACTGGGTACTTTTTATTCCGGAAAAGTATATACAATAAAAAACGAACTTAATTTTGCGGTTCGATCCCTAGACCCGATTACTGTACCAACCGCAAATAATAAGTTTGTCGTAGGTTACGATAAGGGGCGCTGCACACGGCTAAGATACTCTAATTCGGCCAATAAGTTTAGTTAAAAGGTAATCAATACATTCATTGACTGTTAGCCGATACGAAGTTCGCCGGGTCAGCTTGTCTTTAATAAGAATTGTTAGATCAGAGGCCCTATCACGAACTCTTTAAAAAGCGATCCATTTTATGACCTAAACTGTGGAACTATATAGAGTGTATAGCTCCAGCCCTGATTCTCACTCGCACGCCTAACATTTCAGCCATGGTCAGGCTCCACGTCTATCTATCTCGCTACAGGCAAATTACGTAGTTATATCTCACCCCTTTTACGTAAGAATTAAAACAAAAATGTATACCTATTAATTATGACCAGCAAGCAAGCATAGAAATATTTATGTAACGATCCTCTGATTCTGGGTTAACGGCTGATATTTAAAGTTGATTGAGGGCAGTTCAAACAAATATTTTAGTGCGAAATTAATTACTAGAAGACAGATTGTTGTGTGTTTCGTATACCTGTCAAGTTTATACTAATGTATCGTAGTATTGCGTCAGGTAGAAGCGACAGGTTGGTTGTGCGTCACCTAAGCAACGTAACAATACCAACTAGTTTCATTTAGGTGAGTGAGTTTTTAGTACACAGTTGGTAGGATATCTCTATAACTTAACATTCATTTTGTTTATTTTCTAGTTGAAGTTTACAGTTGATATACTTTTATGTTACCTAAAATATCAATATCTACAAACTTCTTACCTACCTACATCTTTTTGCCGTGGATTGGATGGGGTGGGAAAAAATAACTTGAAATTACGTGAAGAATGATATGAAAGAAAAGTGAGTCAGTGAACAGGATGATAAAAAATGTGTTGCCCCGATCTTAAAATAAAACAGGACAATGATGGCAGGAAGATGATGATGAATGAGGCGATGATAACTACCTATTAGTATAAAACAGGAAGGGATTGGATTAATATGTTTATTTATCGTCTGTACCAAAATTATATCCAGAGAAATATGACATAAATGAAGCTAGAAAAGTAACAACGAGTGTGTGTCACAAATGTGTGTGTTTGAAACAATAGCATTTGTCGAGAGGAGGCGAAAAGTGTACCATGCATAAGATATTATTTCTTAGAATATCATACCTTACGGTATTTCAAGATTACATACGTTACATTATACATACATAAGTACCTACGCTTCAAGGAAAGATAATTTCGGTAGTCAATCACATAAAAGTATAATAATTGACCCGTGTTATTTCATTAGTTGTAAAGAACGTTTCTAACCCTACTTGTGCCAAATTTTGACAGATTTTTAATTTAAAGTACAGTTTCAGACCTACTTAACTTCGTTTTAACTCAGAAATCGAGAGTTAATATAGAGTAGGTACCTACTGCCACCAAATACTCGTAGTCTAGAAGTTTTTAGAAATGGAATACCTTGTCATTCGATAAACCACATACATACCAACTTATGTAAAAGTTAGATTAAATTTGTATGTACTACAAAATTATTACGAGTATATAGGTACGACATAAGCTAAGTAAGAGTTAAACAACACTCGGTCTAATCAAGTTGGCCACACTCGATTCGACCTACTGCAAACTTACTAAATTCAGGCGATTTACCGGCTGTGCACCCCTGTCATAGGGTTTATTGTAAAATTAACCTTTATATATATATATTTTTAATCGTTTTACCTATTAGAAGACCAGCCCCCCTAGCCAAGTTACAATCGTTTCGTTCGCGCCGAACGCTAGAAGTAGCTGCGAATAGGTACTATAGTAGACCTGTACTATAGTACCTAGTCGCAGCTACTTCTAGCTGACTATATTTTGTGTAATAGATTGCGAAAGTTAAGAAGAAGAGAATCCTGAAAACTGATTAAAATATGTTGCAAGCGCTGTCTACAGGCCTAATAGCAAACCAACTGATACCAAAATTTTTCAAAATTGATCTGCCAAAAAAACTGTCTTGCCGACACAAGATTCCAAGACGGTGCCATTAGTGTGGCGAAACATTCCGAGTATGCGGTTTCAAAGTGTGAATAGCAATGGAACCGAAATATGGAAGTACCAACAGCGGTTTAATTTTTATGGAATCGTTTAAAAAATGTCGATATTTCTGGCTTGTCGGTACTGTTTCCCTTTATGCCTTGTGAGCCCTACCCTGGGCTTAATGCTTCCGAGGGCTCGGGCCGGATGCGAGCGTCACGCGTCGCCGGCTATGCATGACGGGCTTGCCTCACCGTCAGCACGATGCTAACCCGACTCATTGAAACGCTAACCCCACCACACAAACCCGCAATCAAGCAACCGCCAATTCTGTCGGACAGCACTATAGTTTTTGGGCCATGAGTCAGAGTTACGTAACCTCGGTGAAAATGATACCTTATGAACTTGGCGAAGTAAGCAGTTAGGTTTTTTTGTCACGGACTGTTACTAAACTTTATGTCCGTCATTTTGTCTGCAAGAAAGTAGCAATTTTTGAATGAGCCATAATGGTTAACTAGACTTACTCCTGAATTTTTGTCTGTGGGAACGCTTGTGCAGAAAAAAATTTAATTCAAGTAGCTACTGTTGCGGCGAATCGAATTCATTTTCAACCCAAAATGGAGCATATGGGCCCAGTAGAGTCAAAGCCTACTGGGGCCAGGGTCTGATTTTAAAAGAAAGACTCGGCTCTGGTATGAAAGGCAACGAAGTAACAGGAGTGGGTTTTTAGTCAGTAAAAGTCTTACACACCCTTTCACACCGCTCAAGAGCGGGGGATGTCATTGGATGAATTTCCCACCGAAAAAAAAAACCCAAAATTGTAACTTTTGTGATGTCAATTAGGTTGGTTGGCTTGGTTGGTAGGTATATATGTTGGCTGTCATTGATCTAAATACATCCAATCTTTCTGTCGATAAACGAAAATGAAGACTATGTAACCGACTCTTCCTTTGTCCGTCGACCCAAGACCCCCGGTGGAATTAATTAAATCTCCGTACCTACTGTATGAATGTTGGAAATTATATTGTAAATTGAGAACAGTAGCCCAGTGGCCTTGATCACGCGTGTTCGGTTCCATGCCAACGATCCGGACACTTGAGAAACCAGAGGAACCCAGCACCCGTCACCTGACACCCGCAAGCCGACCGGAACTACCAACTTAATAACTTGGATAGGACATTCCTATCCAAATCTAGAGCAGCCATTCTAATTAACTTGGCTTTAAATAACATTATAAATACGTTATATACTGCAGAAAGTAGAAGTGCTTCCTGTGTGTAAAAAGGAGAAATGATATAATTATAAAGCTACAATATCGTTGAGATATGCGACTTTTGATCTTGATTCCCAAATTATCGTTTATAGACTGGGCTGTTGGTCTAGTGGTTAGTGGCCCTGACTGCTATGCCGGAGATCGTGGGTTCGATTCCCACCCAGGACAAATGTTTGTGTGATGAGCACGATCATTTGTTCTGTGTCTGGGTGTAATTTATCTATATATGTATGTATTTAGAAATATTTAAGTATGTTTATCAGTTGTCTAGTACCCATAACACAAGCTCTGTTTAGCTTGGGACTAGACGGCGTTGTGTGATAGTTGTGGAATATTATTATTTATTTATTTATTTAGGATTGTTGGATACAAAGGATGTACACAATATCTGTATCTTATAATTAGTGGTTCCGGTATCTTGTTGGTGTACTCCTTCACTTATAGGAGACCACAGCATGCACAAATATAATTTAAGCAACTAAGCTAACAAGAATAAAATTAAATATACTCGTACATTACAAACATGATATAAATTAATAAGGATAATAAAATTGAAAATTGATTGAATAATAATAATTATTATAATAAATG
Organism: Mythimna pallens; assembly: GCA_961205895.1. Classification (NCBI taxonomy): domain Eukaryota; kingdom Metazoa; phylum Arthropoda; class Insecta; order Lepidoptera; family Noctuidae; genus Mythimna; species Mythimna pallens. The sequence goes on from OY540824.1 coordinate 29,422,808, forward strand.
CCAGCTTGGCAACCCACTGACAACAAAAGTCAAATATTTTTCTATCCATTTTAAAAATTTCAATTTTATTACTTTTACCGAAAATCAAGACAAACCAAATATCCAAAACGAAGCAAATATTGTTAATAAACGAAAAAAACCTTCAAAAACACAACATACCACAAGAAATAGAATATTTATAAGAAATAAAATACCACAATACAACACCTCTAAGCACATTGCTAGAGGAATCAGGCTTGGGCTATCGGTTGAGAAGAGGTGGTCAGGTACTATCTCACCTTCTTTACATGGATGATTTGAAACTCATTGCCCCCAACAAGTTACAACTGATGGAACTACTAAAGGTAACTAAAACTTTTAGTAGTGCCATCAGGATGGAATTTGGTGTGGATAAATGTGCAGTCATGCATGTAAAGCGAGGGGAGATTATGGAATCTGAGGGAATTCAACTTTCGGATTCCATATACCTTAGATCCCTCTCTTCAACCGAAACCTATAAGTATTTGGGTATGTCGGAAGCGTTAGGCATTAACGTTGCTGACATGAAGCAATCGTTGAGGGAGCGCTTCTTTGACCGCCTGAAGAAGGTATTAAACAGCCTTCTGTCAGGTGGAAATAAGGTGCGAGCCTTCAATGGTTGGGTCATGCCGGTCTTAATGTACTCTTTCGGCATACTCAAATGGACTCAGACCGAGCTAGACGCTCTGGATAGGCGGGTCCGTACACTGTTGACCGCAAACCGGATGCATCACCCACGGTCGTCTGTGATGAGACTGTACATTCCGCGGAAGTGTGGTGGTCGAGGTTTTTTAAACGCGAAGACCCTGCTTGTGCAAATATTCTCTGAGGCTGCACACCTCGCGGTTGTTCGCGAGGTGTGCAGTCTCAGAGAATATTTTCATAAAACCGATGTGGGTATGCACCGCGATGTGGTTGCAGTGGACAAGGGACTCACCCCGTTTATCCATGGCTAAAGAGAACTGGCGCAAACCTATGGTACTTACAACTGATGATCGCAGGGAAGTATGGAAAAGTAAGGAGCTCCACGGGCGCTTTTATCGGGCTCTACATGAGTCTGATGTAGATTTTGCAGCGTCCGTGGCCTGGCTACGTTTCAGCAACCTCTTCGGGGAAACTGAAGGTTTTATCTGTGCAATTATGGACGAAGTCATCTTGACGAATAACTACCGGAGATATATAATGAAGGACGGGACGGTTGACGTGTGTCGGGCATGCCATCGTCCGGGTGAGTCTATCAGACATATTATCTCTGGTTGTTCTCGTCTGGCTAACGGAGAGTACTTGCACAGGCATAACCAAGTAGCCAGGATTATCCACCAACAACTTGCTTTGAAATACAATCTAGTGTATTCAGAGGTACCGTATTACAGCTATGTGCCCGACCCAGTTCTCGAAAATGACCATGTCACGTTGTACTGGGCTCGGTCTATCACCACTATATCCGGCTTGGATATAGTGGTGATAGACCGATTAGCGCGCCGCGCAATGATAGTCGATGTCACCATCCCGCATGATGAGAATCTCGTGAAAGCTGAGAAAGAGAAACAAATCAAATATCTCGACTTAGCACACGAGGTTGTCGACATGTGGAATGTGGACTCGGCAATCATTGTGCCGATTGTTGTTACCGCCAATGGCCTGATGGCCAAAAGTCTAGACGACCACCGGTCGAAACTGACGTTGCGCGGTTGGATCAAGGGCCTGATACAGAAGGCAGTACTCCTCGATACGGCTCGCATTGTGAGGAGGTTCCTGTCTCTGGAGCCCTAACCACCGGTAGCTTGGACCCTGTCCCGACACCAACGGACTGCTATTTTTATATTTTTAAATGTTTTTTTTTTATATGTGTTTTGAAAAATATTTAAAAATGTACAAAATATGTATAAAAAATAAATAAAGAAATAATTATGATAAAATTGGAATTCTAATAACAATTAATAAAAAATAATAAAATTAATCTAATAAACATTTAATTAAATTAAATCTTGTAAACATTTCTTATACTTTGGCAGTGACTCGCAGATGTCTAAGCTTGTAGTTTTAGCCAATGCGTTATATTGCCTACAAAGTCTTGGCACAGTGGCGTAATGACCCAGGTTGGTTTTAGATCCAGGGGTACAAAATAATTCGTAGGTGTTATGCCTGGGGATACAAAATGGATTTTTTATAGCTAAAGAGCTCAAGAGTTCGTTACAGTCTATTACTCCACTAAGGATTTTGTGGAGGATGATGCATGATGTCTTGCTTCTTCCTACGATTGGTTAGCGTATCCATGTGATAGTGCTTTAGCCTGGCGGCGTAACTAGTCAATTTTTTAGCTGACTGATCATTGTAACAGAGATGATAAAGGAACTGCTTTTGAACACTCTCTAATCGCTTCGTATTTCGGATTCCTTACCACAGAACTGTATTCTAGGATTGGACGAACCAAGGTGTTGAAGAGCCTTATTTTTGTAGCTGGACTTTTAAATTCCTTACTATTTCGTAGTACAAATCCTAGTGTCTTGAAAGATCTTGAGCCAGTGTTCAGTATATGCACATCGAACTTAAGCGCTTGATCGAGTTGAACTCCTAGGTCGCGTTTATTGATCACTTTCTTTATTTCAGCACCCTCTATGTAGTATTTATTCTCTACCACTTTTTTGTTACGAGTGAACTGAATTTAATGACACTTACCTATGTTTAAAAGCATCTTGTTTTGTTTACACCAAGCCGAAAATCGGTCAAGATCATCCTGTAGCATTTTAGAGTCTGATTTTATTTGAATTGGCCTCATAAACTTTAAATCATCAGCAAACAAATAGTAACTGGAGTGTTTGAAACACTCAGGTACGTCATTGATAAAAACGTTAAAAAGAATTGGTCCAAGATGCGATCCTTGAGGTATTCCAGAGGTAGCCAGATAACTATCTGAAAAGTGACCGTTCACTACCACCTTTGATTCTCTCTTTTCCAAGTAAGATTTAGACCACCCTATCAACGTTCCGCCCACACCGAGTTGAGCCAGCTTCTTAATGAGCGATTCCGATGATCGTTACCAATAAGAAAAACCACAGCAGCAAAGTCAAAGGAAAAAGCTAGTTTAATATAGAGTGTACCTTTCAAACACGAATCATTGTCAAACGCTTTGGCCAATTCCAAACAGAGGCGCGCCGGTTTTTAGAAAACCTCATGGATGCTCATGCTCATTTGGTGATTCGAAAAAGTGGCGAAGTGTGAGAAGAGAAATGTACACTGATCGACCGACAAATAAATTAATTTAATCAATAATAATAAATTAAGAAAACATTACATACATTGTCTTGGTCCCAAACTAAGGTTTTCCCTTGTACTATGGAAACCAGGAACAACGAAGGCACCACAAACACCCAGACCTAACACAAATATCTGTTTCATCAACAAACATTTGTGTTGGTGCGGAAATCGAACCCGCGACCCTTGCGTCTCAACCGGCGCCTCTAAACCACTTCGCTAAACGGGTCATTGGGTAATGAAAAAACGCCCATCCTAAAAGGCGATTACTGATCTATTTCTTGATATCTATTCTCAGGGGTGCTCGGCACCCACTGTTTATTTCTCATGGGTGCTCGACCCCAAGCACCCAAGGAGTCGGCGCCCCTGGTTCCAAAAACAAAATAACTGTACCTTCTTTGTTCAGATGTAGTTTAGTTAACAGCTTGAATGGGAGATAATTGTCGTATTTTACGTCAAAGCAAGAAAAAAAAAATGCCGTCACACGTAGTACGGTAGCCTTTTACTTTACTAACTGGGTGATTCGCATTAGGCACAAACTTCTTAAAGTATATTTGAGTCAGTTAGTATAGTATTGATGACATGTACACAATTAAATACAGGAAGAACCTTGAATTTAACTTACTTTATTCGTCGTCCTTCACTGTTTCCTATTAAAACTGAGATTCGTATCTACTTATAGGCAAAGTGACCTACATTTAGTCTTCATATAACTTGCCTGCATAGATGAAGGAACCAAAAATGACTACAGTTTCGTAAATAGGATGAAAGCTATACCCGTTAACTTTGATGGCAGATTTCCAACTGCACTGGAATTTACTGAAGTTATTTACAACGATAGTTTATCAAATAATGAGTCCGTTATGAATTTACAGGTCAGCGTTTTACGTGGAATTCCACTGTTACAATGGGTACCTACCTGTTTATATGCATTAAATTGTTAGGTAGGTTCAGTAGTTTTGTCGTTATTATCATCAGTTATGGGCTTGTTATTGTTTGGCAATGAATTGATTATGTCAGAGGCTGCGCGTAAGGCTGAGGTCATAGGTTTATAATTATTTGTTAATTGTGGCTGGCTGAATTGGCATTATCATTTTTATTAGTACTGAAGCCTTTGTATGGCAGTGAGATATTTTAATTTAAAAAAGCATTATGATTGCTTAGGATGTCTGTCTGTGGCTCAGCTACATAAGTAAGTGCAGTAGTTTCCTTACGAATTATTTAGAAATTCAAAAATAATTAAATACAGATTTTGTAATGTGGGTATATAGCACAAAAAGTTGTATGGTAATGCTGCATATACTCCCGTATGTACAATATTCTATACTGTCATGTTAGATTAGAATCTTGTAGAACTGCTATTATAACGGGAGCAAGTAACACAACTCTTTCATTGTTCGCATAGAGGTCAATATGAATCGAGGCAAAAGCGTGGGATGACTGTGACACTGCCAATCATTTACACCTACATATGCTCTCGCTCCCAACTTTTTGCTAATTCTCAACCAGAGGTAAGAGGACCGTTGGTGGAACCAATTGCTTAGTAACTGACTTCAGAAACCAAGCAGAACTTTTACAATTTGAAGATTCTTTAGTATTTATCTACCTAATGTTTTTTGAGAAAGAATATTTCATGGTTTTCAAAAATCTGTGCTTTCACTAAGTGCAAAAGTACCTACTAACTACTTCATATATTCTAATTTTATAGGTAGGCCCCTAGGAATACGTGAGAGTAAGGTACCTTGACTTAGTTACAGGGAGATGGCCAGCTATGCTGTTGCAACAAAACGTTCACTGTTCATAGCCATTGTAAAACGTTTTTCAATGTATTTTTACTATCATTCTTTTCTAACTCTACTCTTACGTAATTCGGTTGAAAAGCACAATACCTCTCTCACGGCACAAAAAAATACAATCACAAATGGTTGATGATAATTGTAGATGCAGTATTGTTTGTTTCTATACAATGTAGCTTCAATTATAGGTACGTCTTCGATTTTATCCAATTCATTGAACGGGATAGACATTTGTTTGACAACATAACTATTATTTTAATAGCCAGTATCTAACCGCAGTCACAAAATTGCACGACAGAGATTATGTTTGACCCTAAGATGGTTTAGTGAAATTATTTGTATGTGCGTGATTCATCGCCTTCCGCCTTTAATTTGATTCTAATGACAGTCCACACATTGACACAGTTTCTTTTATTGCATACTAACATTAAGTTTGAATGTACTTTTTTTTTTGCAGGTTCCAGAAAGAATTGAGCAGTGTCCTCAACTTTCCAAAATCAGAAGTACGGAGCAAAATGGGGAAGTGGTGAAACCCCCGGACAAGCCGATGAAGAACTACAATATACGAGACACAGAAGTAACCGCCTTGAATATGGCAATCGACACTCTAAGATGGCAACTAACACAGGTATTAAACCATTTACGTATTCTACAGAATTAAATTAAGCTAGCGATTTTGTTGGTGCACCAAAAGATTATTTTACTTGTAAAAATATTTACTGTAACTTATGCGATGCAAAGTCAATCCTATATTAAGCGAACTGAAACTGCTGATTTGTATTGCTAGCGATAAGCGAACTGATATGATCCCCTCCGAGTGTTTAGATGACAATTTGATAATATATTAAATTAATATTCACCAAGTTAACGTAACTTATTTTCAGACAGAAGCGAACAGACAAATGCACATAGCTTTACTTAAGCAGGTAGTGAGTTTCCTGAGCAGAGTGAAGGAGCATATTGAGTGCCAGGGTCCTGACGCAGGACCTCCGGTAGACTTGGTGTCCCACAGGGAAGCATCGCCAAGCGCACACAGCGTTGACTTGCCACGATCACGATCCGTATTGCACGTTAACAAACATGAATACTCTTTAACTACCGGCAAAAGATTAAGCACAAGAAAAATGAGTAAATCCATAAGCAATGTTAACGGTTTTGGTGTCTGGTAAAAACAATTCTGATGACTTTACAATAATACATATATTCGGTTTATTATATTTTAACTTTATTTATTTTTTGTATGGTTTCCAGGAATCAATCCAAATTATCTTTGTCGTCGGATACGGACAGTTCTCAAAAGATCACTGAAGAAATATCTAGACTGATCACTCTTGCCAATACAGTACTCAGTACTAAAATACCCGATCTCTCTTGTAATTGCAACGACAGTAATGACAATTTGAAGAATGACGATACTTCCAACGGTGGCAGTGAACATAACGAATCGAATTCTACCTTAAATCTTATTGACGAAGACACAACTAATGCGTTTATACTGAATACAATTTATGACAGCGAGGACGCTTTTAATGGCCTGACAAATAAGTTTGTAGATGTCAAAGATGTACCTCTGACGGAATTCATAGTGTCATCTTCTCCACTATCTTGCGGTTTGGAAAATAACTTCGCTGATATTAATATGAACCAAAAAGAAGAAAGTATTGAAACACAAACGGAAACTAAAACGAGAACGATGGACAAAATGAATGACTACAATCATGTTGCAAATTTTATTGAAGATGAAAGTGGGTTTTCGTCAATGAGTTCATTCCAAGAGATAGGAATACCTATAATAAGTATTATACCACCGTCACCTTGCAAAGACGTAGGTTACATTGAAGAGCTTAATGATATTTTGGATGGAGCTGAAAAGTGGAAGATCGATACGATGGACCTCGATAAACAAACTGTTAAAGTATTCTGGGTTTGATTATGTTTGCAAATGTACAAATTCGTGCCTGATTGCGTCATAAAGACGGTTAAATTATTGTTTGTCTGTATTTTACTGTACCTAGTGCGCAAACGACTTAACATAGATTTCACATATCGATATTTCGATTGAACTCTAGAAGTGTACTAGATATCACTTGGATTTTTTACTTTGTAGTTGTATGTACTTTAATTTTAATAAATCATATCTTGATGAAATTGATTTGTAGTTATTGCCCTACTGAACTTAAATTGCTTGGGTAGAATAAGCCTTGAGAGTACTTATGGATTCGAAATGTCAGCATGTTCTATAATAACTGTGAATGGAAAAGAAAAAGACAATGTTACATGGTAAAAGGTCAGCTTCAGTGTAAATCTATTGATACTAGAAATTAAAAGAATAGTGTGAAGGTTGAATTTTTTAATGTAGTTTTTGCATTAAAACCATTTTTATTGTTACGGCAAGATTTTGTAATAATGGTGACCAAGCGTCTATGTGTGGGTTACAAGACACGGTGGAGCATAAGGTGGAAAGAGGTCTGCCCGGTTTGGGTGGAGCACCGCTGTGCCCTCATGGAGGCAATCGGCCGCGGCAACTTTTTGCATCACGCTCTGGTCCAGACCATGGTAGGAAGTGAGAGGGCATGGGAAGTAGTCACCTCCTTTTAAGAAGCAGTAATATTAGCAAAGGAGGTGGTGGAAAGTGTGAGCGAGAGGTGCCAAATCCTCGGGCCCTGAGCGCTGTAGGAGAAGCCTTAGGTGTCGTGGGTAGTAGGGTGATTTCCGGCCATCAAAGGCTAGCGGAAGGCGAGCAATGAGTAGCTCGCAGATGATAGGGACCAGCGCCGGGTCGACGACGCATTGTGTTCCACGCGCGCCTCACCGAGATGTCCGCATGATTGAGGGGGCCCGTTAAGGCCGATGTTCGCCAGGGCTGCGTTATTATTCAAAAGAGTAACCGCGGCCCAGGAACGCAAGAGAGCAACAGAAGGAACACGATTGGGTTTTAAGTCAGTTAAAGTCTGACTTTACTCCAACCAGAGCAGAAGAAATTTTTGATGATTTATCATCCTAAAAAGCGCCTGTTTTTTTTTTACATACTTTCGCTTGTTTGTGTTTTACCTCTTGCCTGTTTACCATAACTATATGAGACTGCGCTGGCTTCACACTGTCATCATCTTCCTGCCCTTGTCCCGTGTTATTTGGGGTCGGCGCAACATGTTTTTTTTTTCCATTCTGCCCTGCCATTCGTCATGCTATCACTAACTTCCTTTTCTTTCATATCACTCTTCACACAATCCATCCATCTTTTCTTTGGTCTCCCTCTCCCTCTCCATCCATCCACATGTAAACTCATAACTCTTTTAGTAACATGCGTTTCATCCCTCCTCTTCACATGACCATACCAAGACAAACGATTCCCTTTCAATTTTTCAGTCACTGGTGCCACTTTCAAACTTCCCCTAATATACTCATTTCTCACTTTATCCATTCTCGTCACACCACACATCCATCTTAACATTCTCATCTCCGCTACGTGCAATCTTTTTTCATCCGTCTCTTTCACAGCCCAACATTCTGATCCATACAGTATGACAGGTCTTATCACGGACTTGTAGATTTTATTCTTCAACTTGAGGGGCATCCGTGGGTCACAAGTGGTTCCCGTGACCTGTTGCCATTTTATCCATCCTGCGTTGTTCCGATGTGTTACGTGTGTGTGTGTGTGTGTGTGTATGTTTCACACTGTAGGGTACATATTTGCTATAATGGTTTTTTTTTGTGTTGTTTGTGCTCTATTTTAGTCTTCACGATAAATTGGTTTGCATCAACTGGTTTTATAATGTTCTTTGATATAAAATCTTTTTACAGGCGATTTCAATTTAAAAAGTAGCTGACCTATGAGATTTTTTTTTTTTAATTTTACGTAAATGTAATGTATCAATTATTAAATCATTTGACAGAATAACAAACAATATACAACATCTAAAATTTTTTGTGTCCTTATATTTTATAAATAAATTTTGAAATATAAAAATTGGAATATCATAAAATAAATCTCAAGTTTTGGACTTATCTAAATTTCTTGTGATATTTAAATAAAATGTCTGATGATAACAAGAGTGGTAGTGGAGATGGTAGTTTAAAGTTGGCAGAGAAGCTTCCAGCGCCAGAACCGCCAAAGATTCCTGATGTAGAATTGATTGTGGATGGTTTTGGGTTCATGCCAAAAGTAGCACCACGAGGAGAACGTCGACGGTCAAGTGTTTACGCTAAAACAAAGCTTGGGCCAAAGAAGGAGCCAAAATATGAGAACGCAGAGGAGGGGAGCTCATGTGCATCCAGCACTAACATCGACATCGTCCGGAGGTACACGTGGAAAACAAAAAACAGGATGTTAGTACAGGTAAGCAATGCTTAAAATAAGTGCCAGAGAAAATGTGGTAGGAACCTAAGAGCTTCCTAAGAGAAAGCAGGTATTAAAAAAAAATTAAATATATCCAAATTATTGCACTATCTTAGGTACTTTTGTCTTGCGTAGGTACATCTGAATTCCTACCTATAATAGCTGGTTGGGTATCCATGTGGATAAAAACCCCGAATTCAATAAATAGAAAAAAAAAAAAAAAAATAGCTGGTAGTCCAGTAACATTCTCCTCCAGAATCCTCAACAAAAGGTTAGGAACTATCAAGTATTCAGCAGACTCAAAATGCGACCTATACTAACTTGCAGAATATGTCGGCGCGTACGTAAGTACATGACTAGGTAGGTACTCTTCCTCTTCCTTTGCCAGTCATATCATTGCCGGTGACGGATAGTAAATATTGTTATATTGCGTAGCGAAGAGAAGGCGTCAGAAAATATTCCGATTTCAATAGAGGGATAAGGTGAGAAGAGATTAGTGACTAGACCGACCAGACACATGCATATAGCGCTATGTGCGTATATTTGGTGTCACTGTCCGCAATAAATAAACTCTAAGAAGACCACAAAGAAAAAGCTGTTGTTATGATGAGCTATATCGTTCATAATAACTATATAATTTAACTTAAATATAAATGACTCACGTGTAAAAGATAAAAAAATAACCCCAAGTCGCTGATATGCTTATTAGCAGACATTTTTCCATATATTCTGAATTGTTAAAGAGAAATACTTATTAAGTGAGTTATAACGAATTAATAACAATCAATTCATATATCGAATCGGTGTAGAACAAATGCAAAGTTAATAGCTATGCTAAATAGCTGTGAAACGCAGAGCTAAAAGCCATGCTAAGTAGCTGTGAATCGCAAAGCTAATAAGCCATGCTAAGTAGCTGTGAAACACAAAGTTATTAGCCATGCTAAGTATCTGCAAAGGTAATAGCCAGGCTAAGTAGCTGTGAAACGCAAAGCTAATAGCCATGCTAAGTAGCCGTGAAACGCAAAGCTAATAGCCATGCTAAGTAGCTGCAGCAGCTGTGAAACGCAATGACACAAAGCTAATAGTCATGCTAAGTAGCTGTGAAACGCAAAGCTAATAGTCATGCTAAGTAACTGTAGCAGCTGTGAAACGCAATGACACAAAGCTAATAGTCATGCTAAGTAGCTGTGAAACGCAAAGCTAATAGTCATGCTAAGTAGCCGTGAAACGCAAAGCTAATAGCCATGCTAAGTAGCCGTGAAACGCAAAGCTAATAGCCATGCTAAGTAGCTGCAGCAGCTGTGAAACGCAATGACACAAAGCTAATAGTCATGCTAAGTAGCTGTGAAACTCAAAGCTAATAGTCATGCTAAGTAGCTGTGAAACACAAAGCTAATAGTCATGCTAAGTAGCTGTGAAACGCAAAGCTAATAGTCATGCTAAGTAGCTGTGAAACGCAAAGCTAATAGTCATGCTAAGTAACTGCAGCAGCTGTGAAACGCAAAGCTAATAGTCATGCTAAGTAACTGCAGCAGCTGTGAAACGCAATGACACAAAGCTAATAGTCATGCTAAGTAACTGCAGCAGCTGTGAAACGCAATGACACAAAGCTAATAGTCATGCTAAGTAGCTGTGAAACGCAAAGCTAATAGTCATGCTAAGTAGCTGTGAAACGCAAAGCTAGTAATCCTGGATTTGTGCCGATGTAGAGAAACGGGGGGTTAATAGTGATACATACACTTTTATTAGTGATGTTTACGGGTGCAGGAGATGGTTGGATCACTGCTTGGTATCTGTATCAGCGTGGCACTCTATTGTAAATGTTGACGTGCTCGAGAATAGTTATGTGTCGGATAATCTACCTATATGTATAAAATGTAATGTAGAAGTGGTGCGACCTAAAACGACTGCGCGGTCCATCTGCCGCGATTCTGTGTTGTGGGGTGAAAGAATAAAGGATGAAACGCTAAATTACCATAATATGTGCAATAGTAAGTTGCGTAATGTTGATTTCCCCCTTGAATTTCAGAGTTGCGGTTATGGGTCGTGTAGTTTGGCTGAGCATAAGGTTGTTCTGGACAATGTGTATAGGCACATTGTAGAAATACTTTGTGGGGCGGCTAGGCAGTCTAAAGTAGCACACGACGGGGATCCGAGACGGAGCAAGCGTGTGTGTGGATGGAATGAGTATGTAAGGGACGCTCATCGAGAGGCCAGGCATAGTTTTCAGGCCTGGGTACATAACAAATTTCCCTCTTCAGGACCTGTCTATGATAACATGCACAAGAAGCGAAAACATTATAAAAGTCGACTGAAATATTGTCAAAACCACGCGGAGCAGATTATCATGGATAGGTTGGCAAAACAGCGAGCCAATAAAAAATTTGGAGATTTTTGGAAATCCACAGGCAAATTGGATTCGAAAGCTTGGACTCTCTGTGAGTGTGGGTGGAATAAGTGAACCTAGGGGAATTGCGAATATGTTTAAAGAACATTTTCGAGTTCGGTCCCCTCTCGGTCCCTCAACCGTGTTGCAAGATACTTTTTTTTTTTTTTCGGTGGGAAAATCATCTTATGACATCCCCCGCCCTTGGGCGGGGCGGGAGATAGTGTCAGACTTTTACTGACTAAAAACCCACTCCTGTTCCTTCGTTGCCTTTCGTACCAGGGCCGAGTCTTCCTTTCAGAATCAGACACTTGGCCCCAGTAGGCTTCGACCCTGCTGGTGGGCCCCTACATTTTCTGACATCTCCTTGAGGCGCGCGTGGAACAGCACGCGCCGTTGACGACTTGGGCTCGGTCCGGACGGTTACCGGACGGTCGGACGGCGAGCCACCCATTGCTCGCCGTCCGCAAGCCCGCGCCTACGGTGGCCGGAAATCGGGATCGGAATACCAGCGGCGGTTGGGGCGTGAGGACCGCTGCCTCACGCGATCGGCCGCCTCCTTTGCAAGCATTACTGCTTCGCAGAAGGAGGCGACCGCCTACCATTCCTCCTCGCTCCGAATCATGGCCTGTACCAAGGCCCGGCGCGAGAGATCGCCGCCGCCGATCGCCCTCACGAGGACACGGCGTTGCTCTGCCCAAGCGGGACACACCTCCACCGTATGCTCCACCGTGTCCTCCGGGCGATCCACACAGTGGTGACACCCGGGCGTCGCTTCCGCACGAATCCGGTGCAGGAACTTCCCGAACTTACCGTGTTCGGTGAGGACCTGTGTCATGCGGAAGGTAATGACGCCGTGTTGCCTTTCCAGCCACTCCTCAAAGAAGAGACTTATCGTGTTGCAAGATCAGTATCTTGCAACACGATAAGTCCCTTCTTTCAGCCCAGCAATCGTGGATTTAAACCTCTGATGCAATTCTCAGCTAAAGAAGTTAATAGGGTAGGGGGGGGGTAGGGGTAGGGTTAGGTTGTTGGTTAGTTTGTTGTTGTTGTTGTTAATAAATTATTATTATTATTAATGCAATAATAACCGGTATGAGTCGAGGCAAATGATCGGGACATGATGGGCTCAGCATGGGCGTACCCAGGGGGGGGCAGGGGAGGGCAGCTGCCCCCCCTTGGAAATCTCGCAGAACATGTATGAACTCGCCTAATTACTAATTAAAGTGCAAACGGGGCCTTACGTTCTAACTTTTAAATAAACGGCACAGTAGACACTGGCAAAATGCACGATGCAGGTAATCTTCGATAGGGAGTTGTAAGCGACTAGCATTTATTTTATTTGACATACTCAAATTTACTTTTATTTATTTAACTAACTATAAAGCAGGATCATTTGCGGCTGTTTGCCCTACACACCACTACATATGCCTAATGTTTCATGTAGGTGTGTATGTGTAGTGTGTATGACAAAACAGCCGCGGACGATCCGACCTAAAAAATCTGACTTGCCCCCTCCTACGCCAGAAGCTGGGTACGCCCATGGGGCTCAGTATTGAGCCCCAGTATTGTTGCACTTAAAGTATGCAGGTGTACACCTGCCACGTGTCCTGTCTATGTTTTTCACAATGTGTATTAGTCACGCATACTTACCTGCTGATCTAATGAAGACCATCGTGATTCCCATTGTGAAAAACAAGACAGGCGATATTTCGGATAAGGGTAACTATCGTCCCATTTCTCTTACGACTATAATTGCTAAGGTGTTGGACGGTATAGGTACATCTTCATGATGCGCAATTCGGGTTCCGTGAAACGCAATGACACAAAGCTAATAGTCATGCTAAGTAGCTGTGAAACGCAAAGCTAATAGCCATGATAAGTAGCTGCAGCAGCTGTGATACGCAATGACACAAAGCTAATAGTCATGTTAAGTAGCTGTGAAACGCAAAGCTAATAGCCATGCTAAGTAGCTCTTAAACGCAAGGCTAATAGCCATGCTAAATACCTGTGAAAACGTCGAGGTTTTGACGGGGTTTTTTTGAATGAAGTTCAGTGGTTGTTTTAATTATTCGCAAATTGATTCCTAGTGGAATATTGTGATATAAAATTGGTGTAGTATAACATCTCCAATGCCTGCACAACTGAAGAATGTGGTATTATTGAAACAGGCGCGATCTTGGTAAAATGGAGCTTTTTTCCGGTGGGAAAATCATCCAATGACATCCCCCACTCTTGGGCGGGAGGGTGTGTCTAAGACTTTTAATGACTAAAAACCCACTCATGTTACATTGTTGCCTTTCATACTAGGGCCGAGTCTTTCTTTCAGAATCAGACCCTAGTAAAATGGAGCTCAGAATATTATTATAGGGATGACTACATCAGCGTAGTGTGCCAAGAAGGCTGACTCGATACATTTGCCGCCAAATACTACAATAACATTAGAATTTGTTCTAATGTTTTTGTAGTATTTGGCTTTAGCTTTAGTCTTCCATAGTCTAATAGTAATCAGAGTTACTGAATTTATACAAAGTCGACTCATGACAGTCTTTATTATTCAATTAGAATAATGAATGAGAATTAGATAAAAAATCGTGCCTAGTGTTTATTCACCCAAGAAATAAGACGCTGTCATATAACCTTTAACATCCCTTAGTTCGTTTTATACGGGTAGTTTAGAAATACAGACAATGTAAACAGTTCTTTTTTATTTTGTTATTATTTATGATGCTTAGTTTCAAGTCGGTATATTGACCCAATGAAGGAATAAAATTTTGCATCAAACCCCTTTTTCACCCTCTTAAAAGTTCGCTTTTCAAAAATCCCTTCTTAGTGCTCGCCTACGTCATAAAAGGTAGCCTTGTGCAAAATAACACTTTTCTAGACATAAGTAGCAGTTTCGGCTGTGCGTTGATATTGTCAGTCAGTTTCTCCTTTTCTCTATATAATATAGCTCAAAGAACTTAATGTCCAAGCCAAAAATATTTTACATAAATATTAAAAAGATGAAATTTACTGAAAACTGACCTGAATTTGTCAGGTCAGGTGACAAGTTCATCTTTCTTTCAGTCAACTGTCACATTTAATAATAAAAAAGATGAAACTGTCAACTGTCCTAACAGATGCCAACTGTCACATTTAATACCCTGCGTTCCGAGTTGCGACAAAAGCGAAAATATGGCGAATCCGACTAACGCGCAACGACACAATTATTACTTTAATAGGTGTTAAAGTATGAAACTGCCGTTTTATTGTAATATGTACTTCGAATTGACATAGAACCTTCATGGTTTGGGATTTTTGAGTAAAACTTTTTTCACATGATACCTATCAAGTGCTTTAGTTAAAAAAATGTGCAACACTCGATTATCGACTTTCAGTTGTTTTTTTTTTTATTCAGCTTAGACAAAAACGATGGATACTTCGAAAATTCGAGTGATTTTTGAAACGACTTCCGACGCGGAACTAACGCGGTAGAAATAGCTCGCAATATCAATATTGCGTTTGGAGAGGGGACTGCTAATGAATGCGCTGTGCGATTTTGATTTAAACGCTTTCGTGATGGAAACTTTGATTTGAAGAAGGAACCACGTGGAAGACCGTTCACACAGATGAATAACAATGAATTGAAAGAGATGGTGCAAGCCTATCAGAGCCAAGCTGCCCAGAAATTAGCGGCATGGTTTAACGTTACCTTACCAACAATATTGACTCATTTGCATCTAATCAATAAAAGACAAAAAAAAATATGAAAAAAGGGTGCCTCATGATTTGACTGATCTGCAGAAAGAAACGCGTGTTGAAACTTGTGTTGCTTTGTTCAATCGATACAGAAATGAAGGAATATTGGATCGAATTGTGACATATGATGAAAAGTGGATTCTTTACGATAACCGTAAGCGAAAAATGCAATGGCTGACCCCAGGTCAAACGCCGCAACAGTGTCTTAAAGCAAAGCTTACCAATAAAAAGGTAAATGGTAACTGTTTGGTGGCCTCAGCATGGAGTTATTCACTATAGGTTTCTCCGATCTGATCAAGCAATAACGACAGATGTCTACTGTGTCTCTCCAAACAATGATAGCAAAACTAGCAGTGAAACAGCCCCGACTCATGAATCGATCTTTACCATTCTAACACGATAACGCGAGACCTCATACAGCACGAGAAACCGTTTTAACTCCACAGGAACTGCAATTAGAAACCATTCGTCACCCTTCATATTCGCTAGATCTTGCTCCAACGGGCTACCATTTTTTTCGTAATTTGGACAAGTTTCTACGTGATACAAAAAGTTTTTTTTTGGAGGCAGTACAAAATAAATGATATTCCTATTATATGGCAGCAATGTATAGATAATATTGGTAATTATTTTGATTAAATAAATATGTTAAACTAGCTTCTATTAGCGGCTTCGCCCGCGTGAAAGGTTTCTTCATACAAACTTTAGACCCCATTTCATACCCTTAGGGGCTGAATTTCGAAGTTTTTAGTTTAGTGCTTGCCTATGTCATAAAAGAAAGCCTTGTGCAAAATTTCACGCTCCTAGTCCCAGTAGTTTTAGCTGTGTGTTGATATGTCTAGTCAGTCAGTTTCTCCTTCGAATTTCAATTTTTCAGTATAAATCGACAATTTCATACTTTAACCCCTAATATATTGTGACTCCTAAATTTAAAAGGACTATTGAGTAATTATTGTGATGTTGCGCGTTGGTCGGATTCGCGATATTATCACTTGTATCACAATTCGGAACGCAGGGCTAGTGAAGTGTCAAACTGCCGAATATAAATAAATAATAAAGCGTTAGCTTTACAAATCTTTGATAATTATATTGTAATTTAGTTGGATAATTTAATGCGGACCACATGGATGAAGTAACTTTTCATTCTCCTTTGGAAGCCAAGACATGCCTGTCAAACCCAGCAGCAAGCAAGTCAACATCAGATTTTAAGTGCTTGACAGACAATCGGCTTAAACTCAGAACTCATAAGTGATGGATGAAATATTAGATGAAGCTGTTGCAGCCTTCTGCACTTTGGCTTCATACTGCTGCATGCAGGAGCCATACAACTTGTCAATGTCGAAGGCTGGCAGTAATTTTATTGTTCTTTATCAGTGTAGTGATGTACCTATGTGAACAGGGTTTCAGTTATGTACCAGTGCTACTGCTACAGTCTTGATATAATAGATAGTGGATATGGGCAGTTTATTTTTTTGTTTCCTTTATTTAAGCATCCAACATCAACATGTAGATTATCTTACAAACTAAGTATTTTCTAGGATGGCATGACTCCTTTTGCCTGCCTGCAGCATAGTGTTGATGACTAGGTACCAGCTTTCTTCTTGTGTGTCGGTGTGTTCTTGTAGCCAGCCATGCAGCTGACTGTATAATTATTTCTAAGATCACTTAGAAGAAATACTAAACTGGATAGGAAGGCACAACAAGGTCAGATTGATCTGGGAGCCAGGTCAAACAGGAGTAGAAGGCAACAAAAGAGTTGACACTGGCAAGGAAAGGAACCGAGACACCCCTATACGGACTGGAACCCTTCATAGGACTCTCACCAAGGGTCATCAACCAAGCATTGAAACGGGCTGCATTAGGGATACATAGCACACACTGGCGCAACACAACAGGTCAGAAGCATGCAAAGCTATTCCTTAATGACATAGATAAGGCCTGGACCCAAAAATTATGGAAGTACAGCAGATCACAGCTCCAAACAATCACAGGAGTCTTCACAGGGTACTATGCCACCAACAAACAGCTCCACAATATGGGACTAGCAAGCAACCCGTTTTGCAGGATCTGTGGAGATGCAGAGGAGACTATGTTACACTTGCTGTGCAACTGTGCAGCACTAAGCTCCAAAAGACTAGGGTATCTGGGCTAACCATTTCCAAGACCAGAGCACTACAGGCTCAGCCCCATCAAGGTCATAATAGGACTCATGAAGGAGGTGCACTGAGGGCTAAGGGTTGAGTAGACAGGAGGGGCATAGCACAAAAAATCCAGAAGGGTCGATGTGCCCAGAGCACATCCCATCCCAGGGCCAGCCTCACAACAAGATAAGATAAGAAGATCACTTAGAAACTCATAATAGTTGTCACAGCCATAGGATTGTCTAAGATATAGTACATCACTCGACGTGTCAGTGTATTTAGTAACTGGAAATGCTAATGCAATTCTTGAAATGTGCAGGTCATCACTTATGGCGCAACCATCACCAACATTACTGTTCCAGACAAAAAAGGAGTACCAGATGACGTTCTAGCTGGTTTCGACACATTAGAAGGTACTTTCCTTATTGTTTTTTTTTGTTTTTTATTGTTTCACTAGTATATATATATATCAACGAATCTTGACCGGATCATATGGCATTTGTGTTGAATGGTGAAAATTGAGTTGCCCAAAAAATTTTTAAATAGGGGAAAGGCAAACATATTATTATGCAGTTTAAATTTCCAAGAGACTGGTTTGGTTTTTAGACAAGCAACAATTTGAATAGTACAGTCAACAAAGGGCATAAGTAAACAGGGTTGTCATAATATATAGTTGAAGTTTTCATGGCGATCAATAGATGGGTACGAATTAATTATAATTTTATTATTGATAATACAACTCTATTCCATGTTGCTATAATATTTAAAACCTCCTATTTTCACCATGCATGATGTAACATGAAAACTTTAATGTTTTGATGTTAGTTAACATTATGAGCTGAATGGGTCATGAATGAACATAAAACATTATAACTGGGTAGTTTGAAATCAGTCCAAACTATACTGTTACTCTCACTTATCATATCTTATATCATTATCTTACAGAATACTTGCAGCCTAGGAATCCTTATTTTGGTGCCACCATTGGCAGGAATGCGAATATAATCAGAGATGCCACAATGATAGTCAGACCTTCGGGCAGAATGTACATGCTGTCCAGCAATAAGGGACACCATCATTATCATGGCGGACACGTTGGTTTTGATAAGGTAAGGTAGTTTCGGTCTGGCATGTGCTTGCACTGCCATATGACTTCTAGTGCTGTACTCAGTGTGATAGTGACTCTAGGTAGATGCCCAAGTATTTAAATGTAGTTGCCAGGCTTCGGGGAACCCCGAAGATTTTTGGTAGATGTACTGTTACTACTTCCTATTGGTTTTGGTGGGCTTTGACTTGATATTCTTTGCACCAGTCCTCTATTATTGTCAGGGTTTGATGCATGAGGTTACATAGGGTGTTGTAGTATGCACTTGTGTAAATTCTTAATTATTCCAATTTAATGGAATGAAGCCCACCCCTTTTACCAATATGAGGAGAAGAAATGGCTGAAGTTGGGGTATGTGATCATGGGAATGGGGTTCTGTGTTAAATCTAGGCCTGCCTAGGATTTGGCTTTTGGGAAAAGTCTGTTAGCTGGAGTCTTGCTCGAGTCACTCCGGGTGGGAATCAACCTCAAGCAGTCAAAAAGCGGTCCCTCAGGTGGAGTTGGGCTATCTGCAAACTGGCCACTTGCTCGGTTGTATGACTAGAAATACTTGGTAGGTTGTGCTGCCCATAGTCATTTGAATATTATTTGTAGGGTGCTAATTAAATACACTTCTTTAAAGTTACACTAGTCGATACTTTTTCCATACATATTTTGGTGGGTATTACTCCACAGTTTGACGTTGTACATCAAAATAAAATGTACACACACATAATATAGACATAGCGCACTCACCAAATTTGCTCATAGTGTCAAACACTGATCGCAGATTAAACAGAGAAAAAAAAAGATATGGTTTTATCTTATTATTATTTTTGTCTGTACGGAATTAGAAAAACAAATAACATGACGTTTATAAACTTGGTTTAAAAACCAAGTTATGAACTAACAAAGTTTCCGTTTTTTGATGATTTTAACCCAATTTTAGATGTTAAAAAGCAACAAAAATCTTCAAAACGAAGTTGGTACCGACAAAGCTTTTACGCTTGCTTTGGTAATCAAAGAGTTCAATATAATCTATATATATAAAAGGAGAAACCGACTGACTGACATATCAACGCACAGCCGAAACTACTAGGCCTAGGAACGTGAAGTTTTGCACAAAGCTTTTTATGATGTAGGCGAGTACTAAGTAGGCATTATCGGAAATTCAAATACGGGGTCCAAAGTTTGTATGGAGAAGTTTACTTTCACGCGAGCAAAGCTGCCGGCAGGAGCTAGTTTATTTATAATAGTTTATTTTTATTTATTAGTAGTTTATTTATAATAAACTAGCTTCTGCTAGCGGTTTCATCCGCGTAAGAGTAGGTTTCTCCAACAAACTTCCACCCCCCATTTTAGGGGAGTGGGGGGTTAGAAAGAGACAAAAAGTAGCCTATGTCACTCTACATCCCTTCAACTATCTCCACTTAAAAAATCATGTCAATTCGTCGCTCCGTTTTCCAAATTGTACTATCAGATTTTACGCACCATCTATTTGGTTTCAGTTCGGAACGGTGTTTGTGTGCGGGGGAACAATAAGTTGTGCATATAGACTAGCGTCTAACTGCTCATTCTTGATATTATCGCTGTCAGACACAAAGTCAGATGAGACATCGCACATTTTGGCCTCACCCATCAGCGAGTTCGAGCCCGCGACTAGTTCAGCCTTAATAGCATTATACGCTTCTATAAAAATATACAATACCTTCTAACAACCACAATTTACGTGCGCCTGAATAAACTACATTAGACCGACGCTCACGTCGACCACGCCTGATTCGTACGTAGAACGACGTCGCGTGTCGTGGATCTAATGTAGCTTTACAAGTCTAGTTACCATATAAAATGTATGGAGACCGACCAAGATCGGCGTACGTGGCACACGTGTGCGCAGTGTAGTTCTACCTTGATACTATTTTAACCACAAATTATCTTCTAAAATAACCTAACCTGTCTGTATTGGAGTGCCCTATAATTCCGAGTTCGCTTTGCTTACTCTGCTCGCTCTTGGGTTACGAATATTTAGTAGGCGTTGTAAAAAAAGACGAAGTAGTTTATAAGAGGCTAACTTATTTTCCCGTAGCTTAGTTATAAAACGAGATGTTTGGTCACGTGGCCTACATGGAAAAGTGTGTTTTGACTGTTTTTGACTTATTATTTCTCTATTGATATTTTACAGGTGAACTGGCGTTCACACGTCTGCGGTCTGAAAGTGATCATGAGCCACGTATCGGAGCGGTTCCACGAGGGCTACCCTGGCACATTGATGGCTCAAGTATCCTTCGAAGTCACCTGTGACAACACCATCAAGATTGAAATGAAATGTACCACCACCGAACCTACTATAATCAATTTGAGCAATTCACCGTACTTCAACCTTGCAGGCCATGTAAGTGACACGTTTTTTTAAAGGTTTTGGGAAATTCTACTGCAGGGTTAGGTTGAATTAACAAAAAAATAAAATAAACACACATGCCATTATAGGAATAACTCCTGTACCGTGTGTGCGTTCATAAACATATAAACTCACATATACAAGAAACCTGGGCCCGGAACTCCTCCTATCTGTAGGCCATACAAATATTTGTTCTTTGGAGGTAAGTATAATATATATATAATATATATTTGATAATCAGCCAGTGCTTATAGCTTTTTTGAAATTAAATAAGTAATATCGGAACGCAACAGTTAGGCCGTCGTAAAGATCCCGGTATGGATCTTGAGCGCTGACTTCTACTTGCGCAGAAGTAAAATATCGGGTTTCTTTGGTGGTATGAAGTGAGACGCGGGGGCGGGGAGTCATTGGCTAGCCGCGCATCGTATCATAGGCCTGGATTGGTTACCTGTGCTTGCTGCACGTACCTAACGACGACGAGTACACTTCCGTGCCATTAAATTGACTTGTGATTTTTAATCCATCTATTTTATTTTAATTAGTGGTTATTGTGTCACCATAAAGTTTAAAAAATATATATATTTGATTGTTATTAAATAGGTGCTTTTTTAAAATTTCATTATTATAGTAATGACGAGATCTTTATAATTATTTATCATCACATTAATAATTATCGCCAAATACCTTCCGGTAGAAATTCTCTAAAATGAAATAAAAACTAGATGAAAATCTGTTGTATGGTTAAAAAGTAAACGGAAAAACAGAAAGATGAACACAGCGACTTTACTTTTAACTATTTATGTTTTTTTTTTAACTTTTACCTTCAAACAGAATCAAGAAGATAGCAGGTAAAAGAAAAAATAAAATAAAATAGGTGTAATTTTTTTTTCCCATATGTGTACGATGCGCAAAGCGATCACCACTCTTTCGCTGAGCGCTCAAGATCCATGCCCGATACCTGTACTTATATGTGTAGTGGCAAGTGGCCTGAATGAGACGGAACACTAATGTTAGAAAATGGTTGAGCAGATGTAACATCAGCTTCATCATCTCTTTTGGATGTCTGTGAATATTATTTTAAGGGTTCCGTAGACCTTTTTCTCCGGAATGAATCGAGATATCAAGCTGATATTCCTTCATAACCCAGTTTCTGGACAACTCATACCTACGGTTAAAATAGCTTGATGGACTCTATTTATGTTGCTGCCATTTTTAATTTTGGCAGTCTACCATAGTGCCTGATTACGAGCGCAGATAGGTTCTTAGAGTATTTTGTTGTTGCTGTTACTTCAAGCACTTATTTTAATTCTATTCTCGAACTTTTTTCTTGGCATACGTTAGGCGAACTTTTCCTTCATAGCCAGGATGTTACCACTTGGTACGGCCTTCGGATTACGCTTTATTGGACTCTTCTTAGACCTCTTTATACTAAAAAATAATTTAGAATGACAATTTCGTTGGATCTCGATTACTGAATGACTACCTAAACAACAAAAGTTAAAAGGTTTTTTCTTATTTTGGCATCACGTAGCGATCTGCAAATTATTATTTTTTTTACCACTAGTATTGAATACAAATATTTTTCTATCGATTTATGAAAGTTCCATAGCTTCGAAGACATGATCGACGGCCACTGTAATGACATTTATTTGATGTATCTACACGATTACTTTCGTGACCGACAGCCGTGACGGCGTTTTTTATTCATTATAACAAATGGTTTTTTTCTTCAGCATGCGGGGACGGAAGCGATGGTGGACCATATTTTCACCATCAATGCTGATAAATATACGGCTGTAGATGAAGAGGGAATTGTCACAGGTATGTTTCTTACAACTTTCTCGATAAACTCATATTCTGAAGTTTTATATTAGGAATTCCTTTTTTTAGAGTTTTTTTTACTCAAGACGAAACAACATCTATTGGCGTAATAACATCATTCCAGTTCATTTTACCAGCTGTAGCTGTACAGCTGTAGTAGAAAAAAACGAGAAATTGTTTTAAATGTACAGATTGTTATACTTTCTTATAAATAATTTTCAAGATGGTCTACACAACTTGGCATCCGTTTAGATCTCAATTATTTTGTCAGTGAAGTCTATATCCGTACCATATCACAATATTAAACTTGACTGCTGTTTTTTACATTTATATTATATTTGGTGGGATTATTCAAACAAGAAACTATGTCACCCTACAGCGCTTTCCTGTCCTATCATAAACGAAAACAAAAACTTTATCGCACAGTTTTCACGGGTTTTGTTTCTATTTTGGATTCCCTGTACATGTTTAATAAGAACTTATTAGGGTAGCAAAAATGATACGCATTAATATCTGTTGTCTTAATTCATGCCATGATCTTCCAGGTGAAAGGAAAGTGGTGGGTGGCACAGCCTACGATTTTCGCGTGCCTCGTATTCTGAAGGTCATGATGCCTAAGATTCCTATGGGAGGCTACGATATTAACTTTTGCACTACTCGTGGAACCGACCAGGATTTGGCGTTTCAAGCCAGGTGAGCTGAGCATTGTCTTACCAACACTTTGTACCGGATGAAAGTCTGCAGCCTATTAAACTCAAGATACTAGGAAAGGACTAGGTGATCCTCAGGAATGTGCCATAATAATAAGCCTCCCGACCGAATTTCGATCACGGTGACCAATCTCAACATAGATTAGCCAAGTACGCAGGAGGTATTATAGTGCTCAAGTGTATGCGCCACAGATATGTCAAACAGTAAATATATGTTTAAGCACAAATTTATTTGATATCTTTCTCGAAGTTAGAACTTCTCAACTGGACCGTCTGTCCCAGGTAAACGTAGTCGTCCACAACTTCGAGTGTAGTCCCCGATAGAAGTGGGTGCTAAATGGCTGTGCAATTAGTGATGTTAAGTAGTAATCATAGAAAAAGATATCGATGAAATTTAGAGTTGCAATTGTTCGATCACACCAAGGCAATCTTTGATGTTTTGTATGTTTGATGACTTTTTATTCCATGTGCTGAAACTCGGAACATTGTGTCATAGAAAATAGCTGGCGCTTAGACAGGAACGAAGTGTACATGATTCTACACACACATCCAAGATCGACTCCACATGCGTGGGATAGGACCCCCTATATCTATAATATCTCCTGTCTTTCCTAAAAATTACCTTGACTGTGAAAAAAGAAATCTATAAATTTTGTGTTACGAGAAGTTTAACAGGAAAGTAACTTTAGAAGAGCGAAGTTTGATCTTAAGAACGTGGCGACGGATGAATTATCCATACAAACGTCAAACTCATTTGCAGTTTGAGCATATTTTGGTGATATTCGAATTGAGACAATATTTCTAATTTTCTACTTAAAACGAAATTTAAGCGAATTGCATTTCGCACATTTTTACATCGTTATTGGCATGTTTTCATTTGGTTTTTTCTGTATTATAAACAAAAATATTTCTAATATTCTTTCCGTAGGAAAATAGCTTATATTATGAAGTTACAAATTATAGAAAAAAAATTGGAAAAACATTAAGTTTTCATTCATCATTTTTATTACGAAACACATCTAAATGAATCCCAAATTTTCAAGAATTAGTAGTGCTATCGCCGCAAGCAAGATGTCAGTGTCAGTGTGTGCGCGATGTCATTACTTCAGTCGCGTTGTAAATTATATTGTAATATTTCTGACACTATTGACTTTGTATTCCTTTTATTAAACCTCAAATTAGGTACTATTTTTCCTTCTTTGCCTTGTTTTCCAAGGCCCCAGGGTTTCTTTTCAGAAGCGAACCCATGGCTCCAGTAGGATTCGACCCCGCACCACGTAACTATCGTAAGAGTATCTGTTAAATACTCATCCATTGCGCAACTAGTTCAGCTGATTAATTGCTCGATCTATTCGATCGATGATATTTGTTCTCAATTCAAATAATTGATTTGACACATCATCTCGTTTTTTGGTATTAGAAAGTATTTTTTTTAAAGAATTTACTAAAAAAAACCTATATTAGTAAATATAGTAACCTATATTATAAAATATATAATAAACGATATATCAGTACTTACATGTAAAATGAGATTATCATCTTTCGTGTAATTTACAATACAGCTGTTGTTTTTGCAAACAACCACTGAACAACGCGGCATTTTGTAAAAAATCATAAGCAAAGAAGACGTCGCTAGTTTACATTTGACTAATGGCCGAAAATGACATCAAGCACATATCTATATATATAAAAGGAGAAACTGACTGACTGACATATCAATGCACAGCCGAAACTAGTGGAACTAAGAGCGTGAAAATTTGCACAGAGTTTCCGTTTGTGTCTTAGGCGAGCACTATAAGAGGATTTTACAAAATTCACCCTCTAAAGGAATGAAATGGGGGGTCCAAAGTTTGCATATAGAAACCTACTTTTATGCGAGCGAAGCCGCTGGAAAAAGCTAGTAAGCCCATAAATTAAATGAAACTAAATTAAATATGATATTTGTGTGTAATGACAATGTTTGCAATATAAATAATTTAATAATACCGGAGCTACGTCTGCCAACAAACTGCTATGCAGTTTGGCAGAAGTATTATGAATTGTAAAATTGTCTAAAATACAAATAAAGCACTTATTATTATTATTATTTATTATATCCGGCTTGATGTGTTCGCAAGCACCGTGCTCCCTTACCTCCCTACTGTCTGACATATCTGCGATATGCGCAAATACGAGTGCACTCTCTGTTCTTTTACTCTCATAGTCCGATCACAAGGCTATCCGACACGACTGGAGAGAGATTAGGCTCAGAACCAACGGCTTTACTTATTTCCAAGGATGTGTCTCATTTTCGCCGAAGCTGTTTTTTTTTAAAGCATACTCTTTTATTTGTAAAACATGATTAAGCAGTTGGTACAAATTGGAGTTACTACTGCAAGATGTTCTTTTTGGCCATTGATATAAGTATTGGCGTACAAAATAATACCTAAATAGTGTACTATGTATTCACAAGTAGTTGCCGAATACAGTTCTACCTACGTGGTTAAGTAACGTGAAAGATATGATGGACTATATTAAAAAAAAATTACATGTTCCGAAACAGATTTCAATTAAAAAAAAATCTGTTTAAATTAATGAAAATCTACCTTTTAGTAAATCAAACAAGTAATTAGACTGCTATTCAAACAAAAATATATTTTGTTACTAAGGAATTTTACGTAAAATTATCTTGAGATGTAAATATTCTTCCTTAATATTTTTAGAGTGTTGCATCCTTTGTCGGGACGGGTGCTTGAAGTATACAGCAACCAGCCTGGCGTGCAGTTCTACACCGGCAACCTTCTACCAGACCCCGATCAAATAGTAGAGGTAAGCATATGCTATTTCATAAAATAACTAGAATATTTAAAGCACTGTGTCATTTATTAGGGCAATAAATGACACAGTGAATTATATATTCTTTATCTTATCTTTATAAAAAAAAAAACGTTGCCACACTAATATACTCTGCGAGTTTTTCGAGAATTTATTTTTTTTCCTGATAGAAAAAAAATCCTTTCTTGCTCTCTCTTCGAAATGTTATAGCTAAAATAGTCCGGTATAGAGGTGATAAAGTGCGTAGCGATTGCTATCATGCTATATTTAGCCGCAGCAAATTCAGTAATCTGTTATTTTTCTAAAACTTTATAGATCATTCATACATAAATTGGCATCTAGTCTAAATTTTTTACGTTAAAAGCAGACAGCTAGCGCACATCGCCAGCAGGTGCAGGCAGTTTTCATACTTTTTTTTGCTAAAACCTAGCTTTCTTCTTTCAACAACGATAACCAGCTCTGTATGAGTTTACACGTCTGCCATGAACCAATATCTGAGAGATCGCTGCGCAGGATCGAGACGCATTTTAAACGATTCTCAACCGATTACCAGTAACGATAAATCGATAAATTATTTGACAACGTAGGAGTTGCCTGTTGGTGAAGAAGAAGAACAGGAGGCTAAGGAAGAGAATTCAGCTGAGGAAATGGGTAGTGAGCATTCCAGTAAGTCGAGTGCAAAGGATGAAGCAGCGGAAGAAGAAGAAAGCGAGGTGATTTTGAACTTTATTTTCTAAATGATAAGACTCATAATGCCGGACCCGCAGGAAGCCATAAAGCAAAAAAGCACCAATTGTTGCTTTTGGGAGAGAAATGCAGTTTTGCAAAGGGCTTCAAAATATTAGTTAGATCAAACTAACAAATCAAAAAATACATCGAAGTAGAGTTTCATAAGCAATCATTGCATATCTTTTTCGGGAGAGCTTAACAAAAATTGATTTCCTAAATCAATAAAATGTCTGATTCACTATGCTATTTGTTTATTTTTTGTTCCCAGGGTAAAAAACGTGTTGGCTACATTCCATTGATAGGTAAGCAGGGCACAGTCTACAAACGGCACGGGCTTTTCTGTTTAATGCCCCAGAACTACCCTGACGCCATTAATAACGTGAGTATTACAGTTTGCTGACATACACTATTTTTTCTTAAATTGACATAATTATATCAACAAACGCAATAGTCTCCCCATCTTAGGCACTAAACTAGGATAACAAAGAATATGCATGCAATTTTGTATTTATAAAACATTATCTCTCTAGTAAACAAATATGATACACTAATTAAAATATGTTTTAATATAAATATTTAGGTTTAAGTATAATAGTTGTTAGCTGCTCTGTCGCATTAGGTTAGGGCCTGTAAAGAGATTTGTAAAGAGAATAAATATATAAATAAATCTTCATCAAGTTCAAAGGTGCTATTATCAAAGAGAAGTCCGACATCGTTTTTGACATCAAAGGCCCATATATGATACCCATACGGCCACTATAGAAAACGGTGTCTTGGCGAGTGAAACATTTATATTTGTTTAAAATTGTTTTTGCTTTTCTACCAATTTTGATATTGTTTTTCATAATTAGTATTTTATTTTTGTATATTTATTGATAAACTGGTTCGTTGTCAAAAATTTTTTTCATGCCTATTCCCTATTACGTTGTCTTGTAAACAAACATGTGACATCCACCAATCCGCAATGGGCCCGCGTTGTGGATTACGGCCCATCCCCTCCTAGAGAAGGTCTGAGTCCCTGTAGTGGAGACATTATTAAGGCTGATGCTATGCTATAAACATATGCCCGTACTCAATCGCAATTTTTTTTAGCATACGTGACATACGTGGACTCAGTTTGTTATTAGCTTTATTATGTTTAACGTCCATTTAGTAGATAAGGGCAAGCCTTTAGCCATCAAGCGGCCACAAAGCCCTGCTCCGGGTTGTTACTAGAAAAAAATCCCTAAGGAAAGCCTAGTAAAATTATGCTAGACAGAAAAATCCTCGCGTCAGCGTTCGTCTTTTCTATCACTGGACCAACGGGGCAGTCCAGTATTTCTGAGATCTTTCATCTTTGACTTCTACTCAAACCAAGCAAACGCCAGTGTGGCAGTGGTTCGCCTTCTTCTGCTAAGCTGTAATGCTAGCGAAGGAGCAGGCTGCACGAGTGAGGCAACGAACATCTTTACGCCCCAGTCGCCGAGACCCCAACCCCGACTACCACAATGTCAATACGGACGTGGAGCAATGGGTAGCTTGCCGTCCGGCAGTTCGGTGATCGCCGGAACTGAGCCCCAGTCGTCGACAGCGCTTGGTGATTCACGCGCTCCTCAAAGAGATGTCAGAAAACCGTAGGGGCGCAGTAGGGCCGATGTGGTTTTAGGCAGTATATGTCTGACACGCCCTTCTGCTCCGCCCAGACCGGGAGAAGTCATTATATTAATTACCATCATGAAAAAAATCTTGACGACCAATGATGATAACTTTTTTAAATTCTATAGCACTGCGACAGTCTCGTCCCGCTCTTGTAAACAAGATATAAAATTGTGTTGGGACGCCCATATACTGGAGCTCCCTGGTAAAAGGAAGTAACTAAGAACTCATGAAGCGGTTTGCAACCGCGCCCACCACGGTGGAGGAAACAGTTTTTTTTTATTTTTAAACTCACGAGACCGAAGTTTTGTATGGTTACAAAACCGTCGTGGTTGCTGTTATCGCTCGCGAACTTGGCAGATGACAATCGAAAGACGGGCGGTTAATTATCATTTGAGCTCCAGACCACTGTGGACATACACCAGAAACGATCTGTTGCGTTATACTTATTACACAGAAGAATTAAAAAAGAAGGCCTATAAAGTTCTGAGTGCAATAATAGATTTTCGGATTTTTCTACCCCTGAAGGTCAATGCGGGTGTTAACCGACCGCAGAGAGTGCGGACGCAACTTTCCGAGGCTGCGGGTGACCGTGGCCCGCACGATTCTACTAGTTTAACGGGGAGCGTGTTGCACCTTGTCTAAATAACGTAGCTCATTGTTTACTCCTGAACCACCCTATCTAAAATTACGGGCCCAAGTGTGGCTATGATCTCGATACATGTTCATTGTTGTTGTTGTTGTTGTTGTTCATTTCTAGTTTACTTGGTTTTTTTATCGTGCTATCTTGACTAATAATGTTCCGGAAATTTCACTTTCATTTTATTTGAACTTAGTCAAGTTATTGCCTCAAATTCTTGCCTCAAATTCTTGCTAATTCTGACTTTTATTTAATTTATTGTGCACACCATGTTACAGAAAAGATGTTAGATGAATGAATCATTATAATGTGTGTTAATACCAGATCCATACGCAAAATAACGTGCATTTTGTGTTTACAGAAAAACTTCCCCAGTCCAGTGATAAACCCAGGTGAAGAGTACGTCCACAGAATGCAGTACAAATTCGGTATACTTATCGGAAGATACGTTTAAAAATAAAGAATAGAAAATTTTGTTTTTTGAAGGGCTCTAAATAGTACGTGTTGTTCTGTCAGTGTCTTTTAAATAAAAATAAACATTATATAGTTATGTATGCTTTTATTTTTTGGTAGGAACCTGTTACATTTTTCACTCCCTCAATTTTAGGTAAACTAGTCTAACTCATCATCATTACGCGTACGCACATAGCACGCACACATAGAATCCATTGTTCGCTCAATTTTATAAATTGAGCGAACAATGGACATGAACTAACTTATTTCATACTTGAAGGTATTATTTTATTTTTTCTAGTATAATACGGCCGGCGTATTTTGGCGAGCCTGAACTTTGCGCGGAAGGCTGAGCACGAACGTTTTTTAGAAACAAAATGGTGGCATGAGGCGACGCGCGCGGGGCGGAGGTCTAGGCTAGAGATTGACTCTATGTAAATACAATCGACCCTTTATTCAATCAAATATCGCAATCAATTTTTATCGATTTGGAATTTATTTATTTTTGTTTCTATGACATATTGAACGAAATAGATTTACAAACATAGTGAATGTTGTCGTTAGTAAACGAGATTTCAACTTAAATGAAAAAAAAATATATTAAAATTTTATTTTCTTGGTTGAAAGACATGATTTTGTTAAATATCAGTTATTTATAAACAACTACTAGAATAACGATTGTTTGAGAATATTTTAAACCTCCATAGAAAATTGAATATAAATATATTTTTATAACTTAATTGAAATCGATTTGAAAAAAAAAATCGATTAAACAACACCGTCAGACACGCGTATTGGACATCTCTCTTCGGTAACTTCGTAAAGCTTCGTACTTATTCGGCAATGTTCGGTACGCAGTAATATGTCTCACTCACACGTTAGCATTGGTGTTATTTTCGTATCCCTGTCTCTTGTCTTGAGCACAGGCGGTGACAAAAGTTTTCGTTGGTTGTTATTAATAAATTGTTAAGTTTTTTGTGTAGTGTTAGGTTTGTTTCTTTAATTCATAAGTTATTTTTGTAGCTTTCTGTCTCCAAAGTGTTTTAATATTTATTTTATTTGTACTTGGTCCCTGTATTAGTAAATTTTTATTCGGAATTTGGTTTAAAAAATTAATGTCAATAACAGTTTTTTTTACGAGTGTACATGCGCTAAAGTTCGCAGAGCCTATGTTCAGGGCCGTCAAGTTACGTCGACCGTATTTGATTGAGTGAAGTTTGACTTTTTAGTAATAGTGATAGTGATTACTGATTACAGTGCATTACGTTGGTACCTATAATATACTTACCCAATTTCAAACGCTGGCCGTAAGTGAAGAAGATATCATATCGTTATCGAGAAATATCGACCAGATTTTTTTGACAGTTACGATTATTTCCAAAGCCTTATTTACTGATTCGATAATATTATTTTGTATGGGATATTAAAAAATTAATAGAGAACCAAGGTTACCGACATAGCACGAAGAATCGCCAAACTAAAGTGGCAATGAGCAGGGCACATTGCTCGCAGAACAGATGGCCGTTGGGGCCGAAAGGTTCTGGAATGGCGGCCACGTATCGGAAGACGTAGCGTTGGAAGGCCTCCTACAAGGTGGACCGATGACTTGGTAACGGTTGCGGGAGTCCGATAGATGCGAGATGCACAGGACCGTTCATTGTGGCGACACTTGGGGGAGGCCTATGTCCAGCAGTGGACGTCTTTCGGCTGAAATGATGATGATGATGATGATTATAAAATTAAATAGGTACTTACTTGAGTTTAATTTATCCGATAACACAACGCCTTTCGATATGAATGGTCTTCAAACTCAATAAATATGATAGTGTCCGTAAATGTTCGGTTTCGGTCGAGTTTCGGCTAAAAAAGAGTTTCGGTTTCGCCGGCAAACTTGCTGAAATTACGACCGAAACTGAAACTGCATTCGGGAGTTCTCGCACTGTAATCGGTCATGTTCGGCGCATTAAATTCCATCCAAGCGTGTACACGACGAAGACATTTTTTCGTGTCCACGTGCCTAATCTTCGGCATGAATCACAAGCACATAATTATTAGTTAGGTACCTACGTTTGTGTATTTTTTCGAACTTGACGCGGACGAAGTCGCCGGCAACAGCTAGTTCATTATAAAAACTAATACCTACATAGATTGTAGTAGAATCAAGTTTAAACTATTAAAAAATTTTTTTAGGTTGATTTAACTCTCTGGCTAATGCTATATCTAAACAAGCATTAGTTAGGTAAGTACTTGGTACCTACTTACTATAGTTCATTACTGTTTTTTGTCGATGTTTATAACCTTATTATCTACCCTAAACTAAAATCAAGGGCAATGAAATTTATGATAGTCAACGAATATAAATACTCATATCGATCAAAAGCATATTTGACTTTTTTAAAAGAAAATTTAGAAAAACCTGCAAGTATTTTTTTATTTTAAAATGACAAACAATCAAAAATGGTAACACCGATATAATTCAAAATTATGATGCCTAAAACACGTCCATAGCATTCGAGCTCCCGAGTAAAAGTGACAGAGGCAGGTACGCACACCACTCATGGTGTATTGCCCCCTCTACTTGACAGCGTCATCGCTGTTGCGTGATGTCATCGCCTTGAGACATGGCCCTTAGAGGATTTGACAGAAAAATCTAGAAAATTGATAGCTGTCAGTCGTGCTGGAGAGATTGTTTTTTCCAAAACTACTTATTTAACAAAATAACAGTTAGAAATTTTATATTTCTTCGCAGTTTTCAGTGTTTTTCTCTTTTTTTTTGTTTTTTTTTTTAACAGGCATGGACCTTCCTCCTCCCCCTCCAGCTCCCCCTGACCCTCCTGACGCTGTAACATGTTCAAATTCAAACTCGGCGGTTGGTAAGCGACGCCATATTATAGACTCCGAAACTATTGAGATTGTTTCAAAAAAAACAATTATTGATAAGGATATGGCTGTTGCGGCCATTCAAACTCTATATATTCACCCTTCTCTAAAAGATGGCATAAAATCTTACAGTGAGCAAGAAAAAGGTCCCTTTATAGTCCACGTTTCCCGATCCGAACCGGATCCTTCGGCTGGGACATCGATTCGTCCAATAAAGTTTGGGCAGTTTTTAATTAAAAATAATATCAAAAATATTTGTAGGGATGGCATTAAAAAAGTGGGCAGAAATAAAATCTCTGTCGAATTCACCTCTGGTGAGGCGGCCAACAAGTTTCTTTCCAACCCGGTTTTGAAATCAAAGTATTCAGTTTTTATTCCATCTTTTAATATTACCAAAATGGGTATCGTCCGTCAAGTGCCGGTCGATATGTCTATGGACGAATTTGTGGATTCAATTATTCTTCCTGATGGATGTGGAGCTGTTCTAAAAGCACGCAGGTTAAACCGGAAAAATAAACAGGAGGGCAAGACCTCCTGGATTCCTACTCAGACAATAGTAGTTACTTTCAAGGGACAGGTTCTTCCTCAAAGGGTTTTTCTATTTCACACATCTCTGCCAGTGGAGGTATATCAGTACCCCACTATACAGTGTCAAAATTGCTGCCGTTTTGGGCACGTTAAGGCACAGTGTCGGTCCAAGGCAAGGTGCTTTAGGTGCTCACAACCTCACACTGGTGACAGTTGTGACGTAGTAGAGGCCAAGGCCACTTGCATCCATTGCTTGGGCCGTCACTTTGCCTTTTACGGTAGCTGTCCCGAGCAAAGTAGACAAAAATCAATTAAAATATTAATGTCTCAGGAAAATCTTTCATACGAAGAGGCTTCTCGATCCTTTCCTACTGTAAAAAAATTATATTCCGAAGTGACCCAAAATTTACCAACCCAGTCTTCTTACTCTTCTTCCCAATCTACTAGCCTTTCTCCTCCTACCTCTTATAAAAAAACTGTGTTTTCCTCCCCTAAGCCTAGAGCTCCTCTAGGCAAGTCTTATGACAAAACTGCCCATAGGTCTATCGTTGCTGAAGTTCCTTCATCCTTTCCCAATGGCTTCTCTCTTCTTTCTCAAAATTCTTCATCCCCAAAGTCCCCTCAAGAGGATAGCCTCTTAGAAATACTTTTGTCTCTAATTATTAGTTTAGTTTCCCGTGATAATTTATCTTTACCGCCCCACGTTGCCCAGAAACTCTCTTTGCTTCTCTTTAATAATAATTATGGATCTAGTCT
The DNA here is from genome assembly GCA_961205895.1 of Mythimna pallens. Classification (NCBI taxonomy): domain Eukaryota; kingdom Metazoa; phylum Arthropoda; class Insecta; order Lepidoptera; family Noctuidae; genus Mythimna; species Mythimna pallens. The sequence continues at coordinate 29,456,929 of OY540824.1, forward strand.
CCACACTCCAGTGGAACATTCAAAGCATTCGGCCGAAGAAGCCTGAACTTTTATTCTTAATAAATAAATTTCACCCATCAGTCATTGCCGTTTCGGAAACTTGGTTGGTGCCTGGTTCTCATTTTCGGGTCTCAGGTTACTCTTGTCTTCGAAATGATAGGGCTGATGGGTACGCAGGTAGTGCCCTTCTTGTCAGGCGCTCCCTTCCTTTCTCTCTTATATCTCTTCCCCCTACTTCTCCTGACATTAATATCGTTGCTGTTAGGGCTTTTAATATTACTTTCCTCTCTGCATACATCCCTCATCCTCATTCTAGTTTAATTCCAGACATTTTATGTATATTTTCCTCAGTTCCCTCTCCAATAATTTTTATGGGTGATTTAAATGCTCATCATCGCTCATGGGGCTCGAGCCATGATGATAACTTTGGTCGGGCTCTCCTTGAAATTTTTGACGAAGTTAATCTGTGTATTATTAACAACGGTTCTCCCACTAGGAGAGTTCGCCCTTCTCAAAACCCTAACTCAGCTGTGGATATAACAGCCTGCTCTGCTTCTCTTGCTTCCATCCTTTCCTGGAGTATCTTGCCTCATTGTTATGGTAGTGATCACTTTCCCATTATTGTCTCTATCTCTGACAGAGTAGTACCAATGCGCAATTTTAATCCTTCTCTTAAATATAGATTAAATGATGCAAACTGGTCTTCTTACTCAGATTCTCTTGAAAGTAAGTTACTATCTCTTCCCCTTCCCGACAGAAACAACCTTGTTGATTGCTATTCCAAATTTGTAGACTCCATTATCTCTAGTGCTGATGTCAATTTTCCTCTTAAAAAACCCTACAGATTCAAAGTCTCAAATCCTTGGTGGGATTCAGAATGTACTTCAGCTGTCAAGGAAAGGAAAATAGCAGAGGTTAATTATTCTAATTCAATGACACTTCAAAATTTTTTAGTGTATCAAAGAAAAGCGGCCACTGCTAAAAGACTTCTTTCCAAAAAGAAAAAAGATGGTTGGCTTCGCTATTGTCAAAGCTTGTCACCCTGCTCCCCTTCTTCCCTAGTATGGAAACAAATCAAAAGATTCAGAGGCTCCTGTAATTCTTTTGATATTTCCGCTAATGATCCTTCTTCCTGGATCGAATCTTTTTCGGATAAACTGGCTCCCCCTTCAGTTCCAAATTTGAACTCTTTTCCCTCTTCACCGGCTTTTCTTACTTCTGAAAATGATTTTGATGCCCCTTTCTCTTTTTCTGAACTTCGAATGGCACTTGACGGTCTTGTTGATTCCTCTCCTGGTGCAGATGGGATCCCTTACTCATTCTTGAAAAACGCCTCAAGTAGTACAAAGCAATATTACCTGGATCTCGTTAATAACTTTTTTGAGTACGGTTTGGTTCCTCAACCGTGGAAACACCAAATAATAATTCCGGTCATTAAACCTAACAAAAACCCGTCAGACCCAAATAGCTACAGGCCTATTGCTTTGTCATCTGTTTTGTGCAAAGTTGCAGAACATATGATGAAGCATCGACTTGAGTGGTTTGTGGAAAATAGGAACTTGTTGCCCTCATCCCAGTTTGGGTTCCGTAAAGGTATGAGCACAATGGATAGTCTTAGTTTATTAATTTCTGATATTCGTATTTCTTTGATAAGTAAGCAATTTTTAGTAGGAGCTTTTTTGGATATTGCCTCAGCATATGATAATGTTTTACTCCCGGTGCTCAAGGATAAGCTTGTGCATCAGTTGAATCTTCCTATAAAATTGGTCCGTTTTATATGTAATTTATTGATGGAGAGAACCATCTCTATTAAGTCTCAAGACTCCTCTCTTCCCCCTAAGACTATCTGGAAAGGCTTACCACAAGGTTCAGTTTTGAGTCCTCTCCTATTCAGTCTTTATACTTATGATTTACATTTTTCTACTGATTCATTTTGTCAAATATTGCAGTATGCTGATGATTTAGCTTTATACTTTTCTGGAAAATCTCTAGATGAGGCTTGTAACCGTCTAAATTCTGCCCTTGGATATTTATCTGATTGGCTTCTACAACACGGTTTATCCTTATCAGCCTCTAAGAGCTCTGTAGTTGTGTTTACAAAAAAAAAGTTTGTTCCTCCTGTTGATATTAAAGTTAACGATGAAAATATCTCTCAGGTGAACAATGTTAAATTTTTAGGAGTTTGGTTAGATTCAAAATTATCAGGTATTGCTCACACAGACTTTGTTGCGCAAAAATGCGAAAGAAACGTTAATGTTCTTCGCTCTCTTTCTGGTGTTTGGTGGGGTGCTCACCCATATACTCAAAAATTGATCTACAATGCTATAGTTCGTAGTCATTTTGATTATGGTATGTTCCTATTAGATCCTTGTAACAAATCTGGCCTTCAAAAACTCGATAAAATCCAATCAAAGTGTTTACGGATTATTCTTGGGGCGATGAAGTCGTCACCAATTAATGCCATGCAAGTTGAGTGTGTGGAACCTCCCCTTTCGATTCGAAGACAATTTCTGGCAAATAGATTTATTTTTAAACTTGTGCAAAATTCTGAGCATCCCCTTCTTGGTAAGCTGGACCAATTATCATCAATCTTTGACTCTTGTAGTCGTCGTTCTAATATTGAACCTCCTTGTCTTCTTCGTGCCTACCTTCAATTCACTCGCCTTTCTAGCCCACTTTTTCAAAACCCTATTTTGTATCTATACTCGGTGCCTTATAACGCCCTGGTATTCCATCCGGAGATCATTTTGGACTTTGGAATTCACAAAAATACCCTAGAACCGCATAAGATGTTTGTCCAAAAAGTTTCCTTGAATTATAATAATTGGAATACTATATTCACTGATGCTTCCAAAGTCTCCGATGATAGTCCTGTAGGAGTTGCTGTTTGGATTCCTCATACAAAAATTATTTTAAATTATAAGTGCCCTCCTGTTACATCCGTTTTTACAGGTGAATCAATCGCTATTTTCGAAGCCATTTCATTTGTTTTGTCTCATAAGTTGAATAACTCCATAATTTTCTCTGATTCAAAAAGTTGCCTTCAAGCCATTCTATCTAATCCTTTCAGATCTAAGTCCAGATTCCCTATAATTTTAAAAATTAGAGACTTGCTATTTCAATGTCATGAACTTGGTATTAATGTTGTCATAGCTTGGATTCCCGGTCATGTTGGTATTCTTGGTAATGAGTCAGCTGATTCATGCGCCAAAAATGCTGTTCTCACTGGCTCTCTTGCCCACTCTGAGATTTTTTCCCATGACATTTGCACTACTCTTCCTCTAACTTTGTTTAAATCTTGGTCCGAGGCATGGCAAATCTCTAAGTCTATAAAGGGTAATTTTTATGGAGATATACAACCCGAGATTCCCCACAAACCTTGGTTTTTTAAGTATCAATTGAAAAAAAAAAACACTACCTCGACTATTTGTCGTTTACGTTTAAATCATTGTTGTTCTCCTCATTTCTTGGCCAAGCTTAGGATTAAGGATAACTCTCTTTGTGAATGCGGTTTGGATGAAGGAAACGTGGACCATTTATTTTTCTCCTGTCCTAAATTGCGCTTCTCCTTTCATGAAATCATCCCTGCTCATATTCCTCGTCCAACCTCGGTCAAATGTCTTCTTTCTTTTGTATTTACTCGTTTTATATTTAAACTATGCAAATTTATTGAAATTAATAAAATTAAATTGTAACCTTTTTTCTCTCTTTGTTTCTCTCTTACGAGTTTCAGTCATGTACCATAGTCATAGTCTGTGGTCTGGTCATAATGTCAGTCTGCGAAGAAATTCTTGTATTTTGAACTTTAATATTTTATAAATATATATTTATTTTACTGATCATTCGCGCTAAATACTCTCCAGCGTTTGATAGTCTATTAACAGTTTGCACGTGTTATTGGCAAAATTGTGGTGTCTTTTCCGTAAATGCCATAATGAAGAGTTGAAGTTGAAGTTGAGGATTTGACAGCTCCCATGTTTACCGAAACAAATTTAAACATTGATTTCGTAACCGGCCCGTTAATAAGGTTAAAGTATGAAATTGCCGTTTTATTGAAATAGGTACTTCGAATTGACATAAAAGCTTCATGGTTTTTCTCGCGCTTAACGCGGACATACCTCCTAACTAACCCAACGTATCTATTTCATGATTACCTCATAAACTTATAATATTAATACTCACCATGTTTCCTGCCTAAGTGCTCGACTACGAAAATTAATTTATATATTCAAACAACTAAGAAATATTGCACCCACAAAGCTTCTGATATCAACTTATAAAGCGCTGGGCGAATGTGTACTTAATTATTGCATCTGCTCCTGGGGTGGCGCGTCCAAATCAATCATAATTGAACTGGAGCGTGCTCAGCGTACGCTCCTCAAAGTTTTAATGTTCCTCCCTTACCGGCACCCCACAACAGATTTATACAATCGTACTGGTGTCCTTACAGTACGCAAACTCTACGTAAGTCGAGTACTTCGCAGACTCCACCGCACCACAATTCCTCAGTTGCTACCGACCACCAAGAGACGTTTTATATGTCCAGCACCTTCCGTGAAGTTCACGTTTGCAAAGCGACACTACAACTCCACTACACCGCGTTTATATAACAAAATTCCCATTAAGAATGCACAAAATTTAAATAACCACAACTTCGGGAAAAGTGTACTAAACTGGCTCAGTAAATTAGAGTACGAACAAATAGAAAATCTAGTCACCAGTAACCCAAACAAATAAAAGGACTGTACTTTGAAAACATAACACAACAACAACACACAAACACATCATAATTCTTAAGAACTCTACAAAAACACACCATCATGAATAACACACCACACCACACGCACACATGAGTAACCATTATATTATTGTTATTTTATACTACTATTTTTTTTCTTTTGTTATCTATATCACGATCAATATTTTTTTTTATATAATTACGTGTCTCATTTCATTACATTTTTTTTATTTGTATCTTGATATAAGTACCAATTGGCATTGTTTGTTTGTAAACGGATGGTAATATGTATAGGGAAGGAACTGTCTCCTGAGATACAGGTTCACTACCTAGTTCAGGAGGCAGAGAATTTATGTAATTAGTGTCACTTGTTTGCAAATAAATGATTATTATTATTATTTCGTTTATTTATTATCTTATCACATAAATTACATTTTTAAATATTTCAGTAAAAATAAAAAAAAAATAAAACATTTAAAAATATAAAAAATAGTGTCCCACCGGTATCGGGAGCAGAGTCCAAGCTACCGGCGGTCAGGGCTCCAGAGAAAGGAACCTCCTAACAATACGAGCCGTGTCCAGGAGCACCGCTTTCTGGATCAAGCCCTTGATCCAGCCGCCTAACGCGAGCCTCCTAAGGTGTTGGTCGAGGCTCTTGGCTATTAAGCCATTGGCTGACACGACTATCGGTACAATGATCGCAGAGTCTACATCCCACATGTCGACAACCTCGCGAGCCAAATCAATATACTTGATTTGTTTGTCTTTCTCGGCTTTCACGAGGTTCTCGTCATGCGGAACGGATATGTCAACAATCATTGTACGCCTCTCTCTTCGGTCCACCACCACTATATCAGGCTTATTGGCTACAATAGTCCTGTCAGTGATGATGGACCGATCCCAGTACAGCGTGATATCGCCATTATCGAGAACTGGGTCGGGCACATACCTGTAGTATGGCACCTCCGATTTCACAAGAAAGTACTTCAGAGCAAGTTGCTCATGGATAATCCTGGCTACAAGGTTGTGTCTATGCAAGTATTCACCGTTAGCTAGACGAGAACAACCAGAGATAATGTGGCGGATTGATTCACCCGGTCGGTGACATGCCCGACAAATGTCAACCGTGCCGTCCTTTACAATAAATCTCCGGTAGTTATTCGTCATGATAACTTCGTCCATAATTGCACAGACAAAACCTTCGGTTTCCCCAAAGAGGTCACCTACGCGCAGCCAGGCTACGGACGCTAGTTGATCTACATCGGGCTCATGAAGGGCCCGGAAAAAGCGTCCGTGGAGTTCCTTATTCTGCCATACTTTCCTACGATCGTTAGTGTCAAGTACTACAGGTTTGCGCCAGTTCTCGTTAGCCAAGGAGAGCGGGGCGAGTCCCTTGTCCACTGCCACTACATCACGATGCATACCCACGTCGGCGGCTAGGAAATATTCCCTGAGACTGCATACCTCGCGATTGTGCAGGGTCTTAGCATTTAAAAAGCCTCGACCCCCACACTTTCGCGGGATATACAGTCTCATCACCGACGATCGTGGGTGATGCATTCGGTATGCAGTCAGCAGTGTACGGACCCGCCTATCCAGGGCATCAAGTTCCGTTTGAGTCCATTTAAGTACGCCGAAAGAGTACATCAATACCGGCATGACCCAACCTTTGAAGGCGCGCACCTTGTTTCCGCCTGAAAGAAGGCTATTGAATACCTTCTTCAGGTGTCCAAAGAAACGCTCCCTCAACAATTGCTTCATGTCAATAGCATTGATGCCTAACGCTTCCGACATACTTATACTAGACTTATAGGTTTCGGTTGGAGAGAGGGATCTCAGGTTTATGGAATCCGTGAGTTGGGTACCCACGGATTCCACAATCTCCCCTCTCTTTACATGCATGACTGCACATTTATCCACACCAAACTCCATCTTGATGGCGTTACTGAAGGTTTCAGTTACCTTCAGTAGCTCCATCAGTTGCAGATTGTTGGGGGCAAAAAGTTTCAAGTCATCCATGTAGAGGAGGTGAGATATAACCTGACCACCTCTCTTCAACCGATAGCCTAGGCCTGAGTTCTCCAGCAGTGTGCTTAGAGGATTCAAGGCCAGGCAGAACCAAAGCGGATTCAAACTGTCACCCTGGAATATACCTCGCTCGATCCTTACCCGTTCGCTGTTCCTCTCCTGGATAGCGAAGGACCGTCCTCCATTGCCTCATACATGACATCAGGAAGGTGCGTAATGTTGTATCAATTTTGTATAATTCTAGCACCCTCATGAGCCATGTATGAGGAACTGAGTCGTAGGCCTTCTTATAGTCTATCCAACATGTTGACAGATCCTTTCGGGAACGCCGAACCTGTTGGCTAATGGCCATATCGATGAGGAGTAGCTCCTTAGTACCGCGGGACCCATTCCTACATCCATTTTGAGAGGCAGACATGATAGCGTTATTATCTACATGGTGGTTAATCTTTGCTCTCAAAATGGATGTAAGAACCTTATAGACTGTCGGCAGACAGGTAATCGGTCGACAGTTTTTGGGTTCCGCGGTGCTACCAGATTTGTGGAGCAGGTGGGTAACTCCTGTTGTAAGAAACTCGGGTAGCGAGCCAGACTCCAAGGCGGTCTGATACTGAGATGCCAAACGAGCGTGCGATCTTTGAAGCCACTTTATCCAAAAGTTGTGCAGTCCGTCCGGCCCTGGAGATTTCCAATTAGGCAACGGACGGATTGCACGGGCCACATCTTGGGAGCTGATTGTAGTTGCCCCCATTTCTGGCATCGGTTCGCACGCTCGTTCGACCTCTCGAGTCCAACCGCCTTCAGTATGACTGACAGGCATCGACCAGATGTAACGCCAGAACGAACTCATGGCGTCATCATCCGGAAGGCGCGTGTCAGCCACACCTTGGTCCGGCTGCTCCCAAGCCCTATATACCCACCTTTCATTACTCCGGAATGTGCGATTCTGGGTGTACCGCTCAACCCGCCGCTTATACCTTCGGATACGGTTTGCCCATGCGTACACCTTCTGCTTCAGGAAGTCGATGCCCTCTGTGACACAGGACATATAGTCTCGGGGGCTGATATTAGTCCCCGAAAACGCCCGTCTCACAAAGCGCATCACTCGTGGGCGAGTGTTGCCCTGAAGCAGATTAGTTTGCCGATGAGCGCTTTGGCTCGCGACGCGCTTTCAAACATTCTGCCACGGTCACACACGATTGTTGACGAAGTACCAAATACACGTAGTAAGATAGTATTAGAATATACGCGTTTTAATTCGGCGGTATCTTGCCTACATAAGGCGTACAACAGGCATCATTAGAGAGTGTCTATCACAAGGTGTACATATCGGAAACCGTTTGACTCCATTAAGGGACCAAGAACATCAATGTGAACCGTTAAAAAGGGTACTTCAGGTTTCGTACATGACTCAATAGGTTGCCTAGGAGCGCGAGGGACTTTCTTGTGTGACAGACAAACAATACAGTGACCGATATACCTATTTCTTAATAAAGGCTTTTAATCCGGGAAACCAAAAATTACGCAGTATAAGCTCAGTTGTTTTGTCTATTCCTATATGATCGTGGTCATCATGAAAAACACGTAACAAACTAAGCCTATGTATGCCCTTTAGAAATAAAACGAAGAAGACGAGAGTTTACCAGTTGGTGAATACTTGTAATACACAAAATATCAAACAATCGCTCTTTATAAAAAATCGTGCACTATCCAATTGACTATCTCTCAGCTTTTGTATTAAGCTTCGAGTTTCCAATTCAGTCGTTTGAGCAATATTCGCCCAGTTTTGTGGATTTTTAATCTCGAGAACAGTAGCAGGCTGTAGGCTTAAAAAATCTGCATGTTTCATAAGGCAATCTTCGATATTCAAGTGTGAACTGAAAATCCTGCATGTACACCCACCAGCGGGCCACACGTGGTAACAAGTCCTTTTTACGCTTAGTCAACTTTAGTGGGTTACAATCGGTTAATATTTTAAACTTTATACTGATTAAGGAGTGTCGAAAATATTGTAAAGAGCGAACGGTTGCCAAGGTCTCGAGGTCGTAACTGTGGTAACGGGCAGGGAAGCCGGCTTTTAGAAAATCCCATGGGTGCTCTTGCTCATTTGATGACTCGAGAAAAAACGAAAAAGTTTTTTATTTCACACTTTTTTGTTGCGATACACTTATAACTAGTGTGCCTATTTCTCATGACAATTCCAATTAGCTCAAACACTACTAGGTTACATTGTTTTATTATGAATTTCCTGTGTCTACCTTGCACCTTCTGGCTTCATCTACCTAATGACCAAAGCGCATCTCATGACAATTCTAATAAGCTCAAACACGGCTAAGATACAATGATTAATTACATAGTTCCGGTGCCTATCTTTCGGCTCCATCATCATCATCAGGTCACTTCGATGACACCATTTTTAACGTAACAATTCAGAACCATTTATCTATTTGTATTTTCATAGTCACTTAACTATCTTCATTGTGATATCTATGTGTGGATAAAGTTCCATTGGTCATCTTCATCAGTTCCACTTCATCAAATGTTACTTTTTGTTACATCAAATGTGAAGTAACATTCACAAAACTTGAAAAAAGTGCTTCTACATTAGACAATGCTATTGTTTTCAAATACAAAAGGTAATAAATTATCAGAAACTCTAAAAAATAATAAAAAATAAAATAAAAATAAAAAACATTTCGAAAACAACAAATTCAAAAAGGTAAAAGTGGCTGTGGCTATGGAGCAGGACCGGCATTTAGCTAAGCAGTTTTATCAAGGATATAATTTTCCTATATAATACGCTTGTCTACATAGTGTGCGTTTAATGCATGCTTTAAATTTGGACTCATTTAGTTGTAGAATCTCAACTGGTATTTTATTATAAAATTTTACACAGTACCCCATGAAAGAACTACGAACTTTAGCCAATCTGAACAGAGGTTGATCTAATTTATTCCTGTTCCTAGTATCAAAATTGTGCCTGTCACTTATCTTAGTAAAAAGATGAATATTTTTCCGAACATACATAGTGTTTTCATAAATGTATTGTCAAGGGACCGTCAGGATGTTTATTTCCTTAAATAGTTCCTCAATATATATTCTTCTGCGAAGATTATATATGGCTCTGATAGCTCTTTTCTGCAGAATAAAAATAGACTCTATATCTGCAGCCCGTTCCCATAGCAAAATACCGTAAGACATGATACTTTGAAAGTAACTAAAATAAACTAGTCGAGCAGTATCCACATCAGTAAATTGACGGATTTTTCTGTCAGCATATGCTGCTGAACTAAGCCGACCTGCCAGAGATGTTAAATGAGGACCCCATTGTAGCCTCGAGTCAAGCGTGATCCCCAGGAAAACCGTATTCTCGACGAATCCGAGTTTCTCCTTGTTCAATACTATGTCGGAGTAATTACTTTTAACATTCGGTAACTCAAATCTTATGCACTTAGTTTTTTTTTTTTTCATTTAATACTAAATTATTAACAGTAAACCAGTTTTGGAGTTGCTGTAAAGCATTGTTTACGTCATCAAGATTTGTGGAACGTCTATTGATCTTAAAAATTAACGACGTATCGTCAGCAAACAATACAATATGTGGTTGTTTTTTTAATAGATGCGGTAGATCATTTATATATACTAAAAAGAGGAAAGGACCTAATATTGAGCCTTGTGGTATACCCATTTTGATTTTCAAACCCGGAGAATTGACACCGTTTATCTGAACTTGCTGTTGCCTGTCAATTAAATAAGATTTCACCAAGCTGAGTGCAAGTTTACCCAGTCCATAATGTTCTAGCTTTAAAAGCAAGGTTTCGTGATTAACACAATAAAAAAAAAACCTTTGAGAGGTCACAAAAAATTCCTATCGCATCTTGGGCTTCTTCCCACGCTGCAAATATCCATATCCATACACCAACGTCAGTCGTACAACGTCCTTTGGTGAAACCATACTGCTGATCATGAAAGATTTTATTGCTGTTAAAATGGTAAAGCATTTGATTAAGCATAACTTTTTCAAACACCTTACTGAAAACCGGCAATACTGATACAGGTCTGTAATTATTAGTGTCATTATGGTCACCGGATTTAAAAAGTGGTATCACTTTACTGTACTTCATTATATCTGAAAAGACTCCTTGGTCCACACACAAATTAAATATTAAAGCTAAGTACGGTGCTATGGTCTCAATTATAGATGTGCATACTTTAACAGATATTCCCCATAGGTCTTCGGTTAATTTGACTTTTATTTGCCGGAAAGCCTTTATGACTGTCAAAGGGTTTATATGTTTGAATTTAATAATAATAATAATAATAATTCATTTATTTCTGAGCATACGGTACATACAAGATATTAATATTAAAATGTTTCACGTACACTACCATTGCCGGTGTAGAAATTTTTAAAAAAATTATATTTAAGATAGTTTTTTTATATAATATCAAGACCAGTACAATTTTGTTATATTAAATTATTAGCATGGAATGAAATGTCAAAATGATCACACAATTATACTTATCACTAATGTCAAGTACTTAAAAACAAACAAAAAAGAAAAATAAAGTCAGTAGGTAAAATTATCATTAAAAAAAAATTAAATGTCAGTTTAAATAATGTCAAAAAAGAAATACAATGTCAAAAATTATTTGGTAGAATGTCAAAATAATAATAATACCAAAATACTAATAACCCACATTATTAATTACTGTCATTTCTTCAAACATTTATTATCTTTATTAATGTCAAAAACTATGATTTAAAAATTCGCTAACCGAATAAAAGCACATGTCCAAAAGCCAGGCAAACATTTCACGTTTAAATTTGTCAATTGGTAGCATTCTGAATCCAGGTGGTAATTTGTTATAAATTTTAATTGTCATACAACTGGCATTTCTACTATAGAGATGCAATCTCTGAGGAGGAACTAACAGTTTCCCAGCATTTTTTTTATTTAATCTTTCTGAGACTTGTTTATTCAATGAAAATAAATGAGGGTATTTTTTTACAAACAAACAAATCTCAAAAATATACAGACACGGTAGTGGGAGAATTTTTAATTCTTTAAATAATGGCTTGCAATGATCTAAATATTCTGCTCCACTCATGGCTCGGATACACTTTTTTTGTACTTTGAACGCTCTTTCCACGTCCACTGAATTGCCCCATATGACTAGGCCGTAACGCAGTACTGACGAAACATACCCATGATAAGCATTTAGGACTGTTTTTTTACTGGACACTAGTCTTAACTTGCGAAGAGCATATACAAACTTGTCAAGCTTACTGCATACTCTGTCTACATGTTCCTTCCAATTCAGTTTGTTGTCAATTACAATACCCAAAAATAAAGCCGATGGTTCTGGTTGCAAAATTGTATTGTCATGTCGAATTGTTGTTGGTGTAGCTGACAAGTTGCATGTTTGAAATTGTACTACTTTAGTTTTATTAATATTTACATGTAGATTATTCTCCTCTAGCCATTTTATTACATTAATTAGTTCAATATTAGTATCAATTTCTATGTCAGTTTGGTTGGAACATTTTATCGTCAAAGTGGTGTCGTCAGCAAATTGGATACATTCACATTTTAAGCATTTGATGAGGTCATTTATGTATAATACGAATAGTGGCGGACCCAGTATGCTTCCCTGTGGAACGCCAGAGTAATTAATTTTTAATGCTGAGCAATATGTCTTCCTAGTATTTTTTTCTATTCTAGAAATAACAGTTCTCTGTTGGCGATCAGACAAATAGCTTTTAAACCAATCATGCGCTTTGCCTCTTATTCCGTATTTCTCTAATTTGTGGAGTAGTCGTTCGTGTGAGACAAAATCAAATGCTTTACTCATATCTAAGAATACCGACAATGCAGACATTTTTTTATTAAGAGCTTCAGTAATTAGTTTTACTAAGGAAAAACAAGCTAGAGTTGTTGAATAGTTTTTTCTGAACCCAAATTGACTCTCCACGATCAGGTTATGTTTAGTTACAAAGCTATTTATTTTGCCATGCATTGCTTTTTCAAAAATTTTTGCAAAGATTGAGATCAGTGTAATAGGCCTATAATTACTCATATCAGAGCAATTACCCTTTTTATATAGTGGTTTAATTATAGACTCTTTAAGTATCTTTGGGAAAATACCTTGTTCAAATGATAGGTTTATTAGGTAGCTAAGTGGGGATGCTATAATTTTTGCACTTAATTTAATTATTTTAGTGGTTACTTCATCATATCCAGTTGAATTTGTGTTATTCAATGAATTAATTATTTTAATAATGTCAATTTCATTTACAGGAGTCAAAAATAAAGTATTTGTGTTATTGTCAATGTCAATGTTGTTTATATTATAATTATTATTGTTAGATTTTTGTGTTAGTTCGATAAAATAGTCATTGAATTTGTTACATATGTCATCAGGATTAGTAATTTTTTTATCACCGATTATAATTTCATTTATGTAGTTGTTGTTATTTAATTGATTTGAATTATTTTTTATGATTGACCATGTCGCTTTACATTTATTTTTAGCATTATTTAAAAAAATGTTGTTATTTATCTGCTGTGATTTTGATATACATTTTTTTAAGATCTTATTGTAATTACGGTAGTTTTTCTTGTGATAACCTTTACTTAAAGCATCGTGTTGATATGCGTAATATAAAGCTCTCTTCTTTATGCATGATATTTTTAGACCTCTACTTAGCCATTTGTTTTTAATGGGTTTATTGGTCTTTTTGACGAGTATTTCGGGAAAACACAATTTATAAAAGAGCGTAAACAAGTCATGGAACAAATTAAATGATTTATTGCAGTCTGTCTCTTCGTATATTTCACTAAAACTTAAGGCTGCTAAGCAATCCAAAAATTTTGTTATGTTGCTCTTATCGTAATCTCTTTTCGTATCATACCAGAATTGAATAGCTTTTGATTTATTATTATTTATCTCTTCAACGTAAAAGGTTAATGATTGTCCGGTATCGTGATCGGAGAGAGCTAAATTATGTATATTGCATTTTATGTCAAGTGTGGGAACATTACTGGCTATTTGATCGATGCTAGTATTTTTTCTAGTAGGCATCCTAACATGTAGTGATATGTTATAGTTATTTAGTATCGATATTAATTCTTTTGAATATTTGTTATCTTTTAATATATCTATGTTCCAATCCCCGCACAAAATTATATTTTTTTTAGCTTTGCGGGTTAGATTGCGTAACAATAATTCAAGATTATTAAAAAATATAGACACATCGGAATCTGGAATTCTATAAATGCACACTATAATTAAATTATGGCTCAATACTTCTATACCACAGCATTCGAAGCAAAATTCGATGGCTAGTTCATCAGTTATCGGTAACGGATTAAAAATTACACCTTTTTTCACTAAAACACATGTTCCACCGCGTTTCTTATCGTGTCTTGTGTAACTGGCAGCCAAGTTGTAGTGTGTAAGAGCTAAATTACTTTCATGCCCTGATTTTATAAAAGTTTCACTCAGACAAATAAAATCTATATCGCCAATCTGATTTGCCAAGTCGGTAATTGTGATCTCAAATATATCAATTTTATTTAAGATGCCAGCTATGTTTTGATGTAATAATATAAATTTTTGTTTTTGCTTAGAATTCTCATTACTACCAGCAACCTTTTTATGTAATGGGACGAAAAAGAGTTTTTTGGGTACTTTTTGGTGATTTTGGAGAGTCACAGTTATAGTCATAATCACATGGATAGGTCTCAATATCAACAAGTATGCGACGGAATATATTTTCATAAATGCGTTTTTGTCCAAGTTTGTTTAGTTTGCCCGTATTATATGAGAATGTTTCATCAGATAGGTCAACATTGCTGTCAAAAAAATAAGCATAATTATGATTTTCTATGTCCATGTGAAGTAATCTATTAAACATTTCTACTTTATAATTGTGCATCAGAGCCCCTTGTACATAAGTAGGGCAGCATATAATAACATTTGTGTAAGTTACAGTTTTAAGAGATTCTCTAATTAACCTGACGATTTCAATTGATTCCCCGGTGACTTTAAAATCTTGCTCCCCAATCATAATAATACAGTAGTCATCTAAGCTATAATGTTGTAATTTATTATCTATATTAGAAATAATGTCTTTTATACTATTATTACGTGACAAATAATGACAATATTCAAAGTGTCGGCCAAAAGTGCTTTCCAATACTTCTAGTGTACCTCTGTGGTTGCAATTACTGAGAACACATAGCTTTCTTTTTTTCTTGCTGCATTTTGTTATTACGCGATGGTCTTGTAGTGTCGTCTTGTGTTTATTCATATCGTTTTCGTTATAATTATTATACTCAATAGATTCAGATGCTTCGGTCTGCGTTTGTTTATCGGCGTATATTGGTACAGACACTGGTCTAGGTAATTTATCAAGAATAGGTGACTCTAATAATATATTTGAGCTCTCAATGCAGTCTCTTTCATTGTTGCTGGGTGACTGTTCTTGGACTAGTGACGCAACACGTTGACTATCCGTGATAGAACGTCTATTTCTTTTTCTCGCAGAAGATAATTTCAGTCTTTGCGACTTTGTAGGACTGGTACAAAGATCTTTCAATGTATTAATATAAATTTGCTGTCTTAATATTGTTTCTTTGAGTTCATTGTTATCACATATCACCTTATCCAATTCATTTTGTGTTAGTTCAAATTGTTCTTTTAGTTGTTGTATTTCAACCCTCATTTCGTCTAATTCATTTTTGCTTATACCCGTTGATAGATCAAGACTTCTTGTGTGTATGTCCGAATTTGTTTTGTCCAATGATGAATCATTACTCAATAAGTCTATTGACTTAGATCTAAACAGTCGTTTACGTCGTCGCAATGTAACATTCTGGTTTATTTCCATAGACATAGTTTTGAAACAATTCCAAATAAGTTACAAAAAGAATCCCGCGTTATGGGGATCGAACTCAAGTCACACCGTTCACCGAGGTGTAGATACCTTACTGACTGAGCTATTCTCACAGTTAAGTTAATTGACGAAATAGTGCACCTCACCAAATTTTTGAATTAAGTGGTGGCGGTTAAAATGATTCATGTATTCAAAATTTTTGCACTGTTTCTTTGTTCACTTGAGTATAGAAAATAACACTTATCAAGAATTATTCTTTCACTTTTTAATGTTGGTTTAAAGTTTATTGTTTATTCGAAATGTTTTTGTTGTGGATAATCACTTTATTTACTTTCGCTGTATTTGTTTATTACTCTTTTGTTGTCACTATTATAAAGTTATGTCTTCACTTTTTTTCCTTGGTAATACGCTCAGTTATAGTTTACACTTATATTTACACTTCAATACTTAGAATACGTCAATAACAGTAATAAAACTATTTTTAAATATTTATTTTACACGGAACTTCGCAAGGATCGAACTCACGACTCGGCGTGCGAGTAGTAGAATTGAAATTCAACCGGACAGCCTGGCAAGTTTGATTTCAATAAGGCAACTGAAGCTTCAGGGGAGGAATTTAGAGCTTCCGTTGTCCTAAGAGGTATATCGGTGAAATAATTCACAAACTCTTGGGCTACTTCTATGTTAGAGCTTTTGGGACCATGTGAAGTCTCCAATAAAAAAATCCGTATTGCGTGCGGATTTTTTATTGGAGACTTCCTACCAGTTTCACTATTAATAACTTTCCACACAGTCTTTATTTTATTGTCTGCCAATTTGATCTTATTGCTAATGTACAGGGCCTTTCCTACCTTGCATATCTTTCTGAAAAGTTTAGAATATCTATTTACATATTTATTAAAAGTTTCAGTGTTGAAGAATGGCTTAAGGCATACTCTACAGCTCATATAGTCTTTCCCTACTTACCCTAATTAATACCTTTAGTCGCCCAGTCACTAAAAGCAAACTTAGGAAAAATATTTTCAGACTTCTTTTCAAAAGCTGTATTAAATTCATTGAGTACCACTGAAAAGAAATTATCATAAACAAAAATTATCACGAAATTAAATTATCACGAACAATGATAGCAAAACTAGCAGTGAAACAGCCCCGACTCATGAATCAATCTTCACCATTATTGCTCCATGATAATGCGAGACCTCATAAAGCACGAGAAACCACTTTAACTCTACAGGAACTGCAATTAGAAACCATTCGTCACCCTCCGTATTCGCCAGACCTTTCCAACGGACTACCATTTTTTTCGTGATTTGGACAATTTTCTACTTGATAAAAAGTTTTCTTCTCAGGAGGCAGTACAAATTGCTTTCACACAGTTTGTCGAATCTAGATCTCCAGAGTTCTATGTCAAAGGCATAAATGACCTTGAAAAAACAAAATTTTTCAGTACAAATCGGCAATTTCATACTTTAACCCTTAATAAATAAATTATGCTTTGATTTTTATTGTTGTCGCACTTACTCCACTTCTAAGGTACGTTACATCTCATCACCTTATTTTAAAATTATGTTTGTTACCTCAATACTCCGTCGTTTATGGACCGATGGGCAATTTTTTCCCCAGAAGTTATGCTTCCAGATTGGTTCTATTTTTCTTCAAAATCCAGTTTTCATGATGAATCCATGAGGAATCAAGGAAACTCCTCGAATATTATAGACAACTATATAGTTATTTTGGTATTTTCATCTAGGACTTAAGCATTTACAGTCGAACGCATTTGATGAAGTGGAACTGATGAACTGAAAGACCAGAAATGACCAATGGAACTTCATACTCACATAGATATCACAAGTAGATAGTTGAGCGACTATGACAATACAAATAAATAAATGGTTCTGAATAGTTATGTTGAAAATGGTATCATCGAAGTGAACTAATGATGATGATGGAGCCGGAAGGTAGGCATCGGAACTCCGTAATTAATCAATGTAATCTCGCCGTGTTTGGGCTTATTGGAATTGTCATGAGATGCACTTTGGCTATAAGGTACTATCGAACTGATCCGATGATGGAGCTGGAAGCTAGGCACAGGAACTCCGTAATTAATCAATGTATCCTAGCTGTGTTTGGGCTTATTAAAATTGCCATGAGATGCACTTTGGCTATATGGTACTATCGAACTGATCTGATGATGAAGCCGGAAGCTAGAAGGTTGACACAGGAACTTCAAAATAAAACAATGTAACCTAGCAGTGTTTGGGTTAATTGGAATTGTCATGAGAATAGGCAATCTGGCTATAAGTGTATCGCAACTAAAAATTGTGAAATACGAGAAACACCGACTTCCGAAATTAAAGTTATTTTGATTCTTTTAGTGTTTTTTTTTTAGTGTAGTCGGTTATTTTGTTTTTTGTAAAATGTTTTTTTTTTTTTTTTTTAAGAATAACTTCATAGGTACCTACTATGTGAAAAAAGTTTTACTCAAAAATCTCAAACCATGAAGGTTTTATGTCAATTCGAAGTACCTATTACAATAAAACGGCAATTTCATACTTTAACCCCTATTATTACGTATGAATAGAAGCCGGCCGGCACAACCGGTTAATCAAAAAACAAAACATTTGATTGACACAGATTTGCGGGGGCGCCAGGTGGGGGGGCCGCGGGGTAGGGTTTGTTTGTGATTGGCTGATCGCAATTCCGGTACATTTGAATTGCCGAATGCACTAGCGGGCAGCGAGTGGGCAAGTGGGAGCGGGGTTATGACTCTAGGTCGGAATCTTGTCAACTTAAATCCCGTTAGTCCAAGAAACTTTTTTTGGTGTGATTTTTGGTGACATGAGAGTGAGACGTGATGCCCTAAGGACGTTTTTTTTGTGCTTCTGGTGCCCCCCCAGACGTTTGCCCCAATTGCTTAATTTGATTAAGGGTTAATCCGTCACTGCCCACTGTGTGTTGCTCCCTCAACTTGACAGTGGTGTGTTGCTCCCTCAACTTGACAGTGTCATCGCCTGCTATAATAATACATACATTTAAAATGCATAAAGGTGCATTCTCACACATCAGTCACCGTCAAGTCACCGACCGACGACGGATCGGTGACGGTTTGTGTACGTATCCACAAACACCAGTCACCGTCACGTCGTTCGTCAGTCACGTCGCCGGTTCGACTGAATCACTGAACACATACATCAGTCAAGTTACGGGTTGTTCAGTGATTAGGTGTGTGTCACGCTACAGAACAGATACTGCCCTGACGGATAAAATGCCACGCAATGACGGTAGCACGACGCAGACTGAACTGAGACATGACGATCCCGGGTGTGTGGGGATAAAAGTATGATACTTGTATGCAAATATTATTTGACGTGCCTGACCGGTGCGATCACTGATAGACACGTGCCTGTTACTGACGTGTGGGAACAAAGTCATACTAAGAGTATAGAAACATATTTTTTGATATATAACATATATACTTGACTGTGACTGGTGTGTGAGGAATGCACCTTAATGCATTAAAAAATAAATAAAGACTAATTGATTATAAACGTTTTTTTTTTATTTCTAACCGACTTCAAAAAGGAGGAGGTTCTATGTTCGGCTGAATGTAGGTTTTTTTTTATGTATGTTCACCGATTTCTTGGTCAATTGTGGACCGATTTTGAATTTTTTATTTTTTATTTACTGGTTATGGTTCCGAGTTGGTCCCATAGTGATCATGAAGATATGTAACAGAACTTCTCATAGGATCACAGCAGAACCGTCGTAACAAGTAAAATTGTTTTGTTTATTGTATTATAATATTACGTGTAGTCGATGACTGACTGAAAGAAGAGGGGGAATATATCGAACTGATAGCCTGAAGTTAGGCGCCGGAACTCTGCAATAAATTAATGCACTCATGGTATTTAAGTTTAGCTGAGGGGTACTTTTTAGTGGTGGTACCATAACTAAAAAGTGGTAAATAAAAACTTCTATAATAGTTTGCCTCTTCGTTATTTTTAACATCGAATTCCGAAATAAAAGTTATTTTGCACTTTTCAGTGTTTTTTTTTGCATTGAAGTCGGTAGTATTTTTTTTGTGATAACATTTTTATTCCTTCAAAACATGATCCTTGTAACAAAGTTTCGGTTTCGGTTTCGGCCGAAACTAAGACTGTTTGGGTTCGCCATATGGCCGTAAGTCCTCTCTTTGTCGAGTGGCTGGATAGACCTTACGGCGTCCTCACCTTCCGCATGACGTAGGTTCTCACCGAGCATGGTCAGTCTGGGAAGTTCCTGCTCCAGATTTGTGCGGCAGTCACCCCTGTGTGGACCGCTCGGAGGACATGAGAGGTGTGCCCCGCTTGGGCAGAGCACCGCCGTGTCCTCGTGAGGGCGATCGGCGGCAGCGATCTCTCGCGCCGGGCCTTGGTACAGGCCATGGTCCGGAGCGAGGAGGAGTGGCAGGCGGTCGCCTCCTTCTGCGAAGCAGTAATGCTAGCAAAGGAGGCGGCCGATCGCGTGAGGCAACGGCAACGGTCCTCACGCCCCAACCGCCGCCGGGATTCCGATCCCGATTTACAGCCACCGTAGGCGCGGGCTTGCGGACGGCGAGCAATGGGTGGCTCGCCGTCCGATCGTCCGGTAATTGTCCGGACCGAGCCCAAGTCGTCGACGGCGCGTAGTGTTCCACGCGCGCCTCAAGGAGATGTCAGCAACCGTAGGGGCCCAACAGGGTCGAAGCCTACTGGGGCCATGGGTGATGCGAAAGTGAACCCCGGGGCACTGAAAAAAAAAAAAAAAAAATGGCAATGAAGGAACAGGAGTGGGTTTTTAGTCAGTAAAAGTCTGACACTATTTCTCGCTCTGCCCAAGAGCGGGGGTTGTCATTAGATGATTCTCCCACGCGAAAAAAAAAAAAATTTTTTTTTGGTCTAATTTGACTGGAATACGAGGCCACTCAGAGAGTTTTGCGAAAATAAGTTTTTAGGTCTATGGCACTGGCCACTTGTAATTATTTTGAAAAATTTGGATATATAAAAGTCAAAATACAATTGTTCGAATTTTGAATATCCCTCCACATTTTTTCGAGGGCTGGTGCGCCTTTAACACTTGGTAATTGCCGCGTAAAAATTAGTTCCGTAATTAGCCACGTAGAATTAATTAAGCACCGCGTTTTGTTTGTGTGACAACTTGCAAAACTTTCCATTTTGCATCCTTTTCCTGCACAACCTCGAGAGAAAGAAAACGAAGATATACTCGCTTGGAATCGCTCGCAACTCTAAGACGACGCATTTTGCAAGAAAAATATGGTTATTGTTGAACTTATTCGCTAAAGACACTAAAAACGCTAACGTGCTTGAGAACTGTGTAGTGTTCAGTGAGTGTTACACCTCCTCGTCACTGGAGCAGGAGTCGCGAAAATCAGAGAACGCCGGCCGGCTCCCCGAGTTCAGAAGGTTAGTGCAGTTCCCTTACGAGCTGTTTTTCTCTGCTTCCTAATCCTAAACGGCTCTAATAAGATCCATCATATTGCAGTGTCAAATATATAGGTACTTGAGGAACGGTAATCCGCAAATACAGTCTACATCTAATCTAAAGTAGTAAGCATATGCGCATCCATTTTCTTTGGTCCATATGAGTCGGATCATAAAATATTTTTTTTTGTAGTTCCGCATTTTAGTATTTATTCCATAGCGTATAAATGTAACGCACCTATTTACCAAGTTATAATAGTCGAAAAACCGGGCAAGAGCATAAAAAAACTGGGCAAGTGCGAGTCGTACTCGCGCACTTAGGGTTCCGTACAAATTACAATTCCCGAATGGAGTCTCGAAGATTTTTCCGAATTGCATAAAAGTATTTCTTTTTTGTGACGTAGGTAACAACTAATTTACAGTTTTCAGGTTTATATATATACCAGGTAGTTATAGGTTGCGCAGGTTAATGCTTGCTTTATGCCAAATTTCAGGATTCTGGGTCAATGGTATTCTTTTTTGAGTATATACCTACGTTTTTTTGCGATATAAACGGCTGTATTTTTTTTATTTGTTAATTTAGAAGTTTAGTTAAGTTTATTTAGAAGGTACTGTATGGTGTCGGAAGTAAAGAATAGCATCATCCCATATCTTCCCGTGGGTGTCGTGAGAAGAATCTAAATATCCCTTAGTCGCCCTAAGGGATATTTAGATTCTGTGCATACTACAGCACCTTACGTCACCCCGTGGTGGCGGGTAAACTACCAACAAAAGCATTCCCAAGGAGGGCTTTTTTTTGTTTTTTTATTTTTTCGGTGGGAAAATCATCTTATGACATCCCCCGCCCTTGGGCGGGGCGGGAGATAGTGTCAGACTTTTACTGACTAAAAACCCACTCCTGTTCCTTCGTTGCCTTTCGTACCAGGGCCGAGTCTTCCTTTCAGAATCAGACCTTTGGCCCCAGTAGACTTCGACCCTGCTAGGCCCCTACAGTTGCTGACATCTCCTTGAGGCGCGCGTGGAACAGCACGCGCCGTCGACGACTTGGGCTTGGTCCGGAGGGTTACCGGACGGTCGGACGGCGAGTCACCCATTGCTCGCCGTCCGCAAGCCTGCGCCTACGATGGCCAGAAATCGGGATCGGAATCCTGGCGGCGATTGGGGCGTGAGGACTGTTGCCTCTCGCGATCGGCCGCCACCTTTGCTAGCATTACTGCTACGCAGAAGGAGGCGACCGCCTGCCACTCCTCCTCGCTCCGGACCATGGCCTGTACCAAGGCCCGGCGCGAGAGATCGCCGCCGCCGGTCGCCCCCAGGAGGACACGGCGTTGCTCTGCCCAAGCGGGCCACACCTCCACCGTGTGCTCCACCGTGTCCTCCGGGCGGTCCACACAATGGCGGCACCCGGGCGTTTCTTCCGCACGAATCCAGTGCAGGAACCTCCCGAACTTACCATGTCCGGTGAGGACCTGCGTCATGCGGAAGGTAAGGACGCCGTGTTGCCTTTCCAGCCACTCCTCAAAGAGGGGACTTACCGTCCCAAGGAGGGCTGGTGTCAGGCTGGCGGCCGACTTTAAAAAAAACTAGCCAAATCCCTCTGCAACATCTTCGGTCTTAATAGAATGCGCGATAGCGTTAGGGCGTACCCCACAGGCGACGCGCAGGGGCAGCACCCGAGAATTGGACCAGGGTTGTTGCACCATCCCGAGCGGGGGCAACTTAAGAAGCTAGCTCGGGAAATGAGATTGAGGTATGCAAGTTGGAATGTTGGGACTATGACTGGAAGGGCCAAAGAGTTAGCGGGTGTATTGAAAAGATGACGGATAAATATAGCATGCTTGCAGGAAACTAAATGGAGAGGAATAAAAGCAAGAGAAATTGGTGAGGAATATAAGTTCTGCTACTGTGGAAGTGATGGAAAAAGAAAGCGTGATGGAAGTACAAAGGATTAGTGATAGATTTATAGTTGTGAAAGTTATGTTAGAGAATGTCATGTTGAATATAGTTAGTGTGTATGCACCACAAGTAGGATGTGATGAAACGGTGAAAGAGAAGTTTTGGGAGGATTTTGATACAGCTTTAATGAACATCCCTGTTCATGAAGAATTGATAGTTGAAGGTGATTTTAATGGAAATGTGGGAAGAATAAAAAGTTTTTTATGAAAGAATACATGAGGGATGTGGATTGGGTAATCCGAACAGTGAAGGAGAGACCCTGCTGCAATCCGCTACTGCATTTGACCTGGCAGTAGCCAATACGTGGTTCCAAAAAAGAGACAAACACATGATCACGTACAAAAGTGGTAATTATAAGACCCAAATAGACTATTTTCTAGTTCGGCGCAACCATTTAAAGCACGTCAAAGACTGCAAAGTACTGCCAGGAGAAGACCTAGTATCACAACACAGACTCCTGGTTATAACATCAGTGGTTAAAATACTGTATACCAAATACAAAGAGCGTCCTCCACCTAAAATAAAATGGCATATGTTAGAGAGGAATTTTTGTGCGAAGAAGTTCAGGAAGCGAGTGGTGGATAGAATGATAGAGATGGAAGATATGAATGATCGAAGTATAAATGAAAGCTGGAATGAGATGGCTGAGTGTATCAGGCAAGCAGCGAAAGATATTTTGGGAAAGACGAGAGGAAAGGGCATAATAGATAGGGATACATGGTGGTGGTCGACAGAAGTTCAGAGTGTATTGAAAGAAAAGAAGAGAAAATTCAAGGAATGGCAGCGTGTAGAGCCTGGAAACGCTAGTTTAAAAGCAGAAAAAAAGAGTGAGTATGACGTTTTAAAGAAGAAAGCCAAGAAAGCCGTGGCAATAGCAAAATCAAAAGCCCAGGACAATCTATATGACGCACTGGACAGTCCTGCAGACCAAAAAGAGCTATATCGGCTTACTAGAATAAGAGAGAGAAAGGCGAGGGATGTTTGTCATGTAAGATGTATAAGAGATGAAACTGGAATGGTTCTATCGGATGATGAAAAAATCAGAAAGAGGTGGAAGGAATATTTTAAAAGATTGGTGAATGAGGAAAATAATTGGAGTGGGGTATTAGAGAATAAGCCAGTGAATGTGGGATTAGTGAGAATGGTTAGTATGGATGAAGTCAGAATAGCAGTAAATGGAATGAAGAATGGTAAAGCCATTGGTCCAGATGGAATACCAGTTGAAGTGTGGAAGTTATTGCGAGTGGATGGATGGACGTGGTTAGCTTTGTTCTTCAATAAGTTGTCGCTGGAAGAAGCCATACTTGATGAGTGGTACAATAGCTCTTTGGTGCCGATTTTTAAAAACAAAGGTGATGTGCTTGAGTGCAACAATTATAGAGGAATAAAGCTAATGTCACATACTATGAAAGCCTGGGAGAAAGTTATTGAAAGGCGACTGACAGAAGAGAGTGAAATTTCACAGAACCAATTCAGTTTTATGCCTGCTTGCAGAACAACGGATGCCATTTTCGCTATACGCCATCTGTGCGAGAAATACAGAGGTGCGCATAAAAACTTGCACATGGTATTTATTGACCTCGAAAAGGCATACGACCGGGTACCTCGTGAGGTTCTGTGGTGGGCCCTTAAGGAGAAAGGTGTGCCTGGGAAGTATGTGCAGTTGATCCGAGCGATGTACAGTCGATGCAGTACCCAAGTGCGGTCTACAGTGGGCACCACAGGCAGCTTCAATGTGGCTGTCGGCTTACATCAAGGGTCGGCCCTCAGCCCTTACCTCTTCCTGATGATAATGGATGCTCTGACGTCGGACATTCAGGAAGAGGCTCCCTGGTGTATGCTGTTTGCCGATGACATTGTGTTGGTTGCCGAGAGTGGCCTAGAGGTCCAGAACAGATTGGAGGTGTGGTGGCACAGACTGGATAGTGTTGACCTGAAATTGAGTAGAACCAAAACGGAATACTTGTTATGCGATTTCGGCGGTCTCTCCAATCCAGTGCCTTTAGCTCTTGCTGGAACGCCCATACCGATCTGCTCCGACTTTCGGTACCTCGGGTCACTCGTCCAAGGGAATGGTGAGGTAGACCGGGACGTAACACATCGGATCAACGCAGGATGGATGAAATGGCAACAGGTCACGGGAACAACTTGTGACCCACGGATGCCCCTCAAGTTGAAGGGTAAAATCTACAAGTCCGTAATAAGGCCTGTCATACTGTATGGACCAGAATGTTGCGCTGTGAAAAAGACGGATGAAAAAAGATTGCACTTAGCGGAGATGAGAATGTTAAGATGGATGTGTGGTGTGACGAGAATGGATAAAGTGAGAAATGAGTATATTAGGGGAAGTTTGAAAGTGGCGCCAGTGACTGAAAAGTTGAAAGGGAATCGTTTATCTTGGTATGGTCATGTGAAGAGGAGGGATGAAACGCATGTTACTAAAAGAGTTATGAGTTTACATGTGGATGGATGGAGAGGGAGAGGGAGACCAAAGAAAAGATGGATGGATTGTGTGAAGAGTGATATGAATGAAAAGGAAATTAGTGATAGTATAGCATGACGAGTGACAGGGCAGAATGGAAAAAGAAAACGTGTTGCGCCGACCCCAAATAACACAGGACAAGGGCAGGAAGATGATGGTGTTAATTTAGGAGTTTGATTTTTTCACAGCTTCAAGGGACCGCAGACCTGAGTATATAATTTCAATTTGATACTTCCATGAGTTCCCGAGATAAAGAGTCTTGACAGACAGACAGACAGACAGACAGACTGACGGACAACAAAGTGATCCTATAAGGGTTCCGTTTTTCCCTTTTGAGGTACGGAACCCTAAAAATAACATCTATCAGCAACTTGCTCTAAAATATTCTCCTGTATAATAGAAGTGCCGTACTACAGGTACTCGTATTGTGCCCGACCCAGTTCTCGATACTTAATGGTCAGAATTATAGAATCTGGGATCTACCTTCACTGCCATCTATCATATCATAGCATAGTCAGCCTTTCAATGTTCCCACTGCTGGGACTCAGGCCTCCTCTCTAGATGAGAGGGAATGGGCCGTAATCCACCACGCGGGCCCAGTGCGGGTTGGTACAGTCACTGTATTCTATGCATACCGTAATATGTCTGTATACACCCATGTACTAGATTGAATTCAACATAAACGTATTGATACCCCCAATACACCTAACAGTATGACAGTAATTCTATGAGTAATTATTCATTTAAAAATCGTGCCAGCCCACCACACCAATCATCAATTCAATCGGTATGGCAAACTAATTTATATTCCTTTAGAAATGGCTGTAATTAGTTAGGTATTATTACCATACAAGTGCACGAGTAGATAGGTACTACAATTGATAAAAAATAGAAAATAAATTACGTAGATACCCGTGTACAGACTAAGGCCACGTTAATGTTAAAACTACACGATTGTCTGTTGTCACGACAAAGTGGTTGTCGTGACAACAGAATGTAATGTCCCACTGCTGGGCAAAGGCCTTCCTCCACTCTTTCCAACGATCACAAGTCCTTGCTTTCACATTCCGATTCTTAAGGAAGACATACAGGTCGTCCTGACATCTCCATCTTGGTCTGCCGCGGGCCACAAGATTGGTGCCCGGATACAACGATAAGGCATTGTGTTCCTACTAATATTATAAAGAGGTAAAGTTTGTTTTTTTGTTTGTAAGAGATAATCTCTGAAAGTACCTACTGGTCCGATTGCTAAAATTTTTTCACCGATAGAAAGCTGCTTTTTTCCAGAGTAACATAGTGAGCTGCACACCTGAGTCACGCTTTCGATAGATAGACTTTAGAGACGATAGTCGTCCGACGATAAATTAACCGTTACGACTTAGTGGGAACGCGGCCTTTCACCTTGGGTGTCCCAGACATTTTTCAACATTTTATACATTTGCCCTTGAGGTTAAGACCTTGAGAGGGGACTTACCGCCACAATTGTGGCGTGCCGAAATGTTGTTTTAGAGGTGGAAAGTCGTCTAATGACTGCTCCCGTGCTAGAGTGGACCGAGAGGGCGTGTCAAACATTTACTGACTATAATCACACTTTTTTTTTGCTGCCTTTTGCGTTCTAGGACCCCATGGCCCTAACAGGCATCACGGCGGATTTATTAACATTACATTACACTACTATCAGAAATCAGAAACGTGTATTGCTAAACGTTGTTGATGAGCTGTCTTTTGTTATTGACCTTTCATTATTATTATTGTTGGCTGTTGTTAAGTTGTTATTGGTGGTTATTGACTTATAGTGAGTTGTTGTTGCGTAGTCATCGGAAGTTGCTGAGTTGTTATTGTTTGTGGTTATTGACTTGTAGTGGGTTGTTGTTGACTTGTTGTTAGCTGTTGATAACCAGTTGTTGGTTTTTATTGACTTGATATTGGCTGTTGTTGATTTTTTGTTGGTTGTAATTAACTTGTGGATATTTTTGTTTGGTTGAACACTATAATCTCAAGAAGTAGCCCATCATTTGAGGAAGGCTGTATAACCTCACGCTACGAAGCAGAAGCGAAGCAGTAACCTAAGACGCGGGTGAAACCGCAGGGACAGCTACTTCACAAAATGGTTTTTTTTTTATGATTGCTACTAAGTACTCATTAGCTATCTAACGGCAGTTTTGAATATCAATCGTTTTCTTTTAGTCACTACAGGAAACGCCTGCGCTATGAATGTTCCTCTAAACGTTTCGTTGTGATTGCTAGTATAAAATAAGCAGGCGGTATTATACCTATAGATTTTTATTTTCAAAATTACTTTTAAACCTTTTGCCGCATTTGATTCTGATTTTGGTACGTTCAAGCACATTGCCGGAACATTGCTACGCTTGTACTTAGATAGTAAGTAATTTGCACAGATCAAAAATACACCCGTCATTCTGATATACCTAAGGCTGGCGGCTCACTAAGTTTTTTAAATAACTCTAGTTTCATAAAAGCACATTGCTTTAGATTTTACGCACATTCCCTACATTGCTAGAGTATTGCTTTCATGTTTATAGAATCACTGTTTTTGACGTACACTCGTCATCCTGATGTCCACGTAGGTTCGATTCCCACACAGGACAAATGATTATGTGATGAGCACATATCGATAACCGTGGATGAGTATGATAATTTTTCTGTGTCTGGGTGTTATTTATCTATAATGACTATATATTTAGAAATATATAAGTATGTTTATCAGTTGTCTAGTACCTATACCACGAGCTCTGCTTAGTTTGCGACTAGATGTCGTTGTGTGAAAATTGTGGAGCATTATATTATATTGAATTATTATTATATAGTGGTGAACTTCGAAAAAAACTATGATAGAAGAATACAGAACTGTATGCCATAGAATTCACCATACCCATAGGTATGGTGCATCATGTGCCTGTCCGGACTCACGTGCATTGTGATGACTTGGATTGGTCATGGGGCGTAGGTTCCTAAAATGTGGTAGGTACTGTTGAAGATAAACGCAGGGCAAAACGTTTCCATACTTTTCGGCACGTCTGTTACATTCTCTATCCAAAACTGACTTATAAAATAATCCAACTTTTATCCAATGAAAACAAAAACCTATTCTAAATCACAACCATTAAAAACCTATTTATCTTTATGGATCTGACCCCTACTAAATATCACTGATAATATATTTATCGTATTTATTGTTATGCGATTTTTGGCAGGCGCACCATTCATAATTATTCAATTATAGGGTAGGTAATATAGTAGTTAGTAGAAGCTCTACGTAGTTATAACTATACAGAGATTGTCCAGCCATTCTGATGTCAGAATCAGTGCTTCCAAAATTACGGATTTGCTAATTACGTAACTAGTTTCGCATTTTGATGCTTCAACGGAACTACGTAAGTAACTGTTTTGATTTTTTAAAGCATGATAATTTTGTGCGTGTATTAGGGATTTTAGAATTTAAAAAAAAACAACAACTTAAAATGAAAAAAGTAATAATAATTAACTACAAATTTTAAATACATTCTGTGTATTTTTTATTATTTTGTTTTAGGTGGGAAATCATCCAATGACATTTCCCGTTCTGAGCGAGGCCCCTACGGTTTTGCTGACATCTCCTTGAGGCGCGCGTGGACCACACACAGCGCCGCCGCGCTACTCATTGCTTACCGCCTGTAAGCCCGTGCCTACGGTGGCGTGACGTGTTGGAGTGCTGTTCCTTCGCGCCTGCGGCCGCCTCCTTTGCTAGCATTACTGCTCCGTAGGAAGAGGCGTCCGCCTGCCATTATTATTATAATTATATTATGTAACTTTATTGCACAACTTAACATAATACAGGACAAACATTAAATAAGTATACAATAGGCGGTCTTATTGCACAGGGAATTTTCTACCAGACAACCTTTGGATGAACTGAACATTCCTCCTCGCTTTGGACCATGGCCTGTACCAAAGCCCGGCGCGTAAGATCGTTACCGCCGATCGCCCCCACGAGGACATGGCGGTACTCTGGCCAACCGGGGCACAACTCTACCGTATGCTTCACCGTGTCCTCTGGGCGGTCCACAAACTGGTGACACCCGGGCGATTCTTCCGCACGAATCCGATGCAGGAATATCCTGACAAAACTTAAAAAAAAGTCATGAAGTCTAATATCCATCTTGACTGAACTGTGGGACTTCAAACATCAGCTGAACCAATGGTGTCAACTAGACACCCTTTGCGAAGGCTATGCCTTATCAGCAAAGTCGGTATCAGCATTGACTGACACTTCATCACTCACCCTCATTAGAAGGACCACAATTTCCAAAATAATTTGACTACTGCAAGTTCGATATTTAGCGCATAGTTTTCTTGTCTTCTTTCTTCGGTGGTGGCGTCGGGATCAGTGAAATCGTAAAATGAAACACAAATTAAAAAAAAAACATGCCCATGATGGCCCTGCTGATCTAACAAAAGTAATGCATGCAGTGACATGATAACAAAAACAAAAGCTAAAATATTTTCAAAATTCATAAAATGAATCGTTTCCTAATTTTATATTCCTAAAAATTTAATTAAAATTCTTTTTATAAAATTACCAAAACTTATATTTAGATAAAAAGGATTGTTTTATGAAGTTAAAATCATAAAATTTTAAATTTGATAAATATGACTTTATTTTATAAAAATGATTTCACAGTCATTTTCCGTCACCCGAAGGACTTTCTTCTATCTATACCTTTTTGTGCCATACACTTAGTTTTACACGTGGCGCGATGATAAAATATGCTTTGTTAATTTACCAAATCAAATTTATTAGTTTTGTGTTAACTCTCTAATGGGGTGATATCATCCGAATCATGTATCCCACTGCTATTTGGGTTTATGGCTTTTAATAATGAAACAAAGAGTGAAAATAATAGACATTAATTTGTTCATGTACTTACTTATTGTATTTATCCAACACAGAAACCAAATATACTTGGCAAATAAATTTCTAGTTTTGAATAATTAGAAAGCACAAATAGACTGCAAGCCCCCCAGAATGGCACGACGCGCCAAAATTCCCGCGCTTTTTCCCTTTCTGTCAATATTCAAATCCTCACGCTCTGATTGGTTGTCGTGCTATTTACGGCCACAGTTGGTGCTACTATAGAAAACACAATACTTTTATTATTAGGTCTTTACCTATGAAATTGGAGATTTGTATGATAATTTTAAAATATAAAAATTTTGGTAATTTTTTTTATTTCAGCTAATCAAAGTACTGGCCCAAATTATCTATACAATTTTGCCATTTTGATGGCAGTTTGTTTATCCCTTTACTGTAGAAGTCTGCCGGACGGGAGGCGATGAAGTCAGCGAAAGCGTTTTGTACTGCATCACGGGTGTTGAATTTTTTCCCACTTAAAAAATTGTCTAAATTTTGAAAAAAGTAGAAATCTGTTGGGGCAAAGTCCGGTGAGTACGGTGGGTGACGGAGAGCTTCCAGCTGTAACTCTTGTAGCTTTACGATGGTCTGTCGTGAAGTGTGAGCTCGCGCGTTGTCGTGGAGAAGCAATGGGGAAGAGCGATTGACTAGTCTTGGTTGTTGAATTGCGAGCTTCTCCATCATTGTTTGCAAATACAAATACAAATACAAATATTTTATTCGTTAAACATAGGTGGGTTAGGTATAGATGTTCTAATTATTAAGGAACGCTATGTCTAGCCGTCAACGGCGTACAAATATAATATGCATGCATGCTAATTATAACAAAAAAACGTTGTTAACTCAATAAAATCAATATAAAAAATAATATTACATTTAAATTATTCAGTCAAAAGGTCGATACACAAACAAAAAAAAAAATATTACATTTAAATAATTCAAAGTCAAAATGTCGATACACAAAACAAACAAAAAAAAAATTACATTTAAATACTTATATACAAAAATGTCAATACACAAAACAAACACACAAGATTTCCAATAAAATATAAAATTTATAAATTCTAATGACAATAGTTAACAAACATAAAAAAGTGGTAGTCAAAGTGGGTCAGTTAAGTATTCGTTCAGCGTATAATATGCAATTCTTGGCAATAGACATCTGCCGTCACTGTTGTGCCATTCGGTAAGAAGCTGTGATGTACAAGTCCGGCACTGGTCCACCAGGCAGTCACCATCATCTTCCTATGAGTAATCTTTTTTTTAGCGCACTGATTAGGTGCTGTACCCGGGTCCACCCACTGAGACGAACGCTTACGGTTGTCGTACAGGATCCACTTTTCAACGCAAGTAACAATTCGATTAAGAATTCCCTCGTTTCTTTGCCGATTCAGTAGTGCTATGCATGCTTCGACACGTAAATCTCGCTGTCGGTCGCTTAGTTCGTGTGGCACCCACTTATCTAGCTTTTTTAGCTTTCCAATTTGACGCAAGTGCTTCAATGTTGTTTTGACACTAACTCCAAGGCCCGCAGCAAGCTTAGCCGTAGATTGAGATGGATCCGCTTCCACTATCGCCTTCAATTCATCGTTGTCGACAATAGTTACCGGCCGACCGCGAGGCTCGTTCTTCAACTCAAAATTTCCAGATTTAAAACGATTGAACCAATAATGGACTGTGTTTATGCAAGCAGTGTTATGCCCGTACACGTCGTTAATGTTTCGTGTTGTTTGCGCAGCGGTATTTCCACGTAGGAACTCATATTCGAAAATTGTACGAATTTTCAGTTATCCATAGCGCCAAAAACTACCACAATGTCACAAAAACAAAAAACTATCTAAAAACAAATGACTGAAATGGAAATTAAATTAACACGTCTTTCGAATCAAATTTATTTGAATTTCGAATTGCGCGCCAATCGACAGTTAATTAATTCTGAAAATGCTGGTTATAGAATCTCCAATTACATAGGTAAAGACCTATTATTAGGTTTAAAGATATTAAATTAGGTAAATGAACTAGATAATCGATATAGATAATTTACTATTGATAACAATCGGCCATCCAAGGTACATTACTACGCCCTCGTGGAGATAACAAGAGTAAAACAAAAGAAAAATTTAATAAGTACCCCAAATGTTATCAACAATAATAATAAATTAATTAATTCGAAAAAAAACGGTCTACACAAATAACGTCAATGTGCAACGTTGTGGCAAACAAAAGGTATTGTGTCGCTTTCTTACCTCTATCTTTAACCAAGGTAACTATTTAAGCAAATTAATTGTTATTATTTTTTAACTGTTGCATTTTATATTAATTGATGCTGCAGAATTCTATATATCGACGGCAAAGTACCAGTAACTTCTGACTGCTTGTGAAACCTGAAAATATAGTTTAATTTATTGAGAATTCAAAAATTTGTAATTCATTGATTTATTGTTTATTATAGTAAAACACTGTAACACAATATATTAAAGCAGAATAATAACTAAACAAGAAGTTATTAGTATCCTATGTTTTGGAGGTAATCATGAAATAGACACGTTGGTTTGGTTAGGAGGTATTTCCACATTTTAATTTAATGCAATTGCAAAAAACAAACATTTTGGAAGATTTTACTAAAACATTCGGAAAAACACTCTTAAATTCATAGCGGTAAATTATGATTTAAAAAAATATATATATTGTAAACTAATACTTTAACTGTATAGTAAAACGACTTGGGCCATGAACAAAACTAAATTAATACAAATCACAATGACTGTCTTACACAAAGGTTAGTTTAATACTGCACGAATAACATCTTAATATTTGATGGAAGCACTGGGTCTTGCTACAGTTCCCATGCTTAAGTCAAGAGGTTAACGGATGTTTTTTGTCGGGGCTCGGGGTACCGCAGCCCGAGCACTTGAACTGCCATGCCGATCCCGTGACGTCACCCAGCATTCCAACGCCGTCGCCGTCCGTCGATCACCTTCAGCCTCGCCAGCACAGCGATCGCCAACACGGCCATCCTGCAAGGTGCCTGTCCCATCAGGTACCCCATGAGTCCAGATAAAATACTGAAACACAAATATCGACCACCTATTAATTTACCTGCCACACATAAGTTGCGCGTTGGATGTTCTGGAATCTCAACTTTCATATTTGATGGAAGCACTGGGTCTTGCTACAGTTCCCATGCTTAAGTCAAGAGGTTAACGGATGTTTTTTTGTCACGACTCGGGGTACCGCAGCCCGAGCACTTGAACTGCCATGCCGATCCCGTGACGTCATCCAGCATTCCAACGCCGTCGCCGTCCGTCGATCACCCTCAGCCTCGCCAGCACAGCGATCGCCAACACGGCCGTCCTGCAAGGTGCCTGTCCCATCAGGTACCCCACGAGTCCAGATAAAATACTGAAACACAAATATCGACCACCTATTAATTTACCTGCCACACATATGTTGCGCGGTGGATGTTCTGGAATCTCAACTTTCATCTTTCATTTCGTATTATTTTATTAGTGTATTCAAGGGCAGATTCGAACGTATTAAATCATCGGTATTGTAGGTATCCAGGGACCAATTGCACTCAACGGGCATACGCCTCAACTAAGTGAAACAAGTCCCCCCCGGAACCTCATACACTCAAAGGGCATACGCCTCCACTAATTGTATGAAGTCTGTCCAAGAACCTCATGAACTATATAGGTGTCCAGGGACCAGTTGCACCCAACGGGCATACGCCTCAACTAAGTGAAACATGTCCCCCCCGGAACCTCATACACTCAAAGGGCATACGCCTCCACTAATTGTATGAAGTCTGTCCAGGAACCTCATGAACTATATAGTGTCCAGGGACCAGTTGCACCCAACGGGCATACGCCTCAACTAAGTGGAACATGTCCCCCCCGGAACCTCATACACTCAAAGGGCATACGCCTCCACTAATTGTATGAAGTCTGTCCAGGAACCTCATGAACTATTTAGGTGTCCAGGAACCAGTTGCACCCAACGGGCATACGCCTCAACTAAGTGGAACATGTCCCCCCCGGAACCTCATACACTCAAAGGGCATACGCCTCCACTAATTGTATGAAGTCTGTCCAGGAACCTCATGAACTATATAGGTGTCCAGGGACCAGTTGCACCCAACGGGCATACGCCTCAACTAAGTGGAACATGTCCCCCCCGGAACCTCATACACTCAAAGGGCATACGCCTCCACTAATTGTATGAAGTCTGTCCAGGAACCTCATGAACTCAAAGGGCATCTCGCCTCACTTGAGCATTCTAAATTCGTTCGCCATTCGAACATACCACTCTCACTCTGCATTTCCCCCTTTTTTTTATAATGTAAACATGTATATATAAACAGGCAACATATAGTGAAACGAAATTTTGTAACTGACACAATGTAGTATCATGTATCATAACATATTCGAACATACCACTCTCACTCTTCATTTCCCTCTTTTTCTAATGTTAACATGTATATATTAACAGGCAACACATAGTGAAACGATATTTTGTAACTAACATATTGTAGTATCATAACATTATACCCTATGTGTAACAAATATATAATATTTGACTTTGACATAATGTAATGTAACATTTATAATTACTCAAAGCATTTTATTTTAACTCGCATCTACGCTTAAATAAATCTCACAGTACTTTTATCGCCAACACTGGTAGATATGACTGAAGATGGATTATCTTCCAATTATCTACATAATATATATATACCCATAGTTCCATGTTAATATAACTGTCATCAAATATACAATAACTCATGTACTAGATAGGATTTTTCATTTACATCTTTCCAGTAACACAACGGGATAAGTCTCCAACAGATACGACAATACAACCAACTTTTACTTATAAGCAAAAGGGTGGTAAATAAGAAACAACTATTCCTCAACCAAACGATTCAGAGGACAAGTTTTTTTTTTTAATATTTAATTTATTATTCACTTCTGGCATTATGATCAGACTCTTGTACCTAATGTAATGTCATACTTTTAGACCAAGAACTTAATTCCATTTGCTTCACGTTTTCTCATAGTGATATTGGTTTATATTTTATTTATTTATTATATACTTTATTGTACACACCATACTGTAAACATGATAAACATATACAAAAACAAAGTGCACAGAGGGCGGTCTTATCGCACAGGGCAATCTCTTACAGACATCCTTTATATATTTAGAATTAACCTTAAATCCATTTAGTTTTTAATATGTGACTATTTATCTTTTTATGAATGTCGCTATTGCATCAACAAGAGTTTTTGTTTGATCGTCGTGGGAGCCTTCATTTACTAAATGCATTTCTTTGGAATCATCCATTGGCGACCACAGAATTTCCTTTATAAACTTTGCCACGAGAAGAAAGAAAGACAACATATTATTCGTTGAAACCAACTTTACTTGCTTCGGCCTCTCCTGATTCTATAAAAGACCACTTGATAGGTTTTCGATCAATTGAAAAACAAGATTTTTATAAAAAATGCATAAAGTCTACTATCAAAACATAAACATTTCAACAAAATTTCGCGCCAACAGTACTATTACGATTAGGTACATATACTCTACTAATCGATAACTATTTTAAACAATGATCCATAGCATAGCATAGAATAGTCGGCCTTTTAATGTTTCCACTGTTGGGACTCAGGCCTCCTCTCTAGGAGAGGGAATGGGCCGTAATCCACCACGCGGGCCCAGTGCGGGTTGGTGGATGTCACATGTCTTCGAATTTTTGGTTCTAGGACATGCCGGTTTCCTCACGATGTTTTCCTTCACCGTTTTGAGAGCAGTGGTGATGAAATAAATTACACAAAGTAATGCGCTTGGCTGGGTTTGAACCCGCGACCTACAACTCGTAAGTCGGGGCCGTTGCCACTCGGCCACCACTGCTCGTTACCACTTAACAATGATCCAACTAAATATATTTGCAACTTCTGAATCCAATTAATAATCGTCAATAAATATAGTTCAACCAAAGATACTTCTCTAAAATTCCAAACATGAACGATCTCTGTATTTTACAATCGTTCAAAATGTATACTCGTAAAGATATTTAATTATACTTCTTTATAATACTACTTTATACTTCTGGCACAAAAACCAAAGTACAAATTATAATAAAATCTGGAATCAGACTTAAGTTTGCAATCCTTCCATTTCCACGTTGGTTAATTACTAGGTATCGAATTACACTTTAGTGGAAAAATAAAATATAAGTTTTTACTCACAATTTGAGGTATCAACCTTACGTGATACCTGTTTCCTTTTTCGACAAGCTGACTCCTCGCAGTACTGCTGCTGCTAAATCATGACCACAGACAGATATTTTATACGTTTTTGGTACCTATGGATAATGAGTTATTTTTAACCGACTTCTGTTTACCCATAACTGTGTGGGGTGTCTTATGCCACTTCTGATGTAAACTAATACTTTAACTGTATAGTGAAACGACTTGGGCCATGAACAAAACTATATTAATACAAATCACAATGACTGTCTTACACAAAGGTTAGTTTAATACTGCACGAATAACATCTTAATATTTGATGGAAGCACTGGGTCTTGCTACAGTTCCCATGCTTAAGTCAAGAGCTCGGGGTACCGCAGCCCGAGCACTTGAACTGCCATGCCGATCCCGTGACGTCACCCAGCATTCCAACGCCGTCGCCGTCCGTCGATCACCCTCAGCCTCGCCAGCACAGCGATCGCCAACAATATTTATAAACGTACTTCGCGATCGATATATACCTATATAATATACATATTAATTAATGATTTTTGAACGTAATAGTCTGTAATATAATGTATTAATAACATCTTGAACTTCTTTAGAACAGAATATCCCGTAGTACGACTATGCGAACTAGTCTAAACACACACACACACACTAGTAGAAAGGGATAACATACACTTTTATATCTTACTCTTCGGTAAATTTTTGAGGTTGACGTAATCGATCCAGATAGTATAAAAGATTCTTGTAAAAATCTGTTACGTACAGTACGGCCGACGTAACTTGGCGAGCTTGAACGTAGGCTCTGCGAACATTAGCGCACTCGCAATAGTACTGTTATTGACAATCATTTTTAAAACCAAAATACGAATAAAAATTTCTAACACACAGGGACCAAGTAGAAATAAAATAAATATTAAAACACTCTGAGACAGAAAGCTACAGAAATAACTTATGAATTAAAAAAACAAACCTAATGCAGTAGCTTCTGACGTTTTATAAGTGCCCATGTAGGCCTATGTGAAATAAAAATTTTTGACTTTGACTTTGAACGCCATACAAAAATCTTAACAATATAATAATAACAACGAACGAAAACTTTTGTCACCGCCTGTGCTTAAGGCAGTGACACGACAATAACACCAATGCCAACGTGTCAGTGAGACGTATTACTGCGTACCAAATATTGGCGAATAAGCACGAAGCTTTACGAAGTTACCGAAGAAGTATGTCCAATACACGTGTCTGAGGGTGTTATTTAATCGTTTTTTTTTTAAATCTACTGAAATTAAGTCATAAAAATATAATAGGTTTTTACCTATGAACTTGCCGTTTTTTAAAACGGGTTGCTTTGAAGTTTTAGTGTATCTTTAAATTGACTTGGAATTACAAGTTTAAATATAGTTCATTAAAGGTACGTTATTCTTTTTTCTTTAAATTAGGTATTTATTGGTTTTTTTGTGTCAAAAAAGGTTTTTCATATAGTTCCAACGTAGAAACTATGCATTTCAAAGGGCAAGCAATATCAATGACGTATACCTACGACTTTCTTCTAACAAAATAACTTTTGTGTTCTTGGTTTAATAGCTTTCCTTTTGTAAATGTTGTCTTGTAGCCGCCCTGAGAAGAAAAGTTATTTGTGAGATATAATTTCCCACGTGAAAGTGATTGAAACAAAAATAGACATGCCACTGATTAGCAGTTTTAAGTCCGTATACATCATCAATATTGCATACCGCTTGAAACACATTGTTTCTACGGTAGAATACAATATAATGTGGGTTTTCTTAGATTTCCTTCAAAAATGGTTATAAATACTGCGATATTACAGAAAATACAAAGCACAAAGAAACCAATAAATACCTAATTTCGAAAAAAAGAATAACGTACCTTACGTACGTAACCTTTACTATAAAATTTCTATCTTTATTCTAGTAGTCGTTTAAAAATAACTGATATTTAGCTAAATCATATCTTTCAACCAAGAAAATAAAATATTATTAGTTTTTTTTTATTAAAGTAGAAGTCTCGTTTACTAACGACAACATTCACTATGTTTGTAAATCGTTTTCTTTCAAAAAAAATCTCTTATAAACAAAAATTAATAAATTCCAAATCGTTAGAATATGGTTGCGATATTTGATTGAATAAAAAGTCGATTGTGTTTACATAGAGTCAATCTCTAGCCTAACCTACGCCCCACGTAAGTCGCCTCATGGCACCATTTGGTTCCTAAAAAACGTTTCTGCGCAGCTTTCTGAGCAAAGTTCGGGCTCACCAAGATACGTCGGCCGTACTTTACCGTATCTTACTCCCACTCCACCGGAGAACGGGAGAAATCATTTGATGCATTCCTACCTCAAAAAAAGTGTAAGTATTAATATTATAATAACATTTCTTGCAATTCCTGTTAGAGATTTAGAAACAGAAACTAGGAATGCTAACAACCTTTTTAGTTTCTAGGGAATGCAGTTAAATGGAGTCTGAGAATTTCACATTACTACTTATATTTATTTAAAAAAACTATTACCTAAAATTCTTGAATTCTAGAAAGTAATCTAGTTTCTGCAAATGTTTGTAAATTGATGTAAATATTTTGATATAATTTACCTGATGCTGTAAATACAGAGGCAAACAGTGAGACAATAAAATCTGAAGCGATTCGGATTAATTGGTAGCTACCATGCAAGAATGTTAACATTAATTTTGTTAACAGATTGTGTATGGATCGCGTTGGAAGATTTTGTTTATATGAAATTAAGTGCTGAATTGAAGAAAAAAGTAGATGTGTAACTACCTAGAATAAGCTGTGGGAAACCGCGGTGGCTTAGAGTGTAGCAATATCGAATTTTACCTCTACAGGTAGGAGAGTAAAATTTCCTAAATAACGTTGTCATCGTGGTGGGGCTTGCGTGAATCTGTGGGGGCTATGCCGGTAGAGCTACTCATGCCGGAAGGCCTCAAGTGAGAGTCCAAACCAAGAGGAACACACACAGGCGGAGTCCAGACGGACTGCCACGGAGAGTGCACTGTCCAGGAATACCTGCACCAACAGCTGTTGGTGCTTTTGGACAGTGGTTTTGGAGAGTAAGTTCGCCTCTCGCCAAGATGGCGATCCGGCTTACTGGGGACCTCACCCCACAAAAAAAGGCAAAGCTGTGTTCAGCAAGATCATGGACGCGTCTCTAAAGAATTGACTACCCCAGGTGGGTACCTTCACCAAGCTGTGCTTGGTCTGCCTCTCGTATTCTGGGTGGATGAGTCCACCTCCAAGACCGAGTTGGTCCAAGAGGGACCCACCCGGGGCACCCAAGTGGTCAGGCCGGCCCTTCGGAGCCGGAGCCTTCTGGCAGTGAGCCAGAAGGCATGGAGGAGGCACTGGCCCAATTTACGGAGGTCCCGATGGCCGCCGTACAGAGCGTTGCGAAGAAGAGGTAGAGGATCTCCAAAAGGCAAAATCGGTCCCAGCCCCTGCCCCAGGCGGAGAACGAGGTGCTGACCCTGCTGCGGTAACAGCTGGCTGCCTTCCGGCAGCAGCAGCAGGAGCAGCGGTAGTTTCAGGACGGCCGGTTCAGCGGCAGTTTGCTGTCCTGGAGGGCATTGTGCCTCGCCCCTCACTTGTGGCCTCCGGCCAGAAGAGGGCGGTGTCATACGCCGTCGCCGCCGCGGCCACGACTGCTGCGCGCAAGGCGGGCCCGTCGGGGCAATCTGATCGTGGAGCCTGCGAGGCCGGTCCTGGCGGCCAAGCAGCAGCAGCGGCAGGGACAAACTCCACCCCTGGGCTCCCCCGCTGACGCAGAGTCTCCAGGGCCAGCTTATGGGGGGTGTGGGGAGCACTCTGTTCCTTGCGCGAGGGGAACACTCTTCCCCGCCCATGGCTCCGCCATCAGCGGTTTCCGACGCGGACCACGATGACGACAACTCTCCAGAAGTGACCGAGGTAGAGATGAGAGTGTCGTTCGAAGGCTGAGTGCCAAAAATACCGCCCCAGGACCCGACGGCTTGCCTGGGAAGGCGCACCTGACACGGATGGGGCCGTATCTGGCGGACGGCCAGTTCGACTTTCACAGGAGGCGCTCAACTCCCTGTGGCATCACCGAACGCCCGACTACCTCTGTCGTGTGGTCGAGGTGTACCTGTCGGACAGGTACATCATCTACTCTGGTCACCAGGGAGAGTGGGAACGTCGAGAGATGTCGTGCGGTGTTCCGCAGGGATCAGTACTAGGGCCGCCCTTGTGGAATATCGGATACGACTACGTGCTGCGCGGCGACCTCCCTGGCGGGACACGCTGGTCCTGGCGCGGGGAGAGTCGTACCAGGCGGCAGTCGAACTAGCGACACGCAGGGTTGCGACAGTCGTGGGCAGGATCCAGGAGTTGGGACTCGATTCAAGTCATCGAGGGCGCGTACTCCACGAGCGCCTCAGGGAGATGTCAGCAAATCGTAGGGGCCCAGTAGGGTCGAAGCCTACTGGGGCCACGGGTAGTGTTAAAGTGAAACCCGAGGCCCTGGGACGAAGGCAAAGGAGGAACAGGAGTGGCTTTTTAGTCAGTAAAAGTCTGACATTATGTCCCGCTCCGCCCAAGAGCGAGATTTGTCATTAGATGATTTTCCCAATTAAAAAAAAACTAAACTTAAGTATAAAGCAAGTTTCAAGTAGTCTCAGTCAAGTAAATCTAGTATTTCTGCATTACGAGAAACATCAGAATTTCAGCCGAAAGAGGTGGATTAAATCCACCTCTTTCGGCTGAAATTCTACACTACAGTTTACTATTCTACAATACATTTTACTATCCTACAATACAACGTACTGTTCTACAATACAGCTCACTGTCCTACAATACAGCTTAATCATCTTCCTGCCATAGTCCCGTCTTATTTGGGGTCGGCGCAACACGTTTTTTTTCTTCCATTCTATCCTGTAACTTCCTTTTCTTTCATATCACTCTTCGCACAATCCATCCATCTTTTCTTTGGCCTCCCTCTCCCTCTCCCCTCATCCACATGTATACTCATAACTCTTTTAGTAACATGCGTTTCATCCCTCCTCTTTATACGATCATACCAAGACAAACGATTCCCCTTCAACTTTTCAGCCACTGGCACCACTTTCAAACTTCCTCTAATATACTCATTTCTCACTTTATCCATTCTCGTCACACCACACAACCATCGTCGTCACATCTCAACA
This sequence comes from Mythimna pallens, assembly GCA_961205895.1. Taxonomy (NCBI): domain Eukaryota; kingdom Metazoa; phylum Arthropoda; class Insecta; order Lepidoptera; family Noctuidae; genus Mythimna; species Mythimna pallens. The sequence goes on from OY540824.1 coordinate 29,498,859, forward strand.
TTTTCATGTCCACTACATGCAATCTTTTTTCATACGTCTTTTTCACAGCCCAACATTCTGATCCATACAGTATGACAGGTCTTATCACGGACTTGTAGATTTTGTCCTTCAACTTGGGGGGCATCCGTGGTTCACAAGTTGTTCCCGAGACGTGTTGCCATTTCATCCATCCTGAACTGATCCGATATGTTACGTCTCGGTCTACCACGCCATCTCCTTGGATAAGCAATCCGAGGTATTGAAAGTTGAAACAGATTGGTATGGGCGTTCCAGCGAGAACTAAGAGCACAAAACCGAAGAGACCGCCGAAATAGCAGAAATCAGAAATCAGAAACGTTTATTTCAAATAGACCAATTACAGGCACTTTTGAATTGTCAGAATGTCGGTCAGTCAAAAAAAAATACAAGTGAAGCTAAATTGCACGTTCCAAAGCGTAGATCTCTATGGAGAAGAACGTGCGAGAAACTCCATGGACACTCTTTTAAATCATATTATGAGTTACATAAATCTTGGTTACATATTTCTTGTCGCTTCTAATATGTGAGCACAATGTAGATAAGTAATAATAATTAAAATAAATTTTACCATTTTGTGCCGATTGCTGTAGAGACTCTGGGCAGTTGGAGTACGGAGGCAAAGTGTTTTGTGGGGGATTTGGGCTGTAGGCTCGGGGAGGCAACGGGTGACTCCCGGTCCGGGTCGTTCTTGGTGCAAAGGATGGCCATCGCTATTCAGCGAGGTAATGCGGCCAGTATTATGGGCACTTTTGCACCGGGAACGATCAGGGGCGGGTTATTTATTGACATTTGACATTTTATATATTGTGAAATTATTATTATATTACATTAAAATAAAAAATAAAATAAAACCTAATTTTAAAAAATAGAATTTGAAATTAAGTCACTGGCAGCAAAGAGATGACCAGTCTCAACTGACGGCATCCGTTCACGAGCATGACGCGTGCATCAGCCCCACTCAACTCAACCATTTTGAAGGGAACTGAATGACCCAATAACACGTGCCACCATCAGTGAGACATTTGAGTGAGCATGACAAACTCTCAACTGCCAAGCTCGTAATGTCAAACCAGTTGTAACCTAATAAAAATGCTCCATGGTACTTGAGATTCACAAAACTTGAAAAACAAAGTGCTTCTACATTATACAATGCTATTGTTTCCAAATACAAAAGGTAATAAATTATCATAAGCTCTATTAAAACAAACAAATAAAATAAAAAATATTTCGAAAACAACAATACAAAAAGGGGAATAGTATCTCTTCCAATATTTATATATATCTAATATATTAAAAAAAAACCCATTTAAAGGTAAAAAAGTGGCTGTGGCTGCGGAGCAGGACCGGCATTTAGCCAAGCGTTTTTATCAAGGATATAATCTTCCAGTTTATAATACGCTTGTCTACATAGTGTGCGTTTAATGCATGCTTTAAATTTGGACTCCTGGTATTTTATTATAAAATTTTACACAGTACCCCATGAAAGAACTATGTACTTTAGCCAATCTGAACCGAGGTTGATCTAATTTATTCTTGTTCCTAGTATTAAAATTGTGCCTGTCACTTATCTTAGTAAAAAGATGAATATTTTTCCGAACATACATAGTGTTTTCATAAATGTATTGACAAGGGACCGTCAGGATGTTTATTTCCTTAAATAGTTCCCTAAGAGAAGCACAAAAGATCCAGAAGGGTCGAAGTGCTCTGGTTTTAAGGCCAGCCCCACATCAAGATCCCTAAGAGAATCGCGTCTGCGAAGATTATATATGGCTCTGATAGCTCGCAGAACAAGTATTCGGTTTTCGTTCTGCTTAATTTTAAGCCAGTACTCTCCAGTTTGTGCCGCCACCAGTTTGCTAAGGACCTCTAGGCCACTCTCGGCAACTTGCACAATGTCTTCGGCAAACAGTATACACCAGAGAGCCTCTTCCTGGATGTCCGACGTCTGGACCCTTCTGGATCTTTTAGCACAAAAGATCCAGAAGGGTCGAAGTGCTCTGGTTTTAAGGCCAGCCCCACACAAGATACACCAGAGAGCCTCTTCCTGGATGTCCGACGTCAGAGCGTCCATTATCATCAGGAAGAGGTATATTTACTTAGCTAGGCGTGGGCGTAGTGTGCCCTCGCCCACGTCCCCGCATCCAAAGGGGCCTCGAGAGTTAAATTTTTCGCACCTATTAAAAATCACAAGTTTTTATTATAGCTAACGGTCTTACACGGACGGTTACGGTCTGTCCGTGAAAGATTTCATAATTTGATTTCATTACGAATGTTTATTCACCTTTTTATTTTAGTAAAAATATTGAAAAATGACCAAAATCAAATAATTTCCGAATATTTTCCTTACTTAGCTAAGCGTGGGCGTAGTAAAAAGATGAAAATTTTCCTTACTTAGCTAAGCGTGGGCGTAGTGGGCTCGCCAAGTGCATGCGAAACAATTTTCTGCAAAATGAAGTTTATGTTATCCGCCGTTATGCAAAATAATATTATCACATATAAAGTTTTGTTTTAAAACGTAACCCCATGGATAAAATGATCTATGCTTGTGTCTACCGCTCCCACAGCGGATATCAGGAGGCAACCGGGCACCTGAGTGAGGTGGCGAAAGCAGCTCTGTAGCGGCGCCCTCCCGTCCAATTGGTGTTACTGGGAAACCGGGAACATTAATGTCCAACATCTAGAGCGGCCTTTCCCTTACCAGTGCACAGATCATGCTTGACGAGATATGCGAAAGTTAGCGCTAGCATTAAATCTCACCCAGCTGGTCTGGTGAAATCTGCGTCCATCTACTCCCCGCCAGATCCTAAACGAGGCACCCGGTGGGTTTAACGATATAGGTCAGCTGATTAGGATGGCATGCGATCTTTCTTCGCATGTTATCCTTGGTAGCTCGCTTGCTTTTCTGCGTATTATGCTTCGTCGTGCGCAGACGCCATGATGAATGTGTTGCAACAGAGTATGAAGTACTAAATCCCATTCTCTGATGCAACAATGTCTGGCGAAGCGATGATTTGGCGTCGATTGTAATCGCGCTAACGCACACGGCATACCAAGCTTAGGTCAATGGGCAAACCATTTGAAGTTAGTCAAAAGAAGAAGCTCTTCAATAGGGCTGCTAAGTTCTACAAGAATTTGATGTGGAGGTCTCGATTTAACGACATTAGCCGAATAGGGAATAAACTTGCATCGTACCTAACAGGTGGTATTAAGCATTTGGTCCTGGCAAAGTCGGTTGAATCGAACTTCTGCCTCCCCTCACTGATCCCAAACCCGATGGATCGCTAGCTCGCACCGCTGAAGAGAAAGTAAAGTTGTTTGCTTTTATTTTTGCGGAATCATTTCCTCTAGATTCTGGTGAAGAGCAGCCCCCTGCTTCTCCTAATGGATGTGAGACGAATATGTTAGACATTCGCATTAATCAAAAGGACGTCCGTAGGGTTAAGTGTAAACTTGACGTGAACAAAGCAAGTGTAGTAGATACCATTCAAATTTGGAACATAGATATCGAGAAGCACGGGGAAGTGCTATCAACCTCGAAGGCTGTAACGAGGACTGGCACGAAAGCCTTTTTGCTAAGCTTCCTTACATAGACACCTCTCACGGACACGATATCTCGGAGCGCTCGGACCAGAGTGAGTGCGAGTGCATCCACTTGAAATAAGCATCTGTGAACTTTATTGAGTAATTTTTGAGAAAAAAAAGTGGTTTTAACTGTTCATAACTGGACATTTGTTTAAATTCAACATTAAATGGGGAATTATAGTTTTTTAAGATACCAGTTGTTTCAGAGAGGTAAGTCGTAGGTAGTAGGTATTTGCTTGTATTTCGATGGTTCGTTTTAATGTAACATAGAACAGGTAGGTAGGTAGGTAAGCGCCCGAAGGTAAACGGTTAAGATAGGAACTGATCCCCGCCCGCGCAGCCACCGCGCCACCGCTCTCGGACGCGTGCGAATCTCGCGACGGGATGGCAACCCTAGCGCGACCGTCGAGCGTAGAGTATGAAAAGTGAAGTACAAACATGAGATTGACTTCTTTACCTATCTATTTTGTGTAATATGTATTGAAAAAAGGCCCTCGCTGATGTGCCTTGAACCACGCTTAGATTAGTCTACGCTACGCCACTGAACCCCACCGTGTAAAACTATTTTATATTTCTTTAAAATAAACATTTGCAATATAACAGAAACTTTAAGTTTTCAACAAAGAGAAAGTTGTAACCCACAGGCGTCAATTTCCGACACAGTTAGCTGAAGGTTTCAGGGAAACCTGTTGAGTTTACAAAAGTTGCCGTCAGAAGTTCACAAGAGTTGGGAAACAATATTTTTAAAAATTTAAAAATACTAAGAGTGCCCGATGTGATTAAAAGGCTTCTTAGTAATTATTAAATTATGTTTATATTGTACGAAGCACTTTATATCATATTTTTGTATAAGAATTACGTCCGCCTATGTTTAATAGTTTTTTACTTATTTGATATCCAATAACAATGTTCCATCCAAATATGAAACCTAAGCTTTTTAAACATAAACCTTATTAAAAGTAACATTACCTTGCTAGTTTGCAAATTCCAAAGACCATCTTAGACACCACATGAGCTACGCTCCTACGAATAGAAATGGATTTAAAAAAATAATAATTTTAAGGTTTGAGTATAACCTGCATATACTTGACCAAGATATCCCTACCTATGGAAGAAATAAATTTACATGGTGCTGGACGTCTGGGAGGTTCCTGAACCGGATTCGTGCGGAAGAAACGCCCGGGTGCCACCACTGTGTGGACCACCCGGAGGACACGGTGGAGCAGGAGGTGAGAAGGCCGCACGTGCACGCACGAGGCAATTCCGATCCCGATTTTCGGCCACCGTAGACGCGGGCTTGCGGATGACAAACTATGGGTCGCCGTCCGATCGTCTGGTAACCGTCCGGACCGAGCCCAAGTCGTCGACGGTGCGTAGTGTTCCACGCGTGCCTCAAGGAGATGACAGCAACCGTAGGGGCCCAGCAGGGTCGAAGCCTACTGGGGCCATTGGTCATGCGAAAGAGATCCCCGGGGCCCTGGAAAAATGGCAAAGAAGGAACAGGAGTGGGTTTTTAGTCAGTAAAAGTCTGACACTATCTCATTGATTGACAGATGTCATTTTCCTACCCGAAAATAAAAACCATGTCAGAGAAGAAAATGACAGAACTGTGCAAGTTTCTATCATCGCTAAAAAATTTATATGCTGCAGTGACAAAACGTAAGCTAAAAACAAAAAAAACTACTGAATTACCCTAATCTATGATTACGAATCAAGAAAGATATCCTGGACTGACACTTGATAGTAATCTAACGTGGAATGCACACCTACTACGCATAACAAACAAACAAACTTTCATCACTAGTGGACATACTGCATAAAATTGTTCGTTGTATCCCAAAAAAAATACGACTACTCATATATAACGCCCTGGTAAAACCTCATTTATTATAAAATATCTTATTGAACGAAACGCAACGCATCCAAAACAAATATAAAACCTGTACAAATTTTACAAAATAAATAATAAAAATCCTGTACAATTTCGACTTTTTAACACCTTCGAAAACTATTTATAAAGAGACCAAACTGCTAAAACAACTTTTTACATATAAAACATGCATACTTATTTATAAAATAACTCACAACCTCATTCACTCAAACATTACGTTTACAACGAAAGACCAAACCCGCAAATACTCGTCCCGTCGACCTAGTCACCTTGTATTGTTCAGAACTAGAACAAATTATGGTAAAAATAACTTAACTTATGGGGGAGCACAGTTATTTAATCAACTTCCAAAAAATGTAAAAGAAGCGACTTCATTAAGTAGTTTTAAAAATAAATAAATTAACCATATTTACAATAACTATACACTTTAATAATGTAATTTTATCATTTTACAACTTATTTTCACATAACATAGCGTCTTTTTATTTGGGCAACCGCCTTATCTCAGGAATGCAGTGAATTCGCTTCTTTTAACTTGTTGACAATCAATAATGTATTTTTCATATACCCACACTGGAACAATATTACTACTTTATATTATTATTTTTTATAATGTTCTCATGTAAGTGACAATTGTGTCTTAATGGGAATAAATATATATTAAATCGAAACTTAAAATAAAACAAATATCAAGTCTATCGGTCAATCTTGACTGAACTGAGGTACTTCAATTATCAGCTGAATCATTGGTGTCAACTAGACACCCTTTGCGAAGGTTATGCCTTATCAGCAAAGTAGTATCAGTATTGACTGACATTCCAACACTCCCCCTCTAGGACCACAGTTTCCAAAATAATTTGACTACTACAAGTTGAAAACTATATCATCCTAGCACATATTTACCTATTCTCAAATACAGTAGAAGAAAATAATTACAGTTTGCTTCTTTCTTCTGTTTTTGATGGCGGCGTCTCTCATTGAAATCTACGAGTAACATGAAATAAAAAAATAAGATTAATTATTCATTATTGCTGATCTCACAAAAATAATGCAGTGACGTAATAACAAAAACAAAATATTAACAATTTTCTAATTTTATAATTATAGAAAATAAAATTTATTTTTTATAAAATTTACAAAATTAAATTTTGGAAATTGTATAAAAATAAAATTATTTGTTTAAATAAAATGGAATGTGATTAAATATGATTTAGTTTTATTATGATGGAAAGACTTTCTTTTAATCCTACATTTTCGTGTAATGCGTCTTTGGGTTTTCAAAGCTTTTGCGTTTTGATTTTGCGAACAATTGTTAAATAACGTGAAAATCATTTTCAAAGTTATAAACTTGTGTACACCTCGCTTTACGATAAGTTGTCTCGTAATTGTACTCGCCTATGAAATAACACGGGCGAGTAGCAATTTTATCTTAAACATTCTTTACTAAAATGAATCTTTCTTTACTAAAATTCTATATTTAAATATTGGTATGGTGCTTTCGAGTATCTTATCATCTCAGTATGGTTTCGCATGCGTAAACTGCGAAAACGAATATTTTGACAATAGTTTTGTCTGTAGTTTTCTTTCAAGTCAGGTTACGAGACAGCGGGAATATAAGGTTTTAAATTTTTAACTAGACGACTATTCGTAGGGGAAGTACATCAGCAAGCAAGAATTCGATTGTTGGACATAGGCTTCACACAAATGTCACCACAACGAACGGTCATGTGCGTCGATCGGATTCCCAACCAAGAAGAAGGCCTTCCAACGCTGCGTTTTTCGGTACTCGGCCGCCAGTCCAGAACCTTCCTTTGGGAACATTCATGCCCAATTTTAATAACTGAGAGATTCTCAGTTACGATTACGATACGATATCTATCTGAGTGATCAATTTGTATGAGAACCCGTTGTCGTATTGTCGTGTCGTACCAGTCTGCTTTCGTAGACTGGTGGCGTCAAAGTTCCAAACCAATTCAAAACTAAACTCCAACAACAACGCACCTAATTAAGCAGGCCAGAGGGTACTGCTCCTTCTCACTGCTTTAGAGGGAAGGGTTATCAATCCTAAAATCAAAAATGTTAAAGAGATCTTTGTGGTTGTCGACCTCTTATAAAATGTAAGTAATCAATTAGTGATACCACTAGAGTTGTAAGTAATTATGTTAAAATAGATAACCAATGTACCTACCTAACAACTGATATTTTATTTCGGGAGTAAAAGATTCTATTGATAGATGATAACTATCTAGATTTTTAACCCGTCTTAAAGTATAAAAAAGAGTCCAACTGCAATTCATCAAATCCATGACCACAGTCCATGATCATACACTATGGTGACTGCCTGAAAAAAATTCCGGCGTCGCGGCGAAACGTTTCGAATGTCTTGAATAAAGCACAAAATTAATCAGATGAGAAAAAAAACTGGGCAAGTGCGAGTCGGAGTCACGCCCTGAGGTTTTGTATAAACTATTATGTAAGTATGGAGTTTCCAAATTGCAAAAAGTTGTTTTTTGTGATGTAACAACAAATTTACTGTTTATTGAAAACAGTAAATTTACTGTTTATTGAAAACAGTAAATTTGTTGTGTAATAAGAACTTGCTATATGTCAAATTTCAGGATTCTGGATCAACGGGAAGTACCATTTGAATTTTGATTCCCTAGAGACTGTCGAAATACACGTTTTTTACGACATAAATGGCCGTATTTTTTTTTTCATTAATTTTGAAATTTAATTTTTTTACAGCTTTACAGAAGTATGTAGTTTTAATTTCAACTTGATACCTCCACGCGTTCCCGAGATAAAGGGTCTTGATTGACAAATGGACAACAACATGTATCTTTTTAAACTCAATTTCCAATGAACTTCTCTCATCCTACCACTTTTACGCTGACGATCTTCAAGCATATTCGCAAACTCCGTTAGATGAACTATCCGAGGCAGTTAACATGGTCAACAGAGATTTATCCCGTATATCTGAGTGGAGTGTTGCTCACGGTTTAAATGTCAATCCTTTGAAGACCCAGGTCATTGTTGTCGGTAGCCCTAGGTTGCGCTCAAGAATAGATTGGACGCGGCTCCCACCGATTGTTTTTGATGGCTTAACGATTTCGTACAGTGAATCAGTGAAGGACCTTGGTATTATTATTGATAAAGACTTTTCGTGGGGTCCTCAGTTGCAGGAAGTTAGCCGCAAGTTGTTTGCGTCTGCGGGGTCTTTACGAAGGCTGCGCAATTTTTTTCCAACTGCTACTAAAACTGCGCTCGCCCAATCCCCCCTTCTCCCAATTCTTGATTATGCCGATGTCGGTAATCTAGGTCTAACTGAAGTGCAGCTAGATAAACTTGAGCGACTTCAAAACTTCTGTATTAGATTCATATTTGGATTGCGCAAATATGATCTTCTTCTGAATTCCGTGTTAAGCTCAAGTGGCTTCCAATCCGCCTTCGCCGGAATGCTCATATTTTATCGTTGCTTTACAGTGTTCTGTTTATTCCTACAACAGAGGGGGGTATCTCAAAGAATGTTATAAGTTCATTCATGACACACATTCTAGACACTTGAGATCATCGGAGAATATGACCCTTTTGATTCTACTAAGTTTCGTGACAAGTCGTTTGCAATTCAGGCGGTGCGTTTGTGGAACGCGTTGCCTTTACCAATTAGGCAAACCCAGTCACTAGTTTCTTTCAAAAATCTAATTAAAATCCAATTCCTTTCTCTTTAACAATCCTGATTCTACGTAATTTAATTTCTTCCACCAACCTTACTTTATTCTTTCTTTTTCTTCTTTTTTTTCCTTCCCTTTTTTAATGAAGTTGTGTAACATATTATCATATGAATGTATTTGTAGTTATGTATTGTGTTTTATATATAAATATAGACTGATCGATTTGTTAGCAGTACACCGCAGACTACCTCCTGTATTATTTTAAATTCTTACGATCCATCCTAAGGTTGTCTGGAAGATAACGTTATTAGCGATAAGACCGCCGTTGTACCCATAGATTTAAGTTTATATATAAGTTGTGTTACTTTCATGGTGTACAATAAAGTTTATTCTATTCTATTCTTATGTGATCCTATAAGGTTTCTATTTTTTCCTATTGAGGTACGGAACCCTAAAAACAATGAAAAACCAACCACATGTGAACCAAAATGGAGTAATTTTAAATGTCGAAGTTTTGAATAAGTTTATTCAGTTTCGTATAAATATGGATATTATTTCCAGAATTTTGAGTAGGTAACCGAGGTTTACGATAGCATCATTGTTTTTTGTTTTTATTTGCTGATAAGATAATTCTTGCTTCTGCAATATATTTAAATAAAGTTCAAACTAATTATTTTTAATTAAAAGTGTGTAAGTAATAAAGATAATTCTATTCTCACCAGATTCTTTGTATTGCCACTATATATATACCTACGTCTATACCGAAATCCAATTTCACAAATCCCTGTGCTCACTTCGAAGAAATGATTCAAATGGGATTCTGCTATACCCAAAAACAAAGATACCACCTTACATCATGATAAGCTAGCTTCTGCCAGCGGCTTCGACCGCGTTATAATAGTAAATTATCCATTTTGAAGGGAACCGAACGATGCAATAGCACGTGCTACCATCAGCGAGACATTTGAATGAGCATGACAACTCTCTACTGCCATGCTCGTAATGTCAAACAAGTTGTAACCTAATAAAAATTCTTCATGGTACTTCACATTCACAAAACTTGAAAAAAGTGCTTCTACATTATACAATGCTATTGTTTCCAAATACAAATGGTAACAAATTATCAGAAGCTCTAAAAAATAATAAAAAAAATTAAAAAAAAAACATTTCGAAAACTACAAATACAAAAAGGTAAAAGTGGCTGTGGCTATGGAGCAGGACTGGCATTTGGCTAAGCAGTTTTATCAAGGATATAATCTTCCTATATAATATGCTTGTCTACATAGTGTGCGTTTAATGTAAGTTTTAAATTTGGACTCGTTTAGTTGTAGAATCTCAAGTGATATTTTATTATTTTTACGCAGTAGGTACCCCATAAAAGAACTATTTACTTTAGCCAATCTGAATCGAGGTTGATCTAATTTGTTGCTATTCCTAGTTTTAACATTGTGCCCGTCATTTATCTTAGCAAAAAAATGACTATTTTTCCGAACATACAAATGTTTTCATAAATGTAATGACAAAGGACCGTCAGGATGTTTATTTCCTGAGAGAATCGCGCCTGCGAAAATTATATATGGCTCTGATAGCTCTTTTAAAAATAGACTCAATGTCTGTAGCCCGTCCCCATAGCAAAATACCGTAAGACATGATACTATGAAACTAACTTAAAAAGACTAGTCTGGCGGTATCTACATCAGTAAATTGACGGATTTTTCGGCTGCTGAACTAAGCCGACCTGCCAGAGATGTTAAATGAAGACCCCATTGTAGCCTTGAGTCAAGCGTGATCCCCAGGAAAACCCTGTTCTCGACGAATTCGAGTTTCGCTTTGTTCAATACTATGTCGGAGTAATTACTTTTAACATTCGGTAAAGCAAGTCAAGCAAGCACTTAGTTTTTTTGACGTGACAACGTCTTATAAATTGGTTTGCCGGGTGACACTTCAAGAAACTGCGTTACGCTCCGCTCACGTTATGCGCTCACAATGAGAGCGAGTGAGAGGCACGCGTCCCTTCCACTCGGGCATGGTTAGCCCGCCTAAGAGCGAGAGAGACAGACATAAAAAGTGAAAGGCACGCGTCCCTTCCACTCGAGCACAGTTAGCCCGCCTAAGAACGAGAGAGACAGAGCGAGAGAGAGAGAGTGAGAGAGATAGGCATCATCATGTCTTGCGCTTCTATTTCGCTTAGGCGCCTGCATACAAGTTTACACGTTGCCAGTTAATTGTAAAACGATTGTGTAGTGATAATGTGAAGGTAGTTTCGTCCATCGCAACAATTCAAACAGCAAAGGTAAATAATTTCAGACTGATAATATAACATGATGAAATAAATGACTAAGACATAAGTGAATAGGTTATGTTGTAGTAATCACAATGTTGTGGTAGTTTTCAATCAAAAAAGTAGTATAAAATTTTGTTAATATGAAATTCAGTGCGAGATTCTTTGTATAAATTAATGTTTTAAATATAATTCTTTGTATAAATAAATGTTTTAAATTGTTACTATTATTTCATCCTTCTTCCTACTATACGAATGAATATTCACATTAAAATTATTTTACCACTCAAAGTCGTTGTCACGTAAAACTTTCGCCCGTATACCGACTTTACAGGCAACCAATTTTTTTTTATATTGGTTTAAAATTTGGACATATTAATTCAAATTAAACAGTCCTCAGTCCATGATACACGAATCCATGATTCTAAATCTTCAATGTCATTGGATGTTTGCTGCTCAGTGATGTGTGTTGTGTCTACTCATTTTCTTGCGACTTTGGAAAATTAACATCGTTATCTTAAAAAACTAAAAGGACATAAATACGCGTAGTAAACACGAAATTAATACAATTTCGTGCCCACCCAAATGGAGATTACCTAAGACCAGTAAGTCATTTTTATTAAACAGCATATACACATGATTGTACTCATGATTACAAACAACTTTCCCAAAAAAACTTTTTTTATATTCTCATTAGTTTTATCACAATAATAAAACAGCTGTTTAAATAAGTGCGCGATATGCTTTTATAACAAGCTGCCAAAGGCGTTGACTGAACTTAGCGAGGGAAAGTTCAAAACCCATATTAAGCGTGTCCTAACCAAAAAAGCGTATTACAAGGTTAAAGACAATGTAGAAGACACGCTTGTTTGGCAATGACTGCTTCTGCACATGTAGGGGGCCACCTGGTAACTCATAATATTGTGTAAATGTTTCTATTAACTGCTCCACATTTGTTGTAATTAAATACTTTTTTTTTTCTAACACATTGCTTCTGCAATATTTTTTTATATTATGAGACCCCAACTAAGTACCATAAATTCGTTAGTAATTTATTTTGTTAACGTCCTATTTATTGATAGTTGTAATTATTTATTTTTCTTCCTTTTTTATATAGCCTCTTCTTTATAATGTGAATGTGAGAACACTGTAGACTCCGCGAATTCTTAGATTAATTCCTATTACGACTCACTGTTTATTATGATTATTTTTATTGTACTTTTGAGTACAGTATTGATTGGTCTACACTGTCCTTACATATTATCGACTAATACTGTATTATAGAAATATTGTAAGAACATTTTTTTTTTAATCAGTAACCATGGAGTTTCTTGCTGGTTCTTTTTCATAGGAAACGACCAATTTGGAACCGTGCACAAGCTTCTGAAGTTATATAATTGCCCATGTAGGCATATGTGAAATAAAAACATTTGAATTTTGAATTCTTTTTGTTTTATTTTTTAATTAATACTGTTGACGTAATCACCATCTAGACCCCCCTCCATCCCCCATGACATTAAAAATAAGCAAAGAGAAGACCCCCCATCCCCAGTAGTGCTTATGTAATACTTGAATGGCCCGTCAGGGTCAACTTAGCCACCACCAACTTCAACAGTTTAAATTTACGATAAAAATTCTTTAAACACCTATTTGCAAAATAAATATCTTTTAACATTTAATTAAAGCGGGTGCTGTGGAGTGAATCTATCAATTGGCTGCCTTCACGTATGAGAAATAACTTCAAGCATCATCATCAGCAAGCATCTATTTTCCGTGCCTTTGAGATCATGTGAACATCAGTGAACGTCAAAGTCCAGAGGCCACGTCAGACGGATTACAAGTGCGATGGAATTAGTTCATGCTAACAGTCATATTCTTAAATTGCAGAGGGAAAAGGAATGTATTCAGACTGAGAAAACTAACCGTCTATATGATGAATTACTAAATTCAAATTGTAACCCTCATTCCTTAGTTACAATTGATCTTACTGAAGATTCTCTATTAAAACACAGTAATAATTATAAACTTAGTCAAAATAAAATTAAAAAATATGCGAGACTCAATAAAATCATTAAAAAATGTAAAAACCACAAGAAACAACAAAAACACTTTTCCAAAAATATTCAACTGCGGAAAGAACGTGTTACCTTAATTAATCAACTAAATAACTATCAGATTAAGTTAGAAGACAGTATAAATATTTATGAAATTGACACTCAGCGCTTACAGTCAGAAATACAGACTCTTGATGACTCACTAAAGTCAATTTATAATAAATATGTATGTTCAAAGAACCAAATAAAGGAACATATTCTTGCTACAAACGAGTTAGTGGACAAAGTAGACTCACTTACTCTTAGAAACAGCAAATGTACTTGTCAGAGAGAATCTAACCTGGCTGGCGTCCAACTTGGACCAGAGGACACATCCCAGGCCATCAGTACTCAAGACTGTATTCCCAGCCAGGCACCCCACATTCAACAAGAATTAACTCAAGGGGTAGATTCAGTAAAATGTAGTTTTTCCTCTCATAAAAGCGGTGATTATAAATCAATTATGTTTTCAGACAGTATAGGAAGAGGTTTAGGTCAATTAGTTAGTAAGAACCTCCCTTTTTCCTCTCAAAATCATTGTATACCACAAGCGTCCTACCATCACATAATGTCATTAGTTGCTGAAAAAGTATATGATCCCAATGATATTTTAACTGTATTTGTGGGTAATAGCATAAATGTTGATAAAGATGACATCACATATAATGTCACAGAGCTATTGAAGATAAATTGTAAGAGAATTATTTTGTGTGCTTTTCCATACTTTGAGCACTTGTCATATAGGGAAAATAAGTACATACATATGCTAAATATGCATATTCATTTTTTAGTTAGTCACCATAGTGATAAGTTAATATTTTTTGACATCAACAATTTTGTTGACAATCTTTTTTCGACTAGGTATACTGTGTACCTACCTATTATATTTAGACGTCAAATAGCGAGGCTATTAGCATATAACATTAACTCGGACATAGTTAGTATGTCGAAGTTCCCAATTATTATTAGTCCCACCATTAGTAATAGTACTAATGTTACTTTAAACTAGTTAATAAGACAACAGATGGTACTTTTGGCAATTCAGATCAACTTAACAATAAAGTATCTTCTGGCATTCAAGCTAGAGGGGCTAGGCAAAAATCGTTGAATTTGTTTCTTCAAAACATTCAGGGTTTTTCTTCAAAACAATTGGAAATTGAATTATTTTTAGAAAAAACTATGTTTGACATCATTTGTTTTACTGAGCATTGGTTAAAGGATTTTGAAATGCTAATCAATTTTGAGAATTATAATGTGGGCAGTTGTTTTAACCGAAAAACAATGTTACGTGGGGGTTCACTGATCCTAATTAGGAATAGTATTAAATTTAAAACTCGTAAAGATATAGTTGCACTATCCGTTGAACATAGCATTGAACTGTCTTGTGTTGAGCTGGATAGGCATATCATAGTGTGCGTTTACAGGCCCCCTAATTATAAAAACTACTCTATTTTTGAGTCTGTCATGGAAGATGTTATGGCAAAACTTGCAACTGGTAACAAACTAGTAATTATCTGTGGAGACTTTAATGTTAATATTTTAGAAAATAATTCAGATAGCAGCAGATTATTAAATCTCTTCAAATCATTTAATTTATCAAATGTGTTTATAGAACCTACTCGAACTACGACAACTACTGCTACATGTATCGATAATGTTTTTTGTTGCTGCAACTATTTAGAAAAGGCCATTGTAAATTATCTGCCTTCTGATCATAGCGGCCTATTGGTAACTTTTGAATCCAACTTACCGATACAACAAGTGCAGATTCAGTCCAGACCAATAACATCTGGTAAACTCAATAAATTTAACAGCACTTTAATTAGTAAGTTAGGTGATTGGAATCTTGAAGTGAACAATGGTAATTTTTTGTATAACGATTTTTTTTCAATAGTCCAAACTGAGTTCAAGAAGACTTTTGAGAAGAAAACTAAAAGTATCTGCCCTAAGTTTAGATTTAGTGACTGGGCAACTAAAGGAATCAGAATAAGTAGGGAAAGACTTTTTGAGTTGTATGGCCTTAAGCCTATTATTAACACTGAAACTTTTAATAAGTATGTTGCTACATATTCAAAAATGTTTAAAAACACTTGTAAGGCAGCTAAGGCCTTGTACATTAGCAATAAAGTTAAATCAGCAGATAATAAAATAAAAACGGTTTGGAAAATTATAAATAATGAAACCAACAGGAACAAAATACATAATAATGATTACACTTTGGAGACACATCATGGTCTTATTAGCGATAACAAACTAGTTGCAGAAGAATTTGTAAATTTCTTTGCTAGTATACCAACTAAAACCACTGAAGCCCTAGATTCGTCGCCATCGCATGCTTTTGGTTTATTACAGGCAAACGTTGCAGCCTGTTCGACTGAATTTAACTTTAAGCATATAAACCCCTTTACAGTAATAAAAGCGTTTAAACAAATCAAAGTTAAATTGACAGAAGATTTGTGGGGTATGTCTATCAAAGTTTGTACCTCAATTATTGAGACTATAGCGCCGTACTTAGCCTTAATATTTAATTTGTGTATAGATCAAGGAGTCTTTCCTGATCTAATGAAATATAGTAAAGTGATACCACTTTTTAAATCCGGGGACAGTAAAGACACTAATAATTATAGGCCGGTGTCCGTGTTGCCAGTTTTTAGCAAGATATTTGAAAGAGTGATGTTAAATCAAATGCTTAATCATTTTAACACAAATAACATCTTACACGATAAACAGTATGGTTTCACCAAAGGACGTTGTACAACTGACGCTGGTGTCTCCTTACTAAAACACATTTTTAATGCGTGGGAAGAGGCACAGGATGCTATAGGCATCTTCTGTGACCTGTCTAAGGCGTTTGATTGCGTGGTTCATGAAACATTACTCTTGAAACTTGAGCATTACGGACTAGGCAAAACAGCTTTAAGCTTATTAAAATCTTATTTGATTGACAGACAGCAACAAGTTCAAATAAACGGTGTCAATTCGTCGGGATTAAATGTGAAAATGGGGGTACCCCAAGGTTCAATTTTAGGTCCTTTTTTATTTTTAGTTTATATTAATGATTTACCCTATTTGTTGGAAAATAAACTTAATATGGTGTTGTTTGCTGACGACACTTCTTTGATTTTTAAGATAAATAGAAGGACTAATAATCTTGACGACGAAAATTATGCCCTACTGCAGGTCCAAAACTGGTTCACTGCTAATAATCTAGTTTTAAACGGGAAAAAAACTAAATGCATAAGATTTTCCTTACCTAATGTCAAAATCAGTGATTGTGACGTAGTATTAAACGATGAAAAGCTAGAATTTGTCGATAAAACGGTTTTCCTGGGGATTACGCTTGACTCAAGGCTACAATGGGGTCCTCATTTAACATCTCTTGCAGGACGGCTTAGCTCAGCTGCATATGCTGTTAGAAAAATCCGCCAATTTACGGATGTTGATACCGCTAGACTAGTCTATTTTAGTTATTTTCATAGTATCATGTCATACGGTATCTTACTATAGGGACGGGCTGCAGACATTGACTCAATTTTTATACTACAGAAAAGAGCTATCAGAGCTATTTACAATCTTCGCCGGTGCGATTCTCTAAGGGAACTGTTTAAGGATATTAACATTATGACGGTGCCTTGTCAATATATTTATGAAAACATCATGTACGTTAGAAAAAATCTTCATCTTTTTAGCAAAAGAGGCGATAGACATAATTATGTTACAAGAAATAGGGACCAATTAGTTCAACCAGGTTTTAGACTGGCTAAAGTGGCCTCTTCTTTCATGGGGTACTGTTTGAAATGTTATAATAAAATACCTCCACAAATATTAGAACTCAATGAAACGAAATTTAAATCTTGTATTAAACGCACACTATGCAGGCAAGCATATTATAAGTTGGAGGATTATATTCAAGATAAAAATGCTTGGCTCAATGCTGGTCCAGCTCCTCTACCACCGAGGTATACAAATTGATTAGTTTGGAAATTATTATTATTATTTTTTAATGCTTTTTTTTTTTTTTTGGGAATTGTAAAATATTATAAGTATTGTATAATGTAGAAGCATTTATTTTCAAAGTTTGTAAATGTGAGTACCATGGAGCTATTTTATGGTTTTTTATGTTACTATTGGACTTGTTTGACATAAATGAGCACGGCAGTTGAGAGTTTGTCATGCTCACTTAAATGTCTCACTGATGGTGGCGCATGTGTTGGATCATTCGGTTCCCTTCAAAATGGTTGAGCTGAGTGGTGCTAATATTAGCGTCATGTTCGTGAACGGGCGCTGTCAGTTGAGACTGGTCATCTCTTAGCTGCCAGTTGCTATTTTAATATCTATATTTAGTTTTTATTTTTACTGTATTTACATTGTTCTCACATGATAACGACAAGAAACATGTAACAGTGATATTTGTAATTACAAAACATGATTGAAAAGAGTGTCCATGGAGTTTCTTGCACATTCTTCTCCATAGAGATCTACGCTTTGGAATGTGCAATTAGCATCATTTTTTTTTTTCTGACTAACTGACTTCTTGACATTTCAAAAGTGCCTGTAAATGGTTTATTTGAAATAAATGCTTTTGAATCTTTGAATCTTTGATGGCGGAACTTACGTTTACGCATTTTTGGTTACTGCTTCGCTCCTGTGGGCGTGATGTTATATAGCCGTTTTTGATAAATTAACTATCTAACACTACAAGATTTTTTTCAATACTCTTAATCGAAAAACCGCTATAATAGGGATACGAGAGGGGCGCCTAACGTTAACGTTACTATGCCTTTTAACGCTGGTCTCCAGTTCTCGATGGTCAAGCGATGTCTATGACAGCCGTAGCGCACAATCAATAACCCGCCCATTGCCTTAGTTAGAATATTATCGGTAATTTTCTTTAATTTGGCAGTGAAGATCCTGAAATTTATAGACAATGTATCTAAATCTAAGAACAACATACATAAAGTAAAAATTAAATAATTATATTAAACCAATCATTCAAAACATTTACTTATATTTAGTCCGGTCAGTTTAGACATCCGAGGTTACAAAAATTCGTACCCAGCCGAAAATTGTTAAGATTGTTCAAAACACCATCATAAATAAAATATAAAAAGTCTTCATCGATCCGACACCTGGAATAAAATGATCACAATTATTATGTGTCCTTTGACCCCGGCTATTTTAGGGCTTAAATTGGTCAAGTTAAATTAATTTGACCAATGTAAGCATATGATAATAACAATATTGGGTCTACTATTATTACTATCACATGCCTTAATGATGTAATATAACCAAAGTTTAATATTAAATATATCTTCTTTAATTTTAATGCTATCTTCTTTAATTATAATTTTATCTTCTCCAATTTTAATGTTATCTTCTTTAATTATAATCTTATCTTCTTCAATTTTAATCTTGACTTTTTAAATTATAATTTTATCTTCTTCAATTTTAATCTTGACTTTTTTAATTATAATTGTTTCTTCTTTAATTTTAATCTTGACTTCTTTAATTATAATTTTATTGTCTATCCTTTTAATCTTGCCTTTTATCTTCATTAATTTTAATATTGTCTTATTGTATTATAATTTTATCTTCTTCAATTTTATTTTAAATACGTATATGTTCAACTGTGTCCAACTAATTTTCTTAGTATGTCGGGAAGTAGATTTTTTCTTCTGATTTTCACTAATATTTATTTAACCTCCAAACCAAAAAGAGGTGGTACAAGTTTGACATTTTATCTTATTGTTGTGGGGCTGGCCCTAGGCCAGAGCACTTCGACCCTTCTGGATCTTTTGTGTCTCTTTTGACATATTATACATCTGTGTTATAGTAGCTTCTTAACAAACTGACCGAAACTGACTTCGATTAAGTTTTTTTAAGGTGTCTTGATTGGGAAGACCAACATAATCAGTTCAGGTATTTGTAGACCGTCAGCAATTTTCTATTTGACGAAGGGATGTGAGTAACTTTTACAGGTCTGATCGATTCGTGATTTGAAAATAATACCCAAATTTTTCATTCAAATACAAATTTAAAAAAAATATATAAGGCGCAGACTCTGATTTTAATTTTATTTAGATGTGTATTGTATTAGAGTAATTATAAATTTAAAATTAGTGACATAAGCTATCTAGTCTTTTTTAAATTTACTCGCAAAGTTTTGAACTTAAATTAAAGCTGTTCATGTTACAGCTATTTACATGGCTATACAAAAAAAAAAACAAAATGCGACCGGAATCTTCTAACTCCTTCAAAAATTCTCTAGTTTATCCTCTTGCTAGTGATGTGCCACATGCCATAAAAATCTTTTTATAACTTTGTGAATTCGCTAGAATTGTGAATCGAGTCACATAAGACTAATATTCAAAATTATGATTTAAAGAATATTTTTCCTTAAACGATACCTGAAAAACTTATTAATATTGTTATCTCAGTCTTATACGCAAAAATCTGTCTCGTATCTCTATCTTTGTGGGTTTTACTGGAAAAAAAAAAATGCATTTTTAACATTTATTTCATAATTTTTACAAATCCTGCTCAAATTGTTGGCCTTTGTTGTGAATGCAGGTCTAATATCTGTTTTGTATTTCGACAGTTGTTGTACAAAGCCGTATTTCCTCCTTAATTGTTCGTCTGGACCAATTTTAATCATTCTTTTTTGTGTTCAATACGTTGAATACAAAAAAGAATGCCGTCTAGTCCCAAGCTAAGCAGAGCTTATGTTATGAGTACTAGACAACTGATAAACATACTTACATATTTCTAAATACATACATATTATAGATAAATTACACCCAGACACAGAACAAATGATTGTGCTCATCACACAAACATTTGTCTTGGGTGGGAATCGGACCCACGACCTTCGGCATAGCAGTCAGGGTCACTGACCACTAGACCAATAGTCCAGTCAAATAATGGTTAGTACTCGTAACAACAATTTAAACTTATAAATTATGTTAGTTTTATAATAATATTTTTAATTCGACAACAATTTCATAATTTTATACCGGTTTCGGATACAGTTACAGTTATGAAATTATTTCGGATCAGCCAGTCATTACTCAGACGCCTCAGGTATTGTATACATCGCCTAGGTATTGTATAGAATAGCTGAATTATACATATTGCCAGTAACAAATACAAAAATAATACATATAAGTAACGTGTTCAATTTGGATTTCAAATTAAAAAATGCAACAACCTTACCCACCGCACTACTGCATGATGCAGGTCCTCACCGGACATAGTAAGTTTGGGAGGTTCCTGCACCGGATCCGTGCAGAAGAGACGCCCGGGTGGCACCATTGTGTGGACCGCCCGGAGGACACGGTGGAGCATACGGTAGAGGTGTGCCCCGCTTGGGCAGAGCACAGCCGTGTCCTCGAGGGGGCAATCGGCGGCTGCGATCTCTCGCATTGGGCCTTGGTACAGGCCATGGCCCGGAGCGAGGAGAAGTAGCAAGCGGTTGCCTCCTTCCGCGAAGCAGTAATGCTAGCAAAGGAGGCGGCTGGTTGCGTGAGGCAACGGTCCTTACGCCTCAACCGCCGCCGGGATTCTGATCCCGATTTCCGGCCACCGTAGGCACGGGCTTACGGACGGCGAGCGATGGGTGGCTTGCCGTCCGATCGTCCAGTAACTGTCCGGACCGAGCCCAAGTCGTCGATGGCGTGTAGTGTTCCACGCGCGCCTCAAGGAGCTGTCAGCAACCGTAGGGGCCCAGCAGGATCGAGGGTTATGGGTGATGCGAAAGTGACCCCCGGGGCCCTGGAAAAGTGGCAAAGAAGGAACAGGAGTAGATTTTTAGTCAGTAAAAGTCTGACACTATCTCTCGCTCCGCCCAAGGGCGGGGGATGTCATTAGATGAATTTCCCACCCGAAAAGAAAATGCCATAAAAAGCTATTTATAACTTTGAGAATTCACTAGAATTCTGAATCGAGTCACACAAGACTAATATTCAAAAATATGATTTAAAAATATTTTTGCTTAAACGATACCTGAAAAACCTATTAAAAATGTAACAAACTGTCACTGTCACTGTCACTCTTATAATATGGTAAAATCTGTCTCGTATCTCTCTTTTCGTGGGTTTTACTAGAAATAAGAAAAAAAAAATGCATTTTTAACATTTATTTCATAAATTTTACAAATCCTGCTCAAATATTTGGCCTCTGTTGTACTGTTTCTTATTTCGACAGTTGTTGTACGATGTCAAATTTCGTTCTTTATCCACAGGACATGAGAAGTGTTCAGGGATCTGAAAAGGATAGCAGATGACCCCTCTCGTCGACCATTTCAATTTGGCACACGATGCACTAAACACCCTGTATAATAATTGCAAGAATAAGGTCACTAAATGAACTTGTTGTTTCAGTTTGACCTGGATATACAGTTCACCCAACTCCTCATTTATTTACAGAGATTTATTCTTTGGGCTCATTATAATGGGTTTGATGATGAAGCAGAAAGGAACAGCATGTTTGGTGGGAGCTACATGCACTCCTTCATTCAATATGATATGTTTTATAATAGTTACGTTGTTGTAACTTGTGTTTAGGTGAGTGGCAATCTTTCAACAAGCCAATCCTGTTGCACCTAGACCCCAACAGGCTGAAAACACGTAAAGGGTTTCCCATTTACACTGGCACTGTACAATGCCAATCTAAGTTTGCCAGCCGAGAGCTAGTTGCCACATATTGTAGTTTGCCAGCCGATAGTTTGTGGCAACTAGCTCTCGGCTCTATAATAAATTAAATAATCTCATCTCCATTTATCCCTTAGCTAAACATGACGTCAAGATAAAACTTAGCAAATGGTTGCAGAAGTTAACCTACAATGAAACTGAAAATCTTATTAATAATCATCTCTTAAAAAATATTCTGTAATCCGGTAATTAATATATCAAAAAGTGTTTTTATTAATTCATACCGAATTTACAACAATAGAATTAAATAATTTAATTACTTCTACTAATCTAATACTATAATTGAAATGCTTATACTAATTTAAATATAATTTTCATGATTTTATATGCACTTAATATTATGTATTATAATGTGTTTTATGCTATACTACTTGCAATGTTGTCTGTTCTTAATTTAACTATATCTGGAGGAACATTGGGTCCTAAAACACAGGCTCTTGGCCTAGTTTAGGAGGAAGCAGTTTGCGTTTTCTTTGTGCCTCAATGTACAACTATGTTTATAACTGAGTACTAAATTATTTAAAACGTTAATGTACAAATAAAAAATAAATAAAAAGCCTTTTATTCCATGCAACATCATTCATTACAACAGTATTTTAACTTAGAAGAAAAACTTACAAAAATAATTCAAATAGATAATTAGTTTGATTTCGTATACATGCAGTTTTCAAATTTATAAATTAATTGTCCATATTTCATTTATACAATAAACAATTGTTATTTATAATTTACTTTTATTTTTTAATTTATTATTTTTTCTTATTTTTTTGTTTACTTAATATTTCAATTAGTTTATGTGATTTTATAAATTATTTAGATAATGCTTTTGGTCTAGTATTATACTAATTTAAATTTAAATCAAAATAAAATTAAAATTAAATCGATCAGTTTTGTTACTATTTTGGTGTACAATAAAGTTTTATTCCATTCTATTATAAATCCGAATTGCATCATAAATTAAATCAAAATTATAACAAAATCAAAATCAAATCGAAATAAAACAAACTCAAATTAAAATTAAATCGAAATTTAAAACAAAATCAAATTAAAAATAAAATCCAAATCAAAATTCAATTTAAGATTAAATTTCAATTAACATGATTAAATATAAATTATATATTCATCAACTGATTATACCTGAACAACATGGTTTTGTCAAACATCGTTCCACCACGACAAATCTGTTGGTATTTACAAATTATCTTTTTGAAAAATTAGATCAACGAGTTCAAGTAGACGCTGTTTATACGGACTTTCAGAAGGCGTTTGACAAGGTGGACCACTCACTGCTTTTAGAAAAAATAGCCTTCAATGGTATTCGAGGTAATTTGTTAAGATGGTTCGCTTCATATATTTTTAATAGGACACAAAGAACTGTAGTTAATGGTTATGAATCAGAACCAGTTGTTGTTAGGTCTGGGGTTCCACAGGGTTCCATTTTGGGTCCCCTTCTTTTTATTATATTTATTAATGACATTAAAAACTGCTTTAAAAATTCCAATTTTCTAATGTATGCAGATGACATAAAAGTTTACAGGTCATGTAAAAATATGCAAGATTGCGCGCTATTGCAAGACGATTTAAATAGGCTTTATGTTTACTGCACTAAAAATAAGCTATTTCTCAGTCTTCCAAAATGCCATACCGTTTCATTTACTAAAAATAAGAAGATTATAAATCACAATTATTTTATTAATAGCGCACGCTTGAGCAGTGTTGCAGCCGTCCGAGACTTGGGTGTCACACTGGATTCACGTTTGCATTTTGACATCCATGTTGACAACATAGTGAATAAAGCGTATCGGATGTATGGGTTCGTCATGAGATCATCTAATGACTTCTTGCGGCCCTCTACGTTCTTATTGTTATATAAAACTTTGGTACGATCTCAGTTAGAATATGCCATTCAAATCTGGAACCCTTTCTACGAAAAATATTGCTCTAGGTTGGAAATAGTACAAAAAAAGTTTATGCGGTCTATGAACTATAAATGCTTTAATTCAAAGGTTCCATATGTGCAGTTACTGAAGCGATACGGTGTTCTAAGTTTGGAGTCCAGGAGGCAGCTTCTGAGTGTAATGACATTGCATGGTTTATGTAACAATAAATTCGACTGCATTGAACTTACTAATCAGTTATGTTATAGAGTGCCCAGAACTGTTTTACAACGAGGGGTGCGCGTGCCCCGACTATTTCACACTGGCATGTGCAAATCTAATGCTGGCGTGCGCGCACCTCTTCGTCGCCTTGTTGAAACATACAACACCCATTTTATGGAGCTTGACATATTTGCTCTCTCTAACCGGTTGTTTAAAAAAAAAGCTATAGATATTTTGTCCAAAAAGCTGTAATAAGGAGAAAGACAAATAAGAATAAATTAATTTGAACTGAATTAAATAGAAATTAATCAAATGGAAAAACAATTAAACTGAATTGAGTATATGTTAATTCTAATAAAATAAAATAAATTGTATAAATTAAATTGTATATTGTATTGGATTAAAATAAATAATGTTGAATTAAATTGAATATGATATAAATCGCACTGAATTGAATGAAATAAAAATATTTTTGTAAATTAAATTAAATTAATAATAATTGAATTGAATTATATACTATATTAATTACGATTATAGAAATTAGTTTGTTACACATGAAGCTTTCGCAGAAGGCACTGTACTCTGTAAACTCTTACCACAGTCCTTCACTTCTTTTATTCAAATGTCAAGATGTGGACATTGGTGTGGGTTACATGTTTGTGCATCTAGTTTTAAGGATTTTTTTTTTGTATTTCTCTAGCATGTAACTGTTTTTTGTCCCCAATAAAATAAAATAAAATAAAATAAAATAAAATAAAATAAAATAAAATAAAATAAAATAAAATAAAATAAAATAAAATAAAATAAAATAAAATAAAATAAAATAAAATAAAATAAAATAAAATAAAATAAAATAAAATAAAATAAAATAAAATAAAATAAAATAAAATAAAATAAAATAAAATAAAATAAAATAAAATAAAATAAAATAAAATAAAATAAAATAAAATAAAATAAAATAAAATAAAATAAAATAAAATAAAATAAAATAAAATAAAATAAAATAAAATAAAATAAAATAAAATAAAATAAAATAAAATAAAATAAAATAAAATAAAATAAAATAAAATAAAATAAAATAAAATAAAATAAAATAAAATAAAATAAAATAAAATAAAATAAAATAAAATAAAATAAAATAAAATAAAATAAAATAAAATAAAATAAAATAAAATAAAATAAAATAAAATAAAATAAAATAAAATAAAATAAAATAAAATAAAATAAAATAAAATAAAATAAAATAAAATAAAATAAAATAAAATAAAATAAAATAAAATAAAATAAAATAAAATAAAATAAAATAAAATAAAATAAAATAAAATAAAATAAAATAAAATAAAATAAAATAAAATAAAATAAAATAAAATAAAATAAAATAAAATAAAATAAAATAAAATAAAATAAAATAAAATAAAATAAAATAAAATAAAATAAAATAAAATAAAATAAAATAAAATAAAATAAAATAAAATAAAATAAAATAAAATAAAATAAAATAAAATAAAATAAAATAAAATAAAATAAAATAAAATAAAATAAAATAAAATAAAATAAAATAAAATAAAATAAAATAAAATAAAATAAAATAAAATAAAATAAAATAAAATAAAATAAAATAAAATAAAATAAAATAAAATAAAATAAAATAAAATAAAATAAAATAAAATAACTGCATTTAGCATGGACCTCTCTCCGGTTAAGGGATCCTCCAAGGTTTTTCATTTCTCTCTATTTTTAGCAGTCAGTAACCAGTCTGAACCTGCTGTTTTCTTTATATCATCTTCCCATCTCATGAAAATGTTACTGAAGGCTTACGGTGCATCGACTTTATCAAAAACACGTGCTTATGAGTGGTACAAAGTGTTCAAATGCGATCGAGATGTGATGGAAGATTTGCTTCGCTCTGGTAGGCCATCAACGTTTTCAACTGAAGTTAACATCGCATAAGTGAAGGAAATAGTGACTGAAAATCCTCATTCAACTTTGAGAGAGATAGCCGCCGAACTTTCTATATCTCACGAGTCGATTCGTACCATTTTAACTAATCATTTGGGTATGAAACATGTTACCGCTCGGCTAGTCCCAAAAGAACTGAATTTTCTCCAAAAACTCAATCGCAAGAAAGTCGCTGAGGACATGCTAGAACGAGTCAATTCCGACCCAACATTCATGAGACACATTGTTACTGGTGACGACACGTGGGTTTACGAGTTTGACATGCAAACTAGTCAACAAGCTTCGGAGTGGCGCCTTCCAACTGAACCGAAACCGAAAAAACGACGCCAAAGTCGATCAAAAGTTAAAGTCATGTTGACTGTTTTCTTTGATTATCGCGGTGTTGTGCACTCGGAATTCTTGACAGAAGGTCAAACGGTAAATAAAGAATATTATTTGAACATTATAGTTATGCGGCATTTAAGAGAGCAAATTCGACGAAAAAGGCCAGATTTGTGAAAAGAAAATTCTTGGATTTTGCACCACGATAATGCGCCTTTGCACAGGGCTATCATTGTGAACGAATTTTTGACCAAAAACTCAACAAATACCATCGAGCAACCACCATATTCACCAAATATGGCTCCAGCCGACTTCTTTCTTTTTCCTAAACTCAAATTACCACTTCGTGGCACCCGTTTTCAATCGGTAGAAGACATAAAGGAGAATTCGCAGCGAGAACTGAACTCAATTCCGGAAACAGCATTTAAAAAATGTTTTGATGATTGGATTATTCGTTGGCGTAAGTGTATCATTTCTGAAGGAACATACTTTGAAGGTGATAAAACAAAATTTGGATGAATAACAAACATTTTGTGTATTATTGATCTTTTCCCGGTACTTTCTTGACAGAGTAGTATGTTCCTTATCACGTCTATGTATTTGTTCTCTACTTTTTGACCTTCTAAGGTTTTCCAAATACTTTTGTGCGAAATTGGATCGAATGCCTTTTAGTAAAAAGGCATTCAATGTACAAAAAAAAAAAAAAAGAAAGACAATCACTTTATTTGCCGGAAAAGGCGCAAACTTATAACTAACATATTGCTAACATTTTGCAAGACAGAAACATAATTAAATTAAAAATAACATATAAACGAATTTAATATTATTATTATGGTTTTGCTGTGATTCTATGAGGAGTTCCGTTCCATATCTTCGAAGTTCATTATCACAATATTTCTATGGGACCAATTCGAAAGACGACCTTTCAATTAAAAAAAATAATTTGCAAAATCGGTCCACAATTGACCGAGAAATCAAATCAAATAGTTTATTGCCACAAACAATAAATTATTTTCCAATGTAAAATTTGAAGCCCTGACTTCTTGGGTACGCCAAAATTATGGCGGTAAGTCCTCTCTTTGAGGCTTGGTTGGAAAGACCTCAAGGCGTCCTCACCTTCTACATGACGCAGGTTCTCACCGAACACGGTAAGTTCGAGAAGTTCCTGCACCGGATTCGTGCGGAAGCGACGCCCGGGTGTCGCCACTGTGTGGACTGCCCGGAGGACACGGTGGAGCATACGTTGGAGGTGTGCCCCGCTTGGGCAGAGCAACGCCGAGTCTTCGTGGGGGCGATCGGCGGCGGCGATCTCTCGCGTCGGGCGTTGGTACAGGCCATGGTCCGGAGCGAGGAGGAGTGGCAGGCGGTCGCTTCCTTCTGCGAAGCAGTAATGCTAGCAAAGGAGGCGGCCGATCGCGTGAGGCAACGGTCCTCACGCCCAAGCCGCCGCCAGGATTCCGATCCCGATTTCCGGCCACCTTAGGCGCGGGCTTGCGAACGGCGAGCAATGGGTAGCCCGCCGTCCGACCGTCCGGTAACCGTCCGGAACGGAGCCCAAGTCATCGACGGCGCGTATTGTTCCACGCGCGCAGAGAGATGTCGGCAAATCGTAGGGGCCCAGCAGGGTTGAAGCCTACTGGGGCCATGGGCAAAGAAGGAACAGGAGTGGGTTTTTAGATATAAGTCGATGGTTTTTAGTCAGTAAAAGTCTGTTACTATCTTCCGCCCCGCCCAAGGGCGGGGGATGTCATAAGATGATTTTCCCATCGAAATAAAAAAATAAAAAAAGGCCTGACTTCTGAACTTGGTAGAAACCTGTATTACAGTGCACCAAAATTATGTTAGATGACAAGATCCTCGAACAGGCGGAAGCAATCTCGAGGACTATAGATCAGGCTGGAGGCTGGGCCTTGCCGGGCATCAGTTGGGTCAACGGTGTTCCAGGGTGCGGCAAGACCACTTGGGTGAGGGAATAAGTAAGTCGATAACTGTGGGGAGACCCCCACATTTATCGACGCGGAATCGTCTAATACCGGTCAAAAAGCCTTTATGTCTACGTAATAAGGGTGTTACTAATACCATTCGCATCGGCTCGGCTCGGACGACGCGTCGCGGCACCGGCCAACGGCGAAACAAGCCGTTTGTTGATTAGCTGATCGCATCCGTACGGCACTGAATCTAGCGTAACGTTTCCGACTGCTGCCGAACAGCGCCGGAGACGGTCGAACGGCGTTGGACGGCAGTTTAATAATCCGCTCGCATGCCTGCATCTCCGACGACAGCCGAACGGCGCCGGAGACGGCTGAGTACTGATGGTGGTGGCACATGGCCTGTGGCCACAGGCGCCGCGATTGCAGTCAGTCAAGTGTCTATGAGTGGATCAGTCGTACGCTACTACCATGCCGTGACGATATTTTTATTAAACGAAGAATAGATACGTACAGTACGGTACGTATCTGTACGGTACGTATGAAAGCATTTGTGGATATTTTCGGGGTCATGGCACGACAACCAGCCCCTCGCGACGGCTATCCGGAAGAGTCAACTGCCGAACATCCGTCGCGACAGCCGTTCGGAGGAGTCGACTGTCGAACGTAAGTGAACAGAGGTCGTGACGGCCATTCGGAGGAGTCGACTGCCGAACGTAAGTGAACAGCCGTCGTGACGGCCGTTCGGAGTAATCGACTGTCGATAGCATGTCAACATCCGTCGCAACAGCTGATCGGCGATAAGTCGAGTAGTGTGGTGATACGCACTCGGCTTAAGTCGATTCCGCGTCGATAAATGTGGGGAGACCCTAACTTCGATAAGGACAACGACGTCATAGTCACTACGACAACCGAGGCCGCGAAGGTCCTACGGCAAAAGTTAGCGCACAAAATCGGCGAAGACAACAGAACCAAGGTGCGCACGATGGATTCAATTCTATCGAACGGGTGCAAAGAGTCACAAAAATGCAATCGCATTCTCGTAGATGAGGCTCTTATGAACCATTTCAGGGCCATCGTAATGGCAGTCCGGTTGTCGGGCGCTAGTGGCGCGGTCCTTATCGGAGATATTAATCAACTGCCCTATCTGGACAGGGTTAATCTTTTCCCCATTAGCTACGCCCGTCCGGACTTAGTGGTGACCATCAGCCACGAGCTATCCTGCACACACCGGAATCCAATGGATGTCGCGTATACCCTGGGGGAGGTATATACTCGTCAAGGAACCAGGTCCACTCCCTACAGCTGAGGAGTTTCACGGGCGCGCATATTTCCAGCACACTTCCCAACACGCTTTTCTTGGTCCACACGCAGGAGCAGAAGCAGACCCTCATTGACCAGGGATATGGGGCTGGTGCTGGATCATGCGTCCTAATTATACACGAAGCCCAGGGTCTTGGCAATGAGTCGGTCATCATCTTGAAAACAAAATCCATAAATATCCGGATTCACAGCAGCGTCCCCCACGCAGTAGTGGCAGTCTCCAGACATACTGCCCACTGCGTGTACTCCGCCGACAACGCTTTGTGAAGAGGGCACAGGAAGCGTCGACCAGGGACATCATCAACACCAACATGAAGAACGCCATGTGGCATTGGGACAAAAAAGTCGTCGAGGCACTGAACCGCTTACTAAGGCAATGACGAATTGATGGCACCTTGGATGATGCGGGTATTGCTCGGGGCCGTTTGGGTAAAACGGCGGAATAGCGAGGTGGATAATCCGCGACTGAGAAGAGAGTACTAATAAGTAAATATTTTTCATAGTATCACTTAAATTTAAAGACGTAACATATATCATCAGGTCAAACAGAAGTAACAAAAAAAAGGAAACAGGCTGCACATTGAAAAAAAAAGTCGCTTGGGTATCGCTTCGGGCTGGTGGCCTCTAAACCCTGAAATTCTGACGGGATTTATTGCGATTGCTTTAAGGTGCTCTGGAGTGACACCACTTGCACGTGGAGTTGCCCAGAAGCAAATAATGTATATTTACCAAAGAAATCGAGGACGTCATGTCCGTTGTTTAAATGTAAGGTAGGAGTGCGGTTTTAGTCAGTAGGAGTCTGACACTGCCGAGCATTCCGCACTCCTACCGAAAAAAAAACACCTGTAATACAGAAGTCAGTGTCTTCTCCCATTAGTGTTACTTAATTATCGAAGTCGAAGTGACCCTTCATTAAATTCGATTTACAAACAAAAAGTGAAAAAAAAAAGAATAACAACATACTTGAAAATAAAAATTAAAATACAAGTGACTAAGGTACCTCTACGAGTTGGTTTCGGCCCCTCGTACATCTTCTAAAGGTCCGGGATCTCAGGGTTCCGAGATATACTGATACATAAAATACTAAAAAAAATAACAAAAATAAAACCTTAAGATCGTAGGTGTGTTGGCGTTTGAGTGTGAGGCTGATATTTTTACTCTAGGAGTTTTTCAGTCTGCGATTAGTTTAATGTTTGGAGCCATGTTTTTATTTTGTGTTTGAAGTTATTCCGTGTAAGCTGATCTAATATTAGAAACGTATTGACTGTATTATAGAGTTTTGTTGCCAAGTATTTGTGCTGCCGCCTTGCTGATGCAGTGTTGCATTTAATATATGGACAAATATTGCAAACTGTGCGTCTACCTGTAGTATGGTCGTTGTAGGTACGATGTGACAGCTTTGGTACAGGGTCATCATCTTCCTGCCCTTGTCTCGTGTTATTTGGGGTTGGTGCAACACATTTCTTCTTCCATTCTGCCCTGTCACTCGTCATACTATCACTATCTTCCTTTTCTTTCATATCACTCTTCACAAAATTCATCCATCTTTTCTTTGGTCTCCCTCTCCCTCTCCATCCATCCACATGTAAACTCATGACTCTTTTAGTAACATGCGTTTCATCCCTCCTCTTCACATGACCATACCAAGACAAACGATTCCCTTTCAACTTTCAGTCCCTGGTGCCACTTTCAAACTTCCCCTAATATACTCATTTCTCACTTTATCCATTCTCGTCACACCACACATCCATCTTAACATTCTCATCTCCGCTACGTGCAATCTTTTTTCATCCGTCTTTTTCAC
Organism: Mythimna pallens; assembly: GCA_961205895.1. Taxonomy (NCBI): domain Eukaryota; kingdom Metazoa; phylum Arthropoda; class Insecta; order Lepidoptera; family Noctuidae; genus Mythimna; species Mythimna pallens. The sequence continues at coordinate 29,530,537 of OY540824.1, forward strand.
AGCCCAACATTCTGATCCATACAGCATGACAGGCCTTATCACGGACTTGTAGATTTTACTCTTTAACTTGAGGGGCATCCGTGGGTCACAAGTTGTTCCCGTGACCTGTTGCCATTTCATCCATCTTGCGTTGATCCGATGTGTTACGTCCCGGTTTACCTCACCATCCCCTTGGACGAGTGACCCGAGGTACCGAAAGTCGGAGAAGACCGCCGAAATCGCTGAACAAGTATTCCGTTTTGGTTCTACTCAATTTCAGGCCAACACTCTCCAGTCTGTGCCACCACACCTCCAATCTGTTCTGGACCTCTAGGTCACTCTCGGCAACCAACACACAGTTTTGGTACAGGGTCACAGTCGAAAATCGGTATGGTTTAAAGGTCATGACTTTGAAGAGTGCTCTTTAAGCTCTTTTCAAGTTAATCATGAAGGTCTTGCATGCTTCACTCCAAATCGTAATACAGTAACCCAGTACTGACTGTGCTAGTGCGTAGTATACCGTACGAATTACTTTTAGATCAGCAATGTGTCGTAGCTTTTTGAACGCCCAGGTTAACTTTCTTTTTCGTGAAGTCATTTGGTCTATGTGCAAACCCCAGTTCAACTGGCTATCCAAGAGTACACATAAGTATTTAGTAGATAGAGATTTTTTTAAGCACTTATTGAAAAGATTTCGGAAGTGACATGGAAGTTGCAGGAGAGCACCTTAATTATTAATTATGGTAACTGTGTTTTGGTAAATGTGAACTGCATAAAAGTTGTTTTCGTTAGATTTAGGGTTAGCAGATTTACTTCTAGCCAATATTTAATTTTACGAAGATCCATTTCTGAAATATCAATACTGCGTCATCAATGTCATGTCAAGTAGTGAACATACATAAAAAAAACACACAGCCTTCTTTTTGAAGTCGATTAAAAATAATGATCACCACAGGTGCTCTTTATTTAAATATTCGATGATTTTTAGTTTTTAAAAATATACTGTTGTATTGGCTTTGAAACTCACCTAAACATAAGTTACAACAACGTAACTATTACAAAGTATCTCATATCGAATGAAGAGTGCACCAGCTCTAACCAAACATGCTGTTCCTTTTTGCGTCATCATCAAACCCATTTCAATGAGCTCAAAGAATAAATCTCTGTGAGTAAGTGAGGAGTTGGAGTTTTTATATACTTATTGAAGTAACAGAATACCAAATAACGAATCGGTCAAACCTGTTAAAGTTGCTCACATCCCTTCACTAAATAGAAAAGTGTTAACGGTCTATAAACGCCTGAACTTATTATGTTGGTCTTCCCAAACAAGACACCTTAAAAATAACTTAATCGAAGTCGGTTTCGGTCAGTCCGTTAAGGAGCTACTATACCACAGTCGTATACGTCAAACTTATACCAACTCTTTTTGGTTTGGAGATTATAAGAAATATTAGTGAAAATTAGAATAAAATCTACTTTCTGACGTACTAAGAAAAATGGTTGGACACAGTTGGACATACATATAGTTAAGATAAAATTGAAGATGATAAAATTATAATAACATTAAAATTAAAGAAGATATAGTTAAAATTAAACATTTTTACGCGTATTAAAAAAAGACACTTTTACTCATAAATTTTATTCGTCAATTTAAACTGATGAAGTCGGTGGTGGCTAAGTTGACCCTGACGGGTCATTCAAGTATTACGTAAGCACTACTGGGGGTGGGGGTCTTTGCTTTGCTTATTTTTAATGACATGGGGAAAGGGGGGTGTATAGATGGTGATCGTCAGATAATATATATTAAAAATTTAATGTTTTTAATTCACATAGGCCTACATGGGCGATTATAAAACGTCAAAAGCTAGTGCACGGTTCCAAATTGGTCGTTTCCTATGGAGAACAACCGGCAAGAAACTCCATGGTAACCATGGAGTTTCTTGTTTTTAAAAGATTGTTGTTCTTACAATAATTTTATATTACAGTATTAGTAGAAAGTATTCCATTTATTAAATTTATGTACATATTAAATACATTTTTAAATATTTCTTAAAAAATAAAATAAAAAAAAAACATTTAAAAATATAAAAAATAGTAGCCCACCGGCATCGGGAGCAGGGTCCAAGCTACCGGTGGTCAGGGCTCCTGAGAGAGGAATCTCCTAACGATGCGCGCCGTGTCCAGGAGTACTGCTTTCTGGATCAGGCCCTTGATCCAGCTGCCTAACGAGAGTCTCCTTAGTTGTTGTTCGAGGCTCTTGGCTATTAAGCCATTGGCCGTTACGACTATCGGCACAATGATTGCTCTATCCACTTCCCACATGTCGACAACCTCGCGAGCAAAGTCAAGATACTTAGTTTGCTTATTTTGTAGAAAGTATTATTATTATGTAAGGAAAGTGTAGACCAATCAATATTGTACTCAAAAGTACAATAAAAATAATCATAATAAACAGCGAGTCGTAATAGGAAGTAATCTAGGAATTCGCGGGGTCTGCACTGTTCTCACATTCACATTGCAAAAAAGTGGCTATATAAAAAAATAAAACAAGAAAAACAAATAATTACAACTATCAATAAATGAGACGTTATTAAAATAAATTGATAATGAAATATAACTTTGTAATAGTTACCTTAATAACATATTTAAAACTCAGACATGTAAAAATAAGTAAAGTTTATTAACTTTTTGTAGAGCTTTAGAGCGTCTGGCAGAAGTTTTGGTCCATGGATATTGGCTGACACTTACGATACTACTTCAGAATAATATTCTACAAAACATATATGCAATTCAGCCATTAAAAAAATAAGTTTAGTAACTCGTTATCTTTAGTTTCCTTTCTAACCTGGTACCTGCTCAGGGGCCCCAAGGGAGAGCTCCACAAGTACACAAGTATTCAAAGCACATGAGTTGCTGCTGAGAACCTAAGATTTCATCCATGTGAAAATAAATTATGTCTCACAGCTTTGGAATCTTAGTATATTAGAGTCATGGATTCGTGTTTCATGGACTGAGAACTTTTGATTTGAATTAACATGTCAAAATTTTAAATGAAGTTTGTTTTACCTTTATTTCAAACCTATATAAAAAACTAAGTGCATAAGATTTGCATTATCGAATGTTAAAAGTAATTACTCCGACATAGTATTGAACAAAGAGAAATTCGAATTCGTCGAGAACACGGTTTTCCAGGGGATCACGCTTGACTCGAAAATACAATGGGGTGTTCATATAACATCTCTGGCAAGTCGGCTTAGTTCGGCAGCATATTTATGATCTGAAAAATCCGTCAATTTACTGACGTAGATACCGCCAGACTAGTCTATTTTAGTTAGTTTCATAGTATGTCTTACGGAATTTTGCTATGGGGATAGGCTACAGATCTTTAGTCTATTTTTAAAAGAGATATCAGAGCCATATATAATCTTCGCAGGCACGATTCTCTTAGGAAATAATCATTCTGACGGTCCCTTGTCGATACAATAAAGTAAATAAAAATCTTTTTTAATTATTTTCTGCTTTTTTTTTTAGGTGGGTTAATCATCTAATGACAAATCCCGCTCTTACGTGGAGCGAGAAATAGTGTCAGACTTTTACTGACTAAAAACTCACTCCTGTTCCCTCTTTGCCTTCATCCCAGGGCTTCGCTTTCGCATCGTGGCCCCAGTAGGCTTCAACCCTGCTGGGCCCCTACGGTTTCGCTGACATCTTGAGGCGCGCGTGGAACACTACGCGCCGTCGACAACTTGAGCTCGGTTCTGACGTTTACCGGACGATCGGACGGCGAGTCACCCATTGCCCGCCGTTCGCAAGCCCGCGCCTACGGTGGCCGGAAATCGGGATCGGAATCCCGGGGGCGGTTAGGGCGTGAGGACCGTTGCCTCACGCGATCGGCCACCTCCTTTGCTAGCATTACTGCTTCGCAGAAGGAGGTGTCCGCCTGCCACTCCTCCTCACTCCGGACCGGATAATTCTGTTTTATATTCGATATTCTCTTGTTTTTGTCTTTGATTGTATTCCAATCACTACTAAAAATTCTTTCTAGTGCGGTTCAGGTCAGTATCGACCTCCTGCTTTCCCTGGTTTATTTCTCATTTACTTTTTGGTAGATCCCGAGGCGAATCAAAACTAAGGAAGTTGGGTTCAAGGTGATTATAGCAGTACAAAAAAGAAATTATATACATCATGTTTTCAAGTTATAGCATTTTAATTTACCCTAGTGCTGGTGGGTCGAGAAAGACCGGCCACGCACTGGTAGAAATATTGTTGGGGGCGCATGACGACCCGCCGCCGCACCAGATGAAGGTTTGTGATTTTACTTGCCGCAGTTAATAAAATTTGTAGATCAAGAAATAACAAAACATATAAATTTATTTTAATCATTGTATACCACAAGCGTCCTACCATCACATAATGTCATTAGTTACTGAAAAAGTATATGATCCCAATGATATTTTAACTGTATTTGTGGGTAATAGCATAAATGTTGATAAAGATGACATCACATATAATGTCACAGAGCTATTGAAGATAAATTGTAAGAGAATTATTTTATGTGCTTTTCCATACTTTAAGCACTTGTCATATAGGGAAAATAAGTACATACATATGCTAAATATGCATATTCATTTTTTAGTTAGTCACCATAGTGATAAGTTCATATTTTTTGACATCAACAATTTTGTTGACAATCTTTTTTCGACTAGGTATACTGTGTACTTACCTATTATATTTAGACGTCAAATAGCGAGGCTATTAGCATATAATATTAACTCGGACATAGTTAGTATGTCGAAGTTCCCAATTATTATTAGTCCCACCATTAGTAATAGTACTAATGTTACTTTAAACTAGTTAATAAGACAACAGATGGTACTTTTGACAATTCAGATCAACTTAACAATAAAGTATCTTCTGGCATTCAAGCTAGAGGGGCTTGGCAAAAATCGTTGAATTTGTTTCTTCAAAACATTCAGGGTTTTTCTTCAAAACAATTGGAAATTGAATTATTTTTAGAAAAAACTATGTTTGACATCATTTGTTTTACTGAGCATTGGTTAAAGGATTTTGAAATGCTAATCAATTTTGAGAATTATAATGTGGGCAGTTGTTTTAACCGAAAAACAATGTTACGTGGGGGTTCACTGATCCTAATTAGGAATAGTATTAAATTTAAAACTCGTAAAGATATAGTTGCACTATCCGTTGAACATAGCATTGAACTGTCTTGTGTTGAGCTGGATAGGCATATCATAGTGTGCGTTTACAGGCCCCCTAATTATCAAAACTACTCTATTTTTGAGTCTGTCATGGAAGATGTTATGGCAAAACTTGCAACTGGTAACAAACTAGTAATTATCTGTGGAGACTTTAATGTTAATATTTTAGAAAATAATTCAGATAGCAGCAGATTATTAAATCTCTTCAAATCATTTAATTTATCAAATGTGTTTATAGAACCTACTCGAACTACGACAACTACTGCTACATGTATCGATAATGTTTTTTGTTGCTGCAACTATTTAGAAAAGGCCATTGTAAATTATCTGCCTTCTGATCATAGCGGCCTATTGGTAACTTTTGAATCCAACTTACCGATACAACAAGTGCAGATTCAGTCCAGACCAATAACATCTGGTAAACTAAATAAATTTAACAGCACTTTAATTAGTAAGTTAGGTGATTGGAATCTTGAAGTGGCCAATGGTAATTTTTTGTATAATGATTTTTTTTCAATAGTCCAAACTGAGTTCAAGAAGACTTTTGAGAAGAAAACTAAAAGTATCTGCCCTAAGTTTAGATTTAGTGACTGGGCAAATAAAGGAATCAGAATAAGTAGGGAAAGACTTTTTGAGCTGTATGGCCTTAAGCCTATTATTAACACTGAAACTTTTAATAAGTATGTTGCTACATATTCAAAAATGTTTAAAAACACTTGTAAGGCAGCTAAGGCCTTGTACATCAGCAATAAAGTTAAATCAGCAGATAATAAAATAAAAACGGTTTGGAAAATTATAAATAATGAAACCAACAGGAACAAAATACATAATAATGATTACACTTTGGAGATACATCATGGCCTTATTAGCGATAACAAACTAGTTGCAGAAGAATTTGTAAATTTCTTTGCTAGTATACCAACTAAAACCACTGAAGCCCTAGATTCGTCGCCATCGCATGCTTTTGGTTTATTACAGGCAAACGTTGCAGCCTGTTCGACTGAATTTAACTTTAAGCATATAAACCCCTTTACAGTAATAAAAGCGTTTAAACAAATCAAAGTTAAATTGACAGAAGATTTGTGGGGTATGTCTATCAAAGTTTGTACCTCAATTATTGAGACTATAGCGCCGTACTTAGCCTTAATATTTAATTTGTGTATAGATCAAGGAGTCTTTCCTGATCTAATGAAATATAGTAAAGTGATACCACTTTTTAAATCCGGGGACAGTAAAGACACTAATAATTATAGGCCGGTGTCCGTGTTGCCAGTTTTTAGCAAGATATTTGAAAAGGTGATGTTAAATCAAATGCTTAATCATTTTAACACAAATAACATCTTACACGATAAACAGTATGGTTTCACCAAAGGACGTTGTACAACTGACGCTGGTGTCTCCTTACTAAAACACATTTTTAATGCGTGGGAAGAGGCACAGGATGCTATAGGCATCTTCTGTGACCTGTCTAAGGCGTTTGATTGCGTGGTTCATGAAACATTACTCTTGAAATTTGAGCATTACGGACTAGGCAAAACAGCTTTAAGCTTATTAAAATCTTATTTGATTGACAGACAGCAACAAGTTCAAATAAACGGTGTCAATTCGTCGGGGTTAAATGTGAAAATGGGGGTACCCCAAGGTTCAATTTTAGGTCCTTTTTTATTTTTAGTTTATATTAATGATTTACCCTATTTGTTGGAAAATAAACTTAATATGGTGTTGTTTGCTGACGACATTTCTTTGATTTTTAAGATAAATAGAAGGACTAATAATCTTGACGACGAAAATTACGCCCTACTGCAGGTCCAAAACTGGTTCACTGCTAATAATCTAGTTTTAAACGGGAAAAAAACTAAATGCATAAGATTTTCCTTACCTAATGTCAAAAGTAGTGATTGTGACGTAGTATTAAACGATGAAAAGCTAGAATTTGTCGATAAAACGGTTTTCCTGGGGATTACGCTTGACTCAAGGCTACAATGGGGTCCTCATTTAACATCTCTTGCAGGACGGCTTAGCTCAGCTGCATATGCTGTTAGAAAAATCCGCCAATTTACGGATCTTGATACCGCTAGACTAGTCTATTTTAGTTATTTTCATAGTATCATGTCATACGGTATCTTACTATGGGGACGGGCTGCAGACATTGACTCAATTTTTATACTACAGAAAAGAGCTATCAGAGCTATTTACAATCTTCGCCGGTGCGATTCTCTAAGGGAACTGTTTAAGGATATTAACATCATGACGGTGCCTTGTCAATATATTTATGAAAACATCATGTACGTTAGAAAAAATCTTCATCTTTTTAGCAAAAGAGGCGATAGACATAATTATGTTACAAGAAATAGGGACCAATTAGTTCAACCAGGTTTTAGACTGGCTAAAGTGGCCTCTTCTTTCATGGGGTACTGTTTGAAATGTTATAATAAAATACCTCCACAAATATTAGAACTCAATGAAACGAAATTTAAATCTTGTATTAAACGCACACTATGCAGGCAAGCATATTATAAGTTGGAGGATTATATTCAAGATAAAAATGCTTGGCTCAATGCTGGTCCAGCTCCTCTACCACCGAGGTATACAAATTGATTAGTTTGGAAATTATTATTATTATTTTTTAATGCTTTTTTTTTTTTTTTGGGAATTGTAAAATATTATAAGTATTGTATAATGTAGAAGCATTTATTTTCAAAGTTTGTAAATGTGAGTACCATGGAGCTATTTTATGGTTTTTTATGTTACTATTGGACTTGTTTGACATAAATGAGCACGGAAGTTGAGAGTTTGTCATGCTCACTTAAATGTCTCACTGATGGTGGCGCATGTGTTGGATCATTCGGTTCCCTTCAAAATGGTTGAGCTGAGTGGTGCTAATATTAGCGTCATGTTCGTGAACGGGCGCTGTCAGTTGAGACTGGTCATCTCTTAGCTGCCAGTTGCTATTTTAATATCTATATTTAGTTTTTATTTTTACTGTATTAACATTGTTCTCACATGATAACGACAAGAAACATGTAACAGTGATATTTGTAATTACAAAACATGATTGAAAATAGTGTCCATGGAGTTTCTTGCACATTCTTCTCCATAGAGATCTACGCTTTGGAATGTGCAATTAGCATCATTTTTTTTTTTCTGACTAACTGACTTCTTGACATTTCAAAAGTGCCTGTAAATGGTTTATTTGAAATAAATGCTTTTGAATCTTTGAATCTTTGAAAATAATATGAGTGAAATATACAAAAAATAACTATGAATATTTATAACCTAACTACGTACCTATATCATCAGGGATGTTTTGGAGCTCCGTAACCGTAATCGGAACTATTGTAAAACCGAAATAAAAAATATCCATAACCGAAAACCGATATAAGCGTATCGGATAGTTTTGGATAAAGGCGGAATCTAAATGTCTTATAGCAGCTTACGACAGGTTCTTTTTTTGTTTTGGCCGGTTAAACAAAAGATTATTTACCTAGACTAGAAATAATAGACAACTCTTGCTATTTGGATTTTACTTTTATATTTTTTTTCTAGGAAGTTGCTCCCAAACTGATTACAAAAATTCACACAGAGCAACACTTCCATCGAATTCCATGAGCTACTTTATGTTGCAAAGGGAAAAATAAACTCGTATTTTATGTAGCACTTTTTTAAACCACTTATTTGTTTTGTTTTTTGTTAAAAAAGTGTGGCATCCACATTAGGATTTAAGTACTCCTGTATCGTGGGTGCGTTAATAAACATGTAAACTCACATAGGTACACAAGACACTCAGACCCAGAACAATTACTTGTAAGCCATAAGTGTTCCGAACGGAAAGCGAACCAGCGATACGCAGCGTAGTAGCCGATCGCTCAACTATTGCGCTAACTATTTTATATTATATTTAATAAATTATAATTATATTTAATTGCACTATGTATATCACCTAAAACCAAAACTTGGAATAGAAGCTGCGGTAAAAGCGATAGTTTTAAGCAAGAATGGAATCTGCGACCTGAAAACTAAAGACAACTGCCGAATAAACCAGCCATCACACAACAACGAGTCGTCATATTTTAAGTGCCTAATTACTCATTTACAATAGTTACATCCACAAACTGAAGTTAATCGTGACACCAAGATGGCTGCCGATAGCCTAACCTAACCTTTCATAACCTAACCCAATTCTGAAGAACTCTTATCACCACTTATAAACTAGCTAGATTACTGTTGAAGGCGTGAGGAATAAGATATAATAATGGTCACACTTTTTAAGAAAACTATCTTGCGCCACTTCAGGTCTCTGCTACTCAAATAAATCACCTATCTTCCATCAGAGAGCTAAATATCACAACGCTTTAATTAAATTTTTATTGCTATTTGAAAATATAATAAACTACAATTAAATGCCAGTAGGTACAACTTACTGCGCTAAGGAATTGGGCGCGACGGCTAAGTAAATAGCGATATCACTTTGAATCACAACGATCCAAATAATACAATTCAAACCCTATGCCTGAGACATAACGAATATTTTTCTTTCCACTACGCGATAAAACATAAGGCATTTTTGATATAAGATTGCGCCATTGTGATAAGCGCAGGAGAGGGGTCATAGAACTTTGCAGGGCTACACGCGGGAACGAGACGAAAAATTTTTCTTTGAAGACTACAAGTTGCTTCACTTTAGCATACCACGGCACTGAACAAATTTAATAACTGATTTAGGTAAGGAATACAATAAAATAATAACATTACCTAATCAAGGTGATAAAATATGTTATAAGAATGCACATTATGGAACTTGTATTCGAGTGGGCTGATCGGAGCGCATCGCGAGGCTGCGTATGAAGCGTTGCAGCGGAGTGTCGGTCTTGGGCCGGCGGCGGCGTGCGTGCGCTCCTGGTCTTGGAGGAAAAGCAAGTAGCAGAGGCTCGGAGTGGAGGCGCCGAGCGGAGCGGGTTGCGGGCTTCATTCGCGGTCCGACAGCGGTGCGGCGCGGACGACCACGCGCGCCTACCGGTCAACGGACTAACTTTTCAACATTCGTCTTCCAACACCTCAGGACCACCATGAGGACTGGAAGGGTCCCGCTAGCGGCCCTTCTGCTAGTCCTCGCGTTTCCAGTACTACAGGTACGTCAATCTTCAAACTTTGTTCAAAAGCGCCGATGCAACCAGTCGGTGGCGGCGATTCTGAAAAATAACTTTGCTAAAACTTTTTTCGCTTCGCAGTCTAGACCTTGCGATTCTGTATTTATTCTGTCTGACTCATTTGAACTGGACAAAAGATTTGTGTGTTGTTTGAATATTAACTTAGTTAAAATAATAACTAAGTATCGGTGACAGAGCTGGTTTCTGGTTTGTGTGCTTGTTTGTTTGAATAAAATATAAATGGAAGTAGCCACGCACTGTTTGGTAGGACATCAGTCCTTACTATAACATCAATGAATTAGCACAGTGGTAGCTACATTATTTGTAATGCACGAAAAATCTTAGTATCTATCAAGTTGATAAAAACAGATAATTGTACTTCGATAAAGTTTACGGTAACCCAGTAAAATAAACTAGCAAGCAAATCGTTATGTAGGTAAATCTATATTAACATACGAAAAAGGTGTCCTGCTGATTGCATAATAAAGTAATTTTCAGTATTATATTAATAAAAAAATAATTGTCTTATTGCCATTTTACAACTGTAAAGTATTAGGTACCTACCGGTGTATTGTTACAGCTGCTTCATTGCTTACGCTAATTTATTTCAAGCCAAGTCTGCATTTCTGTCAACCAAATTGCAAATGTAATAAAATTGTTTAATTAAATGCGCAAACTTAAATGAGGTCAAAACACCAAGTATATATAAGTCGGATCTTGTAATACAAAATTCCAAATTGTTATCAGCTACACTCGTGTTTTATAAAATCAAATATTTTAAAACAGGTTCTATCTATAGGACCGATCATCGAAAAGAATAATCGCTTTATTATCCAAGTCTGATAATAATTGATTGCGCGAAACTTTGAAGTTGTTTGCTTGAAGGCCTTCGAGCGAAGCACAGCACCAACACTTTATCAAGTGCATGAAGCTGTCATAGAGGAGGATACATATATTATCTTCATCCCAATTGTGTGATGGCAATAATATGTTCTACAAAAGAGCTGCAGTAAATGTCAATTAGAATAAATTATTGATACGAGAAAATAAACTCAATAATTACCTACAAATACATTTTAAATGCCTTTAAGAAAATATTAAAAAATAAAACAAACGTAGTTAAAAAAAAGTTGAGGATAGATAGAGTGACTTCAACAATAATAAAATAAATGACACCAACGTTATAAAATTAAAAATACAAGTAGTTTACAGAAATGCATTTTTCCACAACAGTTTCGTATCCTACAAAAAAAAAAAATCCTAATTAATATTTCTCGTTACACCAAATTATGCCCAGTATCTTACATAATTAATTTAGACGGTTAATAATGATATCTTCAACCCGCCGAACTGGTTTGCTACGTCATAATTCATCATACGACTGGTTTTAATCGTTTTGTGCTAGGTTTTCTTCACATTTTTATATCAACATACACAAAGATAAAGATTCGTTATTGTTTTAGAAGAGTTTTGTTATGTCGCCATCATTATCCTAATGACTTTTTCCAGTTTATTTGCAATCGTTGCAAATTGTCTTCCCCTTCAACATATAAAGTTGTTCGCCGTCATCTCAATCGTTATCTTATTTCTAGTGGATTCATCTTTCACAAATTCCACTCATTTCTTCTCTGGCCTTTCAGTAACCGTGTCTACGTCTCCTTCTCGTATTAGCAAAGAAACAACTATTCTTGTACGATTTGTCATTTTTTCGGGAAGAAATGTCTTAGAAAAAAAAAACTGGAAACAAACAGCAAAAAAAGGAATTCTTATACTGATACGATCTAAAAAAAACTTTTAACATTGCACCAGCTACTATGTGGTTACTAAGTGGGTTCTTTTGTACAATCATTTTTACAGTGGGCATTACGTTTATTTAAGAATTTTTAATAAATTTTATTTCAGACTAGATTATGATATGATGTGATTTGAAGCTTATTCTGGTATATATTTTACGCAACGTATTAATAATATTAGTAACTAAGTGTAAAGTGTAGAATTGAGTAACTCGATTAATGTAAGTAGAAGAATTAGGCATTTTTATTTATTTTATTATTTATTTAATTTCATTTTTTTATTTTTAAAATGATATTAATATAATAAAATTATAGTATTATTATTATAATAATTAAAACCGTCCCTAAGACGACTCACTAACCATATTATGTGATTTAGGTAAAAGATTAATTCTTACCATAGGTAGTAGTTTTATGATTTTGGATGTGGTTTTTTTTACATTTTCTAGACATAAATATGTCAGGCCGCTATGAACTGTAGGACTATTTGAACGATTTTATTTTGTATATTTTATTTGGTTTCTTTGGTACCGTAGTTCAATAAGATCTAAAAAGTGTCGTCGCGTAGGTATCTTATAAAAAATTTGCTCCGGAATTTCGACTTTATATAAACGAAGGAAAATCTGCTTGCTAAAAACAAGGCTGCCATGGACTATTGAAATAACTATTCTTCACCATTAAATAAGTCAAGATTGTCAAAGTCTTTTCGGTTTTCTGAATAAGAAAGGCAAAGTTGGCCAACGGCAAAATTGGTCATTTAATGTGAAAACTACGGTTGCAATGACAAAGGGCTCTTAAGCCTTTAAAAATACAAAACAGATGTTTGACTATTATGCTCACAGCACACGAGCGACTCTGTAAGTGTTCGCCAATCGAGCGTACTTCCGCGTCACCTACAACTCAATTTGCCATAGCAGTATACACACCTTAAAAGCTTTTCTTATTTTTCCACTAAACAACTAACTTACCAATTTTCCTATGATTGTAATATTATCTCGAAATTATTAGATTATTAATTTATTGTTAAAGTCGATAGGTTTTTGAGAAATCAAAGAAATACAAAAAACGTTCCAGTCTCTTCAGAGATAATTAAGTTTAAAGTTAAAGATGAGGTAAAACTTGGAATGCAAACATTTCTTTGAGAGAGTTTGCATTCCAAAAATTTTCATAGAAGTAATATTTGATTACTTCTATGAAAATTTTTACTTAGTCTAATGTGTTAGTCTAAAGATTAGAAAGACAGAGTTTAAAAAATAAAATAATACTCTCCGTTGATTTGATGGGAAGTGAAGCCTCCAGCACACTTATGATTTTATGCCAAGTTTTACCTACATTTCTTGGAATAATAGGGCGCTATTTGAGATGCCAGTCCACGCATTGGATACAAATAACCAATGATAATCAATCAAGATATGCAAGGTGCAGCGTGGACATAGTATTTTTCATTGAATGCAATTCCAATACAAGAGGTCAAGAAGAGAGGAGGAGAGGCAAGAGAATGACAGTTATCCGACGATTTTTATGAGGCAGGCTTTAGATGGACTGAAAAACAGAAAATGTAAGACATACTGCTTTAAATAATCAAACAAAAAAATATTTTTGTTCCACATTTTGATATTCTTATTAAATCTCTGCTTATCATCAGGTGGGATCGCTGTCAAGCGCTGGTATAAATGAATAAAAAAAAAGTATTGACGCAATCGATTATTTTTGAGCTCTAAAGTTGATAGCCAAATGTGGTTATCACTAAAGGCTATCAACATTTATAAACCAAGTCTATGTAGTGTTCATGAAGAGCGCGTGCACGACCATGTCAACGTCAGCTCGATGCTTCATGGCTGTTGCTTTGTAAATTCACCCCGCGTTTCCTATTAAAATGCAGGTGAAGCGTTCAGTGTGTTCAATTCCGAAAAAACCGAAATCAAAGTGGTGCAAGCTTGTATCGCCGAACACAGGAAGTTTGGGCCTGGTAAGCAAACTCAATAATAGTTTCAAAGGATGACCAACTATTTTCAGTGTTTTCAGGCCATTTCATGTGAAGCCAGGTGCTTTCGAAAAATTGTATGGTCTGATATATAAGCATCTGTTACAGATTGGTTGCCTGACAATTTCAATTTCAAACCGAACACTTAATACTTGTATTATCGTCGATTTGAATCGTCCATCGATTACACGTAGCCAAGTTGCTGGTGATCGCTTGACTTTAGTACTGTGATTATGCAAAACTTGCTTTGACACAAACGTGGTTTTCATATATTTTCAATTCTATATGAGAGGATTTTTAACAAAATATATAAAATATTTGAAACTAGAGCAGTTATAAGTAGCAAATAGTTTCAGCAGCGCATGTCATCAGTCTATATATACTCAAATAATGTGGATGAATTAAAAAGGTTTTAGGTAACTTTTTATTTAGCTATTACCTATTACTCGAAATGAGTCCAACACTATTGTCAAATGTCAACAAAACAAATAGAAATATTCTAATTTTCAGTGATTGTTTTAATACACACTATCTTAGTGTGTATTAAAACAATCATGTATATGTACAAGATATTACGCCCGAGCTTTCGAAACTTCGTGAGTATCGTTTTCTTCCATTTGTTCATTTATCGACACTGGAGTAGCGATTTTTTTTTAAATAAATGAATACAAGGTAACACTTACCAACTAAACACGTTCGACAGGATGCTGCGGGGCTCCCAGAAAACTATGAAAATAAAAATGTACGATTTAATTTCCCGCCTAATTTTTAATTTTATACCTCTCCGGATATGCAGCTTTTAAATCCTATTGTGCTGTCTTTGCCTAATAATATTAAGTCGAGAATTGTTTAAAGACTCTTTCAAATTTTTTGATCGATAAAAATAATCTTCTAATATATAAAAATCACAGTGTTTGTTATCGAATTCCTCCAAAATAGCTTGACCGATTTATTAAGTAATGTTTTGTGTATATTTGTTAGGTCTGAGAATAGGTCGTAGGCTATTTTTACCCTCCTACTCCACCATTATTTTTTTCTTTGATATTTTATATGGCAGAAAAAATTGTCGAGTCAGGTTAGTATTCTCCAAAACAAGAATAAATGTTCCAAATATATTTTAATATTAAATTTTTAAAGAGCCAGAAGTCGATAATAACCCTGGGAGTATGTATATCTTTCACAAGTACTTGATTGTTCTAAACAATATTATTTATAGAATATCTGACGCCAACATATAGACTAGCTAAGCAGTCACAGGAGATAAGTTTGAATATTAAATTATTGATATCAAACCTATTTTGCGAGTCAGTTGTATGGAAATTAGCCCAGTTAAAAATTGAATTATTGAAATAGACAACTGTTGCAAGTAAACAGTGAGTTAACTTGGTTCAACTAACTAAATATTATTAATAATTCTTGTTAGTTTATTATATTTATTAAAAAAAATACGTTAGAGTACTTTTGACCTCATCAAATCCGCGTCCATTTTTATCGTGGTTATCATTTTTAGCACGATATGGCTGTACCTAATTTTAGTGTTAATGTTTGAGTTATTTAGCGGCGCCTATCTGCTTGTACGCATGTTTGCTTTACGTATGAGCCGAGAACTCTCGCTATCCGTTCCCAATAGGTAAATAAGATAAAAATGATCTTTGCGCGAGTTTTAACCTGAATTATTTATTTTGCCTGCTCTTATAATACCAAATTGATTAAAATTATTGTCCACATAACGCGTTGGTAGCTTTACGATTATTTTTTGTTTTGAGCTGGTAAGTCATCCGATGACTTCTCTCGCTCTACGGAGGAGCGAGAGGACGTGTTAGACTTTTACTGACTAAAACCATACTTGTTCCCTTCAGTTATATTTTACGTTCTAGGACCACGGGTTTCTTTTACAAAAATTCAGCCCGTTCCCTCTCGCTCCGGACCATGGTTTGAACAAAATTATCTAGGGGTTTTAGTGAAGTTTTCGTGATTTCAAACAATCTACTCCCCTGAGCTGAACTATCTTCAACATTAATCTTTAAATGTGTACCTTTAAAATCTAAAAGTCTAAAAAATACAGGGCTGGCAATGTTCTCAAAGAATATGATACGCAGTACTTCACGTTACCTTTTTTACCATGAGGTATATAGGAAATACGAGGTTGTATTGAAAGTATTCGGTCTGGCCAAGACAATAAACTCTTACAAAATTTATTTTATTTTAATTTTTCTACGTCTCTTCACTATCAAGTTCTTTTTTTCACAGCATTCAGAGTATTGAAAGATTCTTCCTTAGAATTCAAAATAAAAAAATTTCAAGCTCTGAGAGCTTGAAAATTTTATTTTTAATAATGTGATTGCTATTTATCGCAAACGTTTCACGCATCGCGTACTTTTCAATTCATCCTCTTATATTTGACAATATTTTGTTTTCGAGGAAAAACCTTCAAAAAGTGGCCGGACTTTGGGGATAAGTCCGGAGAGTGTGGGATTTTTACCTCGCTAAAACCACCCCAGTGATCACCACCAGCCTACCTCTTAAGTTACCTCTTAAAAGTCCTCTCCTGAACCCCCTTTGTGACAAAGCTATTCCTACACTTCATTCATCAGCTAAAAGTTCATCAAGTTGGGCAAAAAGTTCATCAAGCTGACTTTTGGTTAGCTCATAAACCTATAGATAGTTTATTTGGGTTTAAAGAGTACCCTAAATTAAGTTAATACCAATCAGCCAAATTACGGTTACATTGTTACTGACTTTGCGTTACATTGATTTGCACTAACGGAGCGTTATTAAATAACAGTTCATACAAGAATTATAAGAATTACAGCCGATACCTCGGACAGTTACCTGGTGCAGCAAGTGCTGCAGATTATATGTTAAGCAGCGCTAACATTTTATAATTAGGTGGTGGTTCGACATATTTTTTCAGATCGAAAAAAGACGTTAAGTTTGTTACTTACAAAATATAAGATTCTGTGAAGTTTGAATATCGTTGCATTTTCTAATTTGAAATCCAAATTTAACACGTTACTTATATGTATTATTTTTGTATTTGTTACTAGCAATATGTATAATTCAGCTATTCTGTACAATACCTAGGCGATGTATACAATACCTGAGGCGTCTGAGTAATGACTGGTCTATTGGTCTAGTCGTTAGTGGCCCTGACTGCTATGCCGAAGGTCGTGGGTTCGATTCCCACCCAGGAAAAATGTTTGTGTGATGAGCACAATCATTTGTTCTGTGTCTGGGTGTAATTTATCTATAATATGTATGTATTTACATGTATGTAGTATATTTATCAGTGGTCTAGTACTCATAACACAAGCTCTGCTTAGCTTGGGACTAGACGGCGTTGTGTGCTAGTTGTAGAATATTATTATTAAAAAAAAAATGATGTCTTATAAATATTATTGTCCATTAGGTACACACTTTACCTAGGTAATGCTAGAGTACCTGCTGGTATACCTACTGTCAATGTATAAAATAAATAGACTTTGGTCTATATTTGTCAATGTTAACCGACTTACCTATATTTTTTTTTTTTTCGTGTTGGAAAATCATCTCATGACATCCCCCGCTCTTGGGCGGTGCGCGAGATAGTGTCAGACTTTTACTGACTAAAAACCCACTCCTGTTCCTTCTTTGCCATTTGTTTTCCAGGGCCCCGGGGATCTCTTTCGCATCACCCATGGCCCCAGTAGGTTTCGACCCTGTTGGGCCCCTACGGTTGCTGACATCTCCTTGAGGCGCGCGTGGAACACTACGCACCGTCGACGACTTGGGCTCGGTCCGGATGGTTAACGGACGATCGGACGGCGAGCCACCCATTGCTCGCCGTCCGCAAGCCCGCGCCTACGGTGGCCGGAAATTGGGATCGGAATCCCGGCGGCGGTTAGGGCGTGAGGACCGTTGCCGTTGCCTCACGCGATCGGCCGCCTCCTTTGCTAGCATTACAACCGACTTACCTATAAAATGAAGGGCAAATGAAGCAATGTTCTATTAGGTACTAAAATCAATGTGTGTAAAAGACGAGAGCAAGGAATGTATTGACGTAATTTTAAGGCATCCCGATACGGACAGGTTAGGTTAGAAGCCTTACCATTCGTGGTTACTTTTTTATAACCACCCGGCAATAATATGAATAATAATAATAATATAATTATAATAATCACACAACGCTGTCTTGTCCCAAGCTAAGCAGAGCTTGTGTTATGAGTACTAGACAACTGATCAATATACTTAAATATTTCTGAATACATAGGTACTTATTATAAATAAATTACACCATGACACAGAACAAATGACTGTAGAAGCCTTGCTTTAAACCCCCCGTGGAGAGATATAGGACTTGAGTACTTATAGGTACATAAAAAAATTTACGTGAAATTAAAAAAAAAATGTCACCTCCTTCCATACTCTCATCTTTTACACAAATTACTGGCAGCGCATTCGGTATTGTATAGAATACAAAGACAAAGTATAAAATGAGTAATATTTCAGACATTACCTACACGTTTTGGGTATTCTATACATTGCCATAGAATACCGGATTATACAGATTACGAGTAAGATATATATAAAATGCAAAGTTCTAACTCTGAACTAACTCATCATCTCTCAGCCCAAACTCTTGGACCTAGAACCAGGGGCACCGGCTTTTAGAAAACCTCATAGGTGCTCATGCTCATTTGATAACTCGAAAAAGTGGCGAAATGTGAGAAGAGAAATGCTCAGTGATCAACCGAAAAATAAACAAATGTCCTAGTTACATACTGCGGAATAATGAAGGTACCACAAACACCTAGACCCAACACAAATATCTGTTTCATTAACAAACATTCTAATTACATAACATTCCTACTGGGGCCAAGCGTCTAATTCTGAAAGGAAGACTCGGCCCTGGTACGAAAGGCAACGAAGGAACAGGAGTGGGTTTTTAGTCAGTAAGAGTCTGACACTATCTCCCGCTCCGCCCAGAGCGGGGGATGTCATAAGATGATTTTCCCACCGAAAAAAGAAAATCAGGATGGTCCAGGGGTTAAAGTTTGTATGGCGAAGCCGTTGGTACCAAAACCAACGTTTAAACGTTTTTAAATTTGTTAAATATCATACATTATATGTTATGTAGGCATTGGCGCTATTTTTATTATATTCTCACGTTGTCATTATGATCCATTCTTCATAAAAATAAAATATCTTCTGAGTAGTATATCAGTCGAAATAATGATAATTAAGTCACTTCCTACTGAGCATTGTATCGTGTGAAAGGTCAAGAATGCATCTACCATTTGTATAACTGAGTTTTTATATAATTTATCAGTACCGATATGGATATTTTCGGATTGCGCAAATTGCGCAAATATTGTCTCAGGCAAATGAAACATAAACTATTAAGTAAAGTTAATTAATTATAATATACCAGTATATTGTAAATAGAAAACTAGACATGTCAGGACAGGACACGTCATGCTCTTTAGGTCAAGAGTGAATCGGTTATTTCTAGAGCGAGCTCCATCATCAATCACTTCATCGAGACTATATCTATTTTGATATTATAAAGAGAAAAGATTTGTATTTTTATATATTTATTTGTAATACCTAAACACAAAAACTGCTGGACTGATTTTAAAAAGTCGAACAGTAGAATGTTGCTTTATTACTAAGTAACACAGATATAAAATATATTTTCATGCGAGTGAAGCCGCTGGCAGTAACTAAAAAAAAACCGGCCAAGTGCGAGTCAGACTCGCGTACGAAGGGGTCCGTACCGTCCGTAGCAAAAAACGGCAAAAAAACAAGTTTGTTGTATAGGAGCCCCACTTAAATATTTATTTTATTCTGTTTGTTGTTATAGCGGCAACAGAAATACATCATCAGTGAAAATTTCAACTGTCTAACTATCACGGTTCATGAGATATAGTCTGGTGACAGACGAACAGACAGACAGAGAGATGGACTGACAGCGGAGTAATAGGGTCCCATTTTAGCCTTTAAGTACCTTAAAAAAAGCTGCCTTTTTGTGTAAATGAATAGGTTTTCTGCTTGCTTTTTGCATTTCGCGTCAGATTTACACTGACCAAACTTTATAAAATTACTACTACTAGGTCTGCTTCTTTTTTTATTTCCTTCTAGGTAATTCTAATATTTTATCACACAGGAAATTGAGCAGTGGTGGCCTATTGGTAATGTCCCCAACTTACGAGTACTATGTCGTGGGTTCAAATTTATTTGATCAGTCCAGAACAGTCCTTTTAACCTATTGAGTAGCGCAAATAGAGACACAATAGTAAGACAATGACCGAACGCCGGCGTTCGCTCCGGGTTTAATGAATAAGGCAAAGGAGAACTTCTTGAGGAAACAGGCAAATCCTAAAAAAAATTTAAAGATATGTGACATTTAGGAACCCGCACTGGGCACTAACCCGCACTAACTATAGCCCATTCTCTTTCATAGAGAGGAGACCAGGCTGAGAAAAAAATTAGGTTGATTCAGCTACTTATGCTACGACTGGAAATTGCATATCAACTCTCTATGATTGACTGGTAATTTAAAAATTAAGAAAACACGAGCGAAATGGCGACGTTTGGTAGGCCGCAGCAGTTGAAATTATGATAATGGAAATTAGTGATTCTCTGGACTTGGGTATCGAAAGCTGTTGAATATAAAGTTTTGATTGATATACTGAAATTTGCTTTTCCTTTAGTGACGTATTTGTCCTGAACATTCATATATGAATACATTTAAATAGATCTAGATCTTAAAATAAATTTAAATATACCTATGATTGGCGGAGGTGTTTTACGAGTTGACAATGAATTATGTGGAGCGCAGATATACAAAACATTGAGTTCCTAACAAGTAGGTAAATCAGTATAGCGACAAAGTTGTCTTGAGCGACCTGTTGCAAAGTATATATTAAACATACGTATACATATATGTATAAGTTATGAACGTAAAATGGCTGTGAGTAAGGCTAATTTAACAAATATGTCTTAGAAACAATTAGAATAAGCTTGGTTATCTGCTTACTGGTGTTTATAATAGTATAGAAAAAGATGTGCATGCGCACGATACCAAGCACAATAGCCTGGAGATTGTGACATATGGAGGTTATCCAATATGTTATCACGAGCCTGTTCATATATATTCATCATCTCGCTATTTCTGTAACGCGAGATAAATTAAAGAAAAATATATTCGTATTTTGTGATTTTTTTTCTTGTGGTTATCGGCTCATGTTGGTTTATCGAACACAGTGACCCCATGACGCCTTGCACAATAACTGTAGTTTTATTAAACGTTGATAACAGTGTCAATTTCCTTATTTAAAAGTTTTGATACATACTTTAAATGGTTTAATTACACAATTGAGATTTTGGGAATGCGTCGTCTAGCGGATTTTTGAGGAGGTGGTGACCATCGTCGAGTTTATATTTTTTGTTTATGGTTTCTATTATCACACTAGCTTCTGCAGCTATTGAAAATATATAGCCTATGTTAATAGTGATGAAGTAGCATTCTACTGGTGCAAGGATTTCTTAAATAGGTCCAGCAGGTTATGCGATTATTCATTTTTTTTTCTCTTTATAGTATATAGATGTCGTGGCCAGATTTAATTGATCACATTATGCCTAACTAAAACTGGCCAGATTGTTTGAACGCAAACATTTGATGATATGTCAATCCTCGTTTGGACATATTATTGACGTAAAATTTTTATGATAATAAACGGTCTAAAGAATGTAGGCCAAACGTGGATAGAAATATCATTAAACTCTGACGTTTAAAACGAATTGGTCAGTTTTGCTTGGCTATATCGTGAAGTGATAAATTTCTAAGATTTGGCCACGACATAGATATGCTTATTATATTTATAATTTGAAATAAATTTATCTTTTACTTTTATTTCATTATTTTTACGATTCATAGATCTTTGGTAGTCCGTACCCATGTAACTACTGTCAAAGATACATGAAAGATCTTTTTCTGGCCTCTGCCAGAAATTCTGACCACCAGTCTATCCAAGGAGTATCGTGTTGCCCAGTTTTGGGGTCGTGGACGAAGGCAGTCACTCCACATAAAACCCGAGTATTCAGCCGCATACGATTAGACTGGAAACTGACCCCGAGCTAGTTGGAAAATGGCTAGGGAGACAATTACTACCTAATAATAGTTATTTGTTATACAAGAGTGCAAAGTTTCTTTTTACCGCGTGCTATTTTGAAGACCGAGCAGAGATTTTTTATCATGTAGAAAATTGTCCAAATCACTAAAAATATGGTAATTCGTTGGGAGCAAGGTTTGGCGAATACGGAGGGTGACGAATGGTTTCTAATTGCAGTTCCTGTAGAGTTAAAACGCTTTCTCGAACTGTATGAGGTCTCACGTTATCATGGAGCAATAGCGGTGAAGATCGATTCATGAGTCGGGGCTGTTTCACTGCTAGTTTTGCTATCATTGTTCGGAGTTCGGCACAGTCAGACATCTGCCGTTATTGCTTGACCAGACCGGAGAAAACTATAGTGAATAACACCATGCTGAGACCACAAAACAGTAACCATTACCTTTTTATTGGTAAGCTTTGTTTTAGGACACTGTTGCGGCGTTTATCCTGGGGTCAGCCATTTTCGATTGCGGTTATCGTAAAGAATCCACTTTTCATCACATGTCACAATTCGATCCAATATTCCTTCATTTTTCTATATTGATTCAACAAGGCAACACAAGTTTCAACACGCGTTTATTTCTTCAAATCAGGCGGCACCTATTTATTATTTTTTTTTTTTAATTTTATTGATTTGACGCAAATGAGTTAATATTGTTGGTAGGGTAACGTTAAACTATGTCGCTAATTCCTAGGTACTATGGCTTGGATCGGCTTCCAACATATCTTTCCTTTCATTGTTGTTCACCTGTGTGCGGTCTTCCACGTCGTTCGTTCTCAAATCAAAGTTTCCATCACGAAAGCGTTTAAAACAAAATCGCACGGTGCGTTCATTAGCAACCCCGTCTTCAAACGCAACGTTGATATTACGAGCTGTTTGTGCCGCGTTAGTTCTGCGTCGGAACTCGTATTCAAAAATCACTCGAATTTTTGAAGTTCAATCTTTCTTGTCAAGTTGAAAAAAAAAACAACTTAAAATTGATAATCGAATGTTGCACATTTTTTAAAAGAAGAACTTCACAGGTACCATGTGAAACAGTTTCACTCAAAAATCTCAAACCATAAAGTCTATGTCAATTCGAAGTACCTGTTACAATAAAACGGCGATTTCATACTGTAACCCCTATTATTACAGAATAATCTTTAAATTATTACAAATAATACTTATACTCCATTCACTTGGGTATTAGACAAAAGAGGGTTATAGGGGCTTGCACAACATTTATTATTATAGATATAATTCAAACAATTTTAATAAATGTTTTCAATATAAAGTTTTAACATTACTTACTTAGATGCATTTGATTATTTTAAGTTAAGTACTAAACATTTAGATAGGTAAAAGAAATGGTTTTTTTTTAAAATAAACAACTTTATTTCAAACCATTTAATATTTTTTTAAAAAGTGTATGAACAAGTTTCCTCCTTACAAAACATAATATGAATTGTACACAATACAAGGCAACAAGATAATGATTTAACATAATAATAGAAATAACTAATAGCCTGGGACTAATAGCTGAGTATAGTGAAAAACGATTCAGGCCCTGCTTCATTTAGGTTTGTAACATGGGCACTAGTAGTATAGGTAAGAACTAAATAATTTATTTACTTAAAAGCTTAAAATGAATTCATTTATTTAGTAACAGTTGGTTTATAAGTTGATTATAGTCAATCTTAACTGTAATAAAGCACAATATACATATATCTTGTACTTTATTACAAAGTGTACCCTAGAACAACCTTTTTTAACTTCTGTCTTATACTGTCGCAAACATAGTGTAGGTATTGAGAAAAATTTAAAGATAGATAGATCTTTATTGTTGCTTTTAGCATTGAATACGTACTTCATAAAGTGCTTGACTTCTTGGTCTCGGATAATTTAATAAAATATGACAGCAAAACGTTTTCTGAGAAAGTTAAGGCTCCTTTGGTTAGTCGCCACGTGTTAAACATTTCGTACTGTTTCAAATAATTCTCGCGTGATTGTTCAGGAAGAAAGCTCATTTGTGCATTATGAACAGTTTCACTCAAGTCTGTTCGCGTCAAATAAACTTCTTCGTCGCTAGAATCGCTCATTTTAGGTTTTTCAATTGTTTTCAAGGTTCTTGTTTTCAACCTTAGGTTTTAACAATATGACGTGAAAAGAAAATGGCGCACGCAAAAGACATTAAAAAAAGTACACCAAGGACATTTTGAGTCTAAGTTTTTAACAAATTAAAATAAGTTGTAAAATAAGTAAATAGGTTTAATGATGTTTTGAATTCACAAACTTAGTGCACCCGATGTTCGAAATTCAATTTATTTTATCCTCTAGCGGATAAAAACGGCTTTTGCACTCAGATATCGAAGAGCCAAAATACTCTTTTTGAGATTAGGGGATGAAAAATAAATTTTCATATTTTAATTTAACTTTTAGTAAATTTATTTGGAAAATAGCGTGATACGTGATACGCATTGAAACTGAATGCTGTAATACCGATGCGTAATACAATACCCGTTATTTTATTGCATGAAGTTTTTGATTTTACCACACATTTGATTAATAATTTCGATAAAACCGTAATTGACATTGGTTAATGATGTTATTTTGCATCAGACGAAATCTACTTCAGTTTTCTCATTATAATTTTGTGAAAGACATATTTTATTACAAAATTAATGGTCGCTGTTTTTTTTTGTGTTTATTTGTAGAATATATATTAAGATTTTTAGGTAATTCGTTATTTTTTGTTTATATAGCAGATGTTTATATGTGAAAACCGCTAACATGGTGTCTATCCCAGCAACGGGTACGGGCACATTCTGTGAATCTTAATTGACAGCTTTTATTATAAAAAAACGGGAATAATTCAGTAAAATACTCATTCAAACAAACTCTAATAATTATATTAATATTGCTAAACATAGTGAGTACATACAAACGTATTACACAAAAAGAAATGTTGCAATTTCTCTCTATCGGGGTTTTTTATAACGACAATGTTTTGCGCTGGCAATTGTAAGCATTATGTGCAAGTTTCTGCCTTTATAACTATAGTATAAACCTGTTTACCGTTACACTCTTAATGTACTGATTACAAAGAAAATGTTTCAGTATGTGGGAACTATGAGGAATTATGATAACAATAAGATGATAACGCATTCGACCTACATCTCGCATTCTGTGTTGCTTAACCTGGATGCAACGGATGTGCGTGCTTGCACTGCAATGTGCACCTTATTTGCATACGAATAGATTTTAAAATCAGCTGTCAGTGTTGTCAGGTAGGTTCTTTCTTACTTAGGTGTGTGTTAAGAGACGAGTCTGGAACCTGATTGTGTTTCGTTTGCTTGAAAACGTGCATTCATCTGTAAGTTGACGCCAAAAAAATATTTTTTGGCTCAACGTGGTTACTTTATACAGTGGCATATTATGATGAAATAAGTATTACGTATACATAACTTTTGATGGTGTCTTCATCAAAATTTATTAACTTGAGACTTTAATATTATGAACTAAACTAAATTTCAATCTACATTGAACTAATAAATTTAATAGAAATAATTATACACCCTGTCCTGTCTCTGTAGCAAAATTTAAAATCCGGAGGAGCGCGAAAGAGCGCATAACCGTTATTGTTTATTAAACATTTTAATTAATTTCTATGTATCTATCCATTTATTTATTTATTTATATATACTTTATTGTACACTAATATAATACATAGTACAATTTGAGCCTTCAACTTAAAACATACAAGTGGCGGCCTTGTCGCATTTTGCGATCTCTTCCAGGCAACCTGGAATGGACAGAAATTTCCTGGATATAAAATTAAACTGTTCTGCCCTCCTAGCCAAGTTATGATCGTTTTGTTTGCTTCGAACGCCTCGAGTAAGCCACGCCTCGGATTCCTTTTGTTCTGAACTTCTGACGTCATCTCAACGCTCAGTCACGTGGTCAGAACAAAGGAATCGGAGGCGTGGCTTACTCGAGGCGTTCGACGCAAACGAAAGGATCGTAACTTGGCTAGGGAGGCTGTATTTTCTTTTTACATGAGTAGATAATGGTTACTTTTGATATCTTTTAATCAGCCCCTAAACGAGCCATTATCAAGAGACCATCAGCGCTCATGACAGTTCAGTTTAATATCTTGATTGATGACGTCTGAGCAATTCTTAAGTTGTTTCGTGTCTAGAGCGCTATTGCGTTGCCCACAAGATGACAAGGCTACTGACAGACTGACTGAGTGTAGTGAGTATATCACTTGATTTTGTTCTCACAATGGAACACTGAGTAGGTGTAGCTAACCATAACTAACTTAATGGCGGTCTACAGTATCAACTGTGCCTTTTAATTCTGCCTGCCATTAAGTAGACTAGAAGTAGACTACTGATGTAGTCCACCAATTTGTTAATGTTAATGTGCCGAACCGGGGATATCGTGAGTTCACATCCCACCCGTTGCAAAACATATGTGAATTTTCTTTTAGGAAATAGTAACTTTAAGAATGGAAGATGCAATAGTGGAAAATCAAGCTTTTACTTTGATGATTAGAGAAGTCATTTTGAAGAATTCCCACGTTAAAAAAAAAGCTTTTACTTTCTATTTATTATATATTTATGTAACAAAAACGGATATAGGTGGACTGGGTGTCTAAGACATGCCTTACCAATCAACAAACGGCGGTGCGAAAAACACAATAAAAAAAAATATATATAAGAGTCCTCGACCGAAACTGTCTGAAAAATGTTTTTTTGTGCGGCAGACAGAGTGATTCGTGCATACATGCATAATTATAATAATAGAGCGACGCTGGGGCGGGTCGCTAGTAGCTATGATAAATTATAAAGTTAACATAAAAATAAGTGACACATATGTTTATTTAATTTATAGTATGTTTAAAAAAGGACGTAGCACATGGTTTTGGTTACTATTAGAACACTTGAACTAACAAACCTTGACTAGACGAGACGCAGGCGCAAGTAACTAAGGAATAAAATCTTTAACATTTCAAAATTGGTAACATGACACAATATCTAACACTGCTGCATTATAACAGGGCCATCATAATATAATTAATTACAAGACAAGTATGCCATATAAGAATCTCTAATCTAATCTTGTGACGAACTCATAACACCATATAACCTAGGCCACAATTTTATTATGGTGCTCATCCGGTACCTAACTTTATGAAAATTCATTTACATTATTTAATTGTGTTAATTCACCTGCATGAATAGATTGTATTTAAATTTTTATGACTGATTTAACACTGCACCGCTATTCAGACACGTACTGTGAATAAGTTATGTTCAATGCAATTTAGTTTATTTTATAGATTAAGTTATAATTCTATCTTGAATGCGTAGATTTGCATTCTTGACAGTTCGGTGTTCTTCTACCTTTTTAATACATCATAAGTTATTTTTTAATCGATATAAACTAGTGCTTGACTGCGATCCCATCTGATGGTAAGCAGTGCTGCAATCGTTGATGATGAGGCGCACTAGTTTATTAAGAGCCTATTCACTCTAGCCTTAAATGCATTTAAATTATAATCGGACGGGAACCGCAGCAGGCAAATTGTTCCAGTCCTTCAAAATTGCAAATTGATCCAGTCTTGTTATAGTTTATTTTGGTTTAGAAAAAAATTATGCATAATCAAGTATGTATTTAGGTTAGTATATAATGCAAAGAAACAATAAATTTTCTCGTTGACACAATGATAACTTATACGATAATTTAATTTACGTCCTGCTCATGAGTTGATTTGTTTATATTTTGTTGGCCCTAATTAACTGTATGAGTAATTAAGTAAAAAAATCAACTGTATTTTTATGTTTTAGGAGTAATTATAGATTTAATGTCTTGTTAATTATAATAAAATAAGATATTCGTTTGACTAAAATAATTATGCATTATCTAATATATATAATAGCGTGTCATAGTTTGTTATCGAACCCCTTCTGAAACGGCTAGACCGATTTTTAAGATCTTGTTGTGTTTATTTAGTACGTCTGAGAATAGGTAGCAGGCTAATTTTTACCTTCCTACCTAACCTTCTATATTTTTATTTGATAACTTACGTAGTAGAACAACGTTTGCCGTTTGCTCAGCTAGTGACTTTAGGTATATTATGTCCTTGTCACATTCACATCCACGTACATGAAGAGAGAGGCAGATTGATTTTTCACTTCGGCACATAGGCTTAGCTGAGTGTAGCATCTAGTTCCAGTAGTACTCGTTTTAATGACTATATGATAGGTACCTCATTGCCTGATTTAAGCAAAAGATTTAAAAGTTTTCCTATTTATTATGTGATAGTGTACTCATTGCTGAAAAGCCAAATAAAGTAAATAAATAATGTGCCTGCAAGAATAGTTTTGTTAAAACTTGCATTTGTAAAAAAAAATCTGCCTTTAAAAAATAATTAGGTAGGAACTTACGTCCTACATCAGTGAAATAGAAAAGATTTCATGTTATAAATTTACTCTCGGCTTCAAAATCATCGAGATATTTATAGTCTTATATTTTTAACCGACTTCAAAAAGGGGGAGGTTCTATGTTTGGCTGAATGTATGTTTTTTTTATGCTTGTTCACCGATTTCTCGGTCAATTGTGAACTGATATTGAATTTTTTTTTTTGATTGAAAGATTATGCTTCCAAATTGATCTAACTGTCGTAACAAGTAAAGTTGCTTTATTTATTAATACGTGTAGTCGATGACTGACTGAAAGAAGAGAAGCAATATTTATATATTACATTAGAACACCTTTACAGATAGGTCCAAGGCGATGTTATAACTAACACTTAATATATGTACATGGTTATGATATTCTTAAATTAATTAGGATGTAATGACCTTTCTCAATAAATATTTGAGCTGCTTCTAAAAATTTCGGCAGTGTTTGGCCAAATATATACTACGATTGTGTTATATTATTGATAATTCATATGACAAAGGGGCAAACTTTAGGAGGTTAGTCCTAGCAGACGGCACCTCTAAGAGAGCGCGGCGGCGCGCGCCCACACACCCGTCCCGAATGAAAATATATCGAACTGATTAGATGATTAAGCCTGAAGTTAGACACCGGAACTCTGTAATAAATTAATGTAATCTAACCGTGTTTGGGATTATTAGAATTGTCATAAGATGCACTCTGGCTATAAGGTATTTAAGTATGGCTGAGGGGTACTTTTTGGTGGTGGTACTGTAACTAAAAAGTGTAAAATAAAACACTTTTTACAAAAAAAAAAAATACAACCAACTTTCTACTTGATTTCCTGTATTAGCTACCCATATCTTTTGTTTAAATTTTTAGCTTTCGTACGGTTTTTAGCACAGTTGTCGGGTTTTTTGAATAAAGGATCATCAGGTCATCGATGCCTGTGATCCTTTAAGTGAGTGTCGCTATTTAATTTCCCTGAAGAGGTTCCAGTTTCAAGCAATAGTTTGTTGAGTAGGAAAATTGTGAATTTATTCACAATTTTTCTCAACATTTTCGTACCTGGCAAGCTATCTACAGAAATTAGTTTTTACTTTAACGCCATAACTAGGAAAAGCGTATTGAATTGTGGTGGACGGTTTTCGGGAACGTCTGTATTTACTGGTTTAAACTCATGGTTCTGTGACAGAACGTTAAGAGTTTTGATGTAAAATACATGAAAACTCACTTTTAAGAACCTTTTATCGGTTAAGTTATTAACAGAGTGTTGAGCATCACCGCCGAGTAGCTAGTCTGTTGGGTTTCTATAAGTCGCCTTTCATAACGGCCCCGAGTCGCTGGTACGTCGCGAGTTCAAACTTGGATATATGTTTTACTTTTTGTAATTTATTTCATCACCACAACTCTCAAAGCGGTGAAGGAAAACATCGTGAGGAAACCGGCATGTCCTAGAACCAAAATTTTGAAGACATGCCATCCTATCCACACTGAGCGTTCTGAATTATAGTCCTTTCCCTCTTCTAAAGAGGAGGCCTGAGCCCCAGTAGTGGGAAAATTAAGCATTAGCAAAGCAAAGCAAAAGCAAAGCATTTAGCATTTTTTTTTTTAAATGGCTGTTTATGCTATGCTACGCATCGGAATTACATAATTTAAATTCCCCAAGCCCGGTTCATTCATCGGACCACTAGGCGTATGGCGATGCGCTGCCGGTACATGGTGGGCATCACACACCCAAAACGTTTTCGGAACTCATTCATTGTGCATACATCTAAGAAGTGGATTCCTCTAGCGGAATCTTGATTGTTACAACCTGGGTCAAATACGAGCCTATCAATAAGAATTAAAACAAGAGTTTGGCAACATTTGGCTTAGTTATCGCGCATTAACCTACCGCGAAATCACCTACAAATAAATAAGGTTATTTTTTTATTGAAAACGCTTAAAGCAATGAAACCTGAATGAATGTTATGAGCCTATCGATTGTAATAAAAAAACCTGATAATTAAAATGTAGAAATGCTTGCTAAAAGCCCCTGATTAGGATGAGACTACTACTACACTTCGCGACTTTAAACACAGTAGCATTTCTACATAGGTACTTGAGTAGGTAGATTATATGTCACCTTATATCGTTCGTCTCCGAAACTCTCGCCAAGATTGCACAGATTTGACACCAATAATAACCTAACATCATTGTTTGTCGCTAAACAGAGTCAAATTTAGCAAAACAATTATGAATCATAAAGCAGTTTCTTGTATCTAAACATAATTAACGATTGGTATAAAAATAAATTCCTCATATTTTTACAGTACTTAACTGACACATAGAACAAGCTAGGACAACTCGGATTTTATTATATAAAATTAGCAGTCCCGATAAACGTTGTCCTATCCAAAAGCTGATTACTTGTCGGAAAAAAGTGAGAATGCGATTTAGGTGACAAACATACGTAGTGAAGAATTATATATAAGTATATAAAGATTAGAGATAAAGATACTTACTTAATTTTTAAAAAAACCGTGTACTTCGGAGTATTAATTATTAAAAACCGTGTACTTTAATAATATTTATTTCTCTATTATACACCACACAAAAATTACAGGACAAAAATTATTTGACGTTTATGTAGTTATGTAATTATTAAAATTAACTAATTAAAACTATGTATACACTAAATGCTACTACTACTTAAATTTGGCGTTATAAAACTCCTCCGCATCGCTGTCAACTGGAAGTGTGTCCAAAAGGCTGGCGGCATTGCCACGTTGTATGCAAAGCTTAATCTCTGACCGAGGTGAAAGCCAGCCCTTGGGTCACGCGAAGTGTCAACTATTTTCGTTAGCTCTATAGTTTATACTCTTAGTCAAATGACCTGAGAGCCAATCAGAGAGCCTGGTGAGGTCACAGTCTCAAGGATTACAAGAATCTCGGAATTACCAAATGACATATTGTTTATTATTTCAGCCTCTGGTACAGAGTTCGCCGTTCGCGCATTGTTAATGTCTTTGAAAGGAGCGTAGTTTAAGTCATGAGTAGGTCATGAAATATCCCATGGCTACGATTCATTGGAAGTGTTATTTTTTATGTGTTAAACTTTGTTTTCATTAATGCTCAGACTGATGAGAAATTTCAAGCACATAGAAGCTACTTAAAGAAATATGCAAATTATTTAAATAAAATAATGAATTAGAACGAAGTTAGAGTTACAGGCCCATGTAGAGGAGGAGGATGCAGTAATTAGTAGAATGATAGCATCACTATAGTCATCAAAAATGATCAGTAATAAAAATAAAAGTAAAAGCAAGTCTTTAAAATTATAAATAGTCAATTTAATATTTATCTACAAAAACAAAGAGAACTGCTGTTTTCTCCAGCAGTATGCAATTTTCATAAAGTAGCCTTTTAATTATAAGTACCTATGAATCTTAATTATTATCCAATAAAAACAAAAGACAAATAAACATTCTTTAAACCAAGACGCGCATGACAACGGCTGATTCATCTACCAGTATACAATACCTCATCATCAAAACGTCAAACAAGACAGAACCAATAAAATATCAATTTTCTCGAATCATTCGACGAGCACGCGCAAGGCCTCGTATTACTTACGCCGTACGCCGTTTTAATCGCATGACATAAAAAATACTTACGTAAGTGTCAAAGTTCCATGAAAACATCGTACGGCCGTTCATAATCGAGTGAGCACACAAAAAACTTGCATTTAGTCATTTACATTATTTTTGGTATGAAACGCGGTGTTGTCACGCTCTTATTGGGGATAATAACTTGTTATGAATTGATTGATTGTACGCGTGTTTGTCACCTAACTAACTCCTTCTAAAGGGCTTGACCGTTGACATTTTGTGTATTTTATGTATTAGAGTAGCTCCCTGGGTGGTTTAAAAATACAATTGAAGCCGGTGGCGCTGCAATTGAGTCCTCAATTTTTTTCTGACAAAAGACAAGCTTTTTGGCAGGACAATATCTGTCGGGACTGCTAGTAGCTATACCAATACTTATAATTTAATAGCAATCACATTTTTTGGTTTGATTTCTTTAGGCTTTATTATTATGATTTACTGTTGATAGGTTTCCGCTTGCCCACTGTTCCGATGGAAAGCGACGATGTAGTCATTTTTTCATGACTGAAAGATCCCAGACTTAGATATAAATTAATTTTCTGCAGTTTCTGTTCTAGAGACGCCAACACGCAACGTACGAGTATATGCACATATATTTTCCATGAGTACACCTATTTTCCCTTGAAACAACTACAACTACTACTATTACTACAATATAATATAATCAACCTTTTAATGTTTCCACTGTTAGGACTCATGGGACTCAGACCTCCTCTCTAGGACAGGGAATAGGTCATAATGTACCATCATATCTAGTCGTATAAAAATAATACTTGTGGCCCGCCCCTGCTTCACAAGGCTGCTTTAAACCCTTGAAATTCTCGGTTTTTCTTTACTTTAATACGCATATATTATACACCTAAACCATCTTCAGAATTAAACTGTCTGCAGATAAAAACTGTATGACAAACCGTTCAGTAGTTTTTGAGTATAGAAGCGACTTCGTTTTATAATATGTAAAGTAAAGTTAAGAAAAATGTTTGACCTCGAGATTTGATGATGATGGCGAAATAACTAATCACATTAGATCTACAATTCTATTGAATTCCGTGAATTACCACTTAGCCCTCTTCCTCTCTCCTAACTTTGCTGTACCCAACACCATTTATGTATACATATGGATTGCAATAATGTATTGAGTATTGAGTAACTTTTTCATTACTCATACTCTGAAAGGTCTGAAGTTGCCTGAGGAGCGGGTTTAAAGTAATACTTTTCATCCAGGGAGAATCGTTTTCAACTGACAGCTATCAAATTATTAAAAAAAAAACTAGGTCTTACACATTTCTATGAAACCATGTTCCAACTTTCCATACAGCCAGTCAATTACAGCGCGATGTAAAATTTGCAATAATTTAAAGAAAAATATTAATTAAAGAATATACTGTTTTAAATGACTTATTTTTTTCAACATTTTTTTAAATACTTTATTTAAAAAAAATCATATTAAAAATATTTCCTATTTTTTCAATAATGAAAATGAAAAATAACGCCTGAATAGCTGGCCGGTCACAGAAAAAAATAAAACAAAATAGGCGGGAAAGTGGCAATCCAGCAATCCGATCTTCATTTTGTTTTTTCGAGTTGTAGACTTTTGTTTAGATTTCCGTACAGCAGAGATTTCTATTATCACGAAAAGTTCATCAGATTCAAATATGAATTTAATGCCTAATTTCGTAAGAGAAGAGGCAGAAGCAGTAGTGGAAAACTTTTTACTGCCTAAATCCGAAGAAAGACACCTAAAATCATAGGACGACTCAGGTTTTACAAGCTTTTTATTTTATTTTTACTTTCCTTGTATTCGTAATGATAAGCACAATGTTTACCTCGTGTTAAAGACTTATTTAGTCTCTTGAACTATTGGCGACCTCGCTACGCTCGGACGCCAAACTCCTTCTCGGGGCTAAATAAGTTACTTTCACCCCTAGGGTAACAATATAAGTACTATTTATTAAAAACTGTAATAATGGTTTGAATTATAATGTTTTTTTAGGGAATGTAGGGAATATGAGCCAACGGAGTTTTAGGTGGTTTTGTAAAAATAATGCCATCAAAAACATAATTTATACAAAAGCTTGCAACTCAGTTCTTCTACCTTAAAAGTGGTAAGATCCGTGTAATATCAAGTCGGTTAATATATTCAGTCTTACTTGTACTCTTCTACGTATTACTTGTGATATATATGTGATTTCCAAGTAAGTCAATCTAGGTCAAATTTAAGTAAGTTTCAAATTGAATGAAATTTTAAATATACTGTGTTTATACAATGCCTACTTCGTTATTGAAATTCAGGCTCTTCTGTCCAAAACTTATACACAATGAAGTTATACGGGATCAAAAATGGCCTGAACTGTATCGAGAAAAGGATGCGTGGACGTGCCACTTTTTTGCTTGCCTTGGTGTGTCTAATACACATGTAGTGATTTTACTTCTAGTCAAGTTCCATTATACAGTTTATTTCTAAGATTTCGTAATAAGATATCATTGGCACGTCGACTTTGATTTAATGGGTCTGTTTTTACTTTGTTAAAATGTTACCCCA
The DNA here is from genome assembly GCA_961205895.1 of Mythimna pallens. Classification (NCBI taxonomy): domain Eukaryota; kingdom Metazoa; phylum Arthropoda; class Insecta; order Lepidoptera; family Noctuidae; genus Mythimna; species Mythimna pallens. The sequence goes on from OY540824.1 coordinate 29,565,431, forward strand.
CACTAAGAGTTACTCCTATATTGTGGATGCGTTTACAAACATGTAAACTCACATACTACAAAACATCCAGTATAGGAAAAACTATATGTATACCATACAGATATTAGTTTCGTGTAAGAAACAATCTTCAGACAATCGCTCAATAACTGTGCTAATCGTGCTGGCAAAAGTTTTAAGGCGGAGGGGGGGGGGGAGTCATGTAGGACTCAGGGAATTAAGGAACTCTTGTGGATATGACGCAGCATTAGTATGCTAATTGGTGAGCTAGTGCTTAATTCGTTAGTCAGTTGACTTGTTAGCTAGCCTGTTAACTGTTGGGCGTATTGAGTTAGCTGGCTGCGACAGATACACGACATCATCTGTCGCATACGTCCTAAATAGGTCGTGCATCTATAACCTTATACGAATATTCTTCATTTCGCAGAGAAAAAGGACTGTACAAAAAAAGTCCATAATAAAACTGACCTATTCAAACGAACTATCGTTTTGAAGTAACATGACAAGTTGCACAAGTGGCCCTATTAAATGATATCCATAATAAGAAGGGCCACATGTTTAAATGGCTTGGTGTGTTTACATTGTTGTCTCACAGTTTAGTTAACGCGACCCCATTTCGGTTTCCGTTCAATTATCTCGATATATTTCATCTTTCTTGCATTGCTTACGAATACGATTGAAACCATAGACTATTAGTTCATAATAGGTATTTATAACATTTTGTGTTCAGACAAAGTGTCTGCGATAATGATGGTCAATAATTCAAAATGTATGCAGTTGACATGTGTTACCGGAATGTTACGTCGTCAAACTCAAACATTTTGGATATTTGGCAATCGTTATTGCTTTGGCAGAGTATATTGGGTTCTTATGTCCAACTAGTTTGCCAAATTCGATGTTTCGCAAACCGAATTTGCAACTTATTAATAATAATAAAAAACTGCTTTCCAAAAATAAAAGACTACAGACGTCAAAGCAAGAAAAAAACACATTTTACACTTTTTAAGTACTACCTTTAGAATATAAACATTACAAGTGTGCCTGTAAAATTTAAAGATTCTCCAGGATGCCATCTTCAGATTCAGATCTTAGGACCATTAGACCTCTTGGGTATTTTTTGTTTGTATACCCTTTGTCTATCTACTTAGACAAAGGGTATACAAACAAAAAATACAAATTTTCAAATCGGTCCAGGCGCGTACGAGTAATTGGTAACTATACATCCATAAATATTGGTCATCATTAACGAATTTAAGGTAGTTGAAGTCTAAACACTCACACGTGGTGTTGGTTACTCCTCGTTGACCTAGGATCATTAAATTCGGCAAGAAGTTATTAAATCTTATACCTATAGCACAAGCAAAGTAATTATCAGATTTGTAGTAACAACCTATTTATTTTCTACGATTTTAAAATTATTTGCTGTTGGTAAATAATAATGTCGTCTCTAATTGGAGACCGACATTGCCATTAGTTCTTCCAGAAGCTTTATAAATACCTCGATTATAAACTGTAAAGTGAACACTTTTTAAAGCTCAGGTTTTTAATAATTTCACCTTTATTTAATTATTTTCTAGACGAGATCGTCCAGGATTATGTCCGTTAAGGCACAAAGGAAACAAATAGTTTAGTTAACAAGAACGTCGGAGGTAACAGCAGGTAAAATTTCGCAACATAATTTGTTTCCAGTAAATTGTAATTAAATTTTCTGAAAGTTAGAGATGGCTTCGAAGTACGTCAGGCTGCATATTCAAGGAATACACTTTAGCAAGCCGACCAAAATTATTATTGCTAACTTCAGATTTTGTGTTTCAATTATGTAGGTCTTATGTGGATAAGCTGGTTTATATTTCCAGCTGCAAGGAAGCCACGGACCTAGACAATTTCAAGTTTCTACGAGTAAAGACTGTAATTTCAATTTTATATGAATCCAGTTAAGCTATCATTTTCAATTACATGTCAATGAGTTGATACGCCGAAACTGTACAATGATTTGAATCATGAAATTTTAAGAACAAGATCTTTATTAATTCATTTCTTATAAAAGTTTGCAATGCAGATCAGGCTTAAAGAAACCATTTCACTTAACATATTAACGGTATATAAGGTATACAAAGTGACCGAAACCTATAAATAAGTCTCCGCTACGCACAAACCAGTTACGTGGTGCATATGTTGGATAATGGAACGTTTAACAGTGGTTGGCGTCCAATGCTGGGTTTTATCGAACAGCGAATAGCTAGACGGCATTCAAAAAGGTCAATGGTTTATTAAAATACAGGTATGCTCGTTTAGGCCGCAAGGAAACACCTCTGAGTCATAACGTGTTTGCAACGAGTCAAAATTCTGGATCTTCGATCATCCTATAAGGCGCGTTCACACACGAGCATAAAATTTATAGTTCATATCATTATTGGATTTGGCCCTGTATGTTTGTGAATCATTCGTGTAAATTTCGTTAGTAGAGCTTTTATAAGTTTAGGACTGGACAGAATATTAGGACTTTAGAAGCACAACTAAGTTGGCATTTATATTTATAATTCTAATGCATTCTAGGTTTTTCTATAAGACTGGATACTTCCAGACCGTTCATATATATAAAAAAAAAATAGTAAACAAAGTAGCTGAATTTTGTTACATTCTTTAGAAAACGTATTGTCAGATATATTTGAAGTTTGTATATCATTCAAGGTAAGTTCTATATTACTTTGACCTTGAATTAAGAGAGACAAGTTTAAAGTAAAGCCAACTAAAATAAAGACAACTGAGACTGGAATGGGAATGCGACCCTGCGTTTGTACTTTAATTTCTCGCCTTCATTTTAGTACTTTTCAAATCCGTCAAGTAGGTATATTTATGCGAATGACATCACGGTTGACAGTTGAGTACCTGGTATACATATTTGGCTGGCTAAAATGCAGGACAATGAGGATATTCATCTTAAACGGGTTGATAACTACGAAGATTACTATGATTTAATGTTATGAAAATGTAACACGTTCACATATTTTGCGTATCTAAAGAATCAGACAAACAGACCGCTCTATATTTACGCGGGATTAGATAAGATAACGCATGTTGCATCATTACCCTTTCACGCATGTTTCAGACGAATTCGTTGTGTAGAGGATATTTTTCATACACATTGAGAAAATTTGTATAACTAATTATACTGCTGGGAACTATTCAGATGAATATGAAGTCACGCTAAACAACAAGTTATAGGGTAAACCAGGCGTACGTGCCCCATTTGTTAACGTGCCCCATTTCAAAACTAAGTCAAATATTTAAAATAACATTAGTTACCTATACAACCTAAGTTAAACAGTTTGCATTGTATAGTTTACATCGCCGTCATACTTATGAACAAACCAGATCGGCTCAAATAAGCACCAAATTTTAAATATCGTGCGGATTTCATCACGCATGCGGGATTGCTCTGCACGCGTAGCCCCACTTTCCTACAAGTATTTATTGTAATGCGTGAAATACGAACGCGGGATGCGGGGCGTTACATCGGGCAGCAGCTTCGCATGTGGAGCAATTCCGCATGCGTGATGAAATCCGCAGGATATAAAAAACATCCTTGTTATTTGAGGGTGGGATATCATTAAATAACTTCTCCTGATCTGGGTGAAGCAAGAGGGAGTGGCAGACTATTACTGACTAAAACTCACTCGTGTTCCTGCACTTGCCCATTTGCGGTGACTATTTCGAACAATCCCGTAGCTGTCAAGTCAGATACAAAGCTGACATGGTCTCGCGTCTGACAATAATAATTTTCGCACATTTTTTTTGAAGAACATTTTCAGAATAGGCCACTGGTTCAGCAACTACGAGAATATCGTTAAATAGTCTTTCGATTTCGAAATTTTTTATTATTGAGTTTTGAAAATATACTCCGTTTTCTCAAAACTTTATAATAAAAAAACTATATTTCATAATGGTGTCAAATAATTTTACATACAATTGTGATGATTAGGAAATACAAGTAGTAATTGTCAATATTAAATATTGTGACCAAAAATTTGTTCTAAAGAAATTAGTCATTGTTATTTTGATTTTCGAATTAATATATTTAATTATTATTTATTTGTTTTGTTTTTAATTACGGTTGACTGTTGTTAAAACGTAAAGATTGTTTTAATACAGAAATCCTAACTTAACAAGCCTACCGTTTCTTTTTTCTATAAATATGATATTGAAATTGACAATTTATAGGAATATGCTCGAGGATATTACTGTTCAAGAAAATTTACTGAGAATCTAAGTTGTGAGGTAAATTATTTTGATGTGAAATTCATAAGAGCAGTAGTGGCGCACTAGTAACGACACTGACTTACGAGTTTTTTTTTTTTTTTTTTTTCATCACTACTCCTACCGTAAACGGTGAAGGAAAACAAAACACCATGAGGAAGCGCACGTGGGTACGCGTATATCCTAAATCCAAAAGTTCGAAAACATGTGACATCTGCCAATCCACACCAGCCCCACTTGGTGGATTATGGGCAGTTCCCTGTCTTAGAGAGGAGGCCTGAGTGTCAGCAGCTAGGAACATTAAAATATTGATTATGTTATGCTGAATGAATTTCGTAAATCTTAGTAATAAAAACTATAGCATAGCATAGTCGGCCTTTTAATGTTCCCACTGTTGGGACGACTCAGGCCTCCACTCTAGGAGAGGGAATGGGCCGTAATCCATCACGCGGGCCCAGTGCGGGTTGGTGGATGTCACATGTCTTTGAATTTTTGGTTCTAGGACATGCCGGTTTCCTCACGATGTTTTCCTTCACCGTTTTGAGAGCAGTGGTGACGAAATAAATTACACAAAGTAATGCGCCTGGCTGGGTTTGAACCCGCGACCTACAACTCGTAAGTCGGGGCCGTTACCACTCGGCCACCACTGCTCTCGCTCGCTAATAAAAACTATCACTATTAAAATAAACCGTTACAATATATATGTTTTTTTTTTAATTGACGTATATTCTCTTTCGAAGGAATATTCTCAAGAACTTAATCGCTACATTCTCGCTAGGAGAATAAACTCGGGAATTTTACATCACTAGCAGTAAACAGTAAACTTGCTGTCCAGATACAACATCAGTCACTGTGGTTAGTCTAAATAATGAGAACAAATCGATGAAGAAAGTGACCTGTCGGTGATGACTGTGTTATAAATTACTAGAGGACAGCGATTCAGGAAATCGTTAAAATGTTCAATTCTAGAAACCCATAATCCGTGGCGTAACTACGCATGCTTTGGTATTAAAAGTAGCGGGAAGAGATAAACCTATATTGGATGAATTATTATCATTGTTCTTAGATAAATCTGCACAATATTTTGTAAGATTAAACCATAAACTGTCATGACTGTCAAGAATTCGAATAGGTTGCTGTTAAGATCTTTTGTAAGTATTAATGTGTCCAGTTTAGAAATAAATAGGTCTTCTACTTTTTTCTCTTTCTTTTCTTCTGTCTTTCAATCTCAAATGCCACCGAGCTGTTTAGGTTTATTGGCTCATTTTTTTAAGGTCTGAAAAAATGCCTTTGAAATCATTTTAATTGATTGTTTGAGTGACAATATCCAATCGTTTGTAATGAATATAGATACTATAACAATTAGTATCTCAACTGAAAAAAACCGGGCAAGTGCGAGTCGCACTGGTGCACTGAGGGTTTCGTATGAACTTACATAATTATGAAAACAGTTCTATTCCCGAATGGAGTCTCGAAGATTTTTCCAATCACATTTTTTTTTTGTGACGTAACTACAAATTTAATTGCTATGAGATGCAGCAGTATGCCTAGCTTCAGGATTCTAGTAAACGGGAAGTACCCTATGGATTTTGATTCCCTTGAGAGTGTCGAAATACACGTTTTTTTGCGACATAAACGGCCGTAACATTTTTTTTCGATATTTCAGAAGTTTGATTTTTTCACAGCTTTAAGGGACCGCAGACTTGAGAATACAGTTTTAATTTCAACTCGATACCTCCACGCGTTACCGAGATAAAGGGGGTTTGACAGACAGACGGACAACAAAGTGATTATAAAAGGGTTCCGCTTTTTTCTTTTAAGGTACGGAACCCCTAAAAATGCAAAATAACTTTAATTTCGGAAGACGGTGTTTCTTTTTTACACCGACTTCCGAACTTCAAATTATTTCGCTCTTGGGTAGTACGAGAGGCATGTCACACTTTTACTGACTAAAAACATCTATGTTCCTCATATTTTGCATGCAGCAGTTCCAGCTCCAGGGCTATAATGGTATGAAAAAGGTCGTGGCCGTCGTTTTTCCAAAACTGAAAAGTTTTCACAGTGGCAATATTTATTATTCGTACAGTTGGTCCGGGGGCTAATGTGATTGATATGCAGCCAACAAATTTTCTATTGTAAACATATTTTTTGACATTCTATTGCTTTGCTGACCAGCTAAGCTTTTCAAATTACATTACTTGGTATTCAGATAGAAACTCGGGCTAAGGAACTAATCTAGGGGTCCAAGTCAGGTTTAAATACAGCAGACGCTTTTGAATTTCATTCTGGCTAAGCTAAAAGAAGAATTTATTCGATATTTTTTTTGGATTCACTGCAAATATATAAACTTGCAAGTTTGATCTTAAGCTATCTTATGTTTTGTTCGCCATTCATTATGAAAAATGATAAAAATGTGATAATTTAAAAAGAAAATTCTTACCTTTGACTTTTTATGAAGGGTAGATACTTACTGCTTTCAAAAAAGTCAAAGTAATAAAGTGGTAATAAAGAATAAAGTTGTATTGAACTACAAAACAACTTTGTTAAAATAAAACACCAGCACGCTTAGAGACAAATGATTTTTCTGATAGCTTCCCCGAAAAACAGTAAGTACAAAATGTATGGCAATGACATTACCTGTCACATCATATTTTTTCCGTGACTTCTTTGGTTAGGGAGTAAAAAAAAACGAACTACCTGGTCCCATTTTATATATCCTTCCGGCTCCATCATCAGATCAGTTCGATAGTACCTTATAGCCAAAGTGCATCTCATGACAATTATAATAAGCCCAAACACGGCTAGGATACATTGATTAATTACGGAGTTCCGGTGCCTACCTTTCGGCTTCATCATCAGGTCAGTTTGATAGTACCAGATAGCCAAAGTGCATCTCATGACAACTCTAATAAGCCCAAACAAGGCTAGGTTACATTGATTAATTAGGGAGTTCCAGCGCCTACCTTCTGGCTCCATCATTTTCAAAATTCACCCTCTAAAATTTCCAAAATTTGTATGGTGAAACCTATTTACATGCGGGCGAAGCCGCTGGCAGAAACTAGTTTTATAATAAAAAGGTCCTCGATGTGGACACAGGCGTATGTCATCAAACATGCAAATCGTTATGAAGTTCGAGGGCCGGGTTCCGTCACTGCTCGCTGGTTGCGTCGGCGCCGCAAGGCGGGTCTTGTCTGCGAGCCGCGACTCGGGCGAGCTCCTTCTATACTCTGTTGAAGTAATCACGCAGGCACATACACATAACAAAGACAGTTAGTGAATGGGTGAGACAAAGAGATAAAAATAAAATAAAAAGCTTTTATTATCCTTTACAACAAATAATTTAGGGTTAGTGTGTTAGTAATATAACAAAAGACTTGTTACATTACCATATAACAAGTCTTTTAACTATAATTGTTAGTGTTGCCATTTGTTGTTCACGTTGCGTGAGCCATTTCGTTAAAAAAAGTCGTCAATCTAAACTAATTTGACTAAAGAACTGATCCTTAAAACGGTTAAGGTGTAAACTTTAATACCATGAATTTCATAGTCTCTATTTATGTTCTTAACTGGGGAACAGATTTTGAGACCAGTTACTAAAAGTAAAACTTCCTCTTCATCACTGAAATATAGTAAAATGTTTTTCACTGGTTATGTCCGGTTACAGCGACCGACACGCGGGTGTTCACCAAAGACATTACATATAAATTATAAAGCTCAAGAGTTTGTTTGTTTGAACGCGCTAATCTCAAGAAATACTGGTTAGAATTAAAAAAAATATTTTAGCATTGGATAGCCCATTTATCGAGAAAGGCAATACTACATAACATTACGCAACAACTCACGGGAGCGGAGCAGTAACTAAAGACGCGAGTGAAACCGCGGTGAACAGCTAGTCAAGAATATAGGGATGTACTGTACACATTATGCTCTAGTTGGTTTAGTGCATTCCCCGTATTGACATGCAACTCCTGCCACGATTTTGTATTAAAACACAAAAAGCTTTATAAGTATTAAACACTTTTAAAAGCAAAATATAAGCATTGTTAATGAATACTTTAGTCACTAATCAGATTCAAGTTAAGTTGTCGTTATGTAATATTAATTAATAAAAATTTTACAAAAAAAAACAATACAACCGATTTCAAAGTAAAAAAAAAAACACTGAAAAGAGCAAAATAAATTTAATTTCGGAAGTCTGTGTTTCTATAATAGTTTTGTCTCTTCGTTATTTAACACCGACTTCCGAAATTAAAGTTATTTTGCACTTTACAGTGTTTTTTTTACTTTGAAGTCGGTTGTACTTTTTTTTTGTAAAAGTTTTTTATTTTACACTTTTTAGTTATGGTACCACCACTAAAAAGTACCCCTCAGCCAAATTTAAATACCTTATAGCCAGAGTGCATCTCATGACAATTCTAATAATCCCAAACACGGTTAGATTACATTAATTTATTACAGATTTCCGGTGCCTAACTTCAGGCTTCATCATCAGATCAGTTCGATATATTCCCCCTCTACTTTCAGTCAGTCATCGACTACACGTATAAACAAAGCAATTTTACTTGTTACGACGGTTCTAGTGTGATCCTATGAGGAGTTCTGTTCTATATCTTCGAAGTTCATGATCAGATCATAACAATATTTTTATGGGACCAACCCGAAAGCAATAAAAAAAAAAAATTCAAAATCGGTCCACATATGACCGAGAAATCTGTGAACATACATAAAAAAAACATACATTCAACCGAACATATAACCTCCTCCTTTTTGAAGTCGGTTAAAAAGAAATATATTTTAATCTCTTAAGTACTTTAGAGTTTTTTAAAAAACTATAATGAAGACGGTACTATAGTTTGTATACTAATACTTCATCTTTTTTCGCATTCGGCGTGTGCCATATTTCTTTGGATTCATTTCTTTAATTGTCTACCAGTCAACCTTTTGGTGCTGTAGAGAAAAATAGTGGTAGATGAAATAAAATAGAAAAACAGGCAAACACAAAGAAAGTATAGACAACGAATTTGGATGGAATTTGGTACACGGGTAGGCTCTGCCGCGATAAGTCGTAGCATGGCAGGCAGAGCTCCGGCGGGTTCTCATGGAGAAATGGCGACCATGACTGTCGTGACCCAGTGCTGGGTACGCCACAATTATGGCGGTAAGTCTCCTCTTTAGGCGTGGTTGCAAAACCTCATGGCGTCCTCATCTTCCACAAGATGCTGGTTCTCACCGAACACGGTAAGTTTAGAAAGTTCCTGCACCGCATTTGTGCGGAAGCGACGCCCGGGTGTCGCCACTATGTGGACCGCCCGGAGGACACGATGAAGCACACGGTGGAGTTGTGCCCCGCTTGGGCAGAGCAACGCCGTGACCTCGTGGAGGCGATCGGTGGCAGCGATCTCTCGCGGCGGGCCTTGGTACAGGCCATGGTCCGGAGCGAGGAGGAGTGGCAGGCGGTCGCCTCCTTCTGCGAAGCAGTAATGCTAGCAAAGGAGGCGGCAAATCGCTTGAGGCAACGGTCCTCACGCCCCAACCGCCGCCGGGATTCCGATCCCTCAAATATACTCAAATAATTGGTGCAAATAGATAAATAGACATTTGGGAAATATAAACACTGTGATGTTGCAAATTTCTTGTGAGAGTTGGAACAGTTTTTTTTACTGAAAAGGAAAAATCTTACTTGAACTTTGTTTATTACCTATTATATTGCAGGACTTGTCAACACACTATTACAGTTTAAGTCAAAAAAATGTCACTGTTGCCATAATTTTTATTTTGTGCATATAAGTTGACCTTCTGTTTTGTCTTTGTTGCAGGTAATTCCCACATCATATTTCTTCGAATGAAATGTATCACAACTTTGACACATCCAGTGGAGGAGCTAAATCAGGAAAGATCACAATCAATTTTAATAATTGGCCAATTGAATATTTTTAGCTTAAACACGATGCATCATTGTCAATTTAGTTCTTGACGTCGTTAATCTAAAAATCATATTTCGCCAGTAACTGAATCCTTGTGATGAGATTCTTTATAAAATTCGATAGCGAACAATACAAGCGAACACAGTTAGTGACGGCCGAATGACTAGCTAATTCAAAGGATGGATAATGCGCTGGCGCAATTCTGAGACGGGGGCGGATACAAACAGGGATGTATTGATCCAAATATTATTTTGATGTTTAATTGAAATAAACTATTGTGTTTTATTTTCAACGGGACTTTTCCACTACCTTCGGTTTGGTGGCTTATAACTTATTTCGTAGTAATAAATAACTAAGCATATACAGTTTTTGTTAGAATTTCTTCGATGAGCATGTAGTAGCTATTCAGGCACCGTTTTTAGGGTTCCGTACCTCAAAAAGGAAAAAACGGAACCCTTATAGGATCACTTTGTTGTTCGTCCGTCTGTCTGTCTGTCAAGACCCTTTATCTCGGAAACGCGTGGAGTTATTGAGTTGAAATTAAAATCATAAATTCAAGCTAGCAGTCTCTTGAAGCTGTGAAAAAAACAAATTTCTAAGTTAACGAGAAAAAAGATACGGCCGTTTATGTCTCAAAAAACGTATGTTTCGACAATCTCGAGGGAATCAAAATTCATAGGGTACTTCCCGTTGACCCATAAGCCTGAAATTTTGCATAAAGCAAGGTCTTATAGCACAAGTATAGGAATAAACCTGAAAACTGTAAATTTGTTGTTACGTCATAACTAAAAAAATAATTTTGCGTTTTGGAAAAATCTTCGAGACTCCATTCGGGAATTGAACTGTTAACAGTAGGTTTTACTGAACCCTCAGGGCACGTGTCCGACTTGCACTTGCCCAGTTTTTATTTATTGTAAAAACATTTTCTACATAAGTAAAAACCAGATATACACCAATAATAAAATTTTAATAGCCATCTTCGAAAACCTAGATCTTCTTTGCAGATATTGTTCTTTCAGTCACCATTCGTCATAAAATGCCTGATATAACCAGCTTCTATTAGAAATGATCTGTGAAACTATTCTACATTTATTATTAACACATTGTCACTGGCGACATATTTATTCTCAGCTCGCCTATTGAACTAATTTATAAACGGCCACAAATCATATTCATCAATTTAAAAGGCCCCTAAATACTTTAACACTTTTATGTGCAGTCGACTCATCGTCGTGTATGACTTAAAATACTTCTCTTTCTAACAATAAACAGTCATTGAGATGTTTTTTTGCTTTAGGATTTTAGTATATACATAGTTTTTCAACTAATTCCACCTAGCTAGTTAATTGACGTATACGAGCTATGTTAAATTACAATACTTTTTTTTAGGAGGAAAGTCATCCATGACTTCTCTCGCCCTAGGGCGGAGCGAGAGGGCATGTCGGACTTTTACTGTTCTTTCGTACTTTCTTCGTTGCCTTGCATTCCTGAGCCCCGGGTTTTCCTTTCAGAAGCGAACCCATAGCCCCAGTAGGCTTTGACTCTGCTGGGCCCCTACAGTTTTGCTGACATCTTCTTGAAACGCGCGTGGAACACTACTCACCGTCGATGACTAGGGCTCAGTCCGGACGATTACCGGACGGTCGGACTGTGACTTACGGAGGCTGGAATCCGTTCCTTCGCGCTTGCGGCCACCTCCTTTGCATTAACAGTTAAAATATAAGTATATTTATTGGTAAAAATTACATTTACAAGTCACGATATTTTCTAATCAAATGAAGTATGTACTTAGTTGTGTAAAATATTGATACAATTAATTCATTAAATAAATAAAATAAGTTATCAATAACATAAAATTACAACAATTTTTTTTCAATTCTTCATTCCATTGAACTTAATTAAATAATAGTAAATAACAATAAATTGATCTATAAAAAATAAATAAGATTATCATTTGACTTAATTGATTACATTTAAAAATACTAACTAGAATTACGATAAAATAGGAAAAAAACCTACACTAATTACGACTAAAAAATCAAACTAAAATATGGCGTCAAAAAATTCTTCCACATCGCTGTCGACTGGAATGTGCCCAAAAGACTGGCGGCATTGCCACGCTGTATGGCAATGCTTATTCTCTGTCCGAGGTAAAAGCCAGACCTTGGGTCACGCGAAGTGTCAACTAGATGTTTCGACAGACCTTTATACAACTAGTGAGCACTCGGACCCCACGAACCGAGAGTTTCAACCCCAAACGGATCAAAAATAAGTATTGACACAAGTAGCGTCCCATACTAAAGGCCGACCTATTCCATGGGAATAACGACATACCGTCCGGTCTCTTGCCATCGTCGCGTGTCAGGCCATGGGTTTCCTATACGACTGGAACGCCGACGGAGACGAGAGCGCGTCTGATGATGTCCGACGCTCCGGACCATGGCCTGTACCAAGGTTCGGCGCGAGAGATTGTTGCTGCTGATCACCCCCACGAGGACACGGCGGTGCTCTGCCAAAGCGGGGCACAACTTCTTCCGTATGCTCCACCGTGTCCTCTGCCCTGCGTTCAAAAATTAGGTTAGAGTTAACTCTAATGACGTCATCAGGGTAGATACTCTAAGCTCGCATTTTTGAACGCGAACGTAGAGTTCAACTGTCAATGCCAAGCAAGTGTCATTTATGCCCACTTACACTAATCTACCCTGCTCGGAGTTAGAGTTAGTTGGGTTAACTCTAGGGTTATAACGACCCTGGGTTGCAACTCGAAGCATTTTTTAACGGTTGGAGTAGCAACTCTACTCTACTCTGGTTATTTTTGAACGCAGGGCTGGGCGATCCACACAATGGTAATACCCGGCCGTTTCTTCCGCACGGATCCAGTGCGGGAACCTCCCGAATTTACCATGTCCGGTGAGAATCTGCGTCATGCTGAAGGTGAAGACGCCGTGTTGTTTTTCCAGCCACTCCTTAAAGAGGAAACTTACCGCCATAATTATGGCGTGCCCAGCATTGGGTTGGATGGATGCGGTGCCTGCGGTGTCTGACGTACCGGCGCCGTGCGGCACTGCACGCGTTGCGCAGTGCCGCAATCTCCGGTGACCACCAGTACACCGGACACGTTCTGGACGGACTCGGGGCATTGCCACGTCGCAGATTTGCGTCATGGCCCCCTGAAACCACTCCGTCTCGACGTTGATGTCGACAAGCCTGTCCATTACTTACACTCAGACCTGTACCATCGCGGCTTCCAGGAGGAGCTCCCGGTCCATCTATTTCAGCTGGTGGGACCGGCGCGGTCGAGGTCAGAGCAGAGACGTCAAACCGGATGCATCGGTAGTCTGAGTACGTCTCCACTGCATCTTAGACGCGCCAGTCGACGACACGCGGTGACAGAGCGGGGCTGGCGAACGATATGTCATGTTAAAGTACGCTTCTGCAGTTAATTATTTTTAATAAATGACTATTACTAAGTGCGTCTCTTTGCAGGTAAGATATTATCTTAATCCATGAGATGTGCGGCATGTTCTGCTAACATACAATATTATTAAAAACGTTATACGCGCTCGTGATTGTCGCAATGTCGTCCTCTCTGTGAAACCTAAGGCTGAGGTGGTACTCGTGAAATAAGATAGGGCGTGGTCAGTTATCGCATCCTCAGATATTACACGTTTAATTACGTGTAGTGACGACGACCACGAGTAATTAGAAATAGGTACCTAACGTTTGATGCACTGAACTGTCATAGGTGTATTATGTTAGCTCTGCAAGATAACATGCTGCACATCTCATAGATTTAGGCATATATTATGAAGAGACGCTCTTAGTAATAGACATGTATTGAAAATATTGACTGCAGAAGTGTACTTTAACGTAGCTCAAATACGTTAATTAACCAGCTGTCTGGAAATAGTTGAAAAACTATGTATAAATTTACTAGAATCTTAAAGCAAGAAAACAACTCAATGACTGTATATTTTTATATAGAGAAGTATTTTTGAGTCGACTGCACATAAAAGTGTTAAAGTGTTTAGGGGCTTTTCAAATTGATGAATATGATTTGTGACCATAAATTAGTTCAATAGGCGAGCTGAGAATAAATATTTCGTTGATTGATAACAGTTCGTCACAAGTGACAATGTGTTAATATTACAAGTAGAATAGTTTCACAGATCATTTCTAATAGAAGCTGGTTACTCGTTTCATTACGTGTAATATCTGAGGATAGCTTTGGAATGTGCCGCGAATGTCGGTGATTCATTTTCAGTGCGCTTTCCCCGAAAACGAAAATAATATTGAACCCTTTTAGATTTGGTCCTTTTATACGCATGATAATAATAGTTTTAAACTGTTTATTGAATGAAAAAGTGTGATGATTATCAACACGATAAAAAAAAACCGGCCAAGTGCAAGTGGGACTCGCGCACGAAGGGTTCCGTACCGTCCGTAGCAAAAAATCTTATCCATGGTTTAACGCCGATTGTGTTCAAGCTGAACAGATTAAGCATTCGGCGTTTCTCGCTTGGATTGACGCACGTGACCACAAAGATCCGGATCTGAGTTTAATGAAGATAGCCTTCAACCATGCTGCCAAGTTCTACAAAAAGGCACTAAGGAAGGCTCGCTTCGACCGCATTGCTCATATTGGCACAAAGCTTTCTGCACAGCCGTCGGGTAGCAGAGCATTCTGGTCCCTTGCCAAGTCGATCGAGGCGAACTTCTGTCGGCCCTCATTGCCTCCGCTGGTTAAACCTGATGGAACACTAGCTCATACGGCGAGAGAGAAAGCAGGTCTCTTTGCATCTTTCTTTGCCCATAATTCTCGTCTTGACGCTAGCAGTGCTACTCCACCGACTCTGCCTCGCTGCGACACTTCGATGTCCGAGGTTCGCATAAGGAACAAAGAGGTTCTAAGAGCACTGTGTCGTCTAGACTAGAGAAATAAAGCTAGTAGATCAGATGGTATACCAGCAATTGTTCTCAAGGCTTGTGCGCCTGAGTTGCCTTCTGTCGATATAAATATCGCCTCTGATTTAGGAATGGTATAGTGCCTAAGTCCTGGAAGCTTGCCAACGTGCAACCCGTGCCCAAAAAGGGCAGTCGTGCCGATCCTGCACACTATCGGCGGATTTCAATAACCCCCATACTATGTAAGATTATGGAGCCTGTATTGAACTCTCGCCTCATGGCATACCTGGAAGGTAACGATCTCCTCAGTGACTAACAGTACGGGTTTTACCGTAATCGGTCTACTGGGGACCTACTAGTTTATGCCACCCACTGGTGTGGCGAGACCCTCGAGAGGAATGGGGAAACGATTGCAGTTTCCTTAGACGTCTCGAAGGCCTTCGACAGCGTACGGCATTTCTCTTGGTCTGATTAACTGAGTGAAAGATTTCCTGACTGAACGGTCTCTCCGATTTCTGGTCGATGGATGCTCATCAGAGCCTATGACGACTAATGCCGTAGTTCCTCAGGGGTCTATTCTCTCTGAAACTCTCTTTCTGCTGGATATCAATGATCTGCTGACGCCCGGTATCTATGGGTATGCAGATGATAGCACAGTTGTAGAAAGATACCGGCCTGAGCGTACGAATATCTCACTTCAAGCTGTCTCCAAGTGGGGTAAAGCCAATCTGGCGGGATTCAACGCCGCCAAAACAAAAGCGTGTCTGTTCACCGCTAAAAGTAGCCCGTTCACCTTGGCTCCTGCTTTTAGAATGTATCCCTGAAGTACATCCGCCTTCAGCTCTTGGGAGTTGAAATTTCCTCAGAGCTTAACTTTGGGCGGTTCATTGAGTCCACAACCAAGGTAGCTGCTAGGAAACTCGTCGTTCTTGTAAAAATCCGGCGGTACTTCACACCGGGATAGCTTTTAATGTTATACAAAGCACAGGTCCGTTCGTGTGTGGAGTACTGCAGCCACATATGAGCTGGTGCTGCAAAATGCTGCCCGGCAGCTTAGGACTCGGTGGAAACGGGTGCGAAAAGGCTAACCAGATCTGATTAAGTCCTATCTGAAAAGCCTTGAGCACAGGCGTAGGGTAGCCAGCCTTTCGGTCTTTTATAGGATGCATTTTGGAGAGTGTGCGCGAATGACTTGATTCCTCCATCTCATTTCTACGATCGGACAACCCGACGAACGGCGAGTATCTACCCTTACGTTATTGAAACCTCTACGGTCCGGACCAAGCGTTTTGCCTCGTCTTTTATACCGCGAACATCGAGGGACTGGAACAACTTGCCTGCTGCGGTCTTCCCGTCCAACTATAATTTAGGTTTCTTCAAGGCTATATAGGCTCTTAATAATCTAGTGCACCTCACCATCAAAGAGAGAAAGAAGAAGAAAGAAAGAAAAAAGCGCAAATTTAGAACTAACAGATTATAAGCATATTATGTGAAAGAAATATGCGCCACATCCGCGCAAAACGGCCGAACGCTCAGCATAATGCCGTGACCAACGATTGCATCACTACTTACCATAAGGTGAGATCACAGTCAAGCACTAGTTTATAACAAATAAAAAAAATATATAAAATAAAATCGCGTTTTTTGTGTGGGAGCTCCCTTAAATATTTATTTTAATCTGTTTTTTAGTATTTGTTGTTATAGTGGTAACAGAAACACATAGATCATCTGTAGAAAAATCTACTATCTGACTATCACGGTTCATGACATACAGTATGGTGACAGACGGACAGATAGACGGATAGCGGAATCTTAGTAATAGGGTCCCATTTTACCCTTTGGCTACGGGACAATAAAAATATCTAAAAAGATTTTTTTAATGGCCTTCGATTTTTAAAACACATGAAATAATCAGTCTAGGTTAACTTCAGTTGAATGCATTGGTACGCAAAGTTCTGTAGTACGCACATACTATATATAATATATACAATATCGCTAGCAAGGACCTTTTTGCATCCAATATAACGGACTTAACACATTGTTTCATGGGGATTAAACCAGACATGGAGCACGCCAGGATTTATATAGGCTGACTCAATAAACAAGGAAGACGGTAATGTAACTATTCGATATTCGAATTTGGTAAACAAACGAAAAAAAATCTATCGATCGAACTGTCGAGACTCAGCTTTTTGCCTGTTTCAAACTTACATTATATAGTTTGGTATTTGAAGAAAAATAGTTCATAGATCTAATGATCTTTTATTAGCTCGGTAGGCGAATCAACATGTACAACTTGCACTTTTGTGCTAGTCCTTTGAGTATCTTTGACATTATAAAGTAATTGAAATTTTACGCAATGTCTTTTAGTAATTTTCAGTAATTGTTTTTATTTTGTTCTTTTTTATTCTTTAACTTTGTGCTTTAAATGTGATCATGTCCCTCGTTTAACTAGATACAGTAGGTACTCGACGCTTAAAGAGTCCATGATAGCCGATCAAGCGACTTGAATAGAGTTCTGATTGCCTGAATGACATACTATATATAGACTTATATTTACGTAATAGTATGTGGATAATATACAACTCGTGTAGATTTTGAAATACTTATTTGTTTTAAAACCATAATTATGTTCTTTTATGATCTGAAAATTGAAACTGTAACGCTAATGAAAAATTATAAAACTAGGTTTTGAAATTAGAAATTTATCTCGAAGAACCTCTGGGATAAAAAGTATTCTTTATCCTATTCCGGATATAGTCTATTCGTGTGCCACCTCCATATCCATACAGCTGTTTGAGCGTAAAAAAGTAACAAACATACACACACTCACACAAATACATAAGTACCATACAAACTTACATCTTTTTATTATGCTGCCGCTACTAGACAAAAAAGAAGGGGTTGCGAAACTCATGTCAAACATATTAGTGAAAATCAAATAGCTTTTTAGCGTAAAATATTGTTGGGATTCGAAAAAATATATTTCAAAATACGTAATCTATATATAGGAAATAAAAGCATTGGTGATTAAGTGTCAGTACATTTTAATATGTCCAATCAGTTGCGGCGAAGGGGTAAGTTTCCCTAAAAGAAATGGTATCAAAACTTCATAGTCACCAGTAATTGCTTTGTTTAAATAAGGAACACGTGAATCAATCTATTACACTTTTTGTCAATGTTTTTTTCGTAAATGACTAAAGGTATAAAACATAGTACGAGTGCATAAGCCTCTAAACGGGAATGTGGGCGGGATTTTTTTGAGGGAAGTTTAGTGGCTATTTTTATTATACGAAAATTGTATCCTGGAAGACATTGTTATGTATAATTGGTGTAGTTGTATATCTCAAATATGGAATCCAATCCCGCAGGCCTGCGAAATTGTAGTCAGCAATCCCGCGAGTCTCGCGAGATTTGCAGGATTGGGATATTTGTTATATTTTAAGAGGGATGCCCAAAAGTAGCCCGCGAAATTCAAATTGTCCTAAGTTTTTGCATTTTGCGGGTGCTAGTCTGATCTGCAAAATGCAGGTATAAATAATCAGGAACGATAAAATAAAATATTTAACGTTTCATCTTTCATATTTAGGAAGATTTAACTTTAATTGACATTGATTACGTTTTTTTTCCAATTCCGATTTAGAGCTTGCACAAAACAAAATAGAAATTCAAAATTTATTTAGCTGTTTAGGAAGTTGGGCACGCCACAATTATGGCGGTAAGTCCCCTCTTTGAGGCGTGGTTGGAAAGACCTCACGGCGTCCTCACCTTCCGCATGACGCAGGTTCTCACCGAACACGGTAAGTTCGGGAAGTTCCTGCACCGGATTCGTGCGGAAGCGACGCCCGGGTGTCGCCACTGTGTGGACCGCCCGGAGGACACGGTGGAGCACACGGTGGAGGTGTGCCCCGCTTGGGCAGAGCAACGCCGTGTCCTCGTGGGGGCGATCGGCGGCGGCGATCTCTCGCGCCGGGCCTTGGTACAGGCCATGGTCCGGAGCGAGGAAGAGTGGCAGGCGGTCGCCTCCTTTTGCGAAGCAGTAATGCTAGCAAAGGAGGCAAGGAGGGAACAGGAGTGGGTTTTTAGTCAGTAAAAGTGACACTATTTCTCGCTCCGCCCAAGAGCGGGATTTGTCATAAGATGATTTTCCCACCTAAAAAAAAAAAAAAAGCTGTTTAGGAAGTAAGATAAAAAATTTAAAACCAAATTATATTCCATAGGTACAAATTCTACAGAAAAGTCACGAGTTCCATGGAATGTTGTTAAATCACTTGTTAAGGAGGCTTTATTGGGTATAATAAATAAGTAATCAGAACTGCACGTCGTCTTAACCCATATTCCCACTTTTGCGGGATCCCGCACATGCGGGGTTGGATTTCCTAATCTGAAACGTCTACACAATTGATCAAAATGTAGAATCATTGAAACGATTGCTTATTATTCTGTAATATTTCGTTTTTATTGTTAAACATACATGAATGAATGTTTTTTATTAATTGATATCAAATTTGTGATGGTTTAATATTTTCTGTTTATATGTGATAATTTTGTGGTGAATAAATATTTTATCATCATCATTTCAGCCGAAAGACGTCCACAGCTGGACATAGGCCTCCCCCCCAAAAAATAATGGCCTTGACCGCTACCGGAGTCAAGGGTAGACGGGCTGCCGGGCACTACGGACCATTTTTTCATTTGGTGGTTGCCATAATCACCACGCTTGGCAGATGGGTTGGCAATCGTGGTTTGGTTTTTGTAATGCACAAAGAATGCTGCTGCCCATTCTCTGGTATGTCCCTTAGTCGCCTCTTCTCTCGACACCCTCGGGAAGAGATGGGATGTTAGTGGTGTTATTCTTTACGTCCGGACACCATACGGAGCAAATATTTTATAGCAAATTCGAAACTTTCTTTATTATTTCCATACTAACATTTATGCTACTGAGTGTACTTTTTCTCATTGTGATAGTGATGTGGGACGAGTTGACCAATGCAAATATAATTTATTATTATTTTCTGCAACTCGACACATGGACCGTAGGACATGCGGTACGAGTTGACCAATTACTCAAAAAGGTACTATGTCGGCAAAATGGAGCTGACAATTTTACGTAACATTTTATGTGTATTGACTCTGTTAACAAAGCTTTTTAAAAAAGATGACTTGATAGTCGATAAAAAGCTTTGCTTTTTGCAACATATTTCAGTATTTGCCCACAAATATCGATACATTTGTGGGCAAATACTGAAAAATATTAAAATGTGTTACATGTGTATTCTAATTGAAAACAGATACTAAGTATATTTTGTATTCTAAACTTAACACTAGCTGAATGCATATACTGTCTGAAAACAAAAATAAGAAGTCTAAATACAAAGTAGCGGTATTCTGTCAGTGAATACCTACTAATGTCAAAAAATAAACAAATATATTTTAAGGGTTTGTGAAAATCTTTCTAAAAACATCTTTTAGCTAAGAGCAACATTTTGGCAATTAGACAATGCCTGTCTAAAGTTCCTAGTATATAAGTTTAGTAATGCACGAAGTTATAATGTACAAATAGGACAATGCCAAATCAGGCCGAACTCATATAAAGCAGTCATCCAAAACTGACATCTCTTAGATCATCGCCACAGATAATGTAATTTAAATCAACATCAAAACAAGGCTGAATGTTTTGTCGCCGACAATCATTCAGAACAGCAGTATTTCGATTAGGCCGATGAGTAAGCCTGTTTCACTAAGTGATGTAGATTCGACACCCGTTTACGACAACTCGCAACTCACACATGTTTTATTATAAGTTTAATGGCTAATTTCGCTTGCTCTATTATGAGTCGAGTGCCTTGCCGCCTTATACTTGAAAGCTATGGTAATTTTACACGTCTTTAACGAATGCGTGAATAGGTTTTTTATTTTTTTTTCAGGTATGTTATAAGTGTTTTATGGTGTTGCGCAGAAGCATTTCCATAATTTCCCTTAATTAATTTGATAGTTGTTTTTTTTTTTCGTAAAAACCCTGACATGTTTGTATTTGTTTTAGATGCAAAAAACATAATATTTAACTCTGTTTTATTTTGACTCGAAAATAACGGTAACGAGTTTGTTCCGCACATTAAACTGACTAAATTGACTATGAAAAAAAGCATAAGTCTAAAACATAAATCTAAAAGACTCAAACCCTCAAATAATAAGGGCCAAAAACTGTCAAAAAAGCAGCAACCAGAAACGAGGCGCTGAACTCGAACACTTAACAAAACTTGTGTCGTACTTTAATCGCGCAGGGCTTATATGAAAAATTATGACGTCAGTTTAGTATGCGGGATGGTGTTCGTCTTGGTCCGCTTCGGCTGCGGGGCTGCGGGACAAACCCCGCTGGATCGGGGGCTAATTGGCGAAGAATGGTTTGCCGTTCTGTCCTCTTAGTATTCTGTCCGGGCTGGTTCTCGGCGCGGTCCTAACATCAATCTCAATATGAAGAGATGACGGGCGGCGGAAAAGCTCGGCGCGGACAAGAATTCCCTCTTAGCGCGTGTACTTGGTGATGACCGGCACATTGATTGATCCCTCCGTTTGATTGTTCACGAAAAACTGATATGATGGCCAAGCTATTTTATTGTTATTTTTGAGGTGATTGTCTTAATTTGGTTCTTAGATAAACTATGAATAAATAACTGCGGGTGAAGAGTTTTTTTATTGGTCTTAGAGACTGCAGACACTTTATATTTTTTTATTATTTGTTTAAATAATATGCTACGTAAAGGATATCGATTTGACTTAACTTTTTCATACTATGCGAAAAAACTGTGTAAAAAATAGAGTTAAAATGAATTATGAACGGACAATTTTTCGTCAATTAAAATCACGATGAACAATTTTATTAGTGATACGGAGGACAGCCTGGTTTTTTTAACTAATACAACAATTGCTTGTTTATGTGCTTATTTTACTAATAACAAAAGGCGAATCTGTACATAAGGATATTATATGTTATATTATACATACAAAACCTTTTTTGCGCTTGCCTTTGCAGTTCTTGTGCCAATTTTTTGTTTTTAACGACCTAGTGGTTTAAGCAGTGAGGTATCAGTTAGTGAATGATTAAATACAATTTTAAGTAGAAGATTTAATTTATTACTAGGTATATACACTAGCAAAATATCGACTATACGTGTGTACTACATATCAGCATTTCATATCATATATAAGATCGACTATTCGTATAGTCGACTTTTCCCTGAAGATTACAGAATAACAATGCACACACTTACACTCACTTGAGAAGTTTTATAGTATATTTGATAGCGACCTATTATATCAAATAAAACATCATGACCCCTGTTATCATACTTGCAAAGATTGCCTTAATATATACGTGATATTATTGTAATGTTAAAATTCGTTGACCAGAGATCCTCGGGAGCCGCCGATGAATAACAATGGATACACAATCCGCGGATAAGGCTTGATTCAGACGACACGGAGCAACCATTACTGTATGAATTTATGTATGTGGACGCACCCTGCTTTTAGTGCTGAGGCCTGTTTTGCGACTTATTTTAATAAAGTCTTAAAATTTATATAACTGACTTTATTATAGAAAGACCTCTATATATTTATGAAAAAAAAAACTGAGTAGCCTTATCATTAAAGAAAATTTTTCGAAAAAGAAATTTTACTTATCCTGTTGAACGACTTTTTATTAAGCGTTCAATAAGAAGAACTGAGAGGGTTGTTTAATTCCGTAGGTTGATTTTATAATATCTAAGTAAATTACTCACGTTATTTTTTACGGAGTTATAATCATTATATTACGCCCGCCAACCATATTTTAAATAAAATACAACTTGACACTGACCTGCAAAATGCAAAAAAAAACTTATAAAATTTGAATTTCTTAGGCTACTTTTGAGCATCCCTCTTTATGTATTAAGAAACGGGTCAATTGTTGTTACTATTTCGCATTAGCTCTAAATATAAATAAGATATAAATGTTTGACCTAATACAATTTGCTATTCATTTGAAATATATAAACTTTTTGTTATACTAATTTGTACTGTCCTTTTAATAGCGCCTACTTCATAATGTTTAAAAATTTCTAGTTTATAAGGAAACTGCTTCATTTTGCTAGAACACTTTCGGAAATACGCATCGAATCATGAACATGATTATAAATGTAACATAATTTATGTCGGTAATTTAACAGTACGTACATTTGAGCAAAAGCTCGTTTCACATATTACTCCTTTTCTAAGTTACTTGTATTATGGTTGTTATTGTTTCTTTTTATGTTGATATCCTTTAGGTATTGCATCAATAAGGAGATGTGGCACCTTCTTATCTTCATTATTATCTTAATGCTTCAGTCGGTTTTCTAGCCGAAACAATCTAAAGACTTAAATAATCAAATCACGTAGTCAGGAAATTGATAACTGAATTACATAAATAATAATTTATTTTTATAAATTTGTATTTTCTGTGCTCGGTCAACTTACAATTAACAATGTGTTTTAATCTTAAACTAATCAAATCAACACCTATTATTATGAATTTTTCCCAGGCCTACATACACTTCACTCAAGATCACCTATGTTCATATCCTATTCCAAAAACAACTCGTAAGTTCTGTTCACCTCCTCATTATTTCAGTCGACAGACATCAATTATTACGTTGACTATAGACTTTCCAAGCATGTCCATATCGATTGGTTTCGTTTATCTCGTATCCAGCACTACATTTTGATATAATTTTATTAATCTCTTGTGATCATTAGAAGAAAAAAGGTGAAAATAATTAAATTATAGAAAGCCTAAGTCGGAAATAAATCAAGTGAAAATACGGTTCATAATAAAAATATGAGAGGATGTATTTTGAACGACGCTGTAACTTCATAAAGTAGAGCAGGGATTACATTCTGGCTAACGAGACTGCGATGCGATAATAGCACTATGGATTAAGTTATAGTCAACATATTAATGTAGCGGATCTCTTGATCTACTTTTTCCTTTCAGATCGAATGTCCCGAGCGGATTAATTTGTGGCTTCAACCTTTGTATTAAACGAAAGTTTTATTTACGTATGTTGAAAGGTTTAGCTTGGTCAAAATTTAAACTACACTACTTAGTGCGTGAATTCGTCGAAATATTTCTTAGTCTTTAAATTTCAAAAACACCAAATAACCAAAAACCCAAAGAGACCGATTAAAAGACAATGATCGTTCGAAGTGTCATTATACCTCTCTTCGGAAACCGAAAAATATGACTTTATCTGTTACACTCAAAGGAATGGCGAGGGCCTTACACAATAACCCTCAGACTCTCTGAGCTATAGGTGGGTGCTTTTTGCCGGTCCCACTCGACTAACAACATCCCCATCTTGCTTACATACATTTCATGAGCTATTAAATCCAACCCCTCTGCAGATGTCCCCGGTAATTTTTAGAGCTGTTGAAACTATTATTTTTAATAATTTGTATTTTATTTAATAGGTAGGGTTCTTCTCATTATAGAATTGCATCGGTTTTTTTAAATTTTTGGTTATTTTTTTTTTTGTAAGTATTTTTTTGAGTAATTTCATGTTTTCATAGAATTCCATACTATTTTAATTGCTTTAAATATAACTTGCCCTGATTTTCAAGTAAAAAAGTCTGTTCTTGAATTATTTATCTGCAATCATTCCGATATTAGTCCTAGACCCGTACGCGCGGCCGAAATCGGAACTAATCGTTTGCCGTCATCTTGACGTTTATGTCATGTGTCAGGCGTTTTGTGTTCTGTGTTTTTAATCGTTTCCAAAGAAAATAATCGTCATCATTATGCCGAAAGTGATTAAAAGTGCAGGCTGGGATAATATCTTGAAAGTCAAACAATTGTTAAGAGGAATGAGAAAATATCGGCCTACGGTACCATTTTGCAAAGTTTACTCATTTTTCGGGTTACCATAACAATAAATTTCCCCGACATATTCGTACCCGAGCGGTGCCTGGCAAGAAACTTACTTACTTTTGAAAATGACTGGTGAAATGAATGATGGACTTTGTTGAAAATGGACTGCTGCTATGTATTTAAATAATAATTAAGTGACTATCATGACAATATAAATTCTGCAAACTTGAATTAAAAAGTAGTGCCAAATCTACAACCGAATTATATAGTAGTAATGGATAATGCATTATATCACTACATATAAATTAACAAAGCTTAAATTGACAATGAACTCATCCGATTCTTCTGATAAAGACTAGCATGGATTCTGATGCTAAAAGTGCTACTAGATATTCAATAAAAGATTAACAAGGTTCTCATGACTTTTTATAATAATTATGCTAATGAAAATAACCTCTAATTCTATCTATTTGTTTACTTTCCTTTAAGTATATATGAAGTAAAATAGATTAGTTAGGCTGGTAACATTAGGTGCACTCCCAGCGACGCGCCTTGTTAAGGTACAATTCCAAGGTGGACTGCAGACTGCTTACTGCAACCGCAGCCGATACTGCGGCTAGCGGCTGCGGTTGACCGCAGTGCTGCCTGCGGCCGCAGTTGCTTCTATTCCAAGCGCGGCGACATATCGCGTATGCACAATGCATAGAAACATGTTTCAGTCACTTCGGTACTTTCGTGCGAAACAGAATATCCAACAGTGCTATCGACACTTTACTTTTGTTAGAAGAGGAAGATTATGGCGATTTTTGTGGATGACCAGCAACAAAGTTAATTAATTTCTCTTCATCATCTTTCGAAAAAGTCGTCATTTTTGTACGTGTGAAGTCTGCGGTTCGCGACAACACTTGTGCTGTAGTCTGCGGTCGCTTCGTGTCGCGGCTGCAGGCTGTGCGCCGCGGCTGCAGGCCGTAGTGTCGCCGCACTCGGAATCATTTTCAAGAGATTCAATAGAAACAAGTAGTGTCGCTTGCAGTTTGCGGTCAGCAGCCAATCTCGGAAATGTACCTTTAACGTGCGCGGGCTCTAATACTATTCCGTCCTTCCGTTTAAGTTTCTTGAATGAATTCAACTAAAACGGACAAACAAACGATAAATAACAACGTTAAGCTGTAAGCATCCTCGAATAGTGTTTCGTATTGGTTTTGCAAAGCTTTGATAATAATGTGTGTTTTTGCATGCATAAAAACTGACAAAGCAATAGCAAGCTAATCAGTTTATTATGAATGTCCCCACGTTTTCTCAACCACATGAATTTTGAAACAAAGAAAATAATAAAAATATAGTTGTTTAAAATAACATTCTATACAAATAATAATTTAAACTTAAATATCCTGCGTTTAAATTAAGTACGGCGTTATATTACTAACTTGTTAGCTGTAATTTGCATTTTGTTCTAATGGTGACTTGTTTGAAGTTGTTTATTATTAATTCCAACTTTAAAACAGACCATCAGACATTTGATGGCCCGTTTTGAACCTTTTTATTTTGAGGTTTAAATAGAAAAAGCTAAGATTATGATATTTAATTTCGGTTTACAACCAAATCTCGCTTCTTATATATTTTTGACTCAGAATAGTTAGTCATTTTGTTGTGGTACGAAATTGTCAAATGACTTCTCACGCCCTAGGGTGGAACGAGAGGGTGAGTTAGATATTTAATGTCTAAAACCTACTTGTGTCCTTCGGTTGCCTTTTGCTTTCTTTTGATTTATTAAGGTTACTTTCATAAGATCTTTAAAAATTGTCACATCAAAACGATATCTGTCACAGTCCAATCATTCACAAACACAATACCCTTAGCATTGGGATTTAACTGTAAACTCGTGAAATTAGTTGAGCTGTTAGCGATTCCACGTTTACTTTCAAAGATTTTCAGTTTATCTGGTTTCCTTGCCAATTTTCAATTAATAAAGGAAGAATTTGTAGCGTTTAGGTATTCTACCTAGAATCTAGTTTCGTGGTTTTCAAGATTTTTTTTTTTGTATATAAAATTATAAACTTTGAAAGTTGATATATTTTATTTTGATAGGCTCACGCTTGACTACTATTTCACCTGATGGAAAGCGACGATGTGGTTGACGATGGAGCACGCTTGCCTAGAAGTAACCCATTCACCATTGACTTAAAGATCCCCAGGTTGTAGCTATTAAGAAACTCAGACTCCGGTAGGGATTTCCACTCCTTAGCTGCTAGCTCTTTCTTAAACTGTATATCTATCTATCTAAGTCCATCACTTAGATAGATAGATATACAGTTTATTGTACATCATAAAAAATTACAGCAAGAGCTTAAAACACGCTGAACTTATCTACATGTTCGAATAAATTTTATAAAGGCATGTTATTCCTGATTTTTTTTTCTGTTGTTATGTCAATATGATACCCATTTTTGTATGAAATCTAAGAATGTATTTTTATGTGGAAACTATGCGTTTCAAGCGGAGCGGAATCTTAGAGTACTATTACTTAGCTTGTTTGAATTTTCGATGTAATTTCGCTCTATCAGCGAATTCTGGGCTACATATTTTATTTTATACTCAGGTGAAGCACTTTTCTCCTCATATTGTAGTTTCAAATAGCGCGGTACTTCATTGTTTAATTAGGGGTGAGCATGCGCACTTTTCCGCACTAGTACGGAAAACAGGAAATTGCGTGCCTGAAAGCGGTAGGGATAGAGACAGGTTATTGAATAAGTGTATTGAAAAAACTATTTTCCAATATGTATCTAAGACACTGTTGTGTTTAGTATATTTGTAAATTCTCGGTCTGCGTTCACCATGTGATGTTCGCTTTGTCAAATCGTCAACCCTAGGCAGCATTAAGATTTCACTCACCAGGGATTTAGGATCACAGCACCTGTACTTATACGTAATTACTGGGAAGCCCCCATGTCACCGCTTGTTCTGACATCGTCTGATAGACGTGTTATGATCTGACAAATATTTTACGAGTAGTTTAGGAACTTGTTCTAGTCTTTTTTGAAAATAAGATTTTATCTAACTTGGATATTAAGTATATATAAATATGTTTACTAAGTGGTATTTCATTTTTTAATTCAGATTTGTGGTCGATTTTATTGTTCTCCTTTTTAATTATTCATCGTTAGTTTCTTTTTCTAGTGTTCTATCTATACCAAGCAAACGTTAGACGTTCTGTTCAAAAAATAAAACTTAGACATACTTACATCTCTATTTATCGAAAGTGGACCATAGATTTGAAATATAGTCGATCCCAAAAAAATGAGTAACCCTTCTGAAATGATTCAAAGATCATTAATCACGGTTTATTATTAAGTAGGTCCCATTAAGGGTAATGCAATCTTATCGTGAGGAGCATTTCACAGTATTGATGTTTATGTATTCATCGCTTGCTTGATCCGCTGAGCTTAGATTAATAATATCGTTACAATGTGTTTATTTTAAACGTTTTGCAATGCATATGTACTGGCATAATTTCATCGATTTTATTAAGTACATATCATTTAGAAGTAAGAAATAATTCCAATTATATAAATCCTATTCCTGGGTTGCATCATTGTTCTGTTGGTCAAAAAATTGTAGTGTTCTCCTAATACTTAGCATTTAATATTATAAATTTGAAAATTAAAAACTGAAAACAAAAAAGTATACATCCAGCTCAAACTTGTGACCTGCTGGAGTTTATCCGTCAACTAAACACACTACATTTCAATCACAATTTTACCTCATTGTCTTTCAATTAAAACAATAGAAAAATATACTCAAAGCTTAGGAAGAAACGTTCGTTATTCATGTCGCCATGTATGCAGTCTGTTGAATGTTTAGCAATTGTTTGGAGGGAGGCGGCAGGGTGGGTGACAAAGGACCCTCAGGGTGAAGACGAGCCGGCTTGCACACGCCATACGTGTATTAACACTTACAACTATAGGTCTGCGAAAAAATGAGATGTATGCGATATTCAAGTTACGGATTTATTACAAGAGTTAGGAATATAGTCACACTCGTTAATGTCACATGATGTGTGTGTCTTCCTTTCATATAGTCATGCTGATTATGAAATACGAAAGAAAAACTTTTATGATTCATAAAAAAAAATCTTTAAACAATCCTAACGTCAAATTCCTGTAATCTCAAAAATCTAGTCGCAATTTCGCTGTCTCGGGGACCATAAAATTAATTACAAAACCAAAATGGAGGTAGATTGCTTTTTTTTTGACAGAATGAGACTGGAATTATTGCTGTTTGAATTTCGGCTGCAATCTGCGGATGCAGGCAACACATGCGGCGGCTGCATGAAGTCGGCTGCAGCTACACGACTGGTTTTCTATTTAGTAGTATGGATTTTTGTGAAAACCATTCCGAACGCGGCTGCGGTCGCAAGTGCTGCCGCGACCCGTAGCCGCAGCCGATCGCAGACCAGCCCCCCTAGCCAAGTGAGCATAGGTTTAAGAGCCTATTCACTATTACTATACCTTAAAGACATCCAAATTATAATCGGAGGGGAAGACCGCAGCAGGCAAATTGTTCCAGTCCTTCGATGTACATGGAATAAACGACGAGGCGAAACGCTTAGTCCGGACCGTAGAGGTTTCAGCAACGTAAGGGTAGATATTCGCCGTACGTCGGGTTGTCCGATGGTAGAAATGAGATGGCGGAATCAAGTCATGCAATTCCCACGCATACTCGTCAAAATGCAACCTGGACTATCACGAATATTTCAAGATCAAATTTAGCAGATTATTTAGTGAGACTAAAAACAGCTATTCATTTTTATGTATATACATTATAGTGTATACAGTAAAGTATGTAAATATTGTCTATAGTTGTAAATACGAACATTTTGAAATTGTGATAAAACAGATTTGAAAATGGAATTTATCGTGGGTTGATATGGATTATTATTAGCAAATACTATACAGTAAAGGTAAAACCCAGCCAGGCGCATTACTATGTGTAATTTATTTCATCACCACTGCTCTCAAAACGGTGAAGGAAAACATCGTGAGGAAACCGGCATGTCCTAGAACCAAAAATTCAAAGACATGTGACATCCACCAACCCGCACTGGGCCCGCGTGGTGGATTACGGCCCATTCCCTCTCCTAGAGAGGAGGCCTGAGTCCCAACAGTGGGAACATTAAAAAGGCCGACTATGCTATGACTATGCTAAAGGTAAAACCTTTCAAACATTAGCTGTTAGTATATGGAAAGCCGAATAAAATTAATGAGTAAGCTTTAATTGCATGACGGATTGAAAAAAGTCAAGACTGAAACCCCGCTTGCTTTTAGGACTTCAGCTGAGATTTAATTCCGTCATCACCAAACCATATAGCTCCTATAAACCTACTAACTACATTCACTTCATTTTATTAATATGGTCTTGGCCGAATATAATTATAAATAGTCGTAGACGGTGGACTATCCGGCAAAACGAGCCCCGAAGTGTCTAAACTTTGTCTATTTACTTAGAACAACTGTCCCGACTAAGCCAAATATAGATCCATGTCCAAACCAGTCCGAACCTAATAACACTTCTGTTTGTAGATTTGGCTGCTAAATATAAAGGTCGAAACGGCCGAAAATACGGCCGTAACTCTAGATCGCTAATAATATAGAAATTAAGCTGTTTGTTCATGAAATATATTGAAATTCGGATATTCGTGATTCGTCTCCTGATAACTTTTGTATAAATATATCAAAATGTGCTGTGATTGTGCAGATTAATATCGATTTAAAAGTCTATGTACTCGTATTATGTACACGTCAATGAACTTGCATCGTGGCATCGAAACTAGTTGGCACAGGAAGTGTTATACTCTTCCGACTGAACTAAACTAGTGTTCTTGAGCTTACCGCGAGATTTCGACAAACTAAGATATAACCGGGTCTCTCAAAAACCCTTCTGCTAATAAAACACCGAAAGTGACACCACAATTCAATGGCTTATTGTGTCCAACACAAATTGCCAAGTTACAGAATATATAAAAAAAGCCTACGTAAAGAATTAACGAATAAACGATAAATAATAATAATAATTAATCTTACTGTGTCTTGAACGATATCGCGATATAAACAACATGGCGGATGGTTTAAAAAGGGTAGATATGAATACGGTTACGCGGCGCGTTTACAACATTTTTGTGAAAGGTGACCAATCCAGGATTGGTCACCTGCCAAAGTGCCAGTCGACAATTTGGCTGTTTCAAATCGAACCAACGCCTACAAAAGTGAAGCTAAAATTTTGATCGCTAGTTTCTTCACTTTAACGGGGCATCAACGCCGAATAGTATACCACAGAATGCCTACCAGAAGTTTTGTCTGCAATGAGCAACAAGCGACCGAACACTGGGCTCCGGGGGGTACTGTTTCACTATGACAATACGCACTCAGCGCTCATAACGAGGGACTTCCTGAACACCACACCGGTCAGAGTCTTGGGGCACCCTCCTGACAGTACTGATCTGGCACCGTGTGATTTCATTTTATTCCCTAAAATAAAAATTCAGCTGATAGTGATACAGTTTTCATCGAAAGACGCGCTAGCAGCGTTCTAGAAGGTCGTGGAACAGGTGTCTACGGCGGACTGGAAAAAATGTTTCGAAAATTGGTTCAGACGCATGAAACTTTGTACAGAGGCTGGTGGAGAGTTCTCTGAGAAGATTAAACAAAATATTTTATCCATAGAAGTTAGTTTTTTAGTTTCCCATCTACTATAGTAGACGAATAGATACCGTATTTAAATTATAAAACGATAAAATAGCAATATCAAATCATATAAAGATATACCACTTTAAAGTTAATGAGATTACGGATATTATGTTAATAATACCTACATACCTCCTTAATTATGAATTTTAAAAATCAATAAACGTATTTTTGAACGAACAACAAGAACAAGAAGTCATGTCATAATGTTATGTCATAATGTCATGTCATAATGTTATGTCATAATGTCATGTCATAATGTCATGTTTTTTCTGTGTATCATTAGGCTGAATTACAGTTGAAATGTCTTAGCGCCATGCTTTTTTTCTGGTGATGTTGCTACACTCGAATTGCACTACGATGTCCTGTGTCATTATAACCACTATATTATACACTACATACACTACACTACTATCACACACTAAACTATCACTATTTGTTTGTCCTTATTTTTATTTATGTGGTGTACAATAAAGAATATAATAAATAATAGTACATTATGATATAAGTGTGTAATGTTAGTGATTACCGTCGAGGCGGTATTTAGACCCGAGCCGGGCGAGGGTCTTAAGAGAGCCAAGAACGGTAATCATTAATTACTCACGTGTGTCATACGACGTTTTACAATACACTTGTGAAGAAAACAACAGTAAAAATAGTAAAATTTTCTGTGACATGGCGGTAAAAATCTGTTATCTGTTTTCATAACGCGCGCATCATTTATTTTATTTACCCTTAGAGGAAGGCTAAGGTATTTTGATCATACTGCCTAGTCTTACGTTTATGCACCGTTTATGTTTTCTTGCGTGAAAAGTTTTACGATAATGTCTTTCGTAGTATACGGATGTAACATTTTAATGATTTTGTATTATTTAATTAAGTAATACAGCCACTGAACTTAACTGGAATAAAAAAAACATGCCAAAATCCGCGCGCATCTGAAAATGGCGGCCAAAGACTACAAAAAAAAAATAAAAAAAAATTAAGGTACGATTTATTTACTAAATATTTTTTATTAAATAAATCGTTTGTACAAGATAAATTTGTCCATTTTAACTTGTAAATTGGATGAAATATTATAAATTAGTAAGACAATAATTTATATAGGTACTATTGAACGGGAATTTAATTGGAATTCAAAATTTGTTTTGCGAATAAAGAGGTTGAACAAAAAGGTTTTAACTACATTATAGCACTAGTGCGTAATGGTAATCAAAATGTCACAGGTTGGTAACGAGTGCCGTTATATACCTAAGTGCAGTGCAATAAGAGTCACTTTCTGAGCAAGTGTGTTGTAAATAATATTAAAAGTTCAATTTAGCCAAAGATCATGAAGTCAAGCTATCAAAAAAAAAGAGCTTAAACACTATTAAAAAAATCTAGTCAATACAGTTTCCAATTATGACGATTTTTTTTGCGACACTTAGACTGCCCATCTTCTTGATTTGATAAAACTTAGTAAATTATTTTGACCTATGTAGATACTTGATAATTTCTTCAACAGTTTAACCGCCGTTGTTCTTTGTTATAGGCATTTAAAAATCAATTTATTACCGTGACTATTAGTAGTAGCTTGGTTTTAAGGAGAGGTAGTGTGAGGCCGTCCTGTGCCTCAAGCAAGAGCTAGTTCTAGCTTGGATTAGGCTGATCTTAGGGGTCTATGTCATGTATTAAGTCTGCATGCTCTTAACGTGTCAAGAACTGTTCGCTTAGAAGCTGGAACAGGATTTGTATGTGAAAACTGTCTGTTGAAACCCCTCTTTGATTTACCATGCAAGATTTCTGTTCATAAACCCATAATGACAATATATTGATTAATATTTTGAGTTCCTGATTCTTATGGATTTTAAGGCGATTTATAAACACATAAAAAAAAAAATTTTTCGCCTGACAGTCAATAAATGTAGTGATCACCTTTTAGCTTTATTGACCGAATGATTGAGACCCTGGATAATGATAACTATTAAAATATCAAAAAATATCCAAATACTTAAAAAAAATTACAACAACCGTCAACAATGTATTTGACGGTTGTTCTCATTTTTGGATGTATTTGGTTTTTTTTTTTTTAATGTGAACTTTTTTCATATTTAAATAGTTATTATTATCCAGGGCGGAGATGAATCTAATAAAGCAACGATCATTAAAATCGGTTCGGCCGTTCTATAGTTATAAATAGTGTAACTAACACGACTTTGTTTTATGTATATAGATTATGTATAAATAATCTAGATAGCCTGTATAAGAAGGCTTTTGTTTAGCTATGAGACATGCTGGGTAAAAGCCTTCCTTCGGTTGTTCCCAGGTTTTGGTCACTTTTGGCATTACTTAAAGAACACATAAAGCTTCCGGAAGAATGGTTACAACCGCATTCTATTGTGCAGTTTAAAAGATATAAACGGTCATACAATCAGACAGACGTCTTGAAAATAGATTTGTTTTGTTATCTGACTTACATTAGTTTTTTAATAAATATTAATTTACAATGTCATATACAGCCAGTTTTTAGAAAAGTTATGGTCTAGGCCTACGGACAATATGTATTTATGAGACATTTTTTTTTTTGAGATATCGGGATTTTAAATATACCAATCGATAGAGCAAAAAATTTCGAATCCAGCGATATATATAACTCATTTTCGACAAAATGTCCCTTACGTATTTCCAATATCGAAATGACTTCTCCCGCTCCGAATTGAGCGAGGGGAAGTGTTAGACTTTTTTACTGACTACCACTGAACTCCAGTGACTCTTCCGAACAATCGAACCTGGGAGGCATTATCGTCATTATCTCTGAAATCTCTTTGAGACTTTCTTTATCACCCGTATTTTTTTGAGAGATAGTGTTATTTTCGTACAGTGAATATGGATATTGAACAGTCAAACTATTAATTGATTAAAACTACTTTTTAACCGACTTCAAAAAAAGGAGGAGGTTCTCAATTCAGTTGTATTTTATTTAATCATTTTTTTAAATGTTAGTTACCTCAGAACTCCTTTTAGAAAAAAAAAGGTTTGCAAATCTTTATGGAACGATTATTATAATTATGGACCGATATGCAAACATTTTTTTTCTAAAAGGATATGTTTCCAGATTGGTCCTGTTTTTTCAAAAACCAGTTCTGATTATGGGATCCATGAGGAATAGAGGAAACTTCTCAAATATTCTAGGCAGCTATATAGTGATTTTGGTATTTTCTTTTCTTTGGTATCTTCTTTCGAGAACAAAGCATTGACTTAAATTTAGAGAACAGAGCAACAAAGCATTTACTGACAGAAAGTAACATTTGATGAAGTGGAACTGATGAAGAAGACCAGGAATGGCCAACGGAACTTCATGTCATACTCACGTAGATATCACAATGAAGATTGTTATGCGACTATGACAATACAAATAAATAAATAGTTCTCAATAGTTATGTTGAAAATGGTATAATCGAAGTGACCTGATGAGGATGATGGAGCTGGAAGATAGGCAGCGGAACTCCGTAATTAATCAATGTATCCCAACTATGTTTGGGCTTATTAGAATTGTCATGAGATGCACTTTGGCTGTAAGGTACTATCGAACTGCAGTGCTATTCTGTAAATGGTAAATCATTTCGAAAGTCATTTCGCAAATCATCTCGAAAGTCACACTCACTTCGCTTCTCATCTCGCCTGTACAAGTTTCGTTATTCTTATGTCAAGATCAAGGCCAAGTGTTCCGAGAACCCAAGTGACATTGCTCTATGGTAGTAGTGCAGTGCTGAATTGTGTCTTGTTATGATTTACATCGACTCACTTCATTTAAGAATACGAAACTTTAATTTCACATGATTTCACTGCGGATTCAGAAGTGATTTCGCAAATAAACTTTTCAGAATAGCAATGCAGACCTGATAATGGAGCCGGGAGGTGGATGGGAACTTCATAATAAAATAATGTATGCTAGCAGTGTTTGGGTTAATTCGAATTGTCATGAGAAAAAGGTACTCTGGCTATAAGTGTAACACAAATAAAAAGTGTTAAATAAAAAACTTTTTACAAAAAGAAAACCGACTTCACTACAAAAAACAAAACACTAAAACGATCAAAATAACTTTAATATTCAGAAACACAGGCATCCGAAATTAAAGTTATTTTGTCTGTAAGTATTATTCAGAAGTATTTTTGCTCTGTTAAAATTATTTTAAAATTGCTAACATTTACTCAAAAACCTGTTAGGTAGGTACATTTTTTAGTGATCATGTTAAATCATTTTATGTTGGTAACTAAAGATAACTAAAAGCGTTTCGTGTTTTTCTAAATATGGGTTTTGTCTGTAATATATACAACATTAGTTTTAGTATATGCGAAATCCGAAACACGTGTCTAGTTTTTTATGTAAAGAATCTATGAGCATAATTCCATGATTGTATCATGAAAAATCACAAAGTTATAAGCTTGTTATGTTACCTGGTTGTCCGCACAAATACATGATGACCTGGCAATGCAGGCGGCTGAGGGGTTGTTTTTTTCCACACCTAGCTGTGCGCTAGTGCTTAATGCCTGTTATGACCTGTGTTGTACATAGTGTCGGTGGTGTCCAAATTGTGAACTTTTGAAATCTTTTTGTGTACAAAAAATGTAACATGGTGTAAAAAATATAAGAAACGATTCAATTACTGATTCTGAACAAATTACATTCAGGTTTCGAATAATACTAAAAAAAAAACAAAAAATATATACTTAGTTAAATCATAATTACCTTTATTTGATACTCTCTGAGACAGTCGCAGGTGTCATAAAGATTCTGACGGCTTAGAGGTATTATCATCGGAAATATTATTATAGCTTGTGTCAGTGGCCATCTTTGTTTTGCGCATAAAATACCATCGTTCCGTGGTGTGTGTACTTGTATAGACAGGAAATGTACATGAAATTTGCACGTCACACAAAATTAACCTCTCATCCGCTTCCACCTTAGTGAAGCTTTAATTTAGATACTGAGAATTGTCATCAAAAGTGGCGAAAAAATATTCTCCTGACTGTATCTAGCAAAAATGTTTTTGTACTAGACAAGAATTCAAATTGAAAAATAGTTTAAATCTAGTTTGATGGTGGAAGCTTTATTTTTTATAAGCTCATGTTCGAAAAATATCACGTCGTAGTTCTTTTTTGTGGGCCACGTTAACCTTTTTATTCTGTACTTGATAGAGAGTTCACAAAATGTAGATAATATGTAGTATATTTTAAGTTGAAGAAGGCTTATATCACACCAACTATTTGTGTGGTTACGGTTTTTATGAACCTATAAATATGTAAATAACTGTAACTACATATAGTTACAGTTATTTATGATACGAAAACATTGAGAGTAGTTATCTTATTATTAAATTAATTCCTAATCATTCTTATTATGCACTGGCGAAGGTTGTATTTTCGGTTAATTATTGTTATGATGAAGATCATGTTAACTTATAACAAGCTGAATATTTCTTATTCGGAGATAATCAGAGTTTATATTGATTACTTTTCTTTGAAAAATGATACAGTTTTCTTTTAATGTAATTAGGAATTACTCCTGTATCCTGGGAGCGAGCGTTTACAAACATGTAAATTCACAAACACAACACGGTAATTATTACATTTGTAAGAGCTGTATATACATTTTTAATAAAAAAAATATTACTTCATTTGCTTGAATCTTGATCCTTTCTGCTACAAAAAGGCGTTACTCAAAATTTGTTAAACGGCACGTAGTACAGTCGTGTGAAATTGCGCTAAATTAATCTATTTCATAATCTTACTGCATCTTAACTAGTTAATGCCATTGAGGTTGGTACAGCATATTTATTTCAAGTCTTATATTTTTTTGTACATACATCTCTAGATATTAGGTAGAAGTGTTAGTTCTTCTAACCATTCCATCTTGTATGGGACAGTATATCTTTGAGTGTCGAGTTTCATATGGTGTATTACACTTGTATAATAGCAGTCCATTCTCCTCTCACAAGACGAATAATGACTTTACGTCTCTTTAACATTACGGCTTCTAAGAATTTGTCACGACCACAGATTATATATCTATGACATCATGATGGAGGTAACCACTCTATCTATAATAATATACAAGACATATCGACGTGTACAGACTAATACAGTTAGGGTTAGCACATCATCATTTCAGCTGAAAGACCTCCACTGTTGGACATAGACCTATTCCAAGTATCACCACAATGACTGATCCTGTGCGTCTCGCATCTACCAGATTCCCTCGACCCTCACCTGGCCATCGGTCCACCTTATGAGAGGCCTTCCAACGCTACGTCTTCCGGTACGCGGTCGCCACTCCAGAACTTTTCGGCCCTAATGACCATCTGTTCTGCGAGCAATGTGCCCTACTCACTGCCACATATGTTTGGCGATTCTTCGGGCTATGTCAGTAACCTTGGTTCTCTTACGGATATGCGGGTTAAAACGTATTTTAAAATGGAAAAATACAGTTCTATAAGTGGGTTTTGCATTAATATTCTGTGACGTCTAAATTAATACATGAAAACGAACTATACGAATTATGGAATAATGAAAAATAAGAAAATAAGAATGCTCTGTTCAGTGCATTCTATCCTCTTTGTTCAGTTACAATGCAATTGTGCAATCATTTATTTATATATGTTTCTCAGAGTGAAAACCGACATTAAATCGACACCGACATCGACATTTCATTAAATGTCGATGTCGGTGACATGACGTGGTTTTATTAAATAATGATTAAAATGTATTCATTTTCATCGTTATTTCAGCCAGAAGACGTAGACCGTTGGACCTAGGCTTCTCCCAAGCCACACCGACCGGTCCTGTATATGTACAAGTGACATTAGTGTCTAAAAATATTATACCAAATTAACATTATCAGTGGTAGCGGCCCCGACTTACGAGTGGTAGGTCGACGGTTCAAACCCAGCTAGGCGCATTAATTAGTGTAATTTATTTATCACCTCTGACCTCAAAACGGTGAAGGAAAACATCGTGAGGAAACTGACATGTCCTAGAATCAATAATTTGAAGATACTCGTATGTGACATCCACCAATCCGCACTGGGCCCGCGTGGTGAATTACGGCCTATTTCCTCTTCTAGAGAAGAGGCCTGACGGAGTCCCAGCAGTGGAAATATTATAAGGCTGCTTGTTATGTTAGTTATTATTATCAAAATTAATTTACATTCTTAATTAGAACATTTTGCTCGAGAGCAAAATAATTGTTTCATTTTCATTTTCACGCTCACTAAAATTTATAAAAAGCTTTTAAAACATCTGTTCAGCATAAAACCGATTACTGTAGGCCTAATGTTTACAAGACACAGCTCAAACTATTTATTTTAACAGAGTCAACCCTAACAACGTGCTGAATCTGTAGGTAGTGTTGTTTAATCCAATCTAGAC
Source organism: Mythimna pallens (assembly GCA_961205895.1). Classification (NCBI taxonomy): domain Eukaryota; kingdom Metazoa; phylum Arthropoda; class Insecta; order Lepidoptera; family Noctuidae; genus Mythimna; species Mythimna pallens. The sequence goes on from OY540824.1 coordinate 29,604,547, forward strand.
ATAGTATTTAAGATATTGGGCGTCTAATATAAACAAGGATTCTGAGTGTATAAAAATGTGTTTCTGTTACCGACGCGCCTATCGTAAATACTTCAACAGTTGTCTTGAAATACAGAGTGTACTCTTTCTGACGTACAGCTGATGTTATGCATAAATATATTGACTGAATTCTTATAAAACGAACGCTTAACGCTAACGTAGTCGCTAGAAGAAAAAGCTGCCTCAACGTAGGAAATATAGATTTTGAGATTTTTGAAATAACCCTAGCGTTGACTACGATATCTGTTATATCTGGTAATTAATTCTCAACCTACAGTAAAGCTCTAGCTTTATGCTGGGTCGTAGACGCCGGCCACAGACACCCCGATGATTGGGTTTCAAAGTAGTCTTTGAGCTACGATTTAAATTCTTCGATGCAAAGACTTGTAAACCAAACACGGGTTTTGGTGATATTTATTTATATTGGAAGTTGACTACAGCTTAGTTGAAGAGCTAGGGCAGCAAGATAGGTCGAGAGTGACACACAGTGAAAGGTATCTGAAGAAATATGGCTGGTAATATATATAGTGAGTAAAAGTGTGATACTAGCTCTAAGTACGGTTCTAAGTTACTTGATGGACGTCTCACGCCAAAAAATAGGATAAGAGGCATACAATAATTATGTCAAACTATATTTGCTGCAATGAAAGTTTGATAATAATCTTACTCATACTTCAGTTTCGATGTTGACATGTCGTGGCACGGGATGCACCAATCAAATTAATCTGTCCATGTCTACGTATCAAATTGAGTTTTCTAGCCAATCTACACGATACGGCACAACATAATAAAGTGAACCCGGTTTTGTTCGAGTCAAAAGTCTCAATCAGGATTCAGCCGGCCACCCTTCTTGAAGAGATTACATAAAAATAAGTAGAAATAGAGCAACATTGATAAGTAGTGTATCAATTCCTTATCTTTTTATTTACGGAAGTCTCTGAGCTGATTATAGTTACAGGCTAGTGAGGCAAGTGAGCCAAATAACCTAATAATCCATCTTTACTTCGTTATTTTTCTGATATTTCGGAAACTAGTACCAGGTTGTGGATCTAAAACTGCACCACTGTGAAGTCGTCCACTGAATTTTCGTAGATAGTCGAAAAAATTGAGCTGAATCACATGAAATCAATGCCATGATTACTAATTGTAAATAGGTAGCACATAACATCTCTGTAGTTTTAAAAATTACTAATTTTTTTTTAATTACGAATCATCGAACTTGTATAACTTTGTTTGAGAATGATCCTACAACTTTTGTGCCATATTAATTAGTGCCACAGAATAAGTAATAGTAGAAGTATTATTGCTCTAAATGACTAGTTCTAACCATATGCACAATTTTTTTTCAATGACTTTCAGAAAATACTCAAAAAACTATTGAGACGATCTTCTCTAATAATTTGTAACGCCGTCAGGGACGGTTCATTAAAACTTCGGAAAAATCACAAGTGTCAAGTATCATTTAACGATTTTACGATAAATTTGACATTTGAATGAAATCGTTTCAAAATTGCGAACTAAAATTCACATTTATAAACAAGCACACACAAACAACACAACAACACAACAAGCTAATAACAATAAACAAAAAAAAAATAGTTTTATAACAAGCTGTAATATTATTATTTTATTATTATTATGAGCCCGTTGTGTCCCACTGCAGGGCAAAGGCCTGTAATAAAAGAACAAAAAACCCGATTGCATAAAAAATAACTTTAAACAAAAATTGAAAAGAAAAAAACAAATATTGACTGCAACAGTCGCGACCCATAATCTAGACTATAATCATTCCATCTAATATGGGTCCCGACTGTTGCAGTCAAAATATTTACTGACCGAACTTGTTTTTTTATTTTCAGTTTTTGTTTAAAATTATTTTATGCGATCGGTTTTTTTTTATATTACACTTTTTAGTTATTACAATCTTATATATTCACTATTTTAAGCGTACATTTATCACTTTAAAGTTCACAAACATACTTAGTCATCCACCTCGCTTAAATTCATTTTTTGTTTAATATGATCATGATATACTATTTTGGAATCCTCATGATGAGCCCTTTAATTCGATACATACATATTGCAGTATCAATATAGCGAATATAGAATTATAGCGTCTCACGGTCGTTATGTTGTTTTTTTTTTATTTCACTTATCTAAGAACACTTGAATTATCAAGACGAATCTAACGATATCTTTATTATGTAAATCCGTTCAGTGGTTTGAAAGATATGAGATAATAAACAATATTATTACATACTTACAAGATATGTGCGAAAAACCTAACCCTTCCTGCAGTCGGGTAAAAAGATTCACATTTTTTTTTGTTCGAACGTCACCACGGCCCTGGAACACAAAAGGAAACTGAAGGAACAGAACGAACCCGGCGTTTTAGTCAGTAAAAGTCTGACACTCCTCACTCGCTCCACTTAGAGCAGCAGTTATTTTCAGCGAAAACAAAAATGGTATTAGTAAATACCTGTGCTACCTTCACCCCGGACTCTGGTCTACTCACAAAATAATCTATTTACTACCAAACATTGATTGACAATTGTGATATCAATAATATGAACGTAGAACTTTTAATAATCTTAAAGGTACTTTAAGTAGCAAGGTTTTAGTAACAATAAGTTCACTTGAGCGGATATGGCACGTTGACACAGTATACCTAAAAGTATATAAACGAAGTGCATTGTTATGAGAAAAAAAATACGGAACAGAACTCGGAAACAATCTTTTACATTACACATTTCGATTCCAGGGAATATAGAAAGCTGGGCAGGCTGTTTTCAATTTATCGTAAAGAGATATTTTCATAATTTTTTAACGTTGTTTTATTTTTGATTTTCCTGAACAGTCAAAAAAACACTATAGCCTTAGTATAAGTATATAATGTTTAATAGAACCTGCAATATGCTAGCATCATTATATTTATTATTTATTGTCTTGTTAATTTTTTGAGCTTTCTCTATGATAAAGCTGGACAAAGTCATCTTTAGTTGTGTAGTGTTCTTGCTTAATTAATTCCTAGCTATCTTATAGTTGTATTCCTCGCAAACAAAGGCATAGTGCCTACTTACGAGTATGTAAATGTAGAGTTTGAAATAGAGCTTTGCAAATTAATAATATAAAATGCAGACCAAAATGCTAAATAGGCGCGATTAAAAGAAATCATATTCAAGTTTGTGTATTGGCAATACTGATAACCTTCGATTTTATTTGACATAGGGTTATGATAAAAAAAAAATTACAAAAAAATAACCGACTTCACTAAAAAAAAAACACACTAAAACGACCAAAGTAAATTTAATTCCGGACGTCAATGTTTCTCGGTATTGTTTGTTTCTTATAATTTGACACAGTCTTTCGAAATTAAAGTTATTTTATTTTGGTCGTTTTAGTGAAGTCGGTTATTTTTTTTTTTTTGTAAAAAGTATGAAATAAAAAACTATAAAGCCAGAGTAGCTATTTCTCATGACAATTCCAGTTAACCCAAACACTGCTAGGATACATTGTTTTATTATGAAGTTCCCGTGTCCACCTTCCACCTTCCGGGTCCATCATCAGATCATTTCGATAATATCTTATAGCCAAATTGCATCTCATGACAATTCTAAAAAGCCCAAACACGGCTAGGATACATTGATTAATTACGGAGTTCTGGTGCCTATCGTCCTGCTCCATCATCATCAGATCATTTCGATGATACCATTTTCAACCTAACTATTCAGAACCATTTATTTATTTGTATTGTCATAGTCGCATAACTGTCTTCATTGTGATGTCTATGTGAGTATGAAGTTCCGTCGGCCATTTCTGGTCTTCTTCATCAGTTCCACTTCATCAAATGTAACTTTTTGACTGTAAACGCTTAAGTTCTCGATGAAAATACCAAAATCACTATATAGTTGCCTATAATATTTGAGGAGATCCCTCGATTCCTCACGGATTTCATCATCAGAAGTAGTATCATAGTAAGTGAACTCGCTTAACTCCAGTATTGAAGAAGAGACTCAAAAATCAAGCAAAAAATTGTCTTTCGTCGTAACTAACACGTCTTACATGCTAAAATAAAAGGATAGTCATAAATTTTGGAAATATTTCAAATATTGGAAGTTTCTACATCAGTTATCTGCAATCCTATAACAATCTAGATTCTAGATTCTGTTGTCTCTGAGTCTTACATAGGTATTAGCAAATAAATTGGATGCAGGATACCCAGTATGGACAAAATAATTCTAAAACAACTTATAGCTGAAACATGTCGCGAATAACTAAGTTTATAACCATCTTTTTACCTTTGTTGCGAAATATTTTCGCAAAACGTTTTCATCTTCCATTTTGTCACCACAGTCTTCTTTTTTATTCGAATCATTTTTCACATAGTCTTTCCAACTTACCAAATATACCCACCAAAATTTGAGAAAATTTGGTAAATTTAAAAGCCATCAACTATAAAGTAATAATTTCATCAAACCAATCAATTTCGAGAAGAGTATGAGAGAAAACATGCAATAAAACATATGTGCTAGTTCGATTTATTGTTTGAACTATTGACTTATATGTAATATATTAGTATATTTTAGTATATTTGTACAAGACATTTTTGAAGCTTTATTATCTTATAAAAACTATCTGAACAACCAAACAAAAAAATGACTTGTTCTAGAAATTGAATACCTGAAATATTCGTAGGACTTGGAATTCTCAAAGTTATACACAAAAATAATATGTTATAATCGGAAAAATCTTCAAATCAATAACCAGTAAATCTTGAGTTAACTTGAACCAGACTCATATCTTTATATTTGCTTGCAGAAATCTTGAAAAGAAGCTTACAATACTTAGTGATTGAATAATATTAGATTGTCTACCCCTCGGTGTTCCGGGCGTATAATATTCTAGGATATTTCATTACTGTGTCAGACACACGTCGATAAAGATATGAGGATATGCAGTGCATTGATTTAGATATTTTTCCACTGAGAATTTGTGAAACAAATATCTTTTATCATCTCTGACTTTCTATTTATTTGTGTATCGAATTGTTTTATTATCTAACTATTTTTTAATATTGTTGCGAAAAATCTACAAAGTTTATAAATCTTGGTAATTCTTTGGGGTTGTTGCGTATACGAGGGTTGTGTTGAGGAGGGAATATCAAAACAAATACAAACTTTCGAAATACAATGTTTAGAATATGATTTCTGTGGCGCGTCAAACAGGTGTTTTTCTAGGTTTAGAATTCCTTTAACGAGCCCCCTTAATTTTTCAAATGAATTTTAATGTTTTTTCTTATTGGCCCGAGTTATAAATGAATAGGGTGAGTTTATGGCGGGATTTTTTGGAGTGAAGTTCAATGGCTGTTTTAGTTATTAGCAAATTGATTCCTAGTAGATGTTGTAATGTAAAATTGGTGTCGGTTTGTATTTCATGTGTTTAGACAAATGGACAGTACGTGAAATCATTGAAACAGACGCAATCTCGGGAAAATGGAGCTGTGATTTTTATTCTAGTATCGACTACCGAGTAAAGCTTGACGAGAAAGCCGACTTGATACATTTGCATTTGGTAGCAAAATCTTAATGGAAAACTACGTGATATTATTTTATATCTAAAACAAAACTAAAGGTACTCTCTATACTTGACACAAACTAAATGCAGGAAAAGTGAGAAGCCAAAAGAAGAAGAAGCAAAATATCTTGGTTGGTTGTTAGTAGATAGATACCTGTTGGACGAAAAAGAGTGGCGATGGTTGTACGTTAATAAATTACGTTCACATATGGAGGTTTATTCGATGCTTGAGTAAAATAATTACAAAGTTATTTGATAATTTTTAACTATTCAGTTTGAAAATGTTTATAATTAACCAATAACTTTGATTGGGTTGATGTCAGTTAGTACTGTTAGCCGAATGGCAGTCGCAGCCATAAACTACCTACATAAGTATCTGTATTGGTATACATATATAATATACACCTATATATATATAAGTTGATCGCACCTTTCCGAGAAGTGATTCAGGGCACAATTCCGTAAATTCTTCGACCAATAAAATGTTTTTTTATTTCGTCTGCTTCGTAACTGAGAAGTGTCCGAACTGTAGATTTCGAGTAAAGGCCTCCTGTACAGACGTCTTTTAGTCCCTGAGTGGAGGACACCTTGCAATTTGCATACTACGCTTTACATTGTACACAAAGAAAATATATAATGGTGGGCAACCAATTTGAACAACGGCTACGGAAATGTATGCTTTTATATTAATAACTATAGTCATCGAGAGTTTTGTTAAAAACCTTTACAATTGATTGATATATCACATATTTACAATGCTCTTGTTTGTGTTTGTTGTAATTGTTGGTACCGGGATGTTTTAAAGTAATTGTTTGTACCGGGAGTGTAATCTAGATACCCGTGAGTGTAATTCATTTCAAAAATGAAACGCATGTTATGGTTTTGGTATTGGTTACAAGCCTATTTGGAAAAAGTTATTATTTTTATTTATTACTTTTGGCTGTTATTGGTTCATTTTATAAAATACGATAGGTATAAAATATAATCTGTTGCCCGTGAAATCTAACTATAATGTAATGCCTTATCGTAACAGCATAGTGTGTATGGATCAACAAGATCAATGTTTATCTTATCAACAAATGTTTGTATCTAGGACAAACTAATCGAACCATTCATGATTATGTCGCCGTTTATTTATTTACCTTTTACTAGCTACTTCCTGTGACTTCGTTTATATTTAAAATTTTAATATGGAACAGGGATGTTGGATATGAAATTTCAGATATGGATACGGTTACGGATACTAAATTATTTCAGATTATACGCTGGTTTCGGTTACAGACCACAGGTAAAATACAAACAATAGCAAGATGTCATTTTTATTTCTAGTCTAGATTATTATCGTTTGACGTGGCAAAAAAACAAAAATCTATCGAAACCTGTCATTTAGATTCTGATTTTATTCGGAACTATCTGAACTTTTATGTCAGTTTCAGATATTTTTAGGGTTCTGTAACTCAAAAGGAAAATTCGCAACCCATATAGGATCACTTTGTTGTCTGTCTTTCTAGGTCCTTTATCTTGGAAACGTGTGGAGGTATCAATTTGAATTTAAAACTATATACTCGAGTCAGTCTCTTGAAGCTGTGAAAAATCAAACTTCTAAGTTAACGAAAAATAAGCTACGGCCGTTTATGTTGCAAAAAACTTATATTTCGACACTCAAGGGAATCAAAATTCAAAGAGTACTTCCAGTTGACCCAGAATCCTGAAATATGATATACGGCAAGATGTTATAGCATAGATATAGGATTAAATCTGAAAACAGTAAATTTGATGTTACGTCATTAAAAATACTTTTTTGTGATTCGGAAAAATCTTCGAGACTATTTTTTAACTATTTACATAGGTAAGTTTGTAGTGTGCGAGTCCGACTTGCACTTGCCCAGTTTTTGTTATTTCAGATATCCGAATATTTTCGGTTACGGTTGCGGTGCTCTATAACATCCCTGATATGGAACTGTCATTTATGAAATAAGGCGGATGCAATCGATTGGCACGGATAACTGAATGAATACTCTAGCCAGGACCGTGTCCTCAGTTCCTCACATACTCGAGGATGTAGCATATATTATGCAAGGAATTCGGTCTTTACATACTGTCTATTTTTTTCCTTGCCTTTGCACGTAATGTGCATTTGGCCAGTGTCAAGTATGAACACTATTTAGTTTTTTATACAGCATACATTTACGATGTTTTCTATCATTATAATGTTTTTTGCAGTATTTGTATCGAGCTTCACTGAGACAATAATACAATAAAATGGTTAAACAGGGGTACCAGTTCAATGGATCTACGTATTCAGTTGTGTAGCCACTTGTAACGCAAAACTACATTTGCGAATAATTTAAAAACAGCCTACGAACATCACAAAAAAAAAATCCGCCGAAACTCCCATACTCTTCTTGCTGGTCAAAATTTATAAATATAAGTTTAATTCAATGCGTTTCTATACACGTTTTAGATGGGCTCAATATTGCTATTATGTTGAAAGATGGGATTATTTTAGGCTTTTTTGAATTTTGTACGGAAAGGACGCGTATCTTGCTTGCAAAGCTTTACAATGACGCAAAAATTATACGATTGCTTGAAACGTATTGAAGAGTTACGACACTCAGGTGTAATTTGAGTGGCTTCTGAGGTTACCTACTACTAGAATAAATTTACTAGGTAACTTTGAAGGTAATTCATTGAGAAGAAACAATAATTTTATAGAGGAATGTATGAAAATCGGTGTTCTGTAGAGTTACAAAGAAGTAAGTTAGTTCAAAGAGGGTAGTTTGAGTAAACTTCCATGTTTCCAATTTTAATTCAATAGGTGCTTTGGTACTGCTTCTACAAAACTAATTTAGTCACTGAAATTAAATAGAAGGGAGAATGCAAGTGTCACTTTAAAAAACCTGACACCATTGTGTAACACACAGACATTTACCTACTCTTTTTTTTAAGCTAATGATTGGTGTCGGTCAATTAGTGACTGCTCTAATAGTATTAGTTTGTGTGTATGGTCTCCGTCAGCGGTGAGCTCTGCTGTGTCGGCTAATCTGTTTGTAGAGCAAATAAATGATAACGCTACCACTAAAAGTTTACTGATGGCCTTTAGGTGACACGTCATATTTTTTAATGTCTACTGGAATCTTTCGATAAAGACGTTTAACTGTATTATATTATACTTATATTAAGTCTGGGAGGTAGGTACCTACGAGTATGTTCTTATTTAGTCAGTATCTGATGTACTTGATTTACCTAAATAATAGGCATATGATGTCAAAATGTATTAATAAAATTAAAAATTATTCTACTTATCTCCATAAAATCTCTGTCCCATACTTTACTGAGTCGCTTAATAGACAAACCCCCAATTTCTGGTTTTGATTATTTCTCAAACTCTACTTTAGTCTGAAAACTTGTGAAAATTTGGCTCTTATGGGGATGCTCGCCATAAATTTTCACTGTTTTGCATACAACCCCTCTTACGCGATTGTGACATTACTACAGATTTCTCATTAGGTATTTTGGAAAAACATATATCTTGTGGATATTATCTAGGCATAGAAATCAATTTATAATTTGTGTAAAACTAATTCAGTAAAGACCTCTGAAAATCTGCTATTTTGCATGAATTTTGACACTTCATAATTTACACAAAAATTTAAAGAAGTCAAGAATGTATAACAATAGAAGCCTTGCAAATTTAGTCAAGATTCTAAATGTGTCGTCATTTTTTTATTTTTTTCAAAAAGTTAAAAAAAATTGTCCTCAAGGGAAAAAACACGTATCTATTTCCTGGAACAAGTTTTGTGAAATATTCGAGTAGATCACGGAATTACCGAATGCTAACAGAGTTTTCAGGCGTTATCTCTCTTTTTTTTGCGTTGCCTTTTCGTCAAATATCGCGTTGGATTGCGTTAGATGAAGTAACAAGCTTTTAAACCATGCTCGATGTTGACGATAGGCGAGTGAAAAAGGATCCTCTTAAGTAGGGTTTGAGACGTTCTTAACTTAAATTACTCAGTTTAGAAACCCCCCAAAAGCTCATATGTATTTTTTTACACCTGATTTTTCATGGTTTTGATTTAGACCCTTGGTAGGAGCCTTGGTCAGCGGTCCCCAACGCACTCTAAGTGGACTTAACTTCCCCTGTGCCACTTCGTCGCACCGCGGGAATCGGCTCGGCGACTTCTTGGTACTTCTTGCAACTGTTGCATTACTATTATGGTTCTTCTCCATAGGAAACGACTAATTTGGAACCGTTCTGACGTTTTATAAGTGCCCATGTAGGCCTATGTGAAATAAAAACTTTTGACTTTGACATCATTTATGATTAACGGGTTCGAGATTTTCAGATGAGGCTTTTGCTATTACTGTTGGCAATTTTGATAATTGAACAACTTTTGATTAGACATATTATTGATAAAGTAATATTTTTCGGTACCTATTTGTTTGAGTTTTTTAAACTAGGAACGTTGCGAAATGTACGTACGTTTTAGTTAAAACCTTTGGTATATGTAAACAGTTCTAGTTGGCCTGATCGTTCATTGGTGCTTACCAAACCAAGCGTACAATAACTTCTGCATCTCATTCAAGCGTAACTACAGACAGAACAAAAAGCAGTTGTATATGTCAAAATATATATTAATGACTTATATCTTACCTTGGTACGTCTTGGGTTCTAGACACATTTATATTTTTTCGGCTATATATATTCTGTTTAATTTAGTCTACTTCCCACTGCCGGGCAAAGGCCTCCCATAACTTCTTCCAGGTATTCTTTTCTCGACCTTTAGGTCGAGAAAATAATACTAAAATTGCCAGTCTAAAATGGGATTGGGCAGATCACATCAGCTGCATCACTGCATGCACACTGACCCCACCTGGGGATGGACGACGTCGTCGAGGCAAATCTGAAAAGAGATGCGAGATAACCTAGACGCCTACTGCAAGGGCTTGTTCAAGGTGGCTTGAGAAAGAATTTCAGCTATAAAGATAGTCCCCTGTCATCCCCTGAGGGGGTCAATTTTGGACACATCATAAAAGGAACCTCTGTGGAAAATTTTAGTGTTCCAGCTCCAAGGCTTTGGGTTGGTCATTAATGAGTCATTGAGTGAGTCGTATATACATGTCCGAGTTTCACTAGATAACAAAGATAATGATATAAACTTTCTACTACATTTTATATTAATTTGGGGTATAATAATTCTGATTAACGAAATTCATGATGAACCGTACCGTGCACACTGAAAACTGAAACATTTCTGGTTTGAGCGATGTTCAGGCGGCACCACTACTAAACGTACGGGCAACTAACTAATTGGAATTACATTATATTGTTGGCTAGATTGAATTAGTGTGTTATACAACATTTAACACAACATCCTGCAAATAATATGTTCAGAATCGGTTATTGAATCGATATCTTAAACTGCTCGAGAGTTGTTTCAGTTTTTTTTTCGGGTGGGAAAATCATCTAATGACATTCTCCGCTCTTGGGCGGAGCGAGAGATAGTGTCAGACTTTTACTGACTAAAAACCCACTCCTGTTCCTTCTTTGACATTTTTTCCAGGGCCCCGAGGATCACTTTCGCATCACCCATGGCCGGTTGCTGACATCTCCTTGAGGCGCGCGTGGAACACTACGCGCCGTCGACGACTTGGGCTCGGTCCGGACATTTACCGGACGATCGGACGGTGAGCCACCCATTGCTCGCCCTCCGCAAGCCCGAGAATTGTTTCACTTGATACTTAGATTTTAAAAATCTCATTAAATAATATGGTGATAATGTTAGGGCTTTTGATGACTGCCTTACACCGGCCAGGCATTGACTCTATCAATTTTTTACATTTTTCAAGAGAAATAGAATGCCATTCTTCTAAAAAAACGTTGTTTAACTCATTTAGGTTACCACACCGTCGATTTGAAACCATTTCTTAACTTCGCACCAAAGGTGCTCTATGGGATTTAAATCTGGACTGTTTGGTGGCCATTGTAAGACAGAAACTGATTGAGATGTAAGGAATTCTTTAACCGTGCTTGCAGTGTACTTGGGATCATTGTCGTGTTGAAATGTCCAAATAATTGTAAGCACGTCATCGGCATATTTTTTTTTTTTTTTTTCAATCTCAAATCTGCAATCGGCTATCCAGCCATAATCAGATGTGTTCCACTTTCTTTAACTTTGTAAGCGACATTCCAATGAATGGCACCATATAAAATATGTTATTGTTTTCATGTTCTTTGGTCCAGGTCCAGTATGTGCCATCTTTTTAAGCGTTTGATATTTTCCTGTGACTGCAGTAAATTCTTTGCCAGTTCATTTGTGTGTTTGCTCAGTCTTTCTTTGTATCTCTTGCTAATATTGCCGACTTCCTCCTTAACAGTAGGTATCTCCAGGTATTCATGTATCTCAATATTTCTCACAAACCAGTGCGCGCTTGAGATAGTTCTCAAGGCGATGTTTTGGAATCTCTGGAGGATCTCTATGTTAGAGTTGCTTGCAGAACCCGACAGTTCTATTCCATAGGTCCAAATGGGCTTTATGATGGCTTTATATACCAAGAGTTTGTTACTAAGAGACAGAGGAGATTGTCGTCCAAGCAACCAGTTTAGCGATTGAAATTGGAAGTTCGCTTCTTTCCTTTTGGCTTTGATGTGATTACTCCAGGTCAGTCTTCTATCCAGGTGTAGACCAATATATTTTAGTCATCGGCATATGATAACATTGTTTCTTCCAGTATATTTTTGTATTGGAATTGATACATGTTTCCTTCTATCAATCTAACAGGTCCAACACCATGACCAGAGAAGCACTCCCAAATTTTCACATTTCTACCACCTTGCTTTAATGTCACTTTTGTATACTTGGGGTCGAATGCTGTATTGGGAGGGCGTCGAACATATCGTTTCCCAGCAGAACATACTCTGGTTAATTTTTGTCTCGTCAGAGAAAATATTTTTTTTCTACTGTCTTACTGTCGAGTTTTCATACACCCTAGCAAATGCAAGCCGGGCTTGCCTATGACACCGTTTTAACATGGGTACCTTTCTTGCTGTTCTTCCATTCAACTTAGCTTCTACCAAACGCCTTCGGATAGTGCGCGCGGAGATCGCTGAAGAGTTGTTTTCACCAAAATATTCTTTTCTCAACTCGTTATCTAGAGCCCTGAAAAGGGTATTGTTTTGCCAAACGCACGATATTTCTGTCGTTTCGCCGAGATGAATTTCTGTTTAGGTACACGTGGAACATTTAAAGTTGTTTGATTCGTGTTGAAATGCTTCACAGCGAAGAACGTTTTTGAGCACTGAAGGTGATCAGCCATCTTTTTATATGACCAATTCTTGTCGCGAAGTTTTATTATTACTTCTCTTGTAGATTCACAACTTTTGCAACTTTTATTTTTCCCCATTGTTTTATGTGTAATGATCAACTTCTTGACTTTTACAGCATTAAATGGCGCCAAAATTACGTAAATAATAGCTTAGTTACAGAGTGTTCTATATTTAAATTTGAATAAAAATAAATAAACTATCCAGCGTTCTTAATTATGTGGCCAGCCAGTAAGTTTGCAATAATATGTTAAGGTTTAATGTAAAACGTTTACCTATACATTATTGAATTAATCATGTTATAACTGTTAGCTACGACAGTGTGGAACAATTTTGCGATACCGAGAGAGATACAAAAAGACATGCAAAAGTGTAATTCTCGTAAGTTTGAAAAAAACTTGTTTTTAAATAGTATATAACCAACACTGTATAAATGTATATACAATACTGGCGGTCCCGACAGACATCCTGCCCGAAAGCTGACTTTTCGTCAGAAAAAAATTCAAAACACGATTGCAGGGCCACTTATCGGGTTCATTTTTATTTTTAACCCATCCAGATGAGTGGGTCACTCAAATATACACACAAAATGTCATCAAAATCGGTCTAGCAGTTTAGGACGAGTTAGGTGACAAACACATATGTAGTAAATTTATTTATATAAAGATATAAGATATGTCTTTCTTATTTTTCATTACGCTACTTACAAACTTGTACCTATTATTTGAAACCTATTCAAGTTTTTGAATTAATAGATATTGCGCACGCTGTCTATGTTAAAAAAACTAAAAGAAGCAGTTGTCAGTACCTGGAACGTTTTTCATTATACTACATAATATTAGTTGTTTCTATTTGTATGAATGGTAAATAATTATCTTGTTGCGTTGTATTGTGTACAATTCATATGTTTTGTAAGGAGGAAATTAGTTGATACACCATTAAAAAAAAAGTTGTTTGTAATAAAGTTACGTTTTTTTTAAAAAAAACATTCATTTCATTTACATATCTAACTGTTTAGTACTAACCTTAAAATAATCAAATTTGTTTAAGTAGGTAGTGATCAAATTTAATATTGTAACCATTATTTATTAAAAAAATTTGAATTCATCTCGAAAAATAAATATTGTGCACGCCTGCTTCTAAAAACCTCTTTTGTCTAATGCTATCGTGAATGGAGTAATAGGAGCTTTATCTTCTATTATATAAAAATCTCATGTCACAGTGATTGTTATTGAACTCCTTCGAAATGATTTGACGGATTTTTATGAAATTTTTACATACGTCTATTTTTATTCTCCTTCCCTCATTTTTAGGGTTCCGTACCTCAAAAGGAAAAAACGAAACCCTTATAGGATCACTTTGTTGTCCGTCTGTCTGTCTGTGTGTCTGTCTGTGTGTCTGTCTGTCAAGACACTTTACATCGGGAACGCGTGGAGGTATCGAGTTCAAATTAAAACCATATACTCAAGTCTGCGGTCTCTTAAAACTGTGAAAAAATCTAACTACTGAGTTGACAAAAAAAAAAGATACGGCTGTTTGTATCGTTGTGTCGCAAGATTTTTATTCCCTTGAGAGTGTCAAAATACACGTTGTATTTTGACACTCTCAAGGGAATAAAAATTCATAGGGTACTTCCCGTTGACCTAGAATCCTGAAATTTGGCATGAAGCAAGGTCTCATAGCACAAGTATAGGAAAAAATCCGAAAATTGTAAATTTGTAGTTACGTCACAAACAATATTTTTTTTTTGCGATTCGGAAAAAATGAATAGGATTGAACTGTTTTCATAGGTAAGTTTGTACGGAATCCTTAATGCGCGAGTCCGACTAGCATTTGCCCGGTTTTTTTCTTTGAATATTTATATAGCAGAACAACGTTTGCCAAGTCAGTTAGTATATATAAAAGGAAAATTTGACAGACTGTCTGTCATAATTATTTTGGATTGGAATGATGATATCTCATCCATGAGGATATCTCATATCCAGTTGTCTTGTTTTTTTTTTACCTGTCTTTTGTCTGTGTTCCATGAGTATGTCCGTGGCTTTAGCAGCCCCTATCAGAATACCAGCGCTACGTTAATTACTTTTCTTTAAAATATCGCAACATATGCTGAGTTAGGAGCCCTTTTTGTTTTAATTATATAAATTTAATTTATTGTTGTTTGTCCTGTGCGGGTCAAAAATCAATGTTTTTCTAGGTCTGGGTCTTCAATATATTTAGATCAACCGTCGAGATTATTGGGTTAAACACCTCATTTGATATGAAGCCTGATTGCCACGGTCTAATATTTTTGAGTGCTTTTACACAATCATTACGATACATCTATTTGATGATTCTTGTAAATCTTTAAACAGTTAATTCGTCACAAGTTAGATTGGTATCTCACGAGATTTCAAAACAACGCTAAGAAGAACATAAGTAAAGTCCCCGACAGCTACTAAGCAACGAAAAAAAAATTGTTCATAATTTTCTCTCAAAAACAGCTAAATCGACCTTTTCTATTTGCAAGAAGAAGATAAATTTAAAAGAATATTTTTTTTATTATTTTTCTCAAAATTAAGGATAGGTTTGCAAATATCTCGTGGTGAAACTATTGGCACATCGATTTTTTGTGTACTTTAGTGCGGTGTATTTTCAGAAATTTTGATAACTGTTAGTGCATTTTTGGTGTTTCCTAAGGATTCTCCTGGTCAAATAAGAGTAACAAACAAAAGGTAAACGTTTTGTGTTTTGAATAAACGGTCTATGCTTCAAAATGTCGATGTAAAGACCAAATATTATAAAATTCTAAGAACATTTTCACCGAAGACACTGCCAGAGACAGTAACTTCGGGAAGGTACAGTCCTCCATAATATCGCTAACAAGCATAATAGGCCTCTTGTTGCTTTGTACTTAGGTACTCTATTTGTACTTAATTGCTGAACGTTATTGGGCTTCTGAAAGCTCCTGTAGACATTATTGGGCATCTGAAAGCTCTGTACACATTAATTAATATCGTATTTTGACGTCTTTTAAGACAATACTTAAAATACGTCACGGTAATTTAATTAACTGTATTCCTTGCTGTGTTGTTCTTGGCCGTTGGGGCCGAAAGGTTCTGGAATGGCGACCACGTACCGTAAGACGTAGCGATGGAAGGCCTCCTACAAGGTGGACCGATGACTGGTAACGGCTGCGGGAGTCCGATGGATGCGAGAGGCACAGGACCGTTCATTGTGGCGACACTTGGGGGAGGCCTATGTCCAGCAGGGGACATCTTTCGGCTGAAATGATGATGATGATGATGTGTTGCAAAAGCAAAGCTCTAATAACTTGTTACTAAACCTACGCAGTGTAGTCTGTCTGTATGTCTATTTGTTAAAGATTGTTTTTTTAGGACTGTTGTTTCCATTTTCACATAATACGGATTGACTTTGGCAGGCCTTATATCGAAATTGTTCGAATTTAAAACATATGACTCACTCCAGACTTTTTGACCACATAAAAACGTCCGGATATAGAAATTTGTTTGAATATAATTTGAGAAGGATGCAAGTTTTTGGGGTAAAAATAAGACCCTATTATTAAGACTACACTGTCCGTCTGACTATCGCCAGACTGTATCTCATGACCCTAGATAGCTACAGTTAAAATTTTCACGGATGATAATATATTTCTTTTGCAGATATAACAAAAAACACTAAAAACAGAATAAAATTAATTGTATAAAAAAAGTTGTACAGATAATGGTACGGAACCCTTCGTGCGTAAGTCCGACTCGCACTTGGTTGGTTTTTAAATAAGACGTATTATAAGTCTCCTGTTATTAATAGTAAACGTTCTTTAAAATTATTAACAATTTTCAAAAAATATTCTTTTGAGGTCTCTCTGTGTGTACCTAAGATGGGACACATTTTCCCTGCCTACTATGATTGGCCGCCTTTTGACCAAAATTATGTCCAATTTTGATATACTAATAGCTCAACAACTGTGGTATAATAAAAATTTATGACGATGCATTAAGCACGACTATTATATAACTAGCTTCTCCCAGTGGTTTTGCTTGTGTGACAATAGAAAATGATCCAATGAGCACATACTCCCGAATAAAAAAACCGTATGTGCTGTTCTGCTGTTCTAGGACAAGGTTGCGCACGAAGGGGAGTAAGAAACGTACACAAATGGGCAGAGAATAGCGATTATAGTATTATTGTGATATAACATAATTGTCATCATCCTCTTTTATTTTGGTGCAATTTTTTGCCGTTATCTCACCTGCACCTCCTTTTTAGCCATTTCATCTTATACAGAAGCCTTCCATCGTTTATTTGGTCTTCTTCTATCGTTTCTCTGCCCTTTTTCATCATATTCAAAACTTTTTTCACGATATGTTCATCATTCTTCCCCAATTTATACCTGCACCTGACAGTTGGATCAAATCTATGAAAAATTATTAAATCTTCATCACTATGAAGATTTAAAAATAAGAATTGATTTATAAAATAAAAGTCAGTGGATTCATAGCTTCAATTTACTATTAAGTACTAACAATAATAGTACATTCGTATGTGCTAGTTTAAATGGAGTAGCCACGTGCATCGTGCATAGCTCATACAAAATTAGAGCCATCGGCACGTGTCGCTTACGAATGCGGATTCTATAGCTAAGTCCAATAATAGTCTATAAACTTTCATCGATTTGTCTCGGACAATAATATATTGAGATCTAATATAACTGCGTTTGTGATATCTATACAAGTTTGTCTCATCTCTATTTCAAGACAAAATTATTTTGTTAGGAAAATAGCGTGGTGCAGAAAAAGTTTAGAAACGGGTCTACGGGGAACATTCAAATCATCATAATATACTGTACATTACCAATACTAATAACACTTTGTCTTACGCTTCGCTATAATAAGATCGTTTTCTTTAGTACGATTTCATTTTGTCGAGAGCCCAAAATATTTAGTGTTTTCTATCAGGCACAGGCGACAATAAGAAATATGTATAATATTTGTTTATTTGCTTAATTAAATTTAGATCTAGTTTTTTAAAGTTGCTTAAATGCAAGAAAAGTCCGATATGAACATCAAAGTCTATTTAGGCATACGGCCGCCATAGAGAACGGCGTTCTTCCGAGAGAGACAGATATATGATTTTTTATTTCATTATCCTAATTTTGCATAGCGACTTTGTTTTATACCCAAGTAGTGAACATGGGTATAAAACAAAGTCGCTACTCGTCTGTCTATCCCCATGTATGCTTAGATCTTCAAAACTACGCAACGAGTTTTGATGCGGTTATTTTTTGAGTAGATAGAGTGATTCAAGAGGAAGGTTTTTTCTGTATGATACATGCATAATATTATAGTAGCACTCATAATTTTGGAGGTTTATAATGTGATGTCGTAAATAAACATCTTTTTGAGTTTACATTGCAAATGCTGGCTGAACCCTTCGAGATAGATCAAAATAATGTACTACAGCATTATACACCTTATAAAGGTCTACAAAAAAATCAGAAGCGACGGTATGTGTATGTCTTTCTAGGCATAACCCACAAAAGCCATTTTTTATCCTTTACTTTTTACGAGAAATAATGACTTATTTTCGAAGCGATTTTAAGCAATACAGCATATTAATGCATCCAATAAACATTACATTACAGCATTAATCCGTATCCAATAAAGTACCTTAGCAGGTGAACGCGCCGCAGACTTTGCAAAAAGGGAACTAGAACTGACATTGTGAAGCCTCGCTCAAAAACTTATTACACCCCTTTATTTATTTATTTATTTAATCTTCATGCAACAAAAGGTACAAAGGCGGACTTAATGCCTTAGGCATTTTCTACCAGTCAACCTAGGGTAGTGGAGAGACAATATGGCAGGTGCATAAAAAAAGAAAATATTATTTAGACAACAAGTAGGTATTACAAAATTATATTTAAAACTAAAAATACATACATACATATTTAATAAAATATATACTTATACATACATATAATTATATTTAAACACAGTAAAGGAGTTTTAGTTTGTGTAGAAAGTAATTCCGCAACTTTCGCTTAAATACGTACTCACTCGTGGCCCCTTAAACAATCTATTGATGAGTACACATTCGAGTGGAGGTAGTACAAATTGTCCTTCAGTTACTTTTAATAGGAGACGAGGAAAGTACGTTATTGTGAAAACTAAATCGAAATTGATCGTGATTGGTGTGAATTCACCTAAACTCTAAAGTCTACCCAGATGTAGTCTAAATAGAAAACGGTCAGTGGATAAGCCAGAGGGCAATATTGGCGCTAGTAACAGCAGAATCAATAACAAATAATTCTATTCAGGAGATAGCATCAACTACTTTTTCATTGATAATTATGGCTCAAGAGGATGCGGTACATTGCCCTCAAGGATTCCTGAGATCACTAATTCCGAGTGGCCCTCCCCTATATTCGCAAAAGTCACTAACGGTACACCAATTATTTTACTAATTAACCTTAAACCATATTTTGTTTTAACCAGAACTTGGTTATGCAACGAAACCAAACTCCAAGTTAAATTCCAACAGAAGGGCAAACGGTGCTGACGCCTCGCATCCCTACGACACTAATGGATTTGCCTTTTATTTTAAAAGAATTTAACTTTTGGTGAAGGTATCTTTTATGGTAACGGCTAAAAAAGCTCAGGGGTAAACATTTCAGCACGTAGGAATTGATTTACGCCAAAAGTGTTTTTTTTTCGTACGGGTTGTTGATATGTTGCCCTATCAAGATCTGGTTCCGGAGAAAATCAATACGTACTTCTACCGAAAGAAAACAAAGCAAAAAATATGGTGTACGTAGAAAAACTTTAAAATGTTAATTACTACACTATAAAAATATTCTAAGGCCCAGTAATTTCAACCTACGTTCTGTAGTTCTACTTCTATTTATAATAGCGCGATGCACCTAAAACAGCCTTCTAATGTAAGTACTCGTACTTCTTCTTCTTCTTCCTGCCCTTATCCCATATTAGTACTTAGAGTTTACAAATATTTTCAACTTCTACGCGATCGAAGTGACGGACAAGGGCTATTAATTTTAATAAAACCAAATCAATCAAGAAATTTAATAAAAACATTTTCGAGTTTTACGCTTACGAAGTCGCGGGCAAAAGCTAGTTTTTGATAAACTGATTAGATACATATTTTTTTCATACATATTCCCTAATAGGCCTTCAAGAACGTTGTTCAAAAGACCTACTATGTAACTTCTAATATTAGGGCTCATTTCGAGTGTCTTTTGTGTTAAACATTTAAGGTGTTTTTTTTTCTAGATGTTAGTAGTCTTACAAACAATTATAAAACCTTAAGATGAATACTCATCATCATCTTCCTGCCCTTGTCCCATTTTATTTGGTGTCAGCGCAATACGTTTTTTTCTTCCATTCTTCCTTGTCACTCGTCAAGCTATCACACTAACTTCCTTTTCTTTCGTATCACTCTTCACACAATCCATCCATTTTTTCTTTGGCTTCCATCTCCCTCTCTATCCATCCACATGTATGCTCATAACTCTTTTAGTAACATGCGTTCCATTCCTCCTCTTTACATGACCATACCAAGACAAACGATTCCCCTTCAACCTTTCAATCACTGGCGCCACTTTCAAACTTACTCTAATATACTCATTTCTCACTTTATCCATTCTCGTCACAACACTCATCCATCTCAACATTCTCATCAAATGTTATCTTTTTTCATCAGTCTTTTTCACAGCCCAACATTCTGATCCATACAGTATGACAGGTCTTATCACGGATTTGTAGATTTCACCCTTCAACTTGAGGGGCATCCGTGGGTCACAAGTTGTTCCAGTGACCTGTCGCCATTTCATCCATCCTGAATTGATCCGATGTTTTACGTCTCGGTCTACCTTGCCATCTCCTTGTATAAGTGGCCCGAAGTACCGAAAATCGGAGCAGATCGGTATGGGCGTTCCAACGAGTGCTAAATACACAGGACCGGAGAGGCCGGCGAAATCGCTGAACAAGTTCGGTTTTCGTTCTGCTCAATTTTAGGCCAACACTCTCCAGTCTGTGCCACCACACCTCCAATCTACTCTGGACCTCTAGGCCACTCTCGGCCACCAGCACAATGTCATCGGCAAACAGCATACACCAGGGGCCTCTTCCTGGATATTCGACGTTAGAAAAGGATCTTAGGAGGAAATTAAGAGGAACACTATCATTAGATTTTAAAATAGTGAGATGTGTTTCAAGTATAATATTTTTTTAGTAGTATATTATCTGTAAGTGGTTACGCGGAAGTCATCGAAAGTAAATTCGAAAGGTGTAGAACTACCCACTGTTCGAGTAGTCGTTTTTACTCACTAACTCCTAACTTAACTTTATTCTTAACTTTGACGTTAACGTTTACCTTTCTCGATGAAATGTTGTATCAAACTTAGAACAAAAACTTTAAAAACCGAATGCTAAAGGTGTGAAATATTGAAGCAAATATTATTTGAAAACACCTTTGTACCTTAGTAAGATTCTATTACTTTTTACCTTTTGCAAGATTTTTTTACAATAGGCTCTTAATAAATTAGTGCGCTTCACCATAAACCATTGCATCACTGTTAGTTATTGAATGCAATCCCACCTAATTACCATCAGGTGGGATCGCATTCAAACACTAGTTTACGTCATTAAAAAAATATTAAAATAAGTTAGTACAAATTGCACGATGCATTTAACATAAATGTCTTAAATGCATCGTGCAATTTGTAAATGATCCTAGCTAGGAAGTAAATATTTTAAAACGAGCACAATATTTTCGTGAAACTCTTAGTGGTTTTTAGTAGGTACCATAAAAATATAAGCTTGGGTAAATTGTGATATTTAGCCAGCAAAGAGATATGCTAATGTCGGCCACGTCACGGAGCAGACCAAGTTCAATGTCACGTAAAGCAAATACAAGCGAATAGCGATTTAAACATTTATTTCGCTGATTTACCAAATCGTTTATTGTATCACTAATTTTGAAGACCTAGATAGGCACGTAACACCAATACGACAACAAAACGACTTTTAAAAAAATAGATATTGTACCAGTCTTTGGGAGGCTTGAAAACTTGTTAATGTTTCCTTTCTATAATGTGAAAAAATATTCTTTCATTATGCTTTATCCGTTGATAAATTTCTTGGTTCTTTTGTAAAATCTCTTGCAAGTATAAAATGATACAATATCTATATATATCCATCCAGTAGCCTCCAGTCAGCATTCAAATCATCTGTTATAATTGGTTGACCCACCACATCTTCTCACACCGGAAGTCAATCATAGAATCGCTTATGTATTGAACCACAGGAGATGGTAAACTCTCGTTTGTTGGCTCTATAATGTTACCTAACGTGGTTTGCTGACTAACGTAACCTTGGTTTACTTGATAACTCACAGATAACGAACCTTGGAAGAAATAACGTCCTAACGTTAATTAAAATAGTTCGATTAATTTGAGTTTCTCAATTTGATAGTTGGAGTCAAGAATGAAGGGTGGGAATGATGGGAATTTCGACTTACGAGTGGGTTCAGGCAGATGATTTACTTTCTATTATTTATTTTATAGCCACGCTTAGAAAAATGTCTTTTCTGTTTTATCCATTTTGTACTTAGCGTTTAGCAATGTGGATGGCAATGAAATGCCATTAGGTAGGTAAAGCCCTGCGTAGGAATCACATGTCAAGTGAAGAAACTGATAATATCGGTAATATCATTGCCATACTTTTTTACATTTTGTATTTAGCGGAAATGCTAACAGAAAAGTCATTTAATTAAGCCTGCTGCTCTCAATAACGGTGAAGGAAAACATCGTGACGAAAATTCGAAGAAATGCGAAATCCACCAACAGCCTCCCAACTGTTAATACAGTTGGTACAATATCGCTCTGCGCTCACGTGGTCAGTTATGGCCTATTCTCTCCTAGACAGGAAGCCTTAGCAGGGATCATTATAAGGCTGATTATGCGATAAATACGTTAATATCAATGTTTGACAAGTTTTTATATTAGAGTTAGTCAATATCGAAATCGGTGGATGATTGTGGTGGATGGTGAGAGAAGGATTAAATATATAAAAAAAAATATATAATGCGTCGACCCTACGTCATCAAGTCATCATGATAATTATGAGTTTCTTGTATTATTTGCGTCTTTGTGCTTTTGAATAAATTTTTTAGAACCTATGTTTACTTGAAGTACTAGGTTTTATAACGTGATATATTAAAATGTAGCGACCATATAAAAACTTAGACAATAATATTTACTAAGAAAGTAGTAAGTTACTAACTGCGAGCGAATAAAAACGATGAAAAAAGACGTACACTAATATTATTGCATTGACCAACTATACTTTTCCTGGAGAGGAGGCCTGAGTTCCACCAGTGGAAACATTAAAGGCTGATATCTAACCCTAAAATATGTTATTAACACCTCTACGATCCGGACTAAGCGTTTTACTTCGTCGATTATACCGCGTACATTAATTGACTTCTACGAAAACCTCACAAAATG
Source organism: Mythimna pallens (assembly GCA_961205895.1). Lineage (NCBI taxonomy): Eukaryota > Metazoa > Arthropoda > Insecta > Lepidoptera > Noctuidae > Mythimna > Mythimna pallens. The sequence continues at coordinate 29,628,012 of OY540824.1, forward strand.
ATTTTCCTACACCCTTCAAATTTTATTTAACTCGGGGGCGGTCCGTTTCACTAATTGTGAAGACAATTAGAAGACCCGCCTTCGTTAATATAGGTAGGTACCTATTAATGAGGAAACTCCATACCCTTTGCCCATTTCTTCGTTATTCTATTAATTTTCGACGGATTTTAACAACTTAAGGGATTACCGTGGCGTTATTTTCTTAATATTTGGATAAAATAATAAGTTTTTAGAACCTGCTGTAAGCTACGCGCTCATCTATTAAAAGCATACCATCTAGATCTGGAACTTATAAATTAAAACCATTGTTTCCTTCCTCACCCCGGACCAGAGCCCGAATGAGGGCCCGGCGCGAGACGTCGTTGCCGCCGATGGCCTCCACGAGGACAAGGTGGTGCTCCGCCCAAGCGAGGCACACCAGCATATGCTTCACCGAGTCCACCGGGCAGTCCATACAATGGTGGCACCTGGGCATTTCTTACTGTGTGAGTGGCTGGAAAGACGTCACGGCGCCCCTAGTACAGGCCATGGTTCGGAGCAAAGAGGAATGGCAGGTGCTCGCCTCCTTCTGCAAAACAGTACTACTAGCGAATGAGGCAGCCGCACGCGTGCTGGAACGGATTTCCTCACGCCCCTATCGCCAGGATCCCGACCCCGATTTCCTGCCACTTTAGGCGTGGGTTTGCGGACGACGAGCAATGGGTAGCTAGCCGTCCGGCCGTCTGTTTCTTTCTATTATTATTCATCATATTTCTTTATAATGGGTGGAACTCCCATTTTATTCAAGGACCTGATTTTGTCTATGTCTAATTTTATTTGAGTGTGATCTTTAATTTAGGGAAAATAACTTCTTCAGATTGTTTTTTCTACTATATTAGATACATAACACCATATTTGCTCATTACATAAAAAAAGGTTGTCGCATTTTCAAGCCGTACCTGTTTGCGTGATCTTATCTACATGCCGAAAATTGCGTGCGATCATTTCAATGAGGTTTGCACTCAATGAAACATTACAACAATGGGTGGAAGGTGACACACAAGATAGAGGTCGTGGGTTTGACACAACTCAATACACTATGACTGTCACTTCTAGAATATGTACATTTTGCCTAATTAGTAAACAGAAACAAAAGATCCAGAAGGGTCGAAGTGCTCTAGTCTAGGGCTGGCCCCCCAACAAGATAAACAGGACAAAACCACTAGAACAGCAATACAATTTTATGGACTCGTAAGACTTAAGTATAAAGACATTTTACCTACCAATAAATTGCCGAGGTATGACAGATCATTTTATAACATTTTTTGTTCATCAGATTCATAATTTGTAGTTAAACGTAACCCTTCTATGAAGACATTTTATCTGGCCTCATCCCTTCTCTCCCAACGTCCTTTTGTGTCTTTCTCGAGGTAGACGAAAGAGTTCACTCTCCGTGTGTCGAATTAAGAATGGTTAAAACAGGAATCTAGACATATTTAGCTAGGTACTTCGTATTATGAAGAAATGTAAAATAAGTACAATAATTTGTTTTGTAGTAATGATATATTTTTCTAATAATCATTTTTCAGACAAGTTCATGCACGTGGAACACATAACCGTTGCAAGAGTTTTCTCGAATAAATATGATAAATTGTAAACTAAATAGGAACCTATTTATATCTGCATACATTATTTCGTATGTTTAAGCTTCTACCTATTATTATATTCCAGCTATGTTGTACTGCTGTGTGTCTACAGCAGTGTAAAGGCTCGTCTTTATTCTTAGCCATTGGGGTCTTCTAAATGTTCTTATCAATAAGTATCACACTAAATAATATTAAAATCAACATCAAAGCTCCCAAACATTTTTTACAACTGTATCATACGCAATAAGTACGTAACGTTTACGTTTATACGCTCTAACAAAACACGCTCCTGACTTCTTGACCCAATTATTCTAATTTTCCCCTAATTCTTTTGAACCCGCTAAATAGCTTTCAGCAACGTTCCAGGTATGCGGTACTTATGTAAATCCATCTTTCACTTACTATGTTTATATTTGAATCCTTAGATCTATGTTTACATATGCGAACTGTAAAATAAATGCTTTGGTACGTAGTTCGAATTTCCAGTTCGCGTGGTCGGGCGAAGATATGAACTAAGTAATAACGCAGACTTTTGTTTCGTAAAAATTGATGAATTTAGATTTTACTACATATTGAGTTTAGTGTTATAGATTACCTCTTATTTTGGTTTTAAATGTGCAGATATGAGAGGATAGAATAAAACGTGCTGTGGCCTTGTCAAGTGACATTGGATAAATTGTTTGTCTTAAATTGAAGTTCAGAAGAACGCTCTTTCAAGTTATGTGTATGAATAAATTTCCGTCGACATTTCAACGTAAAGTGAAAGACGATCCTCAATCAGCTCTTGCTGGCTTCTTAGTCTTGATTTAAAATGATTATGTTGTAAAATACTATGATCGAGATGAACCTTAAGATTTTTCTATATGTAGGTATCTATTGATTATCAAGGCAACTGATTGACGTCATGATCTCTAGGAAGTTTGACAAACACGCCAGTGATGTTGGTCTACAAATTGATCATTAAAATGATGTTTGGAAAGCTGACGTCATTGGACAAAATTCGCTCTTGAAAATTGATCCCATTGGATAGCCGTCGACGATTCTAATTCAGAATGGCGATTAATTACATATCTACATTCTTAAATACATTACAGTTACCACGGTGGATTCGTATCGGTATGAACTATTTCTAATAAGACAAACTTTCGAAAAAAAAAATTAACACAGCGAATAGGTCTGATTATTATAATTAGCTGCTGATCAAAGCTGCTTTTTAAGAAAATAATGCCAGTTTTTATTAAATTACAACACCACAAAAAGTCTTAGTAAGTACCTACCTAATGATTGTGATCGGTCTATGCTCAATAACCTCGAAGTTGGCAGTGAAATACTAAAGAGTTACACATACCTAAAATTAGAAAATATCCATGACTAGAATTATGAATTTTCTCGCCGTAGGTATACTATTGTTACTGAACCTATACCCCTAACCGTTTTTCTGATATTACGTCATGACCATCATCAATTCTAAAATTATCGACAGTTAGTAACGTCATTACCTACTTAGCTAGCTACCGGTTGAGATTCTAACAAAACACAAAAGTAATAGTGTTGGAAGTTAATTCTGTTTAAACATACAATTTGTATTTTACAAAAAAAACAGACATGTTTTAGTTTCCATGATGCGGTTAATAAACATTTTAGAAATAAAACAAAATATTTATTTTCGTTTCCTCTGCTTAGTCCGCCAAATTAGTTTGCGAGGAATTTCCTATTAATTAAGCATGCACGTGAGGACCGGTGTTAGTTTACTTCTTCTTGGTAGGTAGTCTGTTAGATCAAACTAAACTGTTACTCATGTCATTATTTTCATAGAAAGAGCATTACGTCTTAAGTACAAATGATTAATTCATCATCACTGTTGGACATAGCCCCCCCCCCCCCAAATGTAAAGGAAGAATCAGCGTTGGAAGGCTTCCCACAAGGTGGACCGATGACCTGATGACGGTCGCGGGAATCCGATGGATACGAGACGCACAGAAATGATTACTAATAATTAATAATTTCCGACTCGGCTGGGCAGCGTTCGGGAAGCTGCGCGGTATCTTTTCGTTCAATATAGCACAGTGTCTCAAGACGAAAGTCTGTGACCAGTGAATGTTGCCAGTGATGACATATTGTGAGCGACCACGTTTCGTCGCTCACTATGGGCCTCATCAGAAGGCTCAAAGTCACCCAAATGGCAAAGCACGAGGAATCGCCAAACTAAAGTTTTTTTTTGTTTTTTTTCGGTGGGAAAATCATCTTATGACATCCCCCGCCCTTGGGCGGGGCGGGAGATAGTGTTAGACTTTTACTGACTAAAAACCCACTCCTGTTCCTTCGTTGCCTTTCGTACCAGGGCCGAGTCTTCCTTTCAGAATCAGACCCTTGGCCCCAGTAGGCTTCGACCCTACTGGGCCCCTACATTTGCTGCTACATTTGCTGACATCTCCTTGAGGCGCGCGTGGAACAGCACGTGCCGTTGAAGACTTGGGCTCGGTCCGGACGGTTACCGGACGGTCGTATGGCGAGTCACCCATTGCTCGCCGGCCGCAAGCCCGCGCCTACGGTGGCCGGAAATCGGGATCGGAATCCCGGCGGCGGTTGGGGCGTGAGGACCGCTGCCTCACGCGATCGGCCGCCTCCTTTGCAAGCATTACTGCTTCGCAGAAGGAGGCGACCGCCTGCCATTCCTCCTCGCTCCGGATCATGGCTTGTACCAAAGCCCGGCGCGAGAGATCGCCGCCGTCGATCGCCCCCACGAGGACACGGCGTTGCTCTGCCCAAGCGGGACACACCTCCACCGTATGCTCCACCGTGTCCTCCGGGCGGCCCACACAGTGGTGACACCCGGGCGTTGCTTCCGCACGAATCCGGTGCAGGCGCCAAACTTAAGTGGCAATGGGCAGGGCACATTGCTCGCAGAACAGATGGCCGTTGGGGCCGAAATGTTCTGGAGTGGCGACCGCGTACCGGAAGACGCAGTGTTGGAAGGCCCACTATAAGGTGGATTTTAATATAATGCAAAAACTTTCCAATATTTTTACTAAAATGTAGCTAAAGGTAGTTAATGTAAATTATCCTGCTATTCTTTTTTTACCTGCGAAAAAAGGGAGTGCACTATTTTTTTTCTAAAATTCGACACAACTAATCAGATTTGAGAGTGGCTGGAAAACCTAAAATATTTTATTGTCTTGGTGGCACATACGTAAGTCAATGGAATAAGGTTCGTTTCTATTTTGATTATAATTCCGAGATAAATTGTATTTACAAAAGTTCCTGTACATTTCTATGCGGCGGTGGTGGCGTATTCGTATCACAATGACAGTGATTTTTAACCGACTTCAAAAAAAGGAGGTTATTCAATTCGGTTGTATTTTTTTTATCAGTCTTTTTTTTGTTTATTACCTCAGAACTCCGTCGTTTATGGATCGATTTGTAATTTTGTTTTTCCCTTTATAGGATATGCTTCCAGATTGGTTCCATGTTTTTCAAAATCCTGTTCTGATGATGGGATCCATGAGGAATCGAAGGAACTCCTCAAATATTATAGGCAACTATATAGTGATTTTGGTATTTTCATCGAGAACTTAAGTATTTACAGTCAAAAAGTAACATTTGATGAAGTGGAACTGATGAAGAAGACCAGAAATGGTCAACGGAACTGCATACTCACATTGATATCACAATGAAGATAGCTAAGCGACTATGACAATACAAATAAATGAATGGTTCTGAATAGTTACGTTGAAAATGGTATCGTCGAAGTGATCTGATGATGATGATGGAGCCGGAAGGTAGGCACTGGAAATCCGTATCATAGCCGTGTTTGGACTTATTAGAATCGTCTTGAGATGCACTTTGGCTATAAGGTACTATCGAAATGTTCTGGTGATGGAGCCGGAAGGTTGAAGGTAGACACAGGAACTTTCTAATAAAACAATGTAACCTTGCAGTGTTTGGGTTAATTGGAATCGTTATGAGAAGTGCCTATTTCTCATAACGATCTGTTTATAAGTGGTAAGCAACAAAAAAGTGTTAAACAAAAACTTTTTACAAAAAAAAAAAAAATACCGACATCACTAAAAAAAACACTAACAGGATCAAAATAACTTTAATTTCGGAAGTTGGTGTTAAATAAGAAACAAACAATACCGAGAAACACCGACTTCTGAAATTAAAGTTATAATGATCCTTTTAGTGATTTTTAGTGAAGTCAGTTATTTTTTTTTGTAAAAAGTATTCTTTTATGTATTTATTATGTAAGTATATTTTTGTTCTTTGTGTAATTTCTCTTTATTACAGTTTTTTGTTATTTTCAAATATTTTTTTATTGTCTTTTTGTTATAATCCAATCAAATGTAAAAAGTTACATATTTACAATGTAATGACTTGTTTTTGAAAAAATATAATAATATGAATAAAATAAAGAAGAGCTAAAATTATAACAAAGTTGATTACTGGCAACATTTTATTATTAAACTAGATATTTGTTTGATAAATACTTTTTCTTGGATTTAACTGAATTTTATTTCAATTAAAGGTACCTATAAAGCATTTTTGCTGACTGTACTTTAGATCCTTGAATTTATTTTAGTATTCGTTTAAACAATGGTATCCATTCGGAATAGTAAATAAACAAGGGTTCAAAGAAATACTAGTGGTATTAAAACGGAATAAATAGTAATTTCTAGTTGAACGAGCTGACAGCGCCATCTAGTCTAGCGGGTGGGTACTAAAGTGTGCAAGCGAGTTTCAGGCGAGATTCTCGGATCAGATAATCATTGGTTCATTCATGGTTTGTTCACGCTCACACATGAGCGAACTAAAATACTAAATTATATAAGAGGCATTTTCTCGTCAGTCCAAATACAATGTAGACAGATACAATTTATTGTGAATGAAAATATTTTGCTATAATTGCTAACTTCTATTATGTTTTTAAAATTAAGTACGATTTCACTTTATAAAGAGACTGAAAAAAATGCTGGTTTATTTCTAAGCGTTTTCTTCACAGTTATTAGTAGTTATTGTAATAAGAATTAAGAGGTCTACCAAGCAATGAAGAATACAATAAATTGTACGGTCATCAACCCTTAAGCCGAACACGTTTTCAACTGAGCTTTCCAACTACAGACACTGATATTGTAGTTTGAAATTGGTAACTTTTAAAAAGGTAATTACGCTATATAAATGCTACTACCATTTAAACAAATGCTCTGATTTTTCTTCACCTGTCTCAATTACAACATTATTTTTACTATAGGCTAAACCTGAATATAGTTTGATCAGAATCAGTAACTGAATCGATTCCAATAATTTTTACACCACGTTATATATTTTCCTAAAATTATTTTAAAAAAAGGCACAAGTTGGACACCATCAGCACTAAGTACAACACAGGTCAAGGCAGGTCATAACGGGCATTAGGTGCCAGTGCACTGCTGGGTGCGGGAGTAAAATAACTCCTCAGTCATCCGGAAGGCCCGGTGACCTTGTATTTTTGCGCACAACCAGGTAACATAACATGCTTATAACTTTGTGATTTTTCATGATCATCATCATCATCATTTCAGCCGAAAGACGTCCACGGCTCGACATAGGCCTCCCCCAAGCGTCGTCACAATGAACGGTCCTGTGCGTCTCGCATCCATCGGACTCCCGCAACCTTTACCAAGTCATCGGTCCACCTTGTAGGAGGCCTTCCAACGCTACGTTTTCCATTACGTGGTCGCTATTCCAGAACCTTTCGGCCCCAACGGCCATCCGTTCTGTTAGCAATGTGCCCTGCCCATTGCCACTTAAGTTTGGCGATTCTTCGTGCTATGTCGGTAACCTTGGTTCTCCTGTGGATATCCTCATTTCTGATTCGATCACGCAAGGAGACTCCGAGCATAGCCCTTTCCATTGCCCTTTGGGTGACTTTAAGTCTTCTGATGAGGCCCATTGTTAGCGACCACGTTTCGGAGCCATAAGTCATCACTGGAAACACGCACTGGTCATAGACTTTCGTCTTGAGACACTGGTATATTGGACGAGAAGATACCGCGCAGCTTCCCAAACGCTGCCCAGCCTAGTTGGATTCGACGATTGATCTCTTTCTCGAAGTTAGAGCTTCCCAACTGGACTGTCTGTCCCAGGTAAACGTAGTCAAAAATCAGAAATCAGAAACATCAAAGAAGTCGTCTACAACTTCGAGTGTAGAGTCCTCGATCTTGATAGTAGTGGGTGCTACATGGCTGTTTACTTTTTGGTTTTGTCCATGTTCATTTTAAGACCGACTCTTTCGGAAGCTCTACTGAGGTCACTAATTGTACTGAGCTCCTCCGTAGTCTCAGCCATGACTACTATGTCGTCGGAAATTTTTCATGATACAGTTTTGAAATTATGTGTAAAGATTCTTTATATAAAAAAACTAGACACGTTTTTCGGCTTTCGCATATACCTACTAAAACTAATGTTTACATAAGGATATTGTATGTGTGTATTTTGTGTTATTATGTCCTATTGGTATTTTTAAAATTTCTGATGTTTTTACACTGACAGCTCTAAATCTGGCTCACAAACCATTCAAAGGTAGTCTGTCAAAGATTGCCCTGTGCGATAAGACCGCTCTTTGTTAACTTGTTTTTATAAATGTTTTTTCTTCTTTTGTGTTTTTATGTGGGGCACAATAAAGAATATAATAATAATAATTTTGTTTTACTTTAAAGTTTTGGAAATCATCATCATCATGACTGTATCATGGCCGGATTTTCAGGAGGGTTAGGTTAGACAGACATTAGTTTATTGTGAAGCACATTTTGCGAGCCTTAATTTCTATGTATGTACCTTTGTGATCAATTTACTATCTTACCTTATTTAAAGACAATAAATTGGTATTTAGAATGTCATTATTTTGACTACTTACGATTTGATGAAAATATACATAGAGTAGCCCTATAATTTTATACCTAGTACAAAATTAATAACTTATTATGGAAACTATAAGGAATGAGGTGCTTAGAAGCGATAACTTCCGACAAAGTATCGCGCCGCAAGTCAAGAGTGAGTCGGGCCTCGTCGTCCGTCCCGCCGCGGTCATTAGCTTGCAAGTCTTGTCGTTCTCACCCGTCGCCGGATCATGTCGGACTAACTAGAATTGCAAGGAAATCCCCCTTGTGCCGACGTCCCCACCCTCCCCTAATTGCGGCTCGAGTGTCGATTTATTTGCGAATCATGACTCTCCCCAACGACTTAATGACGATTTTACGATCTCTCTTGTCCGGTTTTTGTTATTTTAACGTTTTTCGGGTGTACCGTTCCGTTTTATGTTAATAAGGCTTGCGGTAGTTCGATTTTTGAATTGGTGTTTGTGCGTTTTGTAATGAGCCGAATGGCATAGTTATTTTTGGTTATTTTTTTATAGCAATAATATTTTTTGGTTTATTGATTACATTCATAAAATGAAACTAACTTTACCTTTTCAATACCTGGCAAGTAAAGTACTGATAATAATTTCCTTGATGGATATTAGTAGATAGTTTTAAATTGGCATGTTTCTACCGCCATTGTGTTTCTGTCGGGTTCTCGATATAACTAAAACTCACTACAACCTCGCCTCACCTTTAGCTTAAGCAGTAGGGCTGAAAGTTGTACTCAGCTTACCTGAAACTCTTGTAGTACTAACCACGATACAGAGATGGCGTTAGTCGTTTCTATTTCACATCATGCGAAATTATCGATGCATTTTGAAGCAAGATGTGAATGTAATACGGTTGCTAGATCAATTATAAACCTCTTGATATTAATCAAGTAGTTAATAATCAGTTTAACGAATTACTACAGACGAGGAAAAATTTTTGAGAAACTTCGTTTTTGGAAGTTTTATGTGACATATTCCTCGAATCAGCGGCAGTGACTTTTTGCGCCGGGCCCTGGTTGAATGGCCGGCGGTCACCTCCTTCTGCAAAGCAGTAATGCTAGCGAAGGAGGAGGCCGCACTCGCGATGGAACGAACGTCCTCACGCCCCAGCCACCGAGATTCCAACCCCAACTACCAGCCACGGTAGACGCGGACGTCGAGCAATGGGTAGCTCGTCGTCCGGCCGTCCGGTAACTGACCGGACCAAACCCAGTCGTCAACAACACGTAGTGATCCACGCGCTTCACAAAGAGATGTTAGCAAACAGTAGGGGCCCAGAAGGGCTGATGCCCGCTAACTAGGACCGCGGGGAATTTCTGAAAAGGAAGTTCTAGAACGTAAAGGGCAACTGAAGGATACAGGTACGGTTTTAGTCAGTAAAAGTCTGACACACTCTCACGCTCCACCCAGAGCGGGAGAAGTCATTGGATGATTTCCACACTTTAACCCTTTTCTTGGCAGAAAAAAAAATATATGGAATTAGATTTTTTGTTGAATTCTCTTTTAAAGACAAGTATTCATGATATAAAACATTGAAAAAAAAAACTTGTACGTCTAGATTTGGAGATATATGTATGGCAATGTATCTTATAAGATACATTATATCTTATAAGATACATTGCCAAGTATCCGTAATTTTGCCCGCACGAGGCGATGTATCTGAGAGGATACAATGCTCAAAAAAGATAAAACTCGATGAATTACCAAAAGTAAAAATATAATAAGTATTACAGAAAAAATCAAACTTTAAACCTTAAAAAGTAACATAACTACCATAAAAATAAGTCTATTAAGTTTCGGTTTGGAGAAATAAAAAGCAGTTTCTATTACGCAGAAGACAAAGTCTTGGACTGCATGTCGAACACATAGCAGTGGTTTGTCCTTTAATGCATAAGTCGCACCTCCCTTTGGTACTAAATATTGGAAAATGTCCAATTCAGTCATATCTGACACAAAGTGTAGGTCTTGGCATAACAGGGGCTTTAATTGTTTTAGCTAGAGTAGGCCCTGCTATGTCTAATTCCTCTAATTAAGTCATCTTTTTGTGCATTAATAAACTTTTTACCAACTAGTAACGAATTTTTTTAGAGGCATCTATTTTTCTGATCTAGTGTGCTTGCGATAAAGCAATAGCTATTACTGACACACATGTCCAGCATTTTGGAAACTAGGAGCAAATACCAACTATGACAGTGTTTATTCTATAACAGGCAATGGCGAGGTCTACGCCACCCACATGTGAGTTGTAATGATTGATTATTTCAGGACAAGGTACTGTATAATTCTTCTTATTTTGTTTACAATATAGTTGAATGGTACGGTACGGACACTGGATCTGCTTCAACATAGTTGCTCGCAGTAGTCACGCATTTATTGTCATGCCACATTGCTACACAAATGTTGTTGCTATTGCAAACTATCTGGAAATAAGACCCTCTTTTACGCCTTGTCCAAAGTCATTTCTTTTTTCAGTTCCCCGTAACCTATCTGAACGAATGTTTCTACGTGAGAACTGGTGAAAAAGGTGTTGATAGAGATCACTGAACATGCAGGTTGTGGAATGCTTTTTTATACAAAAGGCTACAACGATTTTAGCCCCTAATCCGAAGCCAGATTCTACCGGGTAAAGATCTTCGTATCGAAATGTGTTATCACCTCCATACACAATAAAGTCACAAATTAATCCAAACACTCGGAGCTCTAATGAATATTTTGAAATCCCGTTTCTTAGGTTTGCTTTTTAACGATATACTGTTATGATGTCCGGCTTTTTTCCCTTTTTATGGCACCATCATCTCGTCAATGCTGAATCTATTCTCATGGAATACTTTTTAAAGTTTTCCCGTAGAGTTTTTAGTTTTTAGAGAGATATATAGCGTGCACAATTATTTCTGTAATAACTTGGCGGTGTGCACCCAGAGATACATTGCATGCTGTACCTAATTCTGTGATAACTTAGCAGTGTGCACTGTGAGATACATGCACAAACAAGATTCGTTTTTTTGCACAATACAAAACATTTGGATTGAAATCCTACTTGATACGAATGTTTACTTCATAGGGAATATAAAAATAATCAACATTGGTTATCAATCTGAAAAAAATTTAAGAAAATAACAATATTCTTATCTCCTTGCCTACGGTCGCGCGGACTTTGCACACAATTTTTGAATTCAAAATATAACGGCACTACCAACATCATCATGCTAAAAAAATTGGTTCGGAAAAATGCAAAATATAAACTGTTGTGTGAAGTTTCATGTCCTTCACTACATTTTTGAAATTAGAAATTTTTAAAGTTGACTGTATCTGACAAGATACATTGTCAAGAAAAGGGTTAAAAAATACCTCACCACCAGGCCAACTAGGCGTAGGAACTAAGTTTGTTAAATTATAATAAACTCTTTTTTTCTGATAATTAAAAAGGTAAAAAAATTTGTATCTCAATTCCAAATATAAAACAGTTTTTGTTTTACCAAAAACATACTCGTAATTATCATCCGAAGTTTTATCTTGAATTCTTGATTAACTCAAATAAAAGTCAGTTTAGCTTAAAAGTACCGACAGTAGATGTTAACATTTACTAGTTTACTAAAACTATAAAGTTAACTTTAAAAATTAGGAAAAAATATTTTTGCTTGGTTCAGGTAAATATTTTAATTAGAGAATAAAATATAGACTGTCCTAAAGCATAGTCACAGAAAATCAAAATACCTACTCTACATGGAGTATTTATTAAAAGTTTTTTTATGTTCCATTTTAAATAGATAACTCTTAAATAAACTTAAACGTGCAAAATTAGTTTCACTTTTTTTGAAGCATCATTAAACATCGGTTGCCTAATCTGAATTAGTTTCACTTCTTTTTTGAAGCATCATCAAACGTCGGTTCCATAATCTGAATTAATTTCACTTTTTATTTTTTTTGAAGCATCACTAAACATCGGTTGCCTAATGTGAATTAAAGAATATTTATTTAAAATTTGAATTTTTCTTGAGTATAAGATATCACAAAGTACGAGTAGCTTCTCCCCCGTCCGAGTGGAGCAAGAAGTGTGTCAGACTTTTACGGACTAAAACCTACCCGTCTTTTTTCACTTGCCTTTGACTTTCCAGGCTGCGGTAAATCTTTTGAGCAATCGCGCAGCTCTTGTATGAACATAAGATATTCCTACAAATATTTATACTAAAACATTAGCGAAGTCTTGTAAAGAAATATACTTTCTTACGAAAGTTACTCTCTGGTAACACTTAAGTAGATAAATAAAAGGAACGCGCTAACGCCTCAAATTCATGGTGCGTGTATGAGTATTGATCCAAGCGCTGTCCTCTATTCCTTATATTAAAGCTACGATTTTTTTAGATATTTCTTTAATAATTATAAATAAAAACTTTATTTATAATAAATTTGATTTTGGTGGTTCAGTTTATTCAGAAAAGATCTTTGTGTATCGTTGCACTGAGCTGCAAAGGAAGACTGCATGCGATGCATCTGTAGCCTCAACATTCGCTAAAAATCCGTATTTTTCTTGAAAACTAAAGAAAAGTTTTCTGTTATATTATAATATATAAAATAAAGGCGGAGATTACTCGGACGGGATTCAGCAGTTAAATCAAGATCGTTATAAAGGCGGGGCGACCGTGCGGTTCTGACCAATCACGAAACATCTATTTACTTATTCCCATATAATCCAAGCCGAGGGTCTTATGTAGCTAATAAACATTTCTTCACGAAATATCTTGGCAGTCTGGTGTGTTGCTTTTAACCGGTCAACTATGAGAGCATCGCTAGATCACTGCAGGCTACGTCGAATGCCTTGACTAATTTAGAACTAGAAACATTTTAGAAATAAAAAAATATATAAATGCTGTTTATTTTGCAAATAGGTTATTAAATACACTTTTACATAACATTTTTTGACGTGACAACGTCTTATAAATTGGTTTGCCGGGTGACACTTCAAGAAACTGCGTTACGCTCCGCTCACGTTATGCGCTCACAATGAGAGCGAGTGAGAGGCACGCGTCCCTTCCACTCGGGCATGGTTAGCCCGCCTAAGAGCGAGAGAGACAGACATAAAAAGTGAAAGGCACGCGTCCTCTATTATTTCATCCTTCTTCCTACTATACGAATGAATATTCACATTAAAATTATTTTACCACTCAAAGTCGTTGTCACGTAAAACTTTCGCCCGTATACCGACTTTACAGGCAACCAATTTTTTTTCGGTAATTTAAACTAGATGAGACCGGTGTGTTACCTCAGTAACAACCTTGAGAATCAGAATAATATCTTAAAGTTTAACTTTGATTATGATCTTTCCTGAATCGTCATTTATACGATTGTTAATTTTTTTCTAAATTATTGAATCATACTCATTTCTGATGTTTCAGGTGTCATGTACGAATGATCTCTACTGGGAGGGAGAGGATTACGGTTCCAATGAGTTCCTTGAAGTGAAGCAAGAAGATTCCACCGCTTTAGACAGCCACAAACGACACAAAAGGGATTGGAGTATGTATTTTTGAAAATAATAACTTATGATGTATTTTATATTTTTTAGTTAATAGCTCTCCTTATAGACCCCAAATAACACGGGACAAGGGCAGGAAGATGATGATGAGCTCTCCTTACAGACATCGTCTTTTTTAGCAATGAAATGTCCTAAAAAAGTTAAATAGTCGTAGTTTTCTATAATATTTTTTATTTTAACTTTATGTACAGTAGTGGTACATATGCAGACTTACTGCAACAAGGCATTCTCTGCCGGACAACCTTGGGGTTAAAGAAACCTAATAAGGCTAGGCTTAGTTTTCTTATTGTGTGTCCCACTGCTGGACAACTTTCAAAGCCCTTTCTCCTTCAAAACTACTCTATCAAGGGCGATCTTTGGCCAAGTTTTAAAAAATATCACAAAAAAAAAAATGATTGAAATTGGTAAAGTCGTTTTCAAGTTATGGAGACGTGGCCAGTGGATGTATGACCAAGGGTAATAGGGATTCATTTTTATATACGGTATATTTTTTGAATGCTACCACGATAATTTTAATCCGTCACGGCCTCAACATTCTACAGCAGCTGAGATGCGCAAGAACGTTTAAGAAAATGCTTTCATCGATTTAAAGAAATATCTCTGCAATGACTTGAATTTCAGGAACTACAACTTTACATTGTGGATGCTACGTACGCAACTCATAAGAAAAACCCAAACAAATAAAATTACAGGCGTTATAGAGTATGATGTTGGCAGAGCAAGATGATCCAGCTGACTGTAATTTTGCTGAAAAAAAAAATACGGCACGTAATTAAATATATTTCTGTTCAGAACAACTGAAGGCCGAGCGATCAATTTGACGACCTAAACTGAACTGTTAAAGGGATGGAGCTATGTAGCTCTGTCTCGCTCGCACGCCTGACATTTTAACGCCCCAGAACGATTTGAACGCTTTATGTGGTCGTTTTAGGATAAAGCGTCATATATCATAAACGAATTGTTTCAGTGTTGGTTTCAGAATGATTTAAACTTTTTGTTAATTTACCCTGCGTACATTGGAACTAATGTTTCTATTTTTCGTAATATTTTAGATTGGGGACTCTTGTGGCCAGCCCCAAATGAATCCGAAGCGGAAACTGTCACCACCGCTGTTCCCGACGACGCGAGCAGGTTAGCCATATTTCTAAAGCACTTTTATTAATTAAAACTTAATCTAGTATTTAAATACCTAGCTGATCACAATCTTTTATTACGTTTTTGGTTGTTTTGCCACATATAAGTAGTAGCTTTTTTTACATCGTTATGCTTTGGTTACATCGTTTTGGGAACTATTACCATACTTGAAAAGTTCTACTTGGGGCTTGAACTTTAAAGATATGGTAGCCAATCGTGAGGGATACATCGAATCCGTTTTGTTGCAGAGAGTCGCTTTGTCTAGATATTCAAATCCATTATTTGCTCTTACGTGGTGGGCTGATCGATCCAAATATTTATGAAGAAAAAACCAGGCGCTTGCAGTTGTATTCTTCAATCGATATCGTCAGAGTGCCTAGTGCCAGTTGCTTTTATCGATGCGTTCGTCGATCGTGTTAACGAACTCGCACTAGTCCCTGCGTTCAAAAATAATCAGAGTAGGGTAGAGTCGCTACTCCAACCGTTCAAAAATGCTTCGTGTTGCAACCTAGGGTCGTTCTTTTATAACTCGAGTAGCAACCTTAGAGTTAACCCAATTAACTCTATCTCTGAGCAGGGTAGGTTGGTGTAAGCGGCTATAAATGACACTTGCTTGACATTGACAGTTGAACTATACGTTCACGATCAAAAATGCGAGTGTAGAGTATTTACTCTGATGACGTCATTGGAGTTAACTCCAACCTCAAATTTAAACGCAGGGCAGTACAAGGCAGTGTGTCTGATATGAGTTTGCTATCAACACGTTTATGACGTTTGGCGGTCCGATTGGCCCGCTCCGAGCTCTTAACTAATCTGAGTGAGAACGTAAAGTGAGTTTTTTAATCCCAGATAATGATTTGACAAGTGCAAATGTCAAACTCCAGAAATATGTTGCCTGCTTTTTGATAAAAGTGATGTCTTCCAATTCGATTTTTTAAACTGGTTCTTTTAATAATACAACCTCTAAGAAAAGTAGGCCCAAGATATGATAGTGTTTGTTTATAGTAAAGTCTAATAAGAATTGAAGATTGAAATAATTAGAAATATTCAATAATATTACCATATTATTTTATACTCGGATTTTTACTTATACTAAGAACTCACAAAACCGTTATTACCCGCGTCCGCTGCGATTACGGGACTGCAGCTTCTGAAGAATGCTAGAGATAATAGTAGAGGCTAGTAGTAGAATCGTGTGGGCCACGGTCACCCGCAGCCTCGGAAAGTTGCGCCCGCACTCTCTGCCGTCGTTTAACACCCGCAGTGGCCCTCAGGGGGTAGAAAAATCCGACGCGAAATCCAAAATCCATTTATGCATTCAGAACTTTATAGACCTTCTTTTTTTAATTCTTCTGTAAGTAAGTATAATGCAACAGCTCGTTTCTGGTGTATGTCCATAGCGGTCTGGAGCTCAACTGATAATTAACCGCCCGTCTTGCGATTGTCATCTGCCAAGTTTTCAAGCGATAACCCCAGCTGCGACGGCTGTGTAACCACATAAAACTCCGGTCTCGTGAGTTTAGAAATAAACCAACTCCACCGTTTTCTCGTGTTTCTTCTACCGTGGCAGGTGCAGTTGAAAGCCGGTTGAAAATCATGAGTTCTTAGCTACTTTCTTTTACCAGGGAGCTCCAGTGTATGAGCCTCCCAACACAATTTTATATCTTGATTACAAGAGCGGTATGAGACAGTCTCAGTTTATGCTTTAGAATTATAAAAAGTTATCATCATTGGTCGTCAAGATTTTTACAAGATGGGAATTCATCTTCTTCATACCTTACTGGGCCCCTACGGTTTGCTTACATCTCTTTGAAGAGCGCGTGGATCACTAAGCGCTGTCGACGACTGGGGCTCAGTCCCGGCGATTACCGGACTGCCGGACGGCAAGCTACCCATTGCTTGACGTCGGTATTGGAATAGTGGTAGTCGGGATGGGGGTCTCGGCGATTAAAGCGAAAAGATTCATTTATTTATTTAAAGATGTTCGTTCCCTCACTCGTGCAACCTCGTTCTTCGCTAGCATTATTGTTTCGCAGAAGGAGGTGACCCCCTGACATTCTTCCTCGCTCCAGACCATGGCCTGTACCTACCAGGACCCAACGCGAGAGGTCCCTGCCACCTTTTGCCTTCATGAAGACACGGCGGTGCTCCGCCCAAGTGGGACACACCTCCACCGTATGCTCCACCGTGTCACACAGTGGTGACCTCCTGAATCTGATGTAGGAATTTCCCGAACTGACCATGTCCGGTGAGGACTTGCTTCATGCGGAAGATGAGGACGCCGTGACCCCTCTCCAGCCACTCCTCAAAGAGGGGACTGACCGTCATGATTATGGCGTGCCCATGCCCATTTGTCGTCCAGCTATGAATTCACATGACTGCAAACGAATCGAGTGTCGGTTGCACTGAAACCGACACTCGATTCGTTTATTACTACAATTTTATAAGAGATCCATGCGAAAAAAAGAAGATATAGAATGTCCTCTTTTTGTACTATTTTCGCATGGATAATTTTAACTATTATTGGTTTTGAAACCGAAGTTGTAATAAAATTTCAGTAATATCACTGAGTAATTCTATATTTTTGTCTAGGTTTGAAAAATGACGCAGCTTTTGCTAGTTTTTAATTCTTAGGGTTAAATTATATTTTAATTTACCAGTTAGACATTTGCATCTATAAAATTACCTTCAGAAAATACAAAAACTGACCATAATTAGTTGCATTTTAAAACGAAACTATTTTTCTGAATATTTTCGGTTTTTTTGTTCAATACCGGTTGAAACATTCAAATTGTCAAATCATTATTTTTAATAAAAAAAAAAACAGATTTAAGTAGGTAATCATTTCGATCGCATTCGATCAAAACCAACTCTCACACTTTACTCTTGTGAGAACCAACAGTTACGATGAAAAAAAAATAAAAATAATTAAATTAATTATTAATGTAATTACTTAGCATAGCATAGCATAGTCGGCCTTTTAATGTTCCCACTGTTGGGACTCAGGCCTCCTCTCTAGGAGAGGGAATGGGCCGTAATCCACCACGCGGGCGCAGTGCGGGTTGGTGGATGTCACATGTCTTTGAATTTTTGGTTCTAGGACATGCCGGTTTCCTCACGATGTTTTCTTTCACCGTTTTGAGAGCAGTGGTGATGAAATAAATTACACAAAGTAATGCGCCTGGCGGGGTTTCAACCCGCGACCTACAACTCGTAAGTCGGGGCCGTTACCACTCGGTCACCACTGCTCTTATTACTTAGTTAAATTTTAATGATTAATTTATATCGATGATTTGATTATTTTATTATATAAGTAAATGTAAATTGTGTTATGTGTTGTGTTGTGTTATATAATGATACGGGTGTAACTTACCTGAAAAAAGATGATTATTATTATTATTCGGATTACATAAACGTATAAGTACACAGTCAGCTTCAATATAGCTACTTACCTTAATATTTCTAAATCTAAAACATTTTTTTTATTGAATTTCAGTTACGACAAGGATGATACTGACCTGGACGTCGGTTCCGGAGTTCCTGACAAGACGGAGTCTGACCCAAAGGAAAGTAAGTAACTTTGTACATAACTTAACACCACGACTGTGCGTATGCTTGACGTATAGCAGAGGAAAGAAGACGGTGCAACATTGGAGCTGCTCCCGGTTGAACGGACAACCTGGACCCACACAGATTTTACCGAAGTTATGCAGAACACAAACTGAGATTCGGGGCTACTACAGAGAATATTCCAGTTACAGTTACGATTTGTGATGTATTGATAATAGCAATCTATTACAGCTTTCTTATAGATCATGTAACAATTCTTTGTGTTGCGAGAATTTTCGAAAAAGTTACCATTGCATTGCATCGCAAACGACAATACCAGTCTGACAAAATCGGTCGCTTCACTCAGAGCGGGAGTTATTGCATGATGTTGATTATATGATGATTGATATACTTACCACCTTTAAATAAATAATATGGAACAATGCTTTGCACGATAAGTCGTGATAGTCAGAATATGTACCTATTTTTATAAAATATACCAACTACAGAGGTTGCGAAGTCTGCAGAAGCTATCAAGTTTATAATTAAAATAGCATTTTAACTGAAAGGATGACAGAGTAAAAAGAAGAAAAAACCGGGCAAGTGTGAGTCGGAGTCACGCACTGTGGGTTTTTTTTTGTGATGTAACTACAATTTTACAATTTTCAGATTTTTCAGGATTCCCTACGAATTTTGATTCCTATGAGAGTGTTTTTTCACTGCTTTGAAGCTGGAACCTCAGACCTGAGTATATGGTTTTCATTTCAACTGGATACCTCTACGCGTTCTCGAGATAAAGGGTCTTGACAGACAGACAGACGGACAACAAAGTAATCCTATAAGGGTTCCGCTTTTTCCTTTTGAAGTACGGAACCCTAAAAATATCTGAAAATCATTCGGGCGGCTAGTTGAATGGCGCCTTTTCATACTAATACTTTGACTGTCTTTTTTTAGGTGGGCTATCATCCAATGATTACTCCCGCTACAGGGCGGATGCGGGAGGGCGTTTCAGACTGTAACTAACTAAAACCCACTCCCATGTTCCTTCTTTGCCTTACGATACAGGACAGGCGCTTTCCTTCAGTAATACTAATGTAATTTTAAAAACTTTTCAGAGACTCTGCGGGTCACCTTCGCGGTCATGGAGCCCTACAGACCGGCGTACTCCAACCGAGACTCACCCGAATTCCTCAACATCTCTCGTTCTCTTGCCAATGCCGTCGACCTGCTCTTTGAGGGCCTGCCTGGTACACAGCGGTCGAGCCTCGTTAGGATACAGTAAGTATTGAACCTTGATAATATTACTTACGCAGCTTATTATTAATTGGTAGTGCTTTGCTCATGAAGGTAAGCTGAAAAAGAAACTATATACTGTCTCATACTCCCACAAAACCCTTAATCAGGCCGAACATGAAAATCAACTTTTCATGGTTCAAGTACTTATAAATTCTTGTATTTTTTATTGTATATATTGTATTGTCTTTAAATAGCAGTGTAAATAAAATGTAATATAAATTTACCGAAACTGAAAAAAAAATCGTTTTTGTCGTGTGGGAAATTATTTCCCTTTCATTTTAATAGACTAGTAATAGTAAGCTACTAGTCTATTAAAATTTACTATACTACTAGTATATTAAAAAAGGAATAAAGTCAGGGCTTACCCTGAATTTACTTTTACGTTTATGTTCCTCAGTCCTCAAATAAATGTACACAGAGTTGTTATTACATAAATAAATATGATATTCACTTTAAAAAATAAAAAAGTTGACAGAAATAAATCCCTAAATTTTACATTATATTGACGCATTAACGAGTTCAGGAACGGGTAAAGGCAACTATTTTCCCACTTACAAGACAATATTTCAAATTAATAAAATCCACACAAAGATTAAATTTTTGCATTGAATATCATAACAATGTTACCTATAATATAAAAAAAATATTATATATATATATATATATCTACTTATCAGAATCTTTCTTGAAGAAACTTAACAGAATTATGTCTCCACTACATGAAAAACGCGCAATATTTCAAAAGTGTTGTTAATCTGTTTCTGACGTTTGAAAGAGTGGGGTTGTCTATAAAATAATTCAGTAACTAATCAAGACTATATTATTTGGGTAAAACGGGCCCTGTGCCCGATTAAGAGATAACTAACAATTTAAAAATTAATGTGTCCACACACAGGGTTATTTGATGCCTACACGTAAGCTCATGCCTTACGCCATCTGAGCTAACTAGTCAGGATGCTCCAGATGAATATGGATTAGTCATCCGTAAATAAGCTAGAATGGACTGATAGTATTATCAGTCCATTCAAGCAATATTTATATTGTCACCTATTGCTCTTAGAAACGAATTTACAAAACTTATTTCCTAGGCAAGGCGCTCAGCTTATGTCTAATGGTCACACTCAATACAAATGCAGTCATACGTTAATACACGCACAATAATAATAGATAAACATTTTTTGTTTTCTTTTCTTTCTTTTCTTTTTTTTTAGATAGTCGATAGTTGAGGTTTCATCATATGACATTCCAGTAGTGCATATAAATTCAATTCAAAATAATTTATTTTACATAGATGTACGCCTAAAAAACGTCTGAAGCTAGTGCACGGTTCCAGTTGGTCGTTTCCTGTGGAGAAGAACCAACAAAAACTCCATGGTTGCTCTTTAAAAAAAATATTGTTTTCACAATATTTCCATATTACGATATTAAATAATATAATCACAGTATAGACCAGTCAGCATTGTACCCAAAAGCACAATAAAAATAAAAAATGGATCTAAATAGAAAATTATCTAATAAATAGTCTATAGTGTTGTCTTACAGAGGTTATATAATAAAACATTAATGTAGTTATGGTGGCAAAGGGCTAAATAACTTAAAAAGAATATTGAAAAAAGAATGTCATAGAGAGTAAATATATAAGTATACAATTTGTTGACACTTCGTGTGACCCAAAGGTTGGCTTTTACCTCAGGCAGAGATAAACCATTGCCATACAACGTGGCAACAGCGATTCGGGGGAATTTTTTAACTAGGAATTATTTATTACCTTTTGTGTATAGTTTTAATTAGATAAGTGTTTAAATTTTTCTTGTTTCAGAATTTTATTATAATTAAAGCTTAGAACAATTCAAATAAAAATTTCACAATTAGACTAAAACAAAATGGAGCAGTTAATAGGTAGACGTTTCCAAGATAATGCAGTTAATAGGTAGACGTTTCCAAGATAATGCAGTTAATAGGTAGACGTTTTCATGATAATGCAGTTAATAGGTAGACGTTTTCATGATAATGCAGTTAATAGGTAGACGTTTTCATGATAATGCAGTTAATAAGCTACCAGGGAAGCCACGTGCAAAAGCAGTAACTTTACAACAATAGTGTCCTCCGAGAAACTGTCAATATGTCGAGGCTTGTGTGTTACTGGGGAGTTTATTGCAATACTTCTTTTATATAAAACTAGTCTCTGCCAGCAGCTTCGCCCGCGTGAAAATCGAAAATAACCAAGGAAACTTTATACAAAGTATCCTATTCCATGGTAGACATATTTGTTAAGTTTCGTCCAAATCCATTCAGTCGTTAAAATTTAAAGAGATAATTGACAGATAGTTACTTCCGCATTTATAATATTAGTATGGATGCTACTACAACCCGTTTTTTGCGCTCTGTAATATGATTGTCGATAATGATTGTTGATTTGGGAGGTTTGTGTTTTCGAACCCATAAATTTAAAAAAAATCTGGATTTTGTAATTTTTTTTTATTTTACGTATGCCTACATGAGACTTATAAAACGTCAAAAGCAAGTGCACGGTACCAATTGGTCGATTTCTATGGAGACAAAACAGCTAGATACTCCATGGTTTTTAAAATATAGATTCTACAATATTTCCATAATACAAAAAAAAAAAATAGATATGTAGCGTAGTGTAGACCAGACGCAGATAGATGTATTGACTGATCTACACTGTCCTCAAAAGCACCACCCAAAAGCACAAAAAGTAATAATAAAAAGTAGGTCGAAATAGAAAGTAATCTATGAATCCGTGAAAAATAGTGTTCTCTCATTCACATGATAAAAAAAAAGCAAAAAAAATCAAACCTATCAATAAATGAGATGTAAACAAAAATAAATCACTAATGAAGTTAAGGTGATTGAAGTTCAAATAATATAAAAACATGATTGCAAAAGCAATGTATTAAAAAAGATAATATATAAAATTAGGTAGACTTTTTTGAATACCTTTTAAACAGTGCCCAATAACGGATATTAAATTATTTATAGTCGACGCGGCCTGTGTGTGTTAATGCGAATCGTGCCTTAGAGATTGGCTTTTGAGGTAACTCTAAGGATTACAGGCTATCTATGTTTGTTGCTCGTTTACACAAGTTGGACACGATATCATAACTAGGCTAAATTATGGGAATAACTAATGTACCAGAAGGTATATGAGTGAAATCAAAGTTTATGAACTTGATAGAGCACTACTTAGATTATGAAGTTGTAGCATAGATAGGTGAGACTAACAAATAAAATATTCTAATATCTTTTTTGTTGACTTCAGGTCACTAGTCAGCGACGATTTCCTCTGCAAAGTCACCTTAGACATCGTGACGACCAGAAATGAAGATACGGACACTATCAAGGAAATTTTGAGGAACCACATCAAGAATAAGGGACGCCTGGGAGAGATAGACGTTCGGGATGGTGAATTCAGTGCCCAGTTGATTGACCCAGGTTAGTGGTGATTCCCATATGGTGGTAGGAAAAAAATATTCAACGGTACTATAGATTACACTATTTTTAGTGAAATAAAAGTTAAATAAACCTTTGTTGACTTGCAATTAATCACACTCCATTAACGATCAAGTATTTTTTTAATTTTAAAAATAGTTTTTTTTTTTAATTATTGTATCATTTTGTAATACCGTTTATTTTTTTTTAGTTTATGTTTTTATTTACTACAGTTAATTTATTTAGGAACAACATTTGAATGCGACTTTACTGAGTTTTGGTGTGACGAAGGCTCTTGTCTGCCACTGTCGATGAAATGCAACGGTCGAGCGGATTGCAGAGATGGCACCGACGAAATCGATTGTCCAGTACCAGACAGTCAGTATATTATAGTAGCATTTATATTTATTTTACACAATTTGCTCGGCTGCGAATATAGTAGACATAACCATCATAAGTACAGTTGAGTACTTGGCTCATTTTTTATTGTTTATATTATAAAGTAACTTTATCCAATATTAATCATGTTAGAAACCTTTCAAATCCGGCGGAAGCTGTCAAATAACAGTATAAGGATGCACATACTGAAAATGTGACGTCACCGCCATGCCGAACTGTTCCTCAAACTACTATTTGGAATGCTAATTGCTATTTCATTTAATAACGAATTTTGTTTCTGTTTTTAGAAAAAGATGTCTTTTTATTGTTATTTGTTATTTAGTATAAAATATTGTACAAAAATAATCCCTGGCAAATACCCAATTAGGAAGCAGATAGCAATTGAAATCAAAACTAGTGCGCCTCACCATCATCGATTGCGTCACTGCTTACCATCAGGTGAAACAGCAGTCAAGCATTGGCTTACATTATAATAAAAGAAATCTAACCTGAAGGTAATTGGGCACGCCGTAATTATGGCGGTAAGTCCCCTCTTTGAGGAGTGGCTGGAAAGGCAACACGGCGTCATTACCTACCGCATGACGCAGGTCCTCACCGGACACGGTAAGTTCGGGAAGTTCCTGCACCGGATTCGTGCGGAAGCGACGCCCGGGTGTCGCCACTGTGTGGACCGCCCGGAGGACACGGTGGAGCATACGGTGGAGGTGTGCCCCGCTTGGGCAGAGCAACGCCGTGTCCTCGTGGGGGTAATCGGCGGCGGCGATCTTTCGCGCCGGGCCTTGGTACAGGCCATGGTCCGAAGCGAGGAGGAGTGGCAGGCGGTCGCCTCCTTCTGCGAAGCAGTAATGCTTGCAAAGGAGGCGGCCGATCGCGTGAGACAGCGGTCCTCACGCCCCAACCGCCGCTGGGATTCCGATCCCGATTTCCGGCCACCGTAGGCGCGGGCTTGTGGACGGCGAGCAATGGGTGGCTTGCCGTCCGACCGTCTGGTAACCGTCCGGACCAAGCCCAAGTCAACGGCGAGTGCTGTTCCACGCGCGCCTCAAGGAGATGTCAGCAACTGTAGGGGCCCAGCAGGGTCGAAGCCTACTGGGGCCAAGGGTCTGATTCTGAAAGGAAGACTCGGCCCTGGTACGAAAGGCAACGAAGGAACAGGAGTGGGTTTTTAGTCAGTAAAAGTCTGACACTATCTCCCGCCCCGCCCAAGAGCGGGGGATGTCATAAGATGATTTTCCCACCGAAAAAAAAAAAAAAAACCCTGAAGGTAATGATCATGTTTAGATTTAACTGGCAAGTCATAAAATAACAAGCGGTATTAGCCACAGTGATTGCTAAAATACCGATCTGTACATTTTTGTCCAGGTCCAAGGTCTATTAATTTGTTTGATTGCCATTATGTGGATAGTCAAGGTAAAGTTTGAATATCGAGGAATTGTTTTCATAAGAGTAACCAACGTGGAAGATTAACATGATTGTCCAATAGAGTAGGTATTCATGTACAAAAGTAAATCGGCGTGAAAAAATACCCCAACCAAAAAGCCAACCAATAAAAAAAAACCTTCTAAATAAGCCTTGCCAACGTTATTGTTTGTATGTCAATGCAGTAAGGTAAATCTTTATTATTAGTATTATTGATAGACTCACGTTTGATCACTATCTCATTTAATGATAAGCTTTGATGTTGTCGACGTAAGAGCACGTTTGTCTAAAATTAACCTATTCACTGTTGACTTAAAGGTTCCGAAATTATACAAATCTTTAATGACATAGTTACGCATACATAAATATATACATACATATTATTATATTATTCGCGGCCGGGTTGTTAACTTATTATTTCTTAATTTACTCAAACTTTTAAAAAGTTATAGGATACTAAGCTATGTAGAACTTTTTTATTTACTTTATGTTTATTATTTTCATTTTAAAGCATCGAATGAACCACCAACAACGGACACCACAACAGTGGAATACAACGAAAACATCGATGTCAACAATGCACCTACTCCAGATTATCGGAATTATGACCAGACACCTGAAAATACTAATTATAATCAAAGTCTAGAAAGTCCCTATGAACCAAGCCCCGAGTGGCAGAATCCTTCTGATCCAACTGCGGGTCGCGATTCCAATCCTTATCCATATGACCCAAATGTGTATCGTGATATAACAAATCCTAATGCCCAAAACGTGCGCCCAGAAAATCAGGATCCATATGGTCAAAACACGCGCCCAGAAAATCAAGATCCTTATGGTCAAAACACGCGCCCAGAGAATCAGGATCCTTATGGTCAAAACACGCGCCCAGAAAATCAGGATCCTTATGGTCAAAACACGCGCCCAGAAAATCAGGATCCTTATGGTCAAAACACGCGCCCAGAAAATCAGGATCCTTATGGTCAAAACACGCGCCCAGAAAATCAGGATCCTTATGGTCAAAACACGCGCCCAGAAAATCAGGATCCTTATGGTCAAAACACGCGCCCAGAAAATCAGGATCCTTATGGTCAAAACACGCGCCCAGAAAATCAGGATCCTTATGGTCAAAACACGCGCCCCGACAATCGTGATCCTTATGCCCAAAGCCCGCGCCCCGACAATCGTGATCCTTATGACCAAAGCTCGAGCCCAGACAATTGGGATAATATTTTTGGTCAAAGCACGCGCCCAGATAATGGGGATCCAGGTCAAAGCGGGAATCCCGAGGATCGACGAGAGAATCCAGATGACCGTAACCAAGACACTGGCACTAGTGAGGCTTCTTCACCCAGTTATGGCCAAGAATCTGGATCTTATCCACGTGGTGATTTAGGCGGAGCAAATGATCCTTACTCTACGGGTACGAACATAAATTATTATTATTTTGCTTTTAATTTTTCTTTAAAATTATTTTTTTATATCGTCTCTGGGATGCGACCCATAAAATTAACCAAAACTTAGATCATTATTACTTTTAGTTTTGTTTTTTTTCTTTTATATGTTAAAATTGATAGTTTAATTTTTTTAATTATTTTTTATTATTTATTTCTTTATTTTTTACATTTTTTTTCGTGAAGATACCCCTGATGAACCAGAGACTGTGACTGGGACGACTTACGGTGAAGAAATTACTACAACCCGAATATACAACGGTAAATACATTTATAAATTAATTATAGGTTTAAGTAATAGGATTAATTACCTAGTCAGCAGTTTAATTAGTAGTAATAGTAGCAAATTATGGAAAAATAAAGAGCTATCTATTGGATATTTCGACAAAATTAAGAATAATAAACAAGTGTAATTGTCTTGTTGTTTATTTGTGTCCTGTAAGGTAGAGTTTAAGATTACCATGCTGGAGTCGAGTAATTGTTATTGAAAAAAAATCTGATTAATTGTTAAGGTAAATAACTGGCGAAAATTTGATGCCTATTACTTTAGTCTACGCTTTTAGATAATAAATGTATTACTATGCACCCAAATAATATATTTTTCAACACACTTGCTCAGAAAGTGACTCTTTTTGCGCTGCACTTAGGTATATACTGGTACGCGTTACCAAACTGTGACATTTTGATTACCATTACGCACTAGTGCTATAATGTAGTTAAAACCTTTTTGTTCAACCTCTTTGTGCGCGAAACAAATTTTGAATTCGAATAAAATTCCCATTAAGTTGTTGCGTTCAATAGTAGGTATATAAATTAGTGTCTACTTATTTCATTCAATTTACAAGTTAAAATGGACAAATTTTACTTGTAAACGGCTTATTTAATAAAAATCATTTAGTAGGTAGCTAAATAAATTATACATTCAAATAAAATTTGTTTTTTTTTTGTGATCTATGGTCGCCATTTTAAGATGCGCGCAGTTTTTGGCGTGATTTTTTTCCAGTGAAGCTTTGTGACTGTATTATTAAAATAAAATTAAATACTACAAAATCATTAGAAAATGTTTGTATTCTATTGTCACTACGAAAGACATTATCGTTAAAACTTTTCACGCAAGAAAACATAATCGTAAGACTAGGCAGTATGATCAAAATACCTTAGCCTTCCTCTAGGGGTAAATAAAAAAAATTATGCGCACGCTATGAAAACAGATTTTTACCGCCATGGCGCAATGTCACAGGAAATTTTACTAGTTTTACTGTTGTTTTCTTCACAAGTATATTGAAAAACGTCGTGTGACACACGTGAGTAATTAATCATTACCGTTTTTGGCTCTCTTAAGACCCTCGCCACGGCTCGGGTCTAAATACCGCCTCGACGGTAATCACTAACATTACACACTTATATCATAATGTACTGTATTATACCTATTTTAACTCTGCATTTCTTGATTCAAACTCTTTTGGTGACCCTTCGATCATAAAATACTTTTGAAATTTTGAATCGATCTTAAAATAACAAAATATACATAATAAATCATTAGTCTATATTTTTCGCTAAAGAGTAACATAGAGTGTCCACATTTTGCTATATGTTCGTCCCGTGAAATAGTGTGGAAGCGTATAGTGAAACTGACAATTGTAGACGTCGGTCGCGTCTGCGTCGGGTTGTTACTAAGCTTTTTCAGATGAGAAAACCCAATAACACTTTCTTCAATCGGGGAACCGAACTCAGGACTTCATGCTGACTCAGCGGTAGCATTTAAGACCAATGAGGTTGTAAACAGCGTTCTTTTTATGTGCTATGATGTTTATTTGGATCCCAGTTCTGATGAGACCAGCAAAATAATAGCAACATTATGGACTAGGATGAGACCTAACAGCTAAAGACAATAAAAGTATTTCTTAGTATTCAATGTCCTCCATTTGTCCTCAGAATGTCCTCCGAACTACACTCGTTGCGACGAGACTCGTTGCGTGGAACAAACTCGTCGTTGCGATGGCCGTAATGACTGTTACGATGGGACCGATGAGGCTAACTGCCCTAGCCGTAAGTACAACTTCTTATGACAGGTTTCACCATCAGCAACGGAGATTACCAGTCTGACTTGGCTTGAGAACAATCATTAGTGCGCGAATAGCTAATGATAACTATCAAAATTATAGAGCACGGAGATATAGGTAAAAACCAAGCGTGAACCTGAATGTCCATAACAACCCTACACCCTGACCGCTGAAACTTGCACTCATGCAACTAGTATGAACTTTATTAATAGTGGTATCTATAGTAGCTGCCGACAGGGTGAGGTAATTTAAATCATCATATCTAAGAAGTACCTACCGTTTGACGTTTCGAACTTTTCAAACCGAAATCACTCTGTATAGGCGTAACTCACACAATTTCTATTACCTTGTCAGTAAAACCATGGAATTATGAAGCTATTTTTATTTTATCACTAGATATACGATTTTTAATCATAAAATTTCAACTAAAGTCTTTCAAACCAAGCAAAACAACTAATTTAAACAATAGATAGCTTTTTCTAGACTTCGTTTCAAAGTCACAAAGGAAGGTCCTTTACCGTAGTGTTGCGACTCTTTAAATTCACTTTTAGACGAATAATAATAATAATAATAATAATAATAAAAAGTACAGATTTTTTTACAAAGATGAAACTTTCCAATTCTATTACACCTGTAGCCTGTGGGTCACCTTCACCCTATACACAGCGGGTCGTCAGCGCCCTACGGGTCCAGTACAACAGTGCTTTCAGGTTGCTGATGGGTAGACCTCGCTATTGCAGCGCGTTAGCGATGTTTGCGGACGCACAAGTGGATGGCTTCCATGCCATAATCCGTAAGCGGGCGGCATCGCTGATGCGCAGGGTGAGGGTCAGTTCCAACAGCTACCTGAGGGTAATTGCTTGTAAATTGGATAGTCCTATATGGAGGCAGTGGATACAAATCCATCTTAAAAAATAACTTATTCCTATATGTATTAGAGTAAGCTTGTGTACTGACATTTATCTTTAAGTTTCCTCTTTTATGTATTTTTACTAACCTAACTAGTCTGAGATGTGTAATTGAATTGAAACAAAGATAACTAATAGATAAAGATGTTACACATTTATAATCATTAAGGGATTAATTACAAAATGAATTGACATACTTGTTACCGATTTGGTGGTAGTGCTTTTCTATAGTAAATAAAACGGTTCAATGAGTTCCTTCTTCTAAATATAACATTTTTAAGCTAAAAACCCTTAACGTACACATAATTATGTGTACCAACGCAAATCTTACCATATCCCGCCCGTCAAACCTAATAATTTAACAAATGCCTCCTTTTTGATCAATTCTGTTGTTTGTTCACATAAATTGTTCATTTGACATTTATTTGTTTTCTTTTTGGTGTAAGGGGAGAGAAGTTGAAATGGATCGTATCAAGTTGTACCTAAAGCTATATCATCTTCAATCATTTATTTTACAAAGTGTCAAAGGTCATCTACATTCTGCATTTGATATACATACTCACCTAGGTAGAAATTAACTTCTGAGAGCTTCAAAAAATTTCAAAAGCCGTTTCTAGTATTTTTATCGTACCGGGAACTTACAAGTATCATGAGTACAATCCATCTTCTATAACAGAGGGTACTTGAACTCATGTGTTTGCAATTACACAAGCCAGTCGGCTGCGATATAGTGCCGGTAAATCGTTTGAGTGCACTCGAGACACTAAGATGGCCTATTTAAACTACTATTAATAATCTAGTATTGTCGGTAGTTATTAGCCCAGTGATCTATTTCTTTTGTAATTGACACTTAGATAACGTTACTGAGACTTTAAGTATTGAAGCTTGCAAATATTTTGAGAGAAAAAATAATACATTCAGCCGAACACGGAACCTCTTTTTTTTCGAAGTCGGTTAAAAATAGGACTAAATGTATGAAAAAAGCCAAATCTATGGAAAGGACAGGAAGATCATGAGATACGCAATAAGAAGAATAGATAAGGTAACACCATAATAGTATTGAAAAAATAAAGTAACTATTTCATCGTAATAGTTCTTTTTGGTAACAAAATTCTGGTCACCATTTTTATAGACCGAAAACTACGAGTAGGTTAAACTAGAATAGGCATATTCGTCATTCACCCAATTGTATAACTTCCCACACTCTCTAGTCTACAGATAGACCAAGGTTTTATTAAACAACAGTAAAATTTAGAAAAGTTGACTATTCAATTTAGATAACTGGTCGTAAAATTTGTCCTAACCTTTTCTCCATTGTTGGGATCCGCTTAGAGTCTAACTGGTTGCTCTATCTGACCTCCATAAACCACTAGCTGGGTAACACCATACACATTGGCAGATTGTTCGTCAGACTCGAGCTTATGACTGCCCACAACTTGTGCCAAAGATCTAGAAATGACGGTTGGATTAAGGTTTGACGTACTCTACGAAGATTGGTGGTTTTCTTTTTTTTCCAATTCAATATTTTTTTATATAAATCATCATCTTCCTGCCCTTGCCCCATATTACTTGGGGTCGGCGCAATACGTTTTTTTTTTATACATAAATAAAGACAATAAAATACACCTCTAGAGCATTTCAGATTGATAACAAAATTTAAGTGATGCACCTAATGAGGAAATTGAAGTTTGAAGTTCTAATGCCAACATGAATAGAGAGAAATCGTCGGAGCTATACGACTGACAACACCATCATTTTGAGTAATGGTTAAAAAAAACGTATTACGGCACGTGAGGCTTTAGACATAGTAAAATTCTAATAGCGAACGCGACCGTTAAAATGTTTAAGACTGAAACTGTTATAATTCAGGTGTGAGAGAGAAACGGAGCTACATTGGATGAATTATATCCTTTTTCACACCGGAATTATGATAATCTTATAACGTTGTGGTAGTTTTCATAGCTGTTCTTTCGCAATATTTGATAAGAACAGATGTGTTATATTGAGGACAACTGGAATATACGAGTAGTATCCAAATCATATAGGCCGTCAGCTATGAGTATATTACAATGTAAGGAATCTGAAGTGCTTCATTAGTGGGCGACGAATCAAGTACATACCGCCGCTGTATCGAAATACTTGGATTACTATACTACAGGCTCTTGAACTGATTTTGCAGTCAAAATCGAGGTATTGCATTATCTTTACAGTATTAGGGTAATTGTGCCACTTGATTTACGCAAGTAGATACTGTTGTACTAACTAATATTTCATGGTGCTAAATTGTAGTTTATTTGACCAATTGATTTGATAACGTGATAAGTTTTAACAAAATACACTTGAGCATTGAGACTTTTAATCTAATGTATTGACATTTAGTTTAATTTGCTGACATTTTTATTTGATTTATTGTTAATTTTTCAATTAGATTGCATATTATAAATATAATGTTTTGGATGTAAATAATTGAGATAAATAACAAAAAAAAACTGCGTGCTGAATATGAGGCGGAATATGAAGAAACAATATTGAATTTTAAGACCTGTACCTACCACCATATTTCAAGTAAATAAATGATATTATTATTATTATTATTATAATTTGTAATCAGTATGTCTACCTATCACGGTCATTCGTTAGGCATTCAGAGCACATATTGAAATATAACTGTAAACTAATATAATATTATTACACTGTCAATTTGAGTCAATTACTAGGTACATTAACGAAATGGAATATAGCATCATAGGCGTTTAATTAAATCGTTGAAGACCGTAATGTACTATGAAATGGATAGCCACATTCCCAAAGGATAAAGAGTTGATTATTCAAGTTTAAAGACACACACACAGACACAGAAAGCTTCTGTTAGCCGACGGATATTCGATCACTTTCGACTCGTGTTTACTTTGTAGAATACTCTTCAATATTGATCGTTAATCTAAATCGTTACATGAAGTTTTTCATTGTGTTTGATATCACCTAGTATCGCACAGCAAAACATAAACTGATTTTTGAAACTACCATTATTCAAATCATCATTTACAGTCTTCATATCTATCTAGACGAGAGTTTCATCACCGAGTGTTCTGATCTCAGTATGAGTCATCACGTGTTGATTGTGCCACGTATCGGTGTCCTTATTGCCATAACATCCGTTATTATAGCACCTACTCTTTTATTATGATGAGTATAACATTCCTCCTGCCAGTTCTAAACACTGATAATTGTAGCTTTGGTTCGGCAGTTTTGCTTTTGTCTAGTCCCTTTGTTTGTAGACGTGGCAACTCTATGTCTAGGAATTATGTCTTGTCGTGATGCTATTTTAAATTTAAAATAATAACCTACTCATAGAAGTTAATAGTCATTTATTTACTGTGGATATATAAAGAGGTGGTACAAACATACAGGGTAGGTAAATATTAATTAATATTGTAAATATTGTATGTCAGATTTTTACAACTTCGGGTACCCTTGGTTACTTTACCGATATAATACATAAATCATTTTAAGTATTGACGACCTTTACGACATTACCTAACAATATTCTATTGAAGCTGTCTACTAGGAGGCCAAAGTGCATCACTAAACTTGTAGGAGATGAATAATAATGTTTAAGTAAAATTATTACGACCATCATTAGAGTGAGGTTGGTTATGTTTTAAAGACAAAAAACTAGGTAAAGCAATGAAAACAAGATCCATAGATATAATAAATCTTTAGAAGTTTATGGTTGTGCGCTCATCACGTACGTTGTGAACGAAATCGATGTAGATAACTTTTATACAATAAATTGTGTGTAACTTGATATATTACTTAGGCTTTTTTTTCATCGCAATCGGTTGACTATATCGAAAGATTACATTCACTAAGGCGGTACCAAGTTCGCCGGGTCAGCTAATATTTAATAAATTTATTTAAACTGTAATAGACTATACAATACTATCTAATAACTACCCACAGAAGCATTTCCAAGGACGACGTCTTAATTCTCAACGGCTAGTAGGACTGATGCCATCTTAACGAATCTACAATTATTAACTAAAACCGTACATGATCCGTATGATGTCACCGACAATTTAATCGAATAAAACATAAACTATAATAAATTTATTTTAGTGTCACGTCAAGGTTGTAGATTTAAGTTGTCTTAATTGTCGTCTGTGGGTCTTGGCGCCCCCGGCTTGATTGAAACAAATTGATACAAGCTTGCCCA
Source organism: Mythimna pallens (assembly GCA_961205895.1). Taxonomy (NCBI): domain Eukaryota; kingdom Metazoa; phylum Arthropoda; class Insecta; order Lepidoptera; family Noctuidae; genus Mythimna; species Mythimna pallens. Next base: position 29,661,944 of record OY540824.1, read on the forward strand.
GTGCATACCCTGTCGTTATTTATAATTGTCACTAAACACTGATTCATATTTGTTTGCATAATAATTGGCAAGAATTCAGCCGCCAATCGGTTTGATTCCCAAGTTGGTGGTTGAGCTGCGTTAACCTGTTCAACTTTGCTAAATAAACTGATAGTTCCAATTACATGGAACAATTATTCTTCTCTTACTTAACTAGGCTTGTTTATCGTCACCTTCACACCAATCATAAGCACTACAGGAAAAGCGTGCTGTAAAGTTTTTGAGCGTAAACAGCCTAGCAAGGCTTTGTAGTTTCATAATTAAATGAAAAAGCCTTGCTAATGAAATGTTTTAGTGATCATTTACTAGCCGCTCCTACAGCACTCACTATTATTGAATTTGCAACGTCTTGGAATTTATAGGTTTATCCTTTTGAACATACAGTTTATGTAGAAGATTGGGTAATAATATTGATCGCTGGTGACGTATTAAAGGTTTGGTTTACGTAATTGGTTTCTCAATAAGACAGATTCCATCTAACTCCATAACTTAATTTTACTGACAGATTTTCTTAAAAAATGTGGAGTGCACGTATAGTTTCCGACTTCCCTTTAAGTTCTACTTTGTAAGCAGAGTTAACTCAAAAATAAACCTTTGTTATGACCGAATAAGCAAAGCCTAAGGCGTTCTTGCCTCAATAATCATAATTTTTGATTGAGGTCGTTCGCTTTACAGAACAGGACATATGCCAGTTATGTTCCCTCAGGGTGACTGGCTCAAGGTTAAGTGATGCGAGTTTCCTTTAATGTTTCTTTGTCGCAGTAATCGATATCTCAATATTTGCAATGTAGGGTTGACTTAGATAATGCTTTGTTGCATTAAGTGCGCCAATGTACCGCTAGTTTTCTTGCGTGACCGTACCAGGAATGAAGGTAACCGCACCAAGGTTACCGACATAACCCAAAGAATTGCCAAACTATTGCTTTCAGAACAGTTGTTCGATGGTGCCGAAAGTTTCTGGATCCCAACCGCATACCGGAAGAACGCTGACGAAGGCAGTACTGTTGTTTTAGCCGGTATGAGTCCGGCACTGCCCAGACTGACTCTTCTGAGGCAGTATGGGCATCCATAAGGATTTCCCACTCTTGCAACAAAAAAAAACTGCGTACGGGAAGACGCAGCGTTGGTAGGCATCCTACAAGGTGGATCGATGACCTGGTGTGTGTTGTGGGAATCCTATGGGTGCGAGACGCACACGTACAGTCATTGTGGTGACACATGGGGGAAGCCTATGTACAACACTGGATGACTTTTGGGTGAAATGATTATGATAATGATGTACCACTACTATACATAAAGTTGTAATAAATAATTATTTGAAGAATTTACGAAAGTACGACTTTCAAGATGAGGCTGTTTCAAGGGACAAGATAATGTTCCAGTACTTCTGATGTCAAGTATCATCTCCTGGCATTGTAACTTGAATAAGCGCCTAGCTGTTGTATTGTCTAGAAGAACGTGTTAAAAGTAGAAACATTTCTAAAATTTAAAACGCAAGAAAAGGTTTCTCATATTTTTCATTGAGAGAATAGCAAATAAAACGTAACGGCCAGCTTTATCGTCAATTACTCTCCAATGATCCAAGCGCAATCAAAAGCTGCTCGTCGTATTATACACTTATGTTCCAGAGATGCACTGCAGAGGATCTAATTATGTACATACATTGATAATATAGTGCCATGTTGTATGTAATAATAAGGAGTAACATCAGTATAATCTGCATTATGTTCAGCAGATATGGAATCAAAGTAGAATTATTTTGTTAGAATGCTTTCCATTTGAAGTAATTATTGTTATAATTTTCCTATATAACCAAGTTTTGTGTATATTTTTTACTATTTCAGAACAAAACACAAGTAAAAAGTGACATTGTCGATTGTTCTTTCTAAAACTTAAGACTAGAAAAATCTGCCGTTTTTTTTACATTTTGGAGTTATGCGGACATAGGTTTATCTATGAACCGACTGTTTTATAATTCAAATTTAAAGTTATTCCTATAAAATCATTTTCATCTCCATTTATAATAAATTTTCTTTCAATTTGATCATTTTTACTACAATAATACATGTTACTTATTAATGAATAAAAAATCACAATGAACAATGTCATTACCCAATATTAAGTCTAAACTTGAAAGCAACTGAATTAAATTCATCTCAGAGCCAAAATCTTTAAACCAGCACGATGACCTTCATAAGAGCTAATCGCGTGTCACCAAACACTAGTCGATCGGGGTCAAGTTACCCGGGGAGAGCACAGCGCATCATAAGAAGTGCATATCGACAAAATAAGATTCCCTTTACCATAAAACAATATGAGTGTGGAAGCTTATAGACCTTGTATGCGAAAAAAAACAAGGCTGAGAATTAGGTAAAAATACACTATAGCAAAACAGATTGAATTGTCTTTTTGAGAAAAAAGACGGTAGAAGTATTAACAAGATTTATCTGTTGTATTCCATGCTAATAACAAAAAAAAAACGAATACCACTTATTTTTTTTTTAATCATATTTATTTTCCATTCCGAACGAATACCAACAACCTGAATTTGGTACAAGTCAGCTCATTCAAATCTAATTAAAATAAATTGCAAATATAAACCAAATATATATATAAACCAAACAAATACCAGTGGTATTAGTTGCTGGTATATATATGGAATTAATCATTTAATTTTCATAATAATAAATTAGCCATGTTCACATACCTTAACCTTTTGAGTACCGTAATTAGAGACACAATAGAAAGACAATGAGCGAACGAACGGCGGTGTTCGCTTGTGGTTTAATGAATTAAATTGCACTCCTATGGTATTGGTACATGTATAAACTCGTATAAACGAAAATGTCGATTCTGGCACAATAACGGTTCCTAATGATGACGTTATGTTTTTTTTAATTCCCAGATGATATGTTTAATTAATTATGTACTGAACTCTTATTTTGGCAACAGATGGTCGTTGAATACAAACATAAGAACTTGTAGAATCTTTTCGTATGTTTGTGTGTTTTCTTATTTGAAACAACGTAAAATAAGCCTGGCCAAACAAACCTGGTAGGTATTTAAAATTAGTTTCCGCGACTAACTATTCTTGAAAGAAAATAAAGTGAAACAAAAACTAGTCGACTCCTTTTGCGTAAAATTTTAGATACATTTTACTCGTTCAGAATAAACTAAGTTCCTTTTTTCTATTATTTATTACAAATTTTAGTTTTACGATGTACCTGCCTACTTATGAGTTTCCGTATATTAATCTAAAATACTTGTAATTACTATGTACTACTGTCAGTCTCATATATTTATTTTACAAAGGCCACCCTTCATATAAATAACTATAACTATAAAAGTTAGTAACTACAAAAATCTAAATAAATACTACAAATGTCAATTTTGATGTAGCAAAGGAACAAAATAGGCGAAAACTTTGTTTACAAACGAAAATAATTAAGTAATGTGACATCAAGTGATTCGATTTCTGCTTACCTGAAACATTTTACCATTCCAAATAATCCATGATAAGTAGGGTCATAAAATCCAAAACATAATATTCATTATAATAAGACTATCCGACCCCTGGGTGCATCGTTTAGGGTTAACCATTTAGTGATGTGACTTTAAGTTATCGATATCGTTGAAAATATGCCACACATGCGCATGGCCCATTTTTTAAATAAAAATTCATAATGTATATTATAATATCATCACTTTAATTATCTTCAACGAACAATTATCGTTTTCCACATGTGACTACATAACAATAATTATGAGTTAATCGTTAAACTATTTTGGCTCCATTATCAATCTTAACAACTGTGTTTGTGTATGAACACAGATAATAGATATTATTAGTTATACCTATTATAAAGTCTAGTCCTATCATATATAGCTGGAAATAGTCTCAAGATGTGACGGCTGCCATTCAGTTAAGAGCATCCATTTCATTGATAGATACCATAATGAGAATTAAATTAATTTCATATTAAAACTTCTAAATATTGCTATACATATATATGTTGACTGATTAATTTTTATAGTGAATGGGCTATGTTAGTTGCTTATCGGAATTTGCTAAGTAGGTAGTAACCAATCTAGGAGTTAGAAACTTATTTTAACATTTGATGTTAATGTAATAGGGATCGGGGTCAAAATAACATCGTCATAATATCTTCGTTACTATTAATCTCGTTCTGACCTTTGATTAATGAATCAAAACATACAATCTGAACTAATAAGTTATCTAACTGTATTTGTTAACATATTACAAATAAAAATAATATCGTGAAATATCAGCTCGTTACTCAAAAGTTTTATGAACACACCTACGCGATGTTTTAGATTTTAATCCATGGTGTATCATTTAGAAATTTTACATAAAATAATGATAGATGATAAGATGAATGATAAGAGGTACAAATTGCAGTATCAGTTATAATGAAGGTAGACAATATCCGGATACATATTAATTAAAGCGCGTTTATAGAGTCACTAATTAATACGAGTATTTTAAGCCGCTAGACTGAATAGAGCATCGTGCTTTATTCAGCTTGGGTACGCAGTAATAAGCGCTCAAGGTAAAATTATGAGCTTAAGTTGAAATATTGTCAGAAATAACACCTTGAAAGTTTTTAGAAAAAAATGAGTAATAAGATCCTACTTACAATCGAATCGAATTTATCGATCCTCCTACATTCTTTTTGTCCCTGCATTATTCGAAGGGCTTGCGTGACGTCGCCAATCGATATTTAGTTGGTATTCATTATAATTGCATGCTGTCTATTGAGCTCACAATAATTCCTTGCTTATCTGTAGCACAGTAAAATAAATAAACTGCTCGGGGATATCGCGGATCATGATAGAATAGAGGTAGTGTTACAAATAAAAAAATCGACTCATTTTTCTTAAAGTCTTGCTAAACGGCTTTGTGGGTATTGTTTGGCATCATTATCATTTCAGCCGAAAGACGTCCACTGCTGGATACGGGCCTTCCCCAAGCATTGCCACATCGACGAGTTAAAACTGGTAGATGACCAGAAAGAAAAAAAAAGAAGTAGAACTGCTTCTTTTCAATCATTTTGCAGTGTTATATTTATTACAAAAATATTGGTCGTCACCCTTGATCACAGCCAAACACTTCTTTGATTATGTTTAAAATCATTTACCAGCTCAATTAATAACACTAGCGAATACCCGGTATGTGAACTACGCATTTTTAAAGCATTTTTTAATGGTCTAAAACCATCTTCACATTATTGCCTTTCTTATGGTTTCTGGCATATAGTTTGGATGATTTTAAATACGTATATAGGTAGAATTTTTTTTTGTGTTTAACTTGAATAAATAAATGAGTAAATAAATATAAAAAAGTAATTATAAATAATAAAAAGCAGACATATTTATAGTGAGGCCTTTCCATAACGAGTTCAAATAATTCAAGTCATTTATAAACGACATCGTTCGTAATAATAGTTATGGAACTGGTTTGAAACTTTATACCAACAATGTTATTAACCTAATTTGAAGAGTTTCCCTTGGTATTCAATTCTTTTCGTTAAACCTTTGTGTTCACGCAAATCAGAAAGACTTTTCTGTGTCGCTCACGAAGGACTACGCTGACAGTCGAATGCCTGATCATAGAGTATGGTAATAAATAGACAAGTCGGGGACAGATATGAAATAAGTGATGGTTTTAAGGACAGTAATTTTGATAGGCAACTAGAAGTCTTTGCTGCCTAAAAATAATGGGAAGCAACATGAGGGTATTGTTTCTACTAAAAAAAAAGTTCTGTAAACTAGAAGTCTCTGCTACCTAAAAACAATTTTATTGGAAACAGGTTCACAAATTTTTCAAAGCTCAGATGAATAAAAAGAAACGCAAGTACGATTATGAGCCATAGTTCATTATTAAGATTCAAAATGAAGTTACATTCGCAGATGTGGTCCATCATAGATATTACAATTTAAATGAAACGTCACAAAACAGTTCAACTGATAAAAAGAAAAAGTAACTAAGTTAAAGTTTATTTGCCTTTCCATCAATATAGCGGATAAAAACAAGTGTTCCTCTTAGAATGCACAGCAAACTAGCCATAATATTGAAAATAAAATACAAAAAACTCTACACCAAAGTGATCAATTTGGGTTTTCGTGATCAGAATAAGTACGCTGACATAAAAATAAGTTTCACTATGAAATTGAATACCGAGGTTTGCGTGTTCCGGTACATTTTTCGAATTATCCACAGTGGATGTCTCTCTTACCCGTAATAGGGTATTATATTAAATTGGCAATATTGGTAAATTAAACTACCGATAAGTGTACCAGTCAATGTTTGGATGAACCCAGATAACCTCTGCGTGGAGGCCGAATGTGTAGAAATAGTGATAATATGACATATGTTTGGTGCGTGTCTTGCTCTTGGCGTGTTTAGGTGGATCAAGGGTGTAAATCTTAGAAACTGAAATACTTAAGTCAATATTTTCTCAACAAGGCATCGCGCATCGTTCACGTATCTAATCAGATGTTACAATATAATTATTGGTCTTTGCATGCGTACTGATCGGATTACTGCGTCATATCTCTCATAATGAATGCTTTCTATTATTTTGTCTATGCTTTCCTAGAGCTGGGAAAAGGTTTTCCCTGAATTCTTCCAAGTATTCTCTTCTTGAGTTACTTCGAACCAGCTCTTACTGTAGCTCACCACCTCTACCAAAGTCGGCTTCGGCCTCTGCGGCGCCGTCCTTCCTCAGACATCCACTTTCTGAAGACTTTTGTCCGACGGTTAATCGGCATGCAGCTGACGTGAGCAGCGCAATCAATAACCTCACAGCCTTTTTTCTACGTCTGTGATCCCGGTTCTAATAAATTCGAATACTTAATTTAGTTCTAATAAGTAAAATAATATATTATGAAATTATATAATAATAATATACCTAATATAAAATCAATCATTATCCGGTTTCAAATAAGGATAAGTGTTTGTCTTGTATAGCTTCACGTATAAGCTTCAGCCAGCAGCATCACCTGCGTGAAAGTATAAAATGACCTCAAAGGAACATTCTCTCGGGAAAAAAGTATTGGTCTACCTACTCGTATGCGAAATCTCATCTGTACAGCCGTGTGAGCGAGGACGAGTAAGAACATCGTAGGTAAGCGTTAGTTTGCGTTATTTGTTGGAGGGGTACTTTTCTTTACGATTTATAAAGTTTTTATGATAATATAACAACTGGCATTATTATAATGGACCAATTGAGTAAAACTATTATATAATTTTTAGAAAGATATTATCATTTTTTAATACTTTTTAATCTAAGAACGAAAAAACTTCTGCATAAAGCGCGATCGTCGCTTACGATGTTCTTCCTGAAAGGGCTCGATATTAAACTTTCGGCTTTTTAATATTAACGTGGTAGGTTAGATGATTTCCCACTAAAACAAAAAAAAAAATTGTTTGATTGGGAAATCATCTAATGATTTCCGCCGCCCTAGGGCGGAGCGAGAGGGCGTGTCAGATTCACCTATGTTCCGTCAATAGCCTTTTGCTTTCTAGGTCCACGGGTAACCTTTTCAGAAGTTAACCCAATGGCTACAAACAATTACGTTGATCGTCATCGTCTTGTCTTTATACCTACTTATCTATCTATATATAAAAGGAGAAACTAACTGACTGACATATCAACGCACAGCCGATACATTATTACACATTAGAAACATGAAATTTTAAACAAGGTTTCCTTTTACGATGCCTACATCGCAAAAGGAAACCTTGTACCCGAGCAGTAAGAAAGGATTTTCCAAAATTCACCCCCTAAGGGGATGAAACGGGGGTCAACAGTTTGTATGGAGAAACCTATTTTCACGCGGGCGAAGCCGCTGGCAGAAGCTAGTTCAGAAATAACGGAGCATATCTTTTTCACTACATGATTACTTTTTCCCTTTCTATCCACATATTATCTTTCCACTCTTATTCTGTTTATTTGGCGTAGGTATATCTTTATCCTCCAAAACAACCTTCTCAGTATATGTCCCCTTTTTAACCAATTCTACTGATAAGGTAATTAGAATTTTAACCCTCCCGTGCTAGCTGTGGCCCTGTTTACACGGCAGGCCACTCTTGCAGACGCATCGCGACATCTCTTCCGTCGCAAGCGGCGGTTGCGACATTCCGATCGCGACAGTATCAGTCGCATGTCGCTCGCACACCTGATTTATGTCGCTGACTGTACTCGCTCGTGAACTTTGTGGCAACTGTATAAGGAACTCGGTATTAGCCAAGACAATGGTAGATTAACATCAGTGTAAGGGCGGGTTTTGCGAAAATCGGTTTCGCTTTTATTTGTTTCATCGTTTTCGAGCGATTGTCTCCTATTTAGATGGTTTTTTTTCGGCGATAGCAATTGCTATCAAGTACTAAATTGAGTAATTGCCACAATTTTTTTTTAATTATTGTGTTGAAAAGTAACTTTATCCAAAATAGCTAATTGAAAGAATTTTTCTTATCCGTTCAATATTTATTAAGGTAGAAACCTCTCAAATCTGGTGAAAGGGGAAACTGTCAAGTAGGACAATGGGAATGCACAAATTGAAATGTGACGACACCGCCATTAGGTTCTGTGCATACTACAGAGACAGCGAGACGTTCCCACCACGCCCCCTTTTCTCATACCAAAATGTTAATGGCTCTTTTAATTAATAACCAATTGATGCTGTTTTTAGATCAATATTATAATTTTATTTTTGAATTTTGGATAATATATCACTGATGAAAAGTATAATTTGTCTAAACTCTTGACAAAACAAAGTAAAGAAAAGCGTATACATTTTTTAAATTTTTTAAAACTTTATAAAAATATTTATACTTTCGATTCTTTTCAGTTCAACGATCTCTCTAACAAACAATTTTGCTCCATACCTACTTGATCGATCAATCGTCGAAGCATAGATATTATCATTGCTATGAAGCATAAGTGTGATCAAACTGGTAGCATGTTCAATTAATTCATTATCAATCTAACATTGCTAATTGATAATCGTTTGATGTTGATTGATCAATTAATAAATAAACTCTCTATCCGGAAACTATGTAGGAAGTATGATCGTCTCTTTCTTTATCAATGATATTCACAGAAGTATGTATGTAAATATTACTACTACTATTATCATTAATCTAACCCTATTTGATTTATCAAGTCACGAGTGTACCTAGATGACGTTTTGAATTACTGTGAAGTAATGATTTAATACAGTCTTCATTGAGTCACAGTATACTAATTACAGTTTATTGTTGTTTAGTCTCATCCATATTAATATTATAAATGCCAAAGTAACTCTGTCTGTCTGTTTATCTTGCTCCATCCATGACAAGACCATGTTTTCGATTAGGACAAAGGAAAATTTTGTATATGCATCTTTAGGATAATTTGCATTTTCCACGAGGCCATTGGCAAAAGCTGGTTTTAATAATATAATTAATAACACGTATAGTATTATCGAAATTTTGTTTGTTTCATAAAATCAGTTTTACGTAATCCTCTACAGTAGTAAAGTTGAAGGTTTAATGCATATTATGGACTAAGTAGGCTCCCTACAAGGATGCCGCGAAAGCAGACAAATACAACATACCGGATACGAAACACTTAGGTAGGTAGCTGTTACTCCTGTTGCTCGCAGATTTACCTTTATACCCAGCAGGAGAAATTCCCTCTTCATGGTAAATATAGGTCATAAACAATCTGAAAACCATTTAGATAAAAATAAAATCCGACATTGCAAGGTGTTTTACTTAGTATAATTTATTGAGGCCTATATAAATAAGTTACCCGATATTACAAAACCGCAAAACAGTGACAACATGCTACCCCATGATATTATGGTTGCGAACATTTTTAGAGCCAGTGATGTCAACATAGTGATGTAATCGATGTATCATTTTATGCACTGGCGGGATAAAATACATAGGCATATGATAAACAAGTTGAATGCAAAAGCATCCAGGCCTTAAACGATTCTATGACTAAATGTCAACTTGTTAATATCTAGCAGTCTTTGAGACAATAACCAACTATTAATTACACTTAAGTCTCAGATACAGTACGGGACAAAATGTCCCCAAACATGACACGCAACGCTGTCAAATTGTCCAACAACACGCCCCGCGTCACGTGTTTGGGGGACAAGTTGTGAATAGTATCCCACAACTTGCCCCCCAAAATGTGATGCGGGCGGAGTTGTGCAGTAGCACAACGTTGCAACGTTACGTAGATTATGCATTGCGGGTCATCTTGGGGGACGTTTTGGGAGACAAGTTGTGGGATACTGCACAACGTTGCAACGTCACGTAGATTGTGCATTGCGGGTCATGTTGGGGGACATTTTATCCCCTAATTTATCTGAGGCTTTAAGCTTATCAATCATAGTACTCAGATTAACAAGAACTTCCTACTCAAACTAGTTGTTAGTCTTTCAAGAAAAGAAAAGGTAAATACAAAGTTAAACTCATTAAAATAGTGCTAGGATAGATAAGAACTGACAGCCCACATTTTGTCATGACAAAAGAAGTCATGACTTTTTTATCCTAATTTCATGGCGACTTATATACTTTCATGAAAGCAAAATATGTCCTTTAATTTAAAATGCCGCTTTGTTAAATTTTATCGTTATCGTCAACACCATCGCTCGATGCAATTATACGGGCTGATGTGCTTTGATCTTTTTCTTTGCATTTTTTTTTCCTACAAAATTATAACTTGACTAATACAAAAGTTATAAGATATAATTGCAGCTGTTGAACAAAGTTATCGTTTTCTTACTTACATTCCATTTCGAAAACTCATCCTGTGTATTAATTGAGAAAATGCCATCAGGAAAATAAATGGGCTCATTAACTACTTGACTGCAATGTGAATGATGTGTTGTCAATTAATGGAATATGTTAAAATAATACCAACCTACCTGGGAATTCGAATCTATAAATGGATGATGATATTGATCACTAGACAAATTGAATATTTCACGAACTAGGTACTTTCAAAGAACAATTAGTAATAGTACAAGGTACTTTTAAGTATAGGCAGGGACGTAGCAAAAGTCCAAACATTTTTAAAATATAACCTAAATTACCTGTAAGTATGATTAGGAACTCAAACTTTTTATATATCTAAAGTAAGCACTAGCTGCCAAAGTAACAGTAGCCCGAAGGTTAGCGACAAAACGAAAAAAATAGGTTCAAACGTATCATAGATTACTAAACAAAATTACGCTAAAGTAAACAACAGGCCAGTAAAAGGCTTTTTGCGAAACTTTTGTGTCAGTGTGGTGTTGGTACTATTTTTACCACGTACCTACTATTTTCATTTGTGAAGGCCTGTGAGCCCGTGGGCCGTTGCGTGCAGTGCCCTCATTTAGCACATTTTATGACATAGTTCCGACTTACTATTTCAGTTTTTGTTTAAACTATGTTTGTCAGTATACTCCGGTAATTATGACTAAAGAAAAACTTGTCTTATGTTGCACAGTGCCCTCTTTGCAATTCAATGGGGCAGTTCAAAAGACAGTCATATTTTTAAGAGCTTTACAGATTATGAAAAGTTAAATAATATACTTAGGTAATTGTATAAAAGCATAAGTTTTTGATTGGAGCATCAGACTATGTTATTTTCGAGATACAAATGTTCAAAGAGATATTTAGCAGCCAAAAATAAACCATAATTGTACCAGCTTTAACCGGTCTCACTGAATATACATGTTTATACACTGAATATGCTTGTTTGGCAATGAATGCTTCTGCACGTGTGGCTCCCTGGTAACTCATAATATTGTGTACATCTATCTATTAACTGCTCCACATTTGTTGTAATATAGTTATACATTTTTTTTCTTTACTTCTTACACTTTGTATTTGCAATATTTTTTATATTATTAGACGCCAACCACCATAAATTCGTTAGTAATTTTCTTTTGTTAACATGTCATTTATTGATAATTGTTATTATTTGTTTTTGTTGTTTTTTTTTTATATAGCCTCTTGTTTTTAATGTGAATGTGAGAACACTGTAGACTTCGCGAATTCGTTACTTAATAGGTTACTTCCTATTACGACTCACTTTTTTTTAATATGTCTATTTTTAATGTGCTTTTGGGTACAATATCGACTGGTCCACACTGTTCTTATATAACATCTATTAATACTGTAATATGAAAATATTGTAAACAATCACTTTTAAAAGAGTAACCATGGAGTTTCTTGCCGGTTCTTCTCCATAGGAAACGACCAATTTGGAACCGTGCACTAGCTTCTGACGTTTTATAAGTGTCCATGAAATAAAAACTTTTGACTTTGACTTTGACTTTATAAATATAAACTATCAACAGAAGGTTTTATTTAGCAAAACTACTGTTCTATATCTAGTTTCGTCTAAAGTTAGTTTTTTTTAATCACTGCCTAAAAATATCAGGAATATTTTTGTGATTTGGCTGGTCACGTGAATATAGCTGGGTATAGAAAATGGCTGAATACAGAAATACTCTGCCAAAGTATTGTTTTACCAATATTAATTATAGTTCCCTATACTTGATGAAAAGGATTTTCAGTTTCAATATAGGTGTTTCACGATGCATTTTCTCATTACGGAGGAACCAAATTATTTGTGACTGAGCTGGAATGCCGTGTTTGTGTGACGATGCTATGAAAGGAGTCATTAATATGAGCTCTTTCAAATAAGGCTTTGTATTACAAGAGTATTACAAAGATGATTTAGGTGCATCAAAACTTTTAAGTCTTTGAAGTGTCAGAAATATCCATCCATCCACACGTGGTGCTACTCAATTGTACATTAGACGCACCTGTATCTGAACGTCAATGAGAGTCATTTTATAAGTGACTAGTTTCTGCAAGCGGCTTCGCCCGCGTTAAAGTGGGTTTCTCCATACATACTTTGGATCCCCGTTTCATCTCCTTAGAAGGTGAATTTTGTTAAATCCTCTTAGTGCTCGCCTACGTCATACAAAGGTCTTTACGATCAGCGGTTTAGGCTGTGCGTTGATCCGTCAGTCATTCAGGAAAAAGCATTTAATATGTATAGTTAATTACTGAACATGTTCGGGTTTAACCACGTGATGTCTTGATTGAGCATAAAATATCATAATTTTGACAGTATGTGTCATTGACAGACTTTTACGTTGTCAAGGTCTGCTGGGCAGCTCCATTGTCACGTTGCTGACTAGTTCATATTTTTAAAGTTTAAAGTCTAGTCATCCCTCAGATACAACTCCGGGTTTGTCCTTCGACATAGCATAGTCGAGGCAGACGCAGAAAAGAGTAATACAGGTTGGCAAACTTGTGATAATCTTTTAATTGAAGGTAGGTTTGCTTAGCCGAGAATGGCGGAATGCATTGCGGTGGACTTATCACTGGATGATGTCACGTATTATATAGTATATGAGTAACACACCGTGACAACATCAACGTTGCAGGGGCAGTATAAATAACTAGAACACATTCTAGTGCAAGAGCTAGGCTCGAATGTTCTTAGTCTTTATGGTTTTTAGGTAATATGAATAAGAGTAGATTAGTTTATCTAACCCTTGCTAACTCACATTTCCCTAATATATCTGTCAGTAGGTGTCTTAAAACCTATAATACGTTATATACGGTAGCGTTACAATCATAAAATAAAATTGTACTGAAACATAAAACTAAAAAGTAAAATCTTACAAGTAGATAAACATAATGATATAACCGAAAAAGAATATCTTAGGCATATAAGGTTACTCATAAATCTCATCAAAATGAAGCATCATTAAGACGTATTCACAAGTTCAGCTCATGTCACGGTCTTGTCCATCACGTGTCCAATTTTCAAGTAACAAGGCACCATTTTCAGTAGGTACAGAGTGAACCTTCGGTTCCTCAATTGATTCGGCTAAATGACGCGAGCACAGAAAATTTTAACAACTCAAGCGCCTAATGATTTCTCAGAATGTTTTAATAAATGGGACACCCGACATGTTGTTAAGCAATCAAATATAGTGATTGTGTCATTGTTGTGTTACAATATGCTGATAACACCGCCTAATCACACCCATTCATACTTCGAACTCAAGTGGCGACAACTGACATTAGAATAACTGACTTTGAGATTGTACGGCAAACTAAATTCTTTATGAGGGAATATAATATGAAAAAAAAAACTTATTAACTACCAGTTTATCAATACATATACAGAAATAGAATACGAATTGTGAAAAACATATCAAAATTGGTGGGAAAGCAAATGAGATATATCAATTCTAAACAAATTTATCTCTTTCTCTCTCGCCAAGACGCCGTTTACTAATGGCGGCCGTAAATGTGTTATAGCCTTCGACGTCAAAGACCATATATGGAACTTCTCTTTCATATTAGCAGCTTTAAAGCTTTATAACTTCGTTGTTGATAAAGATATTTGTTATATTTGTTTATTAGAGCTAAATCGTATTTAATTTAGCAAATCAAAAAATTGCTTGCATATTCCTTAATATGCTAGAACATATAAAGCGTATCCAGTAGTGGACGTGTTTCAGTAGAAATAGAGTTAATAAAAATAAAAGTCCTATCAAACTATTACCCACTGGTAGCAGGTGTAAAATGATATGAATGTAATTAGTGCCAGTTCGATTACCAAGTCAACCTACCACCCCTTCGACTTGGTACCGATTAACTTGTGGTCAGCACAGCATGTGTTTCTCTCACAAATCTCTATATATTTTCTATAAGGTGGTAGCTAAGTAATCACGTACTTTACTAGTTACCTAATTAAGCTAATTCATTCAAGTTTGACTGGTAGAAAATGCCTTGTTGCATTACGCACACTGTACATGAAGTTTAAATAAATAAATTCATGATCTTATAGTAACGTAGGATAAAATCAACACAGTATTTTCTCGCTCCTAGCGAATCGGTTTACGATTCAGTTTTCGGAAAGGCGTGTACCTCAAGTAAAGCTGGGTCAACGCAATTCCTACAGAACGGATGGATGGCGGCGGTAGTAAGCGTCATAACACATTGTTTACGAGGATACCACGATTTTCCATGACAAAATGTTAGTAACCGGCGTGGCGGTTGTGTGAGATTGAAATAATGTTCACGATTTCAATACGTAGACTGCAATGCCACAGTGGCACAATATCAATAGGTAGATAAGTTACCAAAAATAAAAAAAATATAAAAATGAAAATTCATAGTCCAAGTATTTTATTCGTCTTGGTCTACACATAGGCATATATGGGGGAGGGTGGGTGGTAGTGGTGCGCCTGTTTAAAATCGTAGCGATAAGACCGCCTGTTGTACATGTGTCATAAGACAGATAAAATAGGTCTTTTCTTTCGGTGGGAAAATGATCCAATGACATCCCTCGCTCTTGGACAGAGTGAGAGGGTGTGTCAAACTTTTACTGACTAAAACCCACTCTTGTTCCTTCGTTGCCTTTCATACCAGGGCCGACTCTTCCTTTCAGAAGCAGACCCTTGGCCCTAGTAGGCTTTGCCCCTGCTGGGCCTTGCCTCACCTTGAGATACGCGTGGAACAGTACGCGCAGTCGACGATTTGGGCTCGGTCCGGACGGTTGCCGGACGATCGGACGGCGAGCTACCCATTGCTCGCCGTCTGCAAGCCCGCGCCTACGGTGGGCGGAAATCGGGATCGGGATCCCGGCGACTGGGGCGTAAGGACCACGCCCTCGCGCGTGCACGTACGTCCTCCTTCTTTGCTGACATTATTGCTTCGCATAAGGAGGCGGCCGCCTGCCACTCCACCTCGCTTCGGATCATGGCCTGTACCAAGGCCTGGCGCGAGAGATTGCTGTCGCTATCTCCCCTACGATGACACGGCGGTGCTCTGCCCAAGCGGGGCACACCTCTACCGTGTCCTCGGTCCACACAGGGTGACACCCGGGCGTTGCTTCCGCACGAATCCGGTGCAGGAACTTCCCGACCTGACCATGTTCAGTAATTGATTTCAAAAAACTAAAAACTTGTAGGTTATGCTGATTTTATTAAACTACTCATGAATACAGAAACTTTTTACCTATAATAAAAAAAAAAAAACAAAATGAAATAATAATACATCGCAGTAATATGAAATGAATGGTCCAACAGGTACAATTCAGTCAATGAATGATGTTTTAATTACCAACGAGGTGAAATGTCGATCTAAATTAGAAATGAACCATTCATGTGTTTATTGAGTTTCCGACTCATTATAACCGTGTTGTTTGCATTCACACTAACGGGCATCGAACATTATGGACCTTAAAAAGCTTATGCTATAAAGTTACAAACTTAAGTATTTGAAAAACCACCATTGAGAAGAATTATTATCTGTTCTCTTAATTTTTCTAGTTCGCGAACGTACCTAAATGTACTGAATAACAATTTGCAGTTCTAGTAGGTAATCAAAATTACTTACGTGCGTCGGTCATCTTATGAAAGTTGTCAATGCATTAAAGTCACTGTATAATGTCTCTGTCATTAAACAAATACAAATTAAAAAAAAAAATGAGATACCATCTTTCGTGTAATTTACAATACAGCTGTTATTTTTGCAAACAACCACTGAACAACGCGGCATTTTGTAAAATACATAAGCAAAGAAGACGTCGCTAGTTGACATTTGACTTATGGCTGAAAATTACATCAAGCACATATCCGGCATGATGCGTTCGCAAGCACCACGCCCCCGTGGAAAATCCCTTTATCAGTCGGACTCGGGGACCTGCGAAAGTAAACAATTCAATTAGCCTGCAACGAGACTAACGAGTTTATTCCCCAACCCTTGAAAAATCCGGCTAAAATCAATAATAGAGTTTAAAGAGAATCAATAATTTGATTCTCATAATGTAGGATGTTATACGTATTTCGACAGAATCATGATTCCAAAGAGTCGAAATAGGGATATTATTTTATAAATCAATATTTCAAAAGTCAGCGTGAGACACTATAATGGCGGTTTGACACCTTTTGAATAGAAAATTATGTCAAACTATAATATTATTTACCCAAAAAAACATATGAAACACACGATGTCTCTATGATGATTATTACCAACAAATGAGGGTGTTCTAAAATGACGTTGACCAGGTGGCAGCACTGAGGCGTCAGGTCCGGAAACCTGTCAAAACGCTTATATAAATGACATTAGTTAGACATCAACGTCAACGTCACGTATACGTTTTGAAAGGAAAAGACCTGACGGCTAAGTGGCGCTAACTGGTGGTGAGAATTTTCTTGAACACCCTCATTGAATCTGCGTTCTAAATTCAAAAATATTTGAATTTTTATTTTTAATATTTAACGGATCGATACCTTTGCTACTCCTTTTTTAAAAAAAGTATATTAAATACTATTAACTAACTTATTCACTTGTGTTATTTGTGAAAAAAAAGTCGAAATTAAGATTTAAAGAGAATTTTTTAGATGCTACGCCGCCAGATACTGTGATTGAGGTAAAAGATACTTGCGACAGCCTGTGGCCATTTAAATCAAAACTAAAATGTAATTTTCAGAGAAAGTGTTTCTTCGTAAGTGTATTGAAAAAAGTCGTTTGATACACGTAGAGATTTGTCACTGTACGACTCGGGTAAATTTTGACTCGGCTGCAACGACAAACTTTCTCCACTTGTATCAAAATGTACTATTGAAGCCAGTCGATATCGCAACGTTGTCGCTTTACCAGTGTGCCTTTACTTTAATACCAAGTCAAGTTGGTTGTGTTGTGTGAAATACTAGCCGATATGTCGGCTACGTCTGTGCAGTCTTTCCTTTGAGTCTCGGTTTTGAGAGCTACTAAATGACGTTTTATTTATGTTTAGAATATGGTTTGTAAATTTCAAGCATACCTTGACAGATATACAAGAGAAATGTGAATTGGATCTTAACCGCTGAAGTGAAGTGTTAATTAATTCATATAAATTTTGTGTTATGGTCTGACAAAGAGCTGATAAAATATGTTGTGGAGACCGATTTTTGTAAGACATTTAATATAAGGGAGTTTGTGATCCAATATTATTGATTACATAATGATATTAGGGATAATAACATAATTCTTTTATAAGTTCATGTAAAAAAAATTCGTCCTCCTTCGTGTATTAAGATAGAAATTAAATACAGTTTACAAATTATGATCAACAGACCTTATTTTCATGTATATAAATATCTTTAAAAAAAATATCTTCGAACGGAGATCATATATTGGTATGCGTGTAGGTATATAAAATAAAATAAGCGCTTAAGAAAGGAAACAATAATAATTTAAATTAATATTTTAGCTTTTAGCACTTATGTGTGGCATTTGCATGCTAACTTTAGATGCTTATTCACTGCCAGTTAAGGGCTAACGAAAAGTAGATAAGTAGTAGCAACAGGAACAAAACTTGAGCTTAAAATCAAGAACACCAACAGTAGAGGATACCGTCGCTGAAATAAAATCATAATTTATTGAGCGAACATGATCACGGACTGAAACCATCAAGGTGACTGAAATTTTTAAGGGGAAAATTCGCTGATGCTCACCGTCAGCCAGTACAAACTTTTCAACTCCTTCTCTGCCGGTTCTGCTACCCATCGGTTGATCGGTTTAGTATACTTGTAAATTGTAAATGTTTGTGTGATAACACAATCATTTGTTCTGTGTCTGGATGTAATTTATCTATAATATGTATGTATTAAGGAATATTTAAGTATGTTTATCAGTTGTCTAGTACTCATAACACAAGCTCTGCTTAGCTTGGGACTAGACGGCGTTGTGTAATAGTTGTGTGAATATTATATATTATATTATTATCTGGTGATTTACTAACTCATTTTGTTACTTTGTTAAAATACACTAATGAGTTAGATAATTGCCATCGCGTCTGGATAAACTTCACCTATTCATAATAATTCATTTTAGAGCTACAAATTGTGACGTATGATGCGCTTACTTACTTCAGTAAAAATATTAAGATTTTACATTAAATATAAATAAAAGTGGGTTCTGTACATTAGGTGTTAAAGATGAAAGTTCTTGGGTATAAGTCGATGGAGATGCGACGTTTTAGTAGTTGGGGAAAAGCTAAGAAACCCGATTAATGTTACTTAAAGAGTGATCTTGAGGTGGATCGCAAGATAAGGATACATACTTTGCTACTTAGAAGTAAAGTGTGTTTCACGCCGGAGAGAAACTAAATTTATATTTACACGTCAACGTTTCCCGTTTTTATTTTTTAAAGTGCTTTGAATATTATTTTTAACTGTTTGTGAGGCTTCGTAATCGTGAAGTTAAAAGTGGTGATACGTGATGTACAAATTAATTAAGAAAAAAATCTTAAATTATTACGATTTTAGGTATATGATAAACTCACAGAGTAAATAGAAAAGGTGAGCTTCTACACGTTTTGCTTTTCTATTTAAAGTCTGTAGGTTATTACAAAAAATCAGTAGAGGAAAGTAACCAAATATGGAATACCATTATACTTTCGTAATTTAATAAAAGTTTTATAAATTAAATAATTTATTTGTAATTACAATCTTACATACATTTGCGCTTAATTTAGTAATAGTCTGTTTTTTATTATTAATTTAAAGCTTTTTTTTTTTTCAAAAACTAAATCAACAAAAAGGGATCTAATTATGACATGCGTACCAAATATGGAATAATGCAAATCTATATGTAAAAATTTAGGTAAAATCTAAAAAGTAATTTTAATCTATTTGGCAAAATCACAACTCAAACTCTTAATCAGTGCAGTTACTATGTACCTAAAGCACACACATAGGACAGCTGATCCACGTTTCTTCTCGAGCATTTTAAAAACTACGTAAAAAACTCTTCTAACAGAGAAAAAACTACCCTCTTTTACCATGAGCACACCGCTCGCTCAACTGCCAAGTTGAAAACAGTACGCGAGTATTATAATTTAAAGAGATAGAAGAGCACTGTTTTGTGCGGCTAGAAGATACATATTGATACATATACAGCTAGCATATTGGGATACTATTCCATTTTCGGTTACTTTCCTCTTAGTATATTATATTCGCAAACATTTACAAAATCACCCACTTTTGAGAAATATAGTAGCATCAAGTAAACCGATTTATTAAATCAGTTGGATAGGGAATCCTTAGTAAACACTGCGAATGCATCTTGGCCCTAATCTGAGCAGTTCCTGCGTTGAAGTTCATTGCTAATCCGTTTACTAGAAATATGCGTAGCACTGGCCTTAGTGTAAGTGAATTCACAATATAGAACCGAAGTCACTCTACTAGCTGCTACCAGCAGCTTCGCCTTCGTGATAAAAGAAAATTGTTCCAAGGGAGCATAACCTCGAAATAAAAAATGTCTCATATACTATTCCAGTACATGGTATACCTGTGTGCCAAATTTCATTCAAATCTGTTCGCCGTTCGAGCTTTAAGAAGCAACAGACAGACATACACACACACTCACAAACATTCACAGTTTTCTCAGTTTTATTTTTTGCTTACAATGTTAACGTATTACCCTACAGGCTGGAAGAGAATGCCTTGTGGCATTACGTCAATTAAGTTTATACGTCGTGTAGCTTTCATAAGTGAAATAACGATTGTGGACGGAGCAGAGGTTGCATGGGCACGTCATAATCGTGGCAGTAAGTCCCCTCTTTGAGGAGTGACTAGAAGAACATCATTGCATCCTCACCTTCCGTATGACGCAGGTCTTCACCGGACATGGCAAGTTTAGTAGGTTCCAGCACCGGATTTGGCGGAAGAAATGGCCGGGTGTCACCACAGTGTGGACTGCCTGGAGGACACGGTGAAGCGATCGGCGGCAGCGACCACTTGCGCCGGGCCTTGGTACAGGCTATGGTTTGGAGGAGTAATGGCAGGTGGTTTCCTCCTTCTGCGAAGCAGTAATTAATACCTACTAGTGAAGGAGCCGGCCGCACGCGTGAAGGAACGGACTTCCTCACGCCCCAGACGGATCAGATCCCGATTTGTACCATCGTAGCCGTGGGATTGCGGACGACGAGCATTCTCTCAGCTCATCATCCGGCCGTCCGATAACTGTCCGGATCGAGCCCGAGTCGTCGATGGCGCGTAATGTTCCACGCGCACCGCAATGAGACGTCAGCAAAACCGGAGTAGCCCAGCAGGGCCGAAGCCTACTGGGGCCATGGGTAGTCCGACACGGAACTCCAGGATCCTGCGGAGAAGTCTTTGGATGATTTATCTCCTTAAAAAAAGAAGGATCAGAGGCCTCTGTCAAAACCACCTCTAACTTCCTTAAATTTTGACCAGTTTTTGACTTTGATTGAGAATGAGGTGATACTGCGACTTGACTTTTAACGTTTTTTAATAACGGGAATTGACCTTAAGTAATTCCCTTCTTAAACTAATAGACATGAAAACAAACGGAAAATTTTACCTCTACATAATACTGCTTAAAAAAAGATATAAATAAAAAGGAAAGAACATAAAGGCACACAACCCTTCTATGCTAAAGGTACGCAAAATCACGACAAAGCAAATGCACAGAACAGACAAAAAATACTCGTCTCAAAGACGTTCAGACAGAAAGATTGTTAAAAAATTTCCCGGTATTTTCTGAGTCGAACGTGTGGTCGTAAGTTGGTTCAACCTTTGCAAAGATCGGGTCGCTCCTCTAATCCTTAGAACTGTCGTTCCAAAGTTCCACAAGTACCAGATCTAGCCAGAACAAAACTTATCCGACGTTTAAAAATTCACGAACAACTGCTTAAAAAATTTCTAAGTGCACCAGTTTAAAAAATAACTTATTAAGTTTGAGTTGACGATGCGATACATTACATGGATATGTATAATAAACAGAATAAGTTTATTTGGAAAAATTGGTTTCTTAATTTCGTATGACGCTTTTTTATTTCAAGTTTGGGGTGGGACCCCCAATGTAGAGAGTGTTTACACAATTACCGTATCAGGCAATTAAACACAAGCAATTTCCTGAAATACTTACGCAATCAACAGTTACAGTAGGTTTGCAATAAAAAATGTTCTCTTCATCCTTGAGCTGACACTAAGAAATTTATAGTAAATTTGCACACACACAAAAGCCGACAAAAACTGCAACCAAAAATAACGTTCTCTCGTATACTAAACTTATATCTTCCTAATTTTAGCCGAAAACTACAGTCGAGAGTGCATCTAACAATCCTTAATACAGTGTTTAGTTCGTTTCCAAGTGATCACAGTATTCGTTGGTCGATTTCCTCTGAATCCCGATGCATAATGAGTTATTCAACCCGCGAGATGCAGTCACAGTTGATGTGGCTTCGACGGCGTTCCCGCCATCGGTCCTAGCGCCAGTCGGTCCCCACCCGTGCGCTCCGCCGCACGTCCTCGCTACGCCCGCGCGCTCTCGCATCACCCCGTAAGTTTCGCGGCACATAGAACACCACACAAAACGGTAACAAATCAGTGAAGTTATACAAATTGCTTCAATATTTTACTAATATATTTAAAAATAAATAAATCCTAAAAATTGGCATCGAATGCTTCACGGTTGCACGTCTTCGGAGAAAAATTATTGGTAACTTTTCGAGGGTTGCATCGCCGCGGGAAAGTTTGGCGCGTTAACTTCTAAAGACTACCCGATGTACTTTTAAATTGTGAAAAATTAAGATTTTTTCCGCCGCCCGTCGGCAGGTGAAGGCGTTATCTCTTTATCATTGCAAACAATAGTTAGATGAAACTGCTGCTATCTTTACACGTAAGATGTTTTACGTGTAGAGAGAGATACCGATTATACATAATCTTGGTACCCATCGCACTTTCTGACAGATTATTTACTGTTCAACATATTTTTCCAGACAGTTTCTAAGTACCTAATTTACATATGTTACTCAGGAGCTTTTTTAAAATCGAAATATTTTATTTATCTGTTTTTACCTAGGCGTGTGCACATACCCACTTTATAATTAATAAGATATTAGACGCGCCCCCTAAGCTCAGTCATTTTCCTTTCTAACTATTTGTAATTGGAATGATCATTCATGTTTTTACAATATACTTTTCTAGGCCCAATTATATATTTTTAGGCTAAAAAATCTTAGATCAAAATCACTTCTCACCTTTTATAAGCCCATTGTCATAATAAATAGAGCATCTTGAATCTAGTCGAATATAAAAAGTTGAGTTTACCTATAACAAATAAGTTATGACCACAAAAAAAATATATTTCCAAATCTAAAATTACTTATATTTGGGTAGACACATAACAAAAGATCGATAGAATATAAATACTCTTAGTTGTATACCATAATGCCATATAAAAATATAGTTGGAGCTTAAATAAGCAGTTACATGGAATTTGTGTAAATCATACGTCTTGTTTTACTAGAAAATTAAACTTGCATCACAAAATTCATGTATCAAAGAAAGATATTTAAGTTCCCTCACGGTACTTGTTCGCTATCGGTCTCGCGGTAATATTTAGCCTTAGATGAAAAAAAAACCTGAAATATCGAATAAGTTCCTAATTTTACTTTGTGTAATTTTACGTAGTATTTATCTATTTAATTACTGAAGTCAAGGCATTTTCTGAGATTTTTGTATTCAAACGCATTCTGATGTCAAAGACAAGATCTATTAAAGAAAAATCTGTTTACTTGTACCCGTCATACAAATCTGTTTCACTGCTTCTTGTTTCAATATCTTTGAGGGTTAAGTTTCCTGAAAGGAAAAATTCTCACAAGTCCCGTTTTTTATTTTACATTGTTGTAAGAAGCATAAATTAAAACACCTTAAGCAAGTAATAGTTTGAGTTTTCCGTTAACGACAAAACGTGCAATATTAAATGCTGTAGGTGTCCTCTTTTTCTAGAAATTTCAACCCTCTTTAGATCCCCAAAGAGGGGAAATGGAATAAGTATTTCTCTTAGCGAACTCTTACGTTTCCTAAGGAAGACAGCTATAAGGAAACGATATTTTCTATTATTGCAGAGTGTGCAATATTAACATATGCAGAAGTCTTCTGTTTCTAAGAAATTACAGCATCCTGTAGGTTCGTTGAAGGGGTGAATTCTGAAAAATGTTTCTTCATGCATATCTACAAAGATGTAATTTTTTCTACTTTGTATAATTGTATCTTCGGTGTTTGAGCCCGTACTACGTTTTTATGTCAGCCATTTAAATAACTGTACTTTTTATAATTAAATAGTTATACATACATAAAAACAATCACTAATTCAAACTAAACAAAAACCGTCTAAAATAGAGTTCTCAAAATGGTTTATCGACGCGATATTTTAGTCGGTTTTAGTTTGCTTCTAAGTATAAAAAATATGTATTAATACTATAACATCCCTAAATTTTGTGACATTATATAAATGCTTTCAAGGTTTGAGTTTGATTAGAAAGGCATTTAAATTTTAGTCATCAATCATCAATCAATATCTCATAACTATATAATTATATAAAAATGAATAGCTATTCGTTAGTCTTGCTGAAACTCAAAAACGGCTGGACCGATTTGGCTAATTTTGGTCTTGAAATATTCGAGACAGTCCAGGGAAGGTTTAAACAGTAAGAAACAATATGAAAACTCACCAAAAAAGAAATCTGAATATAAAGTCGTCTCTAATTAAAATGACATTAGAGAATCATTTAGATGGCGTTATCCTTACTATTAGGCGGTACGAAGTACGCGGTCAGCTAGTTATTAATAAAATAATAATTTATATAGGTATAGAACACATTTTGAAAATATACTCAAACTTGAAAGTAACATCATTATAGTTGGTAAATCAGAAGATTAAAATTAATATGTCATTATTTTTAAACTATAAATAAAATTAAGTGAAGACTCCAGTTTCAGATAGGGAGCTGGTTATGACAGTTCTATGCAAATTGATTTTGGAATATTATGAAACAGTTCAAAGACATGAGATAAGGTGGCATAGACAATATTCTATTGTGAATTGAATTATTCTCGGACTGTTAAGTTAGTTCGACACTCGTGCCGAACGCGAGTTGTGGTACTCGCGCTCCCGATGCAATGCTCTGCATTTTCAAAGTGCATCTGAGGTGTGCTAAGGTGCGCGCGCGCGGGTTACTAACGGTACCCATTTCGTTCGGGTTAACAACCCAGTTTGACGTAGGGTCGCCGTTTGTTTTATTGTTTTGGTAGATTTTATTTAGACATCATTTTCAAAAAGTTTAAGGGTGTTTGCAAGTCTTCATATTTAAATTGATTAAGATAGGATGGCATTGACAAACTTTGTTGCGCATATTGTAAAATTATTATAATTGTATTATGTCAGTCATAAATGTTAATAAAATAGCGTCAAGCACATTAAATTAGTTCTATAAGTATTCTTCTAGAACATAAACCAGAAATATATCGGAAACAACAAAAAAAACCCACTAACTAATCAGTAGTTTTTGAAATTTTTTCATCGTCATTAATTCTGAAATTCCATTTCTTCATATCCATAATATTGAAAAATTATTTTAATAGTATAACTAGTAGTGTATTATTTACGTGACCCATATTTTCGAGTGGTTTCACTTAATCGTTTTCCAAACTGTAATAAACGGCAGCCCTGCGCACGACTCATTTGCTAGTTGCCAGGTGTGCACTGCCAAATGTCCGCCAGTTCATAAGAAACATAAATCAGTATCGTAGTATAGCCATAACCCATTAACGCTCAGTTCACAGCGCATTAACAAATTGGGTTAGTGAACTAGATTTGTTTATAATTTTAGTTTAATGTGAACATTAATCTCAGAGATATTTCTCGATCTAACCTGTCAACTTTTGAGGATTTCCTTGAATCATCTGACACAAAGTCTCAAAGAAACTGCGGTCATAAACGTTCCTTGATTATTTGGATTGTAATTGGGATTTTTACCTTAGATTCTAACAAGTCTTTTTTATAAGTTTCGCTGTCGTAAGTGAGATACAACACTTTGTATTCTATTATGCTAACTGCTAATTAAAAAAAAACATATATTCTCATTAGTTTTTAAAAGTCTGTTATAAACCAGAATTTTATAATCTGTCACCAACTGAACTAATCTCACGCGGAAATCGTGTCTCCTAGGTAAACTTGCGCCCGCGTCGATCCCGTGGAAGTGACCCTTCGTGTTTGGTTAGGGACGCCGTGTCAGTGTGTTTTACTCTATTGGTCACATATTTGTCTACTACGAAGCTACTGAGAACACGTTAAACTTTGGTGCGGCAATAGCTTATTTACAACTTTCTTTAAATAGGTTATTTCGTACCGTTATTGCAAAAACCAACTATCTGCAATTTTTACCCAAATTAAACTTAAATATAGCTATTCATTTGTCTTATCAAGATGAATCTACAGTTTAAACCGGTTATGAAGTACGACACTTATTTACAAAGATAGTTTCGGCCAAAAGTACGAGTAAATAACCTACAAATTTGATTGAATATAATAGTAATAACATACTTAATATAATAATACAAAAATGTAGGTGCATTTAGTTGGTTTTTGCAATAGGAGTACGACATTATCAACCCATTACTTACTATCCCACTAAAAAGAACTCGTCACCAAGCTTGTTTAATGTGGTTTGCCACATTAGCTGCTGCCAGCGGCTTCGCTCATGTGAATGTAGAAAATTGTCCTAACGGCCCATACTTTCGGAATAATTTATTTTATTTTAATTATCCTATGTACTATAAAATCCAGAACTTAGTATACCCGTGTGCCAAATTTTATCGAAATCCGTTCGGGCATGAAGAGGTAACATATATATATACACACAAACAAAAACTTTCGCCTTTATAATATTGATTATCAAAAGTGTCATTTTTTAAACTAAGATCCCAAATAAAAAAAAAAACTTAAATGAATGTCGTAAAATCACCAAAATAGTCTCGCCTATCTACTTGCAGGTCTTTTTGAATTCAAAGTGATATAAAAAGGAACGTCATAATACGTCTTGCATTTGAGGAGTGGCATTCAAGACGTTATTAGATGAAGAATCAGCACAAGGTAGGAGTTTCACCAAATGCATTTCAGTTTCGCACTGTCGTCTCCGAAGCCTTGCCACTGCGAGCTGACAAGTCGAATACAAAAGCTTAAGTTGAACATACTAATTGGTTATACATATTCTAATGAAGAGGTTCGTCGAAAATGTATTTAAATATGGCCGTCGCCGGCTGAGCAAAAACCTTATATTAGCTCGAATTGCAAAAGAAATAAAATAAAAATCTTTTCAGTTTCCAGATGCTTTTGAAATATTGATGAAAATGTGAACGGGATAACATTGTAATTTTTTTATCTTATCACTACTTGCAACAGAAAGGGATTTCAGTTTTTAAATATTGTATCAGGACTGCATATATTCGTAAATGTATGTGGAATAAATTTTGTTTTTTTTATCTTTTTGATTCGGATTTATACCTGATCTCTTTGTCCGTGTCATTCGAGATTTGTTATACTGAAAATGTAAAACTACTGTTGCTAGTATGTACAGAAATACAAAACGCTAATTGTTCAACAAATGTCAATTTTAATAGATATTCTTGTTGCATCGCGCTACGTACAGCGGCTTGGAAACCGAACTCCCTAATCAAATTAATTATACCGTAATCATTAAATAAACACGAATATTATTGTGAAAAATTAATCTCTAAGGAATAATTAGTATAACAACCATCGCAGTGTATATAATAGTTGCTGATTGAGATGATTGAGCGGGAACGTAGATTTTAAAATGAACTTAAATATACCTTCGTTAATAAAGGAACTTTGCACGAGTGGTACAAAGAAAAGAGTAGAGCAAAGTTGAGGCTTTTCTTTACTCTAATTTGTATGTATCAGACATCTTAACTCACATTATTCATCACTCTGTCAATTATATTTATACTATTAAAAAAAAAACGCATTTGCAAGTCGAACTCGCGCACTGAGGGTTGCGTACAAACTTACCTATGAAAACATTAAAATTTCAATTTCCGAATTGAGTTACGAAAATTTATCCGAACCGAGCCAAGTCGTCAACAGCACGTAGTGATCCACGCGCTCCTCAAAGAGATGGCAGCAAACCGTAGGGGCCTAGCAGGGCCGATGCCCGCTAGCTAGGACTGCGGATAATTTCTGAAAAGGAAACCAGTAGTCCTAGAACGCAAAGGGCAACTGAAGGACACAGGTGTGCTTTTAGTCAGTAAAAGTCTGACATGCCCTGACGCTCCGCCCAAATTAGGTATTTATTGGTTTCTTTGTGTTTTGTATTTTCTGTAATATCGCAGTACTTACTTACTTTTCCTGCACCGGATTCGTGCGGAAGTGACGCCCGGGTGTCGTCACTGTGTGGTCCGCCCGGAGTACACGGTGGAGCACCCGGTGGAGATGTGCCCCGCTTGGGCAGAGCAACGCAGTGTCGTCGTGGGGGCAATCGGCGGCGGCGATCTCTCGCGCCGGGCCTTGGTACAGGCCATGGTCCGGAGCGAGGAGGAGTGGCAGGCGGTCGCCTCCTTCTGCGAAGCAGTAATGCTAGCGAAGAAGGCGGCCGATCGTGTGAGGCAACGGCAACGGTCCTCACGCCCTAACCACCGCCGGGATTCCGATCCCGATTTCCGGCCACCGTAGGCGCGGGCTTTGGTAGTGTGAAAGCGAAACCCGGGCCCTAGGACGAAGGCAACGAAGGAACAGGAGTGGGTTTTTAGTCAGTAAAAGTCTGACACTATCTCTCACTCCGCTCAAGAGCGGGATTTGTCATTAGATAATTTTCTCACCTAAAAAAAAACGTACTTACTTATTTTTGTATGAAATCTAAGAAAACTTGTATTATTTTGTAATATGAGTTCTACCGTGGAAACAATGTGTCTCAAGCGGTATGCAATATTGATGATGTATGTGATACGTAAAATTGCTAATAAATGGGATGTCTATTTTGGTTTCAATCACTTTCACGTGGGAAGTTTTATCTCACGAATAACTTTTATTCTCAGGGCGGCTACAAGATAAAATTACCAAAACGAAAGCTATTAAACCAAGAACATAGAGTTTTTTTGTTAGAAGAAAGTCGAAGGTATACGTCATTGATATTGCTTGCCCTTTGAAATGCATAGTTTCTACGTTGGAACTCTTAATATGAAAATACGATTTTTTATTACCTTTTATGGTTACAAGTACTGCGATATTACAGAAAATACAAAACACAAAGAAATCAATAAATACCTAATTTCGAAAAAAGAATAACGTACATTTAAAAAAAATTTTTTTGAACTTATAATTTCAAGTCTATTTTAAACAGATAATATCTATTATTTAAGGATGTTTCTAAAACATAAGTTCAGAATACCTACCGAGTGATCTGAAACAATTGAACATTGTTGAGAAAAACATCCTATTTTATCAAACGGCTGACGACATTTCTCGGTTTTTCTTGTGTGTTTGTTCTCATCCCCTGAAAAAATAAACATTGAATAATTTTTACAGTATTTCGTAGTAGCATTACGAGGCGAATTACTTGTGGTTAGATCAACATCTCTAGCGCATTATTATTCCTTTGATGCGTGTATCTTTGACACAAAACCGTGACAAGCTAATAGGTTTTATGTATATATTTATAAATGATATAGTAACTTAAAATTTTGTTTTTTGGGTTTAAAGTTTGGTGGCTAACGTACCTGTTGATATACATAGGCTGAAAATATTCACAATTAAAATGTACGATTCCTAAAGATGCTTAAGGGACACTAAACGCTTTTCTATTAAATAGCATACCTAGATATCTGTTTATCTATTAAGCTATCATTTATGAATTCCAGAACATTCGAGGAGGCGAAAGAGTAGCTTATTTTCCTTTAGAAATAAGGAGATCGCATTCTGTTATTCTACCGCCAGGAACATTAAAATAGCCTTTGATGTGTGAATGAGAAGTTTGTTATAGATAGCATTGCGGTATTAGGTGTGTGGGTGGTTATCGCATGTCAAGTCATTTAGCGTTTATTTGTTTTACATTCCTTACGTTCAAGTAAGCCGGTGTAACTAACACACACTTTACTCGATTTCGTAATCGTATCGTGTCACTAGCAGAATTCCATGCAAATGCTACCACTTGGCATTTCGGAAAGTGCCTGTACCTGCTACTTAACCGATAGTGCTGTTCTTAAGTACATAACTTACCATCATGCATGTATACCCCGAAGGGTTTGGCAGAACACTACAGCAAAATTTTGCTATTTATACCGCGTATATCGAAGGACTGGAATAATTTGCTTGCAGCGATCTTCCCCTCCGGTTATAATTTGTGTTTTCAAAGCTAGAGTGAATAAACTAGTGCGATTTACCATTATTGATTGCATCACAGCTATCAGTTTTTTTTTGGTGGGAAAATCATCTTATGACATCCCCCGCTCTTGGGCAGAGCGGGAAATAGTGTCAGACTTTTACTGACTAAAAACCCACTCCTGTTCCTTCGTTGCCTTTCGTAACAGGGCCGAGTCTTCTTTTCAGAATCAGACCCTTGGCCCCAGTAGACTTCGACACTGCTATCAGGTGGGATCGCAGTCAAGCACTAGTTTATATATAATTGAAAAAAAAAATTGTTTGAGACGGGGGAGTCACTAGATGGACCAGTATGGATCTTACTAACTGCAGGTCTGCCTTATATCTGTATAGTGTGTGACTGACGTAGAAGCGAGATCCGACGGACATTGCCCGCAGTCATCCATCCAGTCAATCCGTCACCATGTGCACTCTCCGCCTTACTCCGTGTACTTCTTTTGCTATCAAGTCTCACTTTAAGTCAATAGGTGTAACAATTTATTCGGGTTAATATCAGGTTATATGTTTGATTTATGATGGTAAGAAAAATAATAAAAAACGCAAAAATAAATGAATAAACTTATCATTTGCCATCATATTGAAGATGGTCGCACAGGACCGGTCAGGCGACACTTTGGGGATGCCTATATTGAACAGTGGACGTCTTTTCGTTGAAATGATATTGATGATGATTAGGTGTAGACTGCAAACTCTATTCTAATAGATGCGTACATTTCAAAATTGTTTAGGTATAATATCTTGTATGTGTGTGTGTCTTCGCTTCGTTAAAGGTTTTCGATCAGTTCCAGATGTAGAGGAAATTCTTACTTTTTTACAGTGAGCCCTGCTTCTTGTTTCAGTTGAGAACCCGCTATTGTCTTCATATCCAAATAATGAACGCACAAAGTTTCTGAAATACGTGGCTAGTTCGATAATTCTGAAACTAGACATAGTTTTTGGTGTGCAAAGTAAATAAGCTGTCACAGAAACGAAATTGAAATAAAACTGTCGCATAGTTTCCTCACTACCAATAAAGTACTACTCAAAAATGCAAATCAAATCTTAAAACAATTAACTCTACTATACTCCATACTGTAATCGTTAATTAGCCGAGTAATAAAACATTTTTATCGTCCTAGTAACTGTGCCCCCGTCTTCGCCATCTTGTTCTGACATACATAATTATTATCAGCTGACTTCGGCCCTTTTGGACCTTAGTGTTTGATAAACAAGGGTGTGGGTCACGTACCATTGTTTATAATAATCTTATCGTTTCATTGACACGCTGTATATTGTACTAGAATTAACATCGTACTCCATCTTTGGATCCTTATCAGAGCATTTTTGGTCAAGGATGCAGTTTTAGTATGTAGAGGCTATTTTTAGCGGTAATGCTAATAAGATGGGTGGGTAGTCTTTATTCAAAGGAGATAAAGGCTTTTAACGGAACTTAAATAGGATGCGTATGCGTCACTTTTGCAGCTGGTATCTTAGTACCTTTGCAAGGGAAACTAGCGCGATGATGAGCTACCATGAAATAGAAAAGTCCAGCAGCGGCGGAAACGGACGTGCATTGAAAAAGTGACTGTATTTTTTATTATCACATTAGTGTTATATATCACACAAATGTGTCCGTATGTAGGTTACTTTGTACACGGGTAGGTCGTATTCTGGAATGCATATAGGGTAGCTTTTTATCCCAGTAGTTCAATCCCTGGAACCCTAGGCTTGGGATATTTTTCTACAATCACGTAGGCAAAGTCGCTGGTAGCAATACAATATATTTGAGAGAGACCTTTTATGACGAAAAATTCCTTTTAAATAAATCTATCGTGAAGCATGAAACCTATGCATTATATTTAAGCTGGGCTAAAATATCCTAGTATTATGAACTGATAAAAAAAAAATCTATACCTATATTTATAACCATATAAAAGAATATAAGACCTCCTTTTAACGGCCCTAAAACTTATTACTTGCTAAGGCTTGTAGTTACTAAATATTTTTTCTGTTCTTATCGTTTGAACTTAAACTTTTGCCCTTATGATACGATTTCTATTCACAGTGATGTAATAAGTAGTATACGAAATTGATTACTAGCAGAAGAAATGAATGTAACATGTACATACTTTTAAGCATAGAAGTTCTAATAAATGTTGATAAAATATTAAAATCGAAAATGGAAAATGAAAACCAAGAACATGTACGCAGCGACGTTGCCTCCACGCGCCTTCTGCTATGAATGTAACTCAATGTACCTGCGACTACTACGGATAAAGCGATGTCCTTACTTGTGTGACGCTACATAGACTAAGACTGTCTGAATATGGAGTGGTATAATAGGCGCTTTAGCATACACCAATTACTCAACGCTTCGGCTGAAACCATCAGCACTTCATGCACCAAACGTTACATACGTAATACATAGTCATAAGGAAAAAATTACAATGGCCAAAAATCAAATGCTTAATAATTTCATCTGAACTCTATCATTATTGTTTGGTTTGTCAGTAGTGACATCAGCGCAAACATACCAGATAGCTTATTAATCTATGCCCTTTTAAGAACATTAGTATTGTCAGCCTAAAATTCTGCATCGATTACAAAAATTAAAGGGTCTTTTGAAGTGAATCGGTAGAGTGTCCATGATTCTAATGAAATGACGACGGACGGACGCTGGACTTCATTTTTAGCACATCTCTTCTGCTACAAAATTTAAGTTGGTAAATTTTCACTTTGCATTGTTTGCAAGAAGGTTCTATTCCAAAACTGAGATAGCAAGCACTGCTTCCTTCAACCAAAGTAAAATAAAACTCGTCAAGTTGATATTTTTACAAAACACCGCCATATTAGTTGTGTTGAAGTTGGTTAGTTAAGTAAACGAGTAAAGTTGACGCGAGCAAGTTAACACGCTCAAAATTTAACCTCGCATATCTGTACTAAATTAGGGTTCTTTGCAAAGGTCGGGGAAACCCTTTCGGTGAAATAAAAATAAAAATGTAATTAAACTGTATACGAGAAATCGCAACAACAAAAGTTAGAAAAATGTTGCCATAGTAACAATAATAAATGATTTTTTAACCGAAATGTCTTACTACGCTTCAGAAAAAGAATATTTAATTAAAGTAGTGTAATTCCCTAATTGCAGATCTTAATCCGCATTTTAGCTAAAACAACCTTCGGCTTTAATGTATTTAATACAAGTAAGACCAAAACTGCGGTATACGGGTAAAATGGTTCGCAAAAGCAAAATAACGTTCATTCCTCGGAACTATAAACCAACGTTTTGCACAATACCGAACTTGTAAGGAAGCTAAGTTTATTACACGGCAAGTCGGCTGGCTCAAATGACAAAACAAAAGGTGTCGCTATCCGAGAAGCTGAACTTTCTCAGGTACGTCACAACAAGTTCGATTGAACGTGGCGGCGGCCTAAGCTTCAAGATGATTTGAATTAAAAGGCTGTGGAGAGATCCTTTGAACTGGAGTATGTAACCAGTTTTAGTTCGGTACTCGAAATGTGTTACGGGTGAAGGTTTTATAACGAGGACGTTTTTGTGCTTATAGTTTAGTTTTCTTGAAAATGTCTTGAATAAAAAACTATTTACAAAAAAAAAAATACAATACAACCAACTTCAATGTAAAAAAAAAACACTGAAAGTGCAAAACAACTTAAATTTTGGAAGTCTGTATTAAATAACGAACAGACAAAACTAAGTATTATAGAAACATCAACTTCTGAAATTAATGTTATTGTGCACTTTTCGGTGTTTTTTTTTACATTGAAGTCGGTTGTATTTTTAGTTATTGTATTCCAGAAAAAACGATATATGATGTGACGCATGACGTGGCAGGTGGTGTTACTATAAATTTAAATAATTATTTTTCGTAAACTTGTTCAAATCAAAGTGCTTATAGTCGTTAAGACTGTCTTGCTCGTCACTATTAATAGGGGTCAGTGGTATGTTTGCTTCTTCTACTACACTTCTCTGTTAACCATCATCTAGTGGTCTTATCGACTTTTACTTTCCTAGTCGTACTATCGTCTTTTACTTAGTCAGCCCATCATTTGACAGGCCTCTTGTGCTGGTCGTCTGTGGCTCTGATTACTATGCCGGAGGTCGTAGGTTCAAATTCTACTCAGGACAAATGTTTGTGTGATGACCACGATCATTTGTTCTGTGTCTGGGTGTAATTTATCTATAATATGTACGTATTTAGAAATATATAAGTATGTTGTCTCACACTCTCATCAGTTGCCTAGTACTCATACCACAAGCCCTGCTTAGTTTGGGACTAGATGGCGTTGTGTGAATGTTGTGGATTATTATTATTATTTAAAATCAAAGTAAACCCTTTAAAAGCTGCGTAGCTAAATGCACAGTCTGTATAATTATATACAGTCTGGCAATTAATCAGATTTTTTGGCTATCAGGAGCCTCAAAGTTTATGACGTAAAAATAAAGCAAATTGATCGGTACGAGTTAGGTCGGAACATTAGGCAAAGAAGCACCATAAGGACGGCATCGATGTCGTGCTTTTGCTCAGATTTGCATAAATAACAACTATAATATCTCTTTTGTTGCCCAAAATTTGAACCAAAGCGATTTTTGCTTTTGAATGGAACGGTGCACTGAGCGAATTGCTTGACTTTTGGACGTTTAAAACGGTATAACTTAGTTTTGATGGCCTAACAATTTTTTTTTGAAGCCATTTTTTTGGTTATATTATAAATCTGTTTCACTAAATTGTGACGTTCCAAAACCAGGTATTAAACAATAAGTGATCGATATAAATAAAGATATAAGTTATTATTAGTACCGCGTCCCACTTTGAGGCAAACATTAGCTAGTTCATCGCTAATGCGTTTAAATCGAGGCACAAGTGAGCGAGGCAGACAGAGGCACGCAAACTGTGGCCTCGTTGAAATTAATATCTGTTTCTAAATAAGTGTCCCGCAATGTGGGTTTTTGTCAAACTGGTGGATTATAGTATCGTTCTGCGGTCCTTCGGTTACCGATCGACCATAATTTTGCTTTCCGGCAACATAAATAAGTTTATATATTTAGAATTTCAGATTAGTTTCGTAAAATATTTTTTGTGGATGATTTGTTATTAGTATCTATTGAAATATAAAATTTATGCGATCTTCTTTGAAATGAATTCGCTTAGCTTTCGTTTATAAAATAACTTTTAGAAGTAGATTTACTATAAACGAAAATTAATAAATCATAAAAATATTATTTCTTATTCGTCGTAAAAAATAACTTTTTCCAATTCGCCAATTTTTCAAATCCCATCAATATTAAGTAAGTTAAAAATCTTTCAAACCTGATTCAATGATGAAAGGGGAAACTGTCAAGAATGCACATACTGAAATGTGACGTTACCACATTTAGGTATGTGTGTACAAAAGATATAGCGAGCTATTCCCACCACACCCCCACTCTTTTTCATGCCAATATTTGAAATGCCTATTACTACTTCATTTAATAATCAATTTTGATGTTGTACTCAGAAAAAAAATACTTTTAGTGTTATTTATTGTTTAATATAAAATGTTGAACTTACAAAAATAAGTACAGACAAATACGCAATTTTATAATCAGAGGCAGTTAGAAAGATGTGTTTATATATTTTTTTTTTAAACTTTGACGTAGGTAATCATTTTTGTACACTCACTCAGCAACAATGAGCATAAACTTACTCAGCAACAATGAGTTCTCAAGGGCTTGAGAATTCCAGTGTAATAGTATCTGTGTAGTGGAATCACTGACCACGATCAACAATATAAATAGTTCTGTTAACTGGCGTAACTTGATGCTTACTTGACAGCAAGATGATGAACAATGGAAAAGCAGTTAAAACACAACACTCCCTTTGTTAGTGTCGGGTAGCTCGTTGCTAGCTTGTGGTCACGGGTTTCAATAACAACAGAGTTCAGTCAGCCATAGTTATTTAACTTTTTCTTTATAAGTTTCTCAGAAAAAAGCTCTTTGAAAACACGGTGTTGGATAAGAGTGCGTAAGCGTGACACATCCAGTTTCTGATAAGCTAAGGCGTTGTCTGTATATCAGCGCTATAGCTTTGTCTTGCATTTTGCTGAGCGCTAGCCGTTTTGCGCGGATGTGACGCATATCTTCCCAATATATTATAGTTGTTGTTATTTTATTTTTTTATGTTGGACGCATATAAACTCTTTTTCTTTTTTTTTTAAATAGTTATGACGTAAAAGTGGTCGATTTATAAAATACGTGTACATAAAAAATATCGTTAGATATATGATTGAATTTTGCGGTAAACCAGTTGTGTATCATAATACTCGAATACTCGTACCTACCTACAGAAGTAAAATAGCTATGTAAAAAGTTAATTCTTTTCTAGAGAATGACTTGAAATTTTCTAACAATAGCCGTTGTCAATATTCTTGACGCTTTAACAGTTTTAATCGATTAAAACTAGTTCGATGTTGATGAAACATTTTAATGAACAATTTTAGAAATACATCGGTTTGGATCCTGCTCGATTTACTATTCGACAACTTTGACATGCTAGGTCTAGCTAGGTTAGTTAAAGTGACGGTGTAGTTTGCGTTTATATTTCTGCCCGTGTTACGTAGATAAATTATTCAGCCTGTTTTTGCAATTATGATTCGAATTACTTTTAAGATAAAAACGATGCCCCACACTAAGAATTACTTCTGTGTCGTGGGTGCGTTCAGAATCATGTAAACTCACAATAAAGATCACCCAGACCCGGAACTTTAGTCTGTAGGCCTTACAAATAGTTATCCCGTGCAGGAATTGAACCCGCGACAATTAGTGCAGCAGTCACTGCGCCAACTGTGTCGAATAGATTGATTTGATGTTCTTTGATTTGATTTTTAACTGAAAAGCATAATTAAAATTACAGTTTGAACAGTTCGGTTTGAACGGTTTTAGGTTCTAGTTGACAAAATATCATAAACGACAATGTAAATACCTATAGGCCTTTCCGGAAAACAAAATTGTGGGACAACATTCACATGACAATCTCAAAGATAATCAATTGTGTATTTCAGAAAAAAAAATGTGATCACTCGGGCAGACACTAAAAAACTATATTTTTTTCATAGAATGTATAGATTAAAGATGAATTAATAATACCATATTAACACCACAAAGTATCAAACGTGGAGCCTTTTGGGGCCAATCTATTCGATTAACATCGACGGTCGCATTCGCATCGCAGTAGCCTTGACAAACTTTAGTTCAATCCATTTGAGGGACAAAGGGGATGTTCTTTGTAAAGGCAAAATGTTATTTTTAATATTTTTATTTTTTAATGTTTTCATGAAATATTAGATGAAACGCATCATGTGTGAAGCACAGTTAAAGATACTGAAGCGCATTTGTGCAAATAGTTTTTCAAAGCAGTTTAAATTATTGCGACTTATTAAAATGTCAAGTTGTTATGACAAGAATTCGTAAGTGTACCTAAATAGGTTTTTTTTGTAGGCCACTTTTCTTCATTCCGCAAAAGCCTATTGTCTAGGTGGGAATGCATCAGTTACTGCAAATTAAAGTTTTCATTGACAAAAATAATTAATTTAGGTTATAGTATTAGTAAGTGAGCGACTGACTGCGAGTGACGAGGAATCAACAGAACAGAAACTTACAAACATTAATTTGAGTTACATTATAAAATACAAAATAAGAAGCTTCATAACATTTGAGCGACCTAATATTTGTTTCGAATGTCATAAATATCGAAGTACAGAATATCGAATGTCCTAAATATCGATATTTATGGATTATGTATGTCACAAGGTAATTTGATAATTCGGATATTGCGGAAACCCGGATAATTAGAAAATGATAAAGAAAAAACTGCGAGCGACTTCGGGGTTACCATGACGTTCAAAGTAAGATTGTTTCATTCTTATTTCAGTGTGGGTAAGAGACAGCTATACAGGTTGTCTAGCGCCATCTCTTACCCACACTGGAAATAAGAATGAAACAATCTTACTTTAAACGTTTTGGACGTAGCGTTCGCCGGTTCGCGGTTTGTCACAGTTCTAACCTAACCTAACCTATTTCACCCAGTTCAAAATGATAAATCTGGCTGCGACTAGATAATTAGACAATGGTGAAAACATTTCTTAAAGTAAACTTCTTAGTAGTTCGTTATGTAAAACTTCAATTTAATTTCTAGTCGCTCACTTAATAATTTAGTCGCTCACTTAGTTATTTAGTCGCACGGCTAGAATTTTAAATATTTGAAATGGATTAATCACATCCCATTTTTAATATGCTCTTTCTGAATTTTATCAATATTTGTCGTTAGTTTAGTTAATTTTTAGCTTATTCAAATTCATACCGCTCAAGTTATTAAAAAGTATCTCATCATCAGTCGCTAAGTTTTTTTTTATTCGCTCGTTTTATAATTCCCCATATAAAACTTGTTCCATGGAAAAGTACTACAGGATTTAAAAAAAGCTTTCCCATTATCGAGGTGGGTTATTCCTTGAGAGCCCCGATTCCCGAGAGTCCCGTACCAGAGGCACCCGAATGTGATAAATATGATTACATTTATTTTTATTATTTTTTCTGTTGTTTCCGATTTGTACGGTCTACATAAAAAGTGCTTAAATTTGAGTTTATGTTGAGACCATGTTTAAAGTTAATTATTATACCAGTTTCCTAACGATTTTTACAATATTGTCGATTATGTATGTTTTTTGAAAATATTGATTGAAAACTTTTACTTATATTACTACTGTTGATTTTTTTTATAGTTGATTTTTGCATGTTTTGAGAGAGAGAGCATTTTATTCATATGTGTTGTAAAGAAAAAGTGAATCTAATTTTGCACATTAAAGTTTATTATTGGGAGCAGTGGTGGCCGTGTGGTAACGGCCCTGACTTACGAGTTGTAGGTGGTGGGTTTAAACCCAGCTTGGCGCATTACTTTGCGTAATTTATTTTATCACCACTGCTCTCAAAACGGTTAAGGAAAACATCGTGAGAAAACCGGCATGTCCTAGAACAAAAAATTCGAAGACGTGTGACATCCACCAACACGCACTGGGCCCGCGTGGTGGATTACGGCCCAATCTCTCTCCTAGAGAGAAGGTCTGAGGCCCAGTAGTGGGAACATTAAAAGGCGGATCAAGCTTATACTAAAGTTATATATATTATTTATTTAGTAAACTGCATTTTTTTTAAACTTAAAAGTAACATTCCAAGTAGAGTATGTATTTTGATTTTCTGTATTGAAAAAGGAACTGTATTGTAATAATAATTAAAACCTGTGTTCGCTCTAGGACAGTCTATATTACATTCTCTAATTAAAATATTCGCCTTAACCAAGCAAAATTTTATTTTTCTAATTCTTAAAGTGTAGTAAACTAGTAATAAAATTTTGTTTAACATCTTCTGCAGACGGTACTTTCAAGTTAAACTGACTTTTATATGAGTTTATTAAAAAAAAAAAGAAATCGGGTGCTTCCGGTACGGGGCTCTCGGGAATCGGGGCCCTCAAGGAATAACCCATCGAGATCAGGGTCTGCCTATGTGCCATGTATAAATCCGTTAGCCTCTGAGCCGTTATACAAACATTCAAACCATTGTGTACTATTGGCCACTGGAATATAGAATTTTAACGATGAAATAAAAAGAAGTTTTCCTACTTTGAAAGCAATAAACCATATAGAAGTAGACTGTAGTACACGATGAAGCACAAATTGGTCAAAGCGCTTGTGTAAATGTAATCAGCGCACGAGTTGATACATTAAACGCAAAACCTCCTTAGATCATAATGGTGTATTATGTCATTTTAACTGTTTTACATATGAAACAATAGCGCAAATTCTGGTGTGCTAACTTTTGCACGAATAGCCTCGTTTGAAACTTGAATACTTATAAATAAATCATTACATAGCCGGCAAGGAATTCAAATGTTCTTAATCCTGCGTATGGTTTAAGTATCCAATCATAGAATGTTATGAATTTAATTAAAATTCCACTGGTATGTCGTGGTTAGAATTATATTATGAGTTAGTTTCGCAGGGCAAGTTACTCAGCTTGGCAATAGCCCTATTACCTAGCTTGCCGTAGGGCAAGCACAAAGCGTAACCAACACACCACCTACGCACACTAACACAGTTCTAAAGCTTCACAATAACATTGTGATTTAAGCCAGAGTCCGGCAAAATTGATTGAGCTTTTGGGTAAAATTAGAAAAGACAAGCACACAATTTTGGACGTTGCATTGTTTCTCATTTAGGACCATTGTACTTCAACATTGTCAAAACGCATAATTCATTACCTAAAACTAAACGAAACACATCAAAGTTTGAATCAGTTTAAAAACTTTTCCAAGGTCTTAATGGAAAGTCAGTAACGAAGGAATAATAAAAGGTAAACCATAACTTGGCAGGCGTACCTACTGCCGACACTGATTAAGGCAAGCTTTCATGGCACCCATACAGCCGTTGAAACGTATGACATACTTTCCTCACGAACTCACCGGCTTTTTTTCATTTTTGTTTGTTACTGCACTTTCACATTTCAGTACTAAAGACTAAATTCTAAATCCTTTTCAAGGAGACTAACTCCTCTTCAATCGATTCAGTCGTCATGACAACCGACATGTACATTTGATTAAAAAATAACAACTGTCTGTTCAAATAAGTCGTGGGTTGAAAATCACTAAGAATAAATAAGGCCTTAACATTAATCTAAGATGCATTAACGTTAGCAAAAAAAATCTTGTGGGTGATAATTAGATTGCAATGTTTTAATTAAATATGGGGAGAACTAATTTGCATTGGTCGGTGGATTACTTTTACTTACTGTCTTGTAAGCATCGAGTGCTACTGACGTTGAGCTCCTCGAACTTGGACACAACTTACTTATTTGGATATTGCTAGTTAATCAGACTATAAAGACATGTCACATTTGTCAGAAATATCACTTCTTTATACAATATGTTTCTATTGGTTTAGCTCTGTTTCGTCTTCAGGGTTGGCGCAAAGGTTGAGCGTTCGGCTGCAGTGCTATATATCGTGGGTTCTATTCCCGTGCGGATCAAATGGCCCACACATAGTTGTTCTGGGTCTATGTGACCTTACTTAGATGTTTGTGAACACATCCACAACACAGAATTCCGACAGTCAATTTTTTTTTTACATAAGAATCCGAAAGGAAAATTGACGACAGTTCTATGACTACTACCTTGATTTTGTGCAAGATCGTTTAGATTACAAACCAAACTTGAAAAATTTATAAAATATGTAGTCGCATTTTAGACGAGTTTTAAATACGGAGTTGGTTTTGATTTCGTCTGAACTGTTTATTTTCGTTGTTTCAATATAACAGTTCCTTTCTTCCGCTTCGACCAAACTGTCGTCATATTCAACTTTTTCATACAGTCTTATTTTATCAAGTTGATGTTACTTACATGTGACGATTTGTTTGATTGTTTCTCACGCTTACTTTCCACACATGTAGGTACCCTTTGTATGATTATACTAAAGCATACGTACATGCACATCATAGCACATGTATTGCTCGCTCAGAATAATTATCATTAAGTTACTTTAAGCGATTAAAACAAATACACTATGGTACTCAAAATTCAAATAAAGTTTTTGTAAAAACTTTAACACATGTTAAACTATATTTTGAAAAAAGGTTTTTATTGTTAGTTTTTTCAAAACCACCCGTTTTGAAAACCTATTTTATTTACTTGGGTTACTAATTTATCTAAGTTTCAAGTTTATGGGACCAAGGAATAAAATTTGGAATACAAACGAATTTCCCCCACTTCACCCCCTGTAAAGTTGATTTTTCTAAAGCATCTTAGTGCTCGCCTATATTGGAAAGTCTTGTGCAATATTTTTCGTTCATAGTTCCAGTAGGTTTGACTGTATGTTATTATGTCAGTCAGTCAGTTTCTCCCACTTTTAGATAGATAGATGGGTAGAGCAAATGTCTCTTCAAGTTAGCTAAGGGCTGAATTCACCAATAAAACTCATCGCGTTTTATCGTTTGGTTCGTATAATCGCGTTTAGCCGCTGTCACTAGTGTCACTTGTCTGTATTTTTCTTTTGTTGTATTTTTACAAGTGACACTAGTGACAGCGGCTAACTAAACGCGATTAGTTTTATTGGTGAATACCGCCTTAAGTGATCATCGAAAATCACTTAACTATAACGTATTTTCATTGTAGTGTTCACTACGACTGCAATATTTTTTATTGTATTTATTTTATATCTTCAAAGCCAATTCCTATAAAAGGACCGTTAGCATTTAAAGTGATAAAAAACCACACTTCTTAATTCTTATGAACTGTTCGTTCGAAACATTGATCAAATGTCTCTGATTTATTGCATACAAATGACGTATTTATGTATTTATGCCACGATAACCAGATGTCGATCCAAAGTTTTATTTTCTTTTTAAATGACATGGTTAGTACAGGTCTTTAATAGATAACTACATCTTGCATTGTATCTTATCGTCATTTCAGTCGAAAGACGTCCACTGCTGGACATGGGCCTCTCCTAAGTGTCGCCACAATAACAGGGTCTTCTGCGTCTCGTATCAACTCACTAGGTCATCGGTCCACCTTGTAGAAGGCCTTCCAACGCCTTGTCTTCCGGTACGTGATCGTCTCTCCGGAACCTTTAGTTCCCTTCGACTACTGTTCTGCAAGCAATGTGCCCTATAAGAAATGAGTTTTTGATAATATTATATCTTACAACGCTACCTACGTTTCTTCCTAGGTAGGTACATTCCAAAGTTACTTAATGCAATATTTAGGTAAACGTTCACATTTGTAACCACATGTTTCATGATCGCCAATATTGATTAAAAACTATGTTATTACACAGTCAGGAATGCACTTTTCATGTCAATTAGTTGACGATCTGAGTGATAAGATTTAGCGGGAAATATATGTATATGTTACAGTCAAAACTCGTGTTCCGTTAGAACTCGTTTTCCCTAGTTAAAACTAGTTTTTACTTAATGCCTTTGTTAAAACTAGAAAAACCTAGTTAACACTAGAATTTTCCATTGATATATTTGATTTTCAGATAAAACTTTTAAGGTTTATTTAATTAAATAGAAACACTAACTAATTAAAACTATATATACACTAAAGGCGAAAATTACTAGCTAAAATATGGCGTCATAAAACTCCTCCACATCGCTGTCGACTGGAAGTGTGCCCAAAAGGCTGGCGGCATTGCCACGTTGTATGGCAATACTTAATCTCTGACCGAGGTAAAAGCCAGCCTTTGGGTCACGCGAAATGTCAACTAAGTGTTTGGATAATTCTTTAAAAAGCGTATGAGCACTCGGACTTCACGGCCTAAGAGTTAAACTAGTTGTCACATCGATCTTTAGTTAAAACTAAAACTAGAAAAACTGAGTTGGGATTGAAAACAAGATATAGTTTTAAAAATATTTACTAAAAATCTAACTCCCCCGCACTTGTCGAATCAGGTTAAGTCTCGCGACCAATCAGGGGGCCGACCATAAAGTGTTATAAAGTAATCTTATTGCAGGAGAGTTTTTTTTCCATCTTAAAGTAATATTACCTCATTTTGTACCATGAGTTTAATCGCTTAGTATGATTGTATTCCTGCTAAAAGCTGAGAAAAAATGAATGATTT
Source organism: Mythimna pallens (assembly GCA_961205895.1). Classification (NCBI taxonomy): domain Eukaryota; kingdom Metazoa; phylum Arthropoda; class Insecta; order Lepidoptera; family Noctuidae; genus Mythimna; species Mythimna pallens. The sequence continues at coordinate 29,705,919 of OY540824.1, forward strand.
TAAAGAATCTGTCTATTCCCTGCTGAAACAGAAAAGATACGCGCTATATTGATCTGTATAGCGTTGTCTCTTTCACATTTTTGTTGTTCGAATAGCTATATTGAAGTTCGTCGTGAACCAATAGAATACATTTAACACAAAATATGCCTTGCTAAAATAAATTTTTAAATAATCTAAGTAACTTTCATAAAAAGGATGTAATAAATTTCAAGATTTTACAACTTTATAAAGTAGAAAATCAAATAAAGCCGCGAGCGAATACGTTGACATTTAGTAGCACGTTAGTGTGGATCATAGCATTCGGAATTCGGAACGTTTGTTTACATTAACAAAATTCTTATCAGTGTTGATTTATTGACTGCGAACCGATTTTGAAATATTAAAATACTTTTCAAGTGCTTAGATTTAGAGTAATCTGTCTTCAAGTTGGTCTTCAAAGCGGATAATTTAACCCATGAAGTAAAATGCTTATGTTATGGTTGAAACTTATGGGGCATCATGGAATCAATCTAAAGTTAAACAGTGTATTCCAGTGAAATAACTTGTTGATCGTGTTGTTGTTCGTGCACTATTGGACTCAGTGTTATCTGCTTCCAGAAACTCAAAAATTTCATATAGTATTACACTTTACGTCACGAAAAACATTTTAAATAGTATTTATTTGGAAAACAATAACAAATCCGCTGCGTCCGAGCAACTTTTTATGCCTGCTACGTAATAACAATACTGCTAGCGCTCAAAAATCCCGTTAGAGTACAAAAAGAACGAACTTTTTAACAGTGACGTCACAAAAATGCTAAGAAAACATTCTTGTTTTAATATGGTATTAAGATTGTTTTGAAGGAGTCTGGGTACAAAAAGCATAAGTAAGATTAAAACAGTACTGCTATATGAGCTTGTGGTCGCCCCCCAGATTAAAGTACGATGATCAGGTGACGTCTTGCAACCAATCAGAATAAGGTTTTTTTAGGTGGGAAATCATCTAATGACTTCTCTTGCCCTAGGGCGGAGCGAGAGGACGTGTCAGACTTTTATTGACTAATACCCACTCCAACGTTTTTGCGTTGTCTTGCATTCCGGGTCTCATTCAGGGCTCCGGGTTTTCCTTTCAGAAGCGAACCCATGGCCCCAGAGGTTTCGATCCGGCTGGGCCCCTACAGTTTTGCTGACATCTCCTTGAGGCGCGCGTGGAATACTAAGCGCCGTTGACGACTTGGGCTCGGTCCGGTTGGCTATCGGACTGTCGGACGGCGAGCTATCTATTGCTCGCCGTCCGCAAGCCCGAGCCTACGGTGACTGGAAATCGGGATCGGGATCCGGCGACAGGAGCGTGAGGGCCGTTTACTCTAATAATTATGATTGTATAGAGTTATTCCTGTACGGAAAAAATAAAAAAAATATGTAAAACTCAAAACAGTTTAAAACGTTTGAAATCAATAGTTTATGCAGTAACGTCGTAAAATAGCTTAGAGAAACTAAATATTCATACGTTAAGCCCCAAACGCAGCAGTGCTATTAGACCGGCAAAAATAAATACACTGTTGACCATTTCATGCAACTAGATAATTATAGTATCTGTGTTCACGAAATCTCAGTTTAGTAGGTCATTAGGAGGTTTGTTATCACACTGATAACAGGCAAATCCTTGTCAACCTTGAAACGGTTGACCATGACGTCACCTATGTTAAGCCGCGTCTTCTGGAATTATCATTTAAGAACAAATATTTTTTTCTATTATGAGATGAAATAGATAGTCTAGCTAGCGCATTTGTAACTATGGCAAACTCATATTTTTCTTCTATTTCTGCGATTACGGTAAAGCTTTTATTTGTGTAGTCTTTAAGGTTTATAATTAAAAATAGCTAAAATTATAATGTAAGCTAAATGGTGCTTCGGGAATGTGAACGGGAGTTAAATACAAATACTAAAGTTCTTTGAATCTATGAAACGTTAGTAGATGTTTCGAACACAAAATACACAAAGACTTTTACAGACAGAATTAGCAATAAAACAAAAGTGCAAAAAAGTTAACGCTGACAGGCCCAATGACCAAAAAAACGGATGTAAAGATCGTCTGACATTCGCGTGGGATATCACTGGCTTGTTTTCTTCTTATTTTGGACTCCTCGGTCGTGGGATTTATACTCATCTTGAGAATTAAAATATGGGTTTTGTTCTTCACAAGCTACAAATGTACGATATAGTTTTGATATCTAATATATTCACCTTTGGTAATCAAAAGATTTTCAATTTCAATCTACCTTCAAACGACAATAAAAATCTACACATTTTTTTTTACTGTCGTTTGAAGGTAGATTGAAAACCTTTTGCTGTCGACCCAAGGTTGTATCATCATTCATCAGTAAACAAAATAACAGATTAGTGTAAGTGTCGACATATATTTTAGTGTAGGCCGTAGGTAGGTATAAAGTACTAATGTATTCTATACCTATGAAATAATACACATAATGACATGTCATAACGTTAATACGTTATGACATGTCATCGAAATACTTGACAACAAAAAGATGACATCACTATCTTAAATCAGAGCTGTCAGGGCAAGTACGCCTTTCGTAAGTAATCTAAACTCTCCTGCAATATTACGTGAGCGTATTATTAAACTACCTTTTAAGTACCGTAATTAGAGACACAATAGAACGACGATGAGCGAGCGAACGCCGGCGTTCGCTTAGGGTTTAGTGAAGCAAACTAAATCCCGCAACCAGAAACAACAAGAATTTGCGCCAACTCACTTGCTCATCTCAAGGCATCTTGTAGGTATGGGTATTGACAAGACAATAAATAGATCGTGTAGTATCCAATATGGTAGTCACCTCGTTTTATTGTCCTTAAATACAGATTGGTACAACTAGTCTAAACAAAGGTGAGTTTTTTAAACAACCTTAATTTGTATTGCCGCAAGTGACACTACACTACACTGATTTATATGAATTAAACTGGCTATTAGTTATAAAATGAGATATATTTGTTAATTTCCACCCAATCACCCATGGTTTGAACTAGCAACGAAACTAGCATGGGGTGAATAGTCTACTCCAAGACAACGCAATTGCTGACAGTTGAAATATCTGAAATATACAGGTACATAATTATGCCCCGCAAAGATTTTGTTCAAAGAAACTGATAACATTGGTATATATTTTTAAATACATGTATGTAGTTGCAATAAAAATTAGAACAAAGAAACTTTAACTCAATCACGTACGACTTCCTATAAATCAGAGAGCGTGCTTAATCGGACAAAATCTCAGCGCCTCAGTCACCTGGCACGGCCTGCAATAAAAACAAAGTTTTATGAACTAATGACAGATGTGCTCGGCACACTCGACCGTGTTTAATCGACAAAATACGACAAAGACGGACGACTCTACACCGAGCGTAGAACGTACGGAGGCGCGTTTGTATTTCGCAAACTAATATGCAGAAGCCAATTAATGCCAGACGCTTGCCTTCTGCCTCGGTTCACTTGGTCTGTACGGGTACAAACCAAGCAATCCCTATTGAACAAACGTTAAGTAATCATTGCATGAAATCAAGCAAACGTGAAGAAATCTGCAGTAGGACCAAGGTTACCGACATAGCTCGAAGAATTGCCAACTAAAGCGGCAATGGGCAGGGCACATTGCACGTAGAACAGATTGTCGATGGGGACGAAAGGTTTTGGAGAAGCGACTGCGTACCGGAAGATGCAGCATTGGAAGGCCTCGCGGGAATCCGATTTATGCGAGACGCACAGGACCGGTTGTTGTGGCAACGCTTGAGGGAGGCCTATGTCTAACAGTGGACGTCTTTCGGCTGAAATGATGATGATGATGAGCAAACGTGTGTGTACCATTCGTTAGCGTAAGTTTACTCGTCCACTTACTCTGTACCCGGCATCAAACGATACCAAGTGGTATCACATGTCACATGAGTAAGAGCGGCAATCTTACTTAGTTTCGCTTTTGAAACGCTTTGATATCACTTCAAGAGCTGTTTGCTCAAACTTATAGGCTTTGCGAAAATTCTTGATAAATGTATAAGACTAACCAAATACAACATAATGACACTTGTTTTTCATAAAACTGATGTCATGTAGTCAAAAAGAGCCATATTTATGTATTCGCAGTTGCTGGGCAAAAAGCTATCAAAACTTTATCACACTAGACGAAAAATGAAGTTCGATGAGGTTCACTAACTTTTCTGTGATAGAACAAAACACAACAATATATTAAGTGAAAGTGAAAAATGCACAAGTGCGCTTGAAAGTGGCAGAAATGTAATGTGTCAAATAAATGATAGTATAAACGTGTGTTTCTGACGTGTTAAATAGAAAATGATACCATTTACCAACAAGCATCGCGAATAGTCAAATCAAAGTGACAAAAAATCTACATATACCAAATGAACGGCAATTTGAATTGTTGAAGCATTCGATGTCAAAGTAACTCTTTTGGCTGCCAATTTATATAAATGCATAATCGGTTCAATCAAAGCTGTGTAAGTAATAGTGTTGTGAACACTAATAACTTTGATTGAACCGATTAGTGTGGTGGTGATCGCAAAACAATTGAAAATTTGATACTCATTCCGAATTCCGCTCGACATTTTTTAGCTCGACTACACAAACTACATAGCAGTTTTACACATGAAACAAACAGGGATCTAACAAAATGAGAAACCCCGGAAGGGCGTGGATAGCCCTTCTCGTGGCTACCACTATAGCTGGAGTCACGGCTCAACGACAACAGTTCATCAGAAGTAAGTACTAACTTTTAGAGTAAATAAGTTTAAGTGTGATTTTATTTGACACTGAGTTTATACAGTGTCAAATGCAGACTAAACAATCGTTTCGAATGAGTTTGAAGTGTATTAAACACACACAAGTATTGGAAGGCGACCTTCTTGGAAGTGTGAAACACTTCCATTATGCAGCTATGGCAGAATGTTCTGATGTTATGTAGAGCATAGTCCATCTACAGCTTGTAGGCATACTGATCTTTGAATAACGGCAGGAGCTCCCATAAGCTATACTACTACTAATATTTTTAATTAGTACAAAAAATGGGGTTTTATCCGTACCCGTTACTAATCATATTTTTGTAGTCAAAAGTAAAAAAAACCAAAATCCCACGAAAATTTATTATAATTGGTACTTGTTGAATTATTCATAACAATTGCTACTTGGAAATACTACATGCAATGTTTTTCCATTTTGATAGTTATTTATTCATTCATAATACAATATTTCTATAAATTGAGTGACATTTTGATATATAAACTAACGCTGATAACTTTGCTGTTTACGAATATTGTCTATTGAGACTTCACTAAAATAATAACAAGACATTTTCTAATAAGCCCTTAAAGTATTTGTAGTAATTAAAAATTAGTGATGTATATCTACAAGCGCTTAGCAAGGATCCATCAGAATAAGCTCTAGTTCAAAGGGATGACAATATTGGGATTTCGGAAACAGAGTCATCGATTATTCGGTTTCTACGAAAGATAAACTATTATGTCATTTACAGCGAGGTTTCCATGTTGTTCATTTCACACAAACAAAGCTACGAGTTTCACACTTGTGAGCGTCTAAAGCATTGACTGCGTCAAAAATTAATTTCAAAGCTGCCGCGTCTGTTAAAAACTTCTAAGGGAACAGGAATGTTTAAACACCACGCGTCAGTCACTGTCTGTTTCTAAAACAAATGGAAAAAAATAATTATTGATGATTTGATGATAGTAGTACAAAATCATCTTTAGTTATTACCAAATATCAATTAATCGCACAGATGTTTCAACCATAATAATAATAAGAATAAACAAACACTGCCTTTCTTCGGGCCCATAAACATAGCAACATAAAATCCACGCTAACGACGATAACTTTTAATTAAGAACTTATTCGCGGAACAATAACTGATTAAAACAGAAAGGAACGGGGTTAAAAACTAAATTAACATAGTTTATAAAATATTCAATATGAATCGAGATATATAGGTCAGGGATGCTGCATAATTATCGTGTGAATAGCCGATCAAAATGACGGGAAACTCGTAAAAAGGCCATTCAACCTACGAAGATCTGTGTGCCCGAGATGAGTCAGCTGTGGTCGGAGCTACCTCTCATGTTCCTAATAACCGAACTTCAAAAGCATCTTGCGACATGATCCGGGAACCAAAGCCAAAAATACGGTTTCGGAATTTTAAAGTTGTAAATACGACATACGGTTTTATTCGACTTCAATGGCTAAATGTAGCGGAGAACCTTTACCAGTCGAAACTACAAAATAGACAATCTTCTTTTAAACCATGCCACCTGCATTTGCATTTGATGCAGTAAATCCGTCCATTTGGTGATGGTACCATTACCATAAAACATTCAAAGATTTTGATGCGCTTTTCATCATTAAGAGGATTTATTCCAAATTTGTTTATATTGTAGAGACATAAATTTACATATGTTTTATTCTCGTTCTTATCGTTTAGACGAGTTAATCAATTATTACATACAAATTGATTAATTGCTGTTTTATTCTGAATCTGCCATAGACTACTTAAATAACAAATCATTGAGTGGCGCCGACCGATGTCCTCTATAATAAATAAATGTAACACAGGATTTCGACACATTCAATAAAGAAATCTTAAAATTTTGTGAAGTTATAAAACCATGCAAAACCGGAGCAAGTTGTTAGTTCTTTAATAAAATAATGGTTAATCCTGCATGCATGAATTTTAATTTCCCACAAGTTATCCTAAAATGTCGGCTAAACTCTTTACGCGGCTTTGTGTCTGTATTTTGCATTTCATCCAGTTGGCTAAGGGCGTGTTTAATCATATCTTACTGTCGGGCTTGACCCCGATCTGATGTAGGAATACGAAAGAAATAGACCTGATCTAATTTTGATTAAAAAAAATATATTGTTTCCTTTTTAAACCTTTTTTTGCGTAAGAAGTCACCAAAAGACTTCTCCCCAACGAGTATGTTTGTTGCTATTCCCGCTCTGGGTGGAGCGAGAAGGAGGGAAATACTATTAATGACTAAGACCCGCAGTGTTCTTTCATTTGCCTTTTATGAGGGTTACGGTAACTCTTTCCAACAATCTACAACCCTAAAATTTCCTTTTAGACCTCAATGTATGCTCAAATAATAGCAAAACATTTGCTTCCATGTAAGTATGTGAAAATACGGATGTCCTAAAGATAAACGTCTACCTAAACTTTAGGCAAATACAAGCGTAAATATATGCAGCTATGTATACATTTGTATACCAAAGTTACAGACATAGCCCGAAGAATCGCCAAACTTAACTGGCAGTGGGCAGGGCACATCGCTCGCAGAACAGATAGTCGATGGAGACGAAAGGTTCTGGAATGGCGACCACGTACCGGAAGACGCAGCGTTGGAAGGCCGGCAAATGGTGGACCGATGACCTGGTGAGGGTCGCGGGAAGCCGATGGATGCACAGGACCGGTCATTATGGCGACATTTGGGGGAGGCCTATGTCCAACAGTGGACGTATTTCGGCTGAAATGATGACGATGATACATTTGTATGAGTGTGTCCAACTTTATCTTTTCAATTTAATTCAGTGCGTTACCATTCCTCACATTCTAACAACGAGCAGTACCTCATATAATCCTTTTAAAACATTTATGTAAGTTGTAGAACTGCGATTATAGTATCAATATTTGGGGGAAAATAAATAAATATATTATAATACTTTTTTTTACTTCATAGGTGGTCGAAACCTTGAATCGACTGATAAATATTATAACTTTAATAATGTCATATAATAAATAAGTGAAATTAAATTAATTTGACCTTATCTGACCTTTACAAGTTAATAATTAGGTCATAAAATTTAAAATATCGGTTAACATTTGGCAATGATATCGTTAAATCCTTTTTTTCGGAAGTCGGTTAAAACAATGACCACTGGAACCCAACTGCTTAAAATGTTTTTGACAGCTTGCAGGGAATTCGGTATGCCATTCATAGACAGACCTCGTTAAGAATAGCTTAACTTCGAAAATAAACTCGTGCAGTTGTTTTTATTAAGACACAAATTCCTATATACCCAATACCCATAGTAATGATAATCATCTTGCTCGAACTAAAGTAAATTATGAACTAAGTATATAACCTTTCTATTTCAAAACCAACTTATCCTCTGGTTGCCTCTTCTAAACATTCTACTGTCTGTCCTTTTAATATGGACTCGGACTCATGAAGGCGTGTCACAATCTACGTTTACCAGTGGGCGACAAAACAATAATTTTGACGGCTACTGCCTCAACGTAGTCCCTGCACAGATTGTCCCTAACTGAGGGTGGGTGCTTGTCAAATTAATGTTTTATCGTCGTCTATAATCGTAAATAAGGTTAGCTGGATTAAGAGCTTTAAAGAATCACTGACAAATCCGTAAATAACTGGATAAGTTCACTGAAATCTGTATGCAGCTTCCTCAAAATACTTACTATTTCAGACGCTAATCTGATTGGTTTTCATACCTCTTCTTAAATCCGGCTGCCATAATGACTGTATCCGTGTTGCCGGTTTTCAGTAAGGTGTTTGAAAAAGTTATGCTCAATCAAATGCTTATCCATTTTAACACCAATAAGATCTTACAAGAACTTGGATCTTGTAAGATCCAAAGGACGTTGTACGACAGACGCTGGTGTCACTTTATTAAAACACATATTTGCGGCGTGGGAAGACTCCTAAGAGCCGATAGGAATTTTTCTGAGACCTCTCAAAGCCTTTTGATTGTGTTAATCACGAAACCTTGCTTTTAAAGTTAGATCACTACGGATTAGGTATGGACACCATGGAGTTTCTCGCACGTTCTTCTCCATAGAGATCTACGCTTTGGAAAGTGCAATTTAGTTTTATTTTTTTGACTATTCAAAAGTGCCTGTAAATAGTCTATTTCAAATAAATGCATTTGACTTTGACTTTGACTTTGGGATTGATCTGAAATTTTTATTTATCATCTTACACTTTTATGCAAAGGTGGTCATCCTAACTACTTTTTGACAAAGTAAATTAAAACTTGGATATTTTCGTTCTGTTCTCATAACATGACTACTATTTATTACACCATCGCCAATGCATTGTCAACGTAATCTTTTCAAATTCAAATTGATGAACGTCAAATTGGTACTACTACTTTTGACCGACTGTGTAATTAATTTCTTTGTGGTGTGTAACTCCTAAGATACCCTCCATAGAACCGTGAGAGCAAACTAATTGAAGATGATAAAAACCTCATTAGAATTAATAACTGCACTTGAAAGAAACAGACATTCCATTGAGCTATCTTCCTTTTGATAGTTAACAAGGAGTTCATTGTTCGTATATCGGCTCGTTATGACAGATAGACAGACACACTCTCGCTCTTAAATATTAGTCTTTAAGAGCGGGAGTATATGAAGGGACGACGCCGATAATAGTGGTACAAAGAAAATATTAAAACGGATGTCCAAAGTTTGTATGTAAAAACCTACTTTTACGCGGACGAAGCCGCTGGCTGGCAGATGCTATTTGAATAAAATCTGTGTGTTTTGAACCAAACATATGAATTATACAATGAAAACAACGCTTTAAAATTAATAATCTGAAATATACTTATCCCAAACTACACATTCCACACTGATCAAGACCTGTACCATGACGTTTAAAGTAAGATTGTTTCATTATTATTTCCAGTGTGGGTTAGAAATGGCGCTAGACAACATGTATAGCTCTGTCTCTGTATTGATATTTTAATGGCTATCAAACTATAGAAACAACAATTCATTTTATTTTCATTTATTTAAAGTCTCAATATATTTGAGTACCTATTGTATTATTTTTTATTTCTTATCCCAGAAAATGAACAGTTCCTCTAGGACCTAGAGTCAATGACATGCCACGGAATCCAAGCTGCCGGCAATATCTATAGTTATCAATATTGTCCATATTCCAAAATAGTTCTGAATCAGAGCAACAGTTAATTTAATAGTAGACACAGTTTTACAAAATGCCCGTCTAGTCTAATCTAGTTGAAAAACCACTCAAACGAAAATTACTTGATGCCATTTTGGCCGTTTGTTTCTCGGCCTGATTCTAATTGAGCCCGGTCACCTGCTAGCCTGCCCGGAATAGATGCTAGGGCATTTGCGATACAAAGATACAATCGACTGCTCATCGAGTCACGGTTATTTGTGATGTCGTACAAACTGTGCCACTGAGGACTTTTTTTTTAAATACTTTCACACAACGCCATCTAATTCCAAACTATGCACAGCTTGTGGTGTGAGTACTAGACAACTGATAATCATACTTATGTATTTCTAAATACATACATAATTTACAACATTATTTTTAGTATATGCGAAACCTGAATATAGTTTGTTCAGAATCAGTAACTGAATCGATTCCAATAATTTTTACACCATGTCATATTTTTTCTCAAAAAGTATAAAAAATGTCACAAATTGGACACCACAACAACACAGGTCACGGTAGGTCATAGTAGGCATTAGGCGCCAGCGCAAAGCTGGGTGCGGGAGCAAAGCAACCCCTCAGTTGCTCGGACAGCCCGGAGACCATGTATTTGCATGGACAACCAGATAGCATAACAAGCTTATAACTTCGTGATTTTTCATGATACTGTCATAAAATGTTATACATAGATTCATTACATAAAAATACTGGACACGTGTTTCGGGTTTCGCATATACCTACTAAAATTAATGTTGTATTTAAATTACACCCAGACACAGGACAAATGATCGTGCTCGTCACACACACTTTCGTCCTGGGTGGGAATCCAACCCACGACCACCGGTAGGTATAGCAGTCAGGGCTACTAACCACTAGACCAACAGGTCAGTCGTTATAAGTCTCGTAGAGTCTGTCAACATTAATTCGTCTTAGCGTCAGCTGGTACTGAGAAATTCTGAATAAACAAGTTAGAGGTATTTTGGTTCTAAACACAAAGCTACCTACTCGAGATAAACCTAAAGCTACCTAAAAGCCGTGATTGTGTACTCGGGACCTCGGTCTAGTCCACAAGTGAGTTATAAGATGTCCGAAGCACAGCCAGTTCGGTTCTCCGTCACGTCACGAAACTCTTAGGTAATTGATAGTGGGAGACACCTACTCAATATTCATGTCCTTCTTTGTAACTGTTGGACCACAAAGAAACTGATTTTTCAATAGGTATAAGTTCTTGAATGCACTTGTTACTTGAGAAGTTTTTTACGTTGGAAAGCATGTTGGTGAGTTTTTCTTAACTGAAATTAATGAGTGAAGCTAAGTTAGCATAAAAATGTTTAATGATGATCTAAAGTTTAAACGATACCCACCATTACCGGAAATATAATTTCGTTAATATTAAGTAGTCTTATGTAAATGCAATATATTGTTTTGCTACTTTCGTTATTTCTTTATTTTGCTATGATTCGAATCCAGAATAAACCAGTTCAATCTTACTTTGAAGGTAAGCGGATTGGTTATATGTGGTTGATAACACAAAAACTGGCAAACCTTCTGACTCTAGTGAATTCTGGTAAAAACCAAACACTAAGTACTAAAAAAATCAGCATGTTAATCGAGTCTGCGAGTAATGTAATATGCCAGCTAATGGCCACATTATTGTTATAAAACGAGTGCATTTTTATTCATCCCTAATTTTTACTAAACGACCTCCTTCAAGTTCACGAAAGATTAACCACCGATGTTGAGAAGATATTTACATGATAATGACATAGCATTTTGATAGAATTTGTATAAAATCTTACAATAATGATAGTAGGTACAAAATTAATAATGAAAAGTAACCTACGGATAAACTTCTCATTCATCTTCATGAATGATTGTTATTAGTATGTTGTGTGGTTCTGTGTATGTATTTGTATCAACCTATGGGTATGTTACCTGAAAAATTAAATGTTTATTTATCATTATTAGCTTACTAAGGTACATAATCAGAAAGTTGTCCACTAAAGCTTGTAAATAGGCTCTAATGAAATTGATAACATGACACAAATAGACTGTACAAAATCCAGTCGCAACTACGTAAGTGAATGCCATAAAATACATGTCGACCAATGTCAACGCAATTACACAAATACCTATACTTTATACACTTTAAACAAAAGGTACTGGTACAACATTGAGTCACCTGATATTTGCAATAGCATTAGATCCGAATCGGAACATTTTATTTCTCTTTCGAAGATTTAAATGTCTAAATTTTGTGTAAGTAATTTAAACTTTTTTCGTTTATTAGTCATTGTTACTTTTTAAATATATTTTTAAATGTCTCTTTTAAATTATTAATTTTAATAATCGAGAACTTACTACTCACGTATTCAGTTTGCATTTAAACACATTATATTGTATCAATCAATTCAATCAGTATGACGGTAATGTATTAGAAATGGTCACGCTATCGCAACTTACACCAAAATAGTGATGGGACATCTGAGCGTGACCATAACACGACGCAGCGTTCTGTAAGCGAAGTCTCTTTCAAAGCGTACGGCACATAATAGGATTAAGTTTATCCCATGTTTTGCATATTTCATCAATCGCTATTGTGTCGACTAACGATGTACAAATGTGAAATGTGTCTCTTTACTAAGACCCCAGCGTTTGAAGGCATTCTTTATAATTCAGTTGTACGCTGGACGTTGGTACGGTCATTACCCTGTACTGAGTTAGCATTCGGAAGTTTTTTGTCGTATGCGACAATAGAATATTGCCGTCACGGAGAATTATTAAACTAATCGACAATGCAGTGTGGCTCAAAACATCTGTACACATCTGTGTTTTTAGAGTATGAAGTAATAGAGTGTTTAGTCAGTTAGTACCAACATAATAGTCAGTAACTGTCAGTTTAAAGCTAACAGCGGGTGGTATTAACGTTTTTGCAAATAAGTAAAAGGTTAATGTTGAAATATATTGTAAGTAGGCCTCTCAAATTATTTAAAGTAGCTTGGTATTAGATAATACAATCCGGAGCATATTGATTTCTGATATATATTCCCGGAATTTAAAAATGTTGTATCTAAAGTTCAATAAAATAAAAAAAATAAGTACTAAATATGTATCTTCATAAAAATCGTTTATTGCAAACACTACACAGTATATTATAAAAAATTGGGCTAGTGCGAGTCGGACTCGCGCACTGAGGGTTCTCTACAAACTTACCAATGTAAATAGTTCAATTCTTGAATGGAGTCTTGAAGATTTTTCCGAAAAGGAAAAAATGACTTTTTTGAGACGTAACAAGAAATTTATTGTTTTCAGATTTATTCCCATAACTGTGCTATAAGACCTTGCTATATACCAAATTTTAGGATTCGGGGTCAACAGGAAGTACCTTATGAATTTTGTTTCCCTTGAGAGTGTTCAAATAAACATTTTTTTTTTTGTTGACTTAGTAGTCTTATTTTTTTACAGCTTCAAGGGACCGCAGACTTGAGTATCTACGCGTTCCTAAGATAAGACAGACATACAGACGGACGACAAAGTGATCCTATAAGAGTTCCGTTTTTCCTTTTGAGGTACGGAACCCTAAAAAAACATAAACATTTCTCCTCCTCTTGTTCTTCTGTGAAATTTGTTCTATTTTGGTGTATATTAAAGTTTATTCTATTCTTTAATAATAAAATATCACTTGCCAATTTGTATTTATTCCGAAAATCCAGAGTTTAATGACTAAGTAAAGTCTCGGCATTTTTGGGGTTCTAACCAACCGAAACACTGAATGTCGAGATCCTGAAAACCTACGATCTCGGGACTGGATTGATAGTCTATCTATCTATAACTTTAAGGTGTAAGTAGCTTCATTACTCGCCTACCTACAAGCTGTAGTAATCTAAAACAAGTTAGTTGTAAATATGTACCTACTTATATATAGCTGGTAGAGTGATATTTTAATGAATTCACTATTGAATGGTGAAATCAATCAAATTAAGGGACAAATTTCCATATAAATACCCCAGCAACACTAAGCTCAAAGTATTGATTACAATCATACATTTAACACTAACAAAACAATGGCATCAAATACATTGCTGGCTACATACTAATGTAACAGTGACATTCGCGAAATGGAACATAAATCAACATGAGATACAATAAATTGTCATATTGGCGTTCAATGTACGTCAAACAACCGAGAAGGAACGTGAGAATAGGCAAGAACGAGTCAAGAATAAAAACTAGTCAAATAAAGTGTCACTTGTGTGCAAACATATTGTAAATCACACTCTGTACTAGTACAGAGTTTTATTTCTTTACGATAACCATAGCATTATTGTGACCTTATCTTGGGGTCCAGTAACTTAAGGACCGTTTTCTGAATTGAGTATTTAAAATTACAAGTCAAACCCTACTAAAATAGTAGGGGTTAAAGTATGAAATTCCCATTTTTTTAAACTGATTGCTTTGAAGTGAACTAGTACAAGTACTGTGATATTACAGAAAATATAAAACACACAAAAAAAAAACAATGAATACCTAATTTTGAAAAAAAAAATAACGTACCTTTAATATAAAGTTTATTTGAACTTATAACTCCCAGTCAATCCAAAGATAAAACACTTCAAAGCAACGCGTTTGAAAAACGGCAGTTTCATACTTTAACCCCTTATATCAAATTTTGACGGGTTGACAGGCTAAAGTAGAATTTGAAAAAAAGTCAACTTCAAATGCTTAAATCAGAAATCACCCGCTATTTGATCTATGAACACAGATTGTCAGAGAATACAAAATGTATTTAATTGACATGTACTAGGTAAGTACCTACTGTAATTTCAAGTGATCGATCCTAAACATTTTAGACTTGCACTATTTGTAAAGAAAGCCGTTTTGTCAAGAGATTTTTCTAAATAAATACGCCCTTTCCAAATTATAACGCTAAGCATAAATTCGTAATTTTAGCAAATTATTTTGATACTTACTTATTTACATATGCGTTACGGTTACGGACATGGCTTATAAAACTGTCACTCTCAGAAGGCATACAAAAGAAAAGGTTGAAAAATTATTAAAAAGACATGAAGCATTTTATTGATTTACTCACTTTGAAGAGTTATTAGTTATTACAAAATATAACATAACCAAGTATTGTATTTAGATTCGATATGCCAAAAATTTTACGGACGTTTGTTGACTAGTCATACGGGAGAATGTTACTCGTAGAAAACATAAGAAACATGTTAGTATTGATAAACAAAATAAATAAAAAAAAAACAGACATTTTTTCGAATGCAACAGTTGGCATATTCTGAGATACCGGAACTCTATAAATTATGATGTCAGATGTCAATTATGAATAGTTAACATAAACATAGACCACTATGATATAGGTTAATAAAAATATGACATAGTACGAGACACTTCAGCAACTATGCTGAAGTGTGAGACACAATGTGCCCTAGATATTGGTATTATCGTGTCGTACGGACTAAACAAATATAGCTTAAATAAATAAATATAAGCTAGTCTGCACCTATAGTCACCTATTCGCCGTAGTTCACCTATACCTACACCACACCTAGACTATAGCGTAACAAATCCTAAAAAATTAAATAGACTACAAAAGTAACATCGCGCTTTATTCAGAGCGGTGAAGTTACTATACCAAAACCTGACTATAGCTATCGCTTTATGAACACATTATTGGCTCAAAATTAAATAGTCATAAACACATAAAAATGTCTCTTGGATAAAAACTACAAGAGATATTGTAAAAGTTAATAAGTTAATAATGTATAAAAATGATTTTTCTATGTAGTATGCGTACTGCTTTATATCAAATCGAAAAATTATTGGAAAAATCACTGCTGGCATGTTTAAAAAAAAATAACTGTCATTGATTTTAGCAACGAATCGCGGGCCTTTTACAACCTTTTCATAATAAGAAAGGGGGACAAGAAGTGGCCTGCTCACGAAGCACGGGGACAATTTTGTAATAAGGGTTACCCTGTACCTGGTGCAGAATAGCGACTACTTATTACACAGTTTAATTTATTTGCCGGTTCACCCTGTCTGGAACCTATTACGTTAGTACCGTGAATATATTAAGCTTGGATGCGGTATATATGGCGGAAAATTTCTCATCACTATTTTTGTTTTGTAGTTGCGATAAATACTTTCTGATTCATTCTTGTTGTTTTGTTATAAGGAAACATAGTTCACATAAATGCCAATGTTAATGTATTTTAATTCCAATTAAAGTGATATATATTTCCTGGTACCTACGGCTTTATTTACCGAGTCAGATGTTCCTAGGCAAATAGTTATTACCGCTTCCAAAACTTTTCTTTAACTTTTCTACATTCATGAATCTGGCTTTCTTTCGTGCTTTATAAATAAAAGCTTACCTAACCTTGATACTTATATTGTGGTATTTGCTTAACCAGTATAATAAAAGAGACTAGCAATTTTTTTTACCATAACTATCGACTTTTTTTGTGAAAAATTCTGTTTCAATCGCGAGGTAATCCTATGAAAATATGTTGTATGAACGATCGGTCTCTTGTTATTTTGTACTTTAGTTTAGATATTAGACTCTCTTAGATGGAGTAAAAAGTCTTTTTATATAGGTAGAGGTGGATTGCTACAAACTAATAAATTTATAATTAACTTCATTTTTTGCATCACCATATTCAAACTTTGTTCTTGTTCCGTTTTCGAACTCTCGAAGTCATGTTTGAAAAGTAAAATGATTTCCCCCAAACCAACGAGATAGATACAAACAAAATGAACACAAAGTCTAAAGCAACTTTCAGCCAGAATAAATATTTCCCCTTAATGGAGCATTTTTTTGAAATCTATACAAATGGCGACGCGTCGCTAACTAGCATTTCACTATAGTAACTGATAACTTTGATTGATTTTTACAAAATGTTACAACTTTGGTAGGTTTTGTGATGATCGATAACTGTGATTCTTTTGAGTTTTTGGTGGGATTTTTTCGAGTGAAATTCAGTGTCTGTTTTAATTATTCGCAAATTGGTGTAGTTTTGTATCTTAAGTGTCTGCGCAACTGGATAATATGTGGAATCATTGAAACAGGCACAATTTTGGTAAAATAGAGGTGACAATAATTGTACCAATTACCGATAAGGCTGAACGATACATTTGCTGCCAAATAATGCAAAAAAAAAATTGAATGAAACTTAATACTTTCTAAACTTGACAATAAATGCACAAACCATGCGAAGCCAAAATAAATAAACTGTGATTCTTAACAGATAGAGTGGTTTCAGAACATTGTAGTATTTTTTCTTCTTTCATATTACTCATCATAAGCGATGAAGTCATCGATGATGGAACAGCACATAAGGAATCTATTCACTCTTAAGTTAAAGACAACTTGGTGGTAGCTGTTTATCTTTCTATAGCTACGCACAAATTCTGAAAGGGATCCAGATTCTCTTCCGGAATTAGCTCTTTGTGCATATGGTCAAACGCGCAAAGAGTCCAAATAGTGTTATGGGTGGGAGCAGTAGAATCCTGTCATCATCTTCATCATCATCCATGTATCCGTGCGAGTGAGAAACAGGGATGGAACTACACATACCAAGTATAGGTTTAGCTTCATCCTTTAACAGTTCAGTTTAGGTCGCCAAATGAATCGCGTTAAAAGAGCTCGTGTGCCTCAGGTCATACGAACTGAATGAATTCAAACTTACAATCCTACTTGTCTATTAGAGCATGTCACCATTTCCATACAGTTATTTTCGTCTATGATTTTGCCTCGATTTTTAAACTGTTTTGCTGTATTAAAACAAACACTCATCTTTAATTGGATGAAGCCATTTTTGTAAACTGCTTAGTATTCATCCCAATATTCTCACTTCCACTCTCTCTGTATGCAACTAGCTAAACTGTTGGCACCTAGTGTTGGGAGCCTGCAAATAATTCTGTGTATAGTCGCACTGTGTATCTAACGTGGCACTGTTGTGGTTCCCAAACCATGACCTGCCCAGCTTCCGGCCCTTTGTTCAGACTTGCAATTTAGCTTAACCCCTTCAATGTGAACTGAGCTTTTAGTGAAAGTAGTCTATATATACTTTTAGAGACTTACCTCTTTTTAGGAAGTTTGGTAAACAAGTTATCGTAGGAGTCTTAAGGTTTAATAAGTCTATTCCATCTAATTAGCACAGTGTCACACATTTAGTAAACGGTATAATGTAGAACTGAAAGTCTTATTTATACCTGAGTTGCATTGCTACAACTAACAAACCACAAACGCATTCCACTTTACGACTCCAAGTTTCAAGTAATGGGAAATTATTCGAAAATACAGTAACGAAACCTACTTGGAGACTTGTTGTGTTTACAAGCAGTGTTATGCAGCGGCTTCACTCCTGCGAGCTATCCCAAAGACACTATACATTTTCTTGGACAAAAAGTAACCTAGACGCTCAGTGAGACAGTGATATCGCAACTTTCTAAAGTATTTATTGTACTTAAAGAGCAAACATTGAATGAAACAAACAATGTATAATATTAAACAACATAAGCGAGTCCTTAAAGTAAAAAAATGGGAGTTTAAGTAATTGTTGAACATTAAGCTATGTTCAGAGAGTGATGCGTCGCCGACTTGACGCTGGGACGCCCCTTACGCCCCTTACGCCAGAAAGCTTTTAATAAAATATTATTACCCTCATATGAACGTCGAGAAAACCTTATTTGAGGTTTTCACGAACGCTATGAAGCTACGTACAAAGTAAGTGGATCGCAAATGTTTATTTTGGTTGCAATCTTTAATACTAGACGCTTCTCGATATTGATTTATGCGAATATAGTTCTGTTTTTATATATTTTATTTTATAATACTGCAAGGAAATCAAAAATTCTATTTAAACTTTTTCAACAATATTTACATAACGGTATGCCTTATGTCTTACCTTTTCCTAGAATTCATTAATGGAAGCTTCGACCTTTTATTCCTTTATTTCTACTCGCCTCGAAAAGGCTAAAATTTTCAAGTTAGTAGATATTAATTAATTCATTACATGTCCAATTAATCTAATTGGCTTTAACTTTGCACTTTGTGGTGCTTTATGTTTCGAATATATCAGCTGTATTATTTGTAAAAAAAAAACAGCTTTTGTTTAATTATATGCGTACGAGTCTTCCTAGTTTACAGTTCATAAAAAAATGCTAGCAAGCACGAAACATTACTAATACTACGTAAGTAAAATACTTACGTAGTGTTAGTAAGAACACACAAGTTATTAACATGAAATGAAGACTTATCAACACACACCGCTTATATACATACGTCATGATTTTGATTTATAGATCGAAAGATTCCACATCTATTACACAACGCCGTCCAGTCCCAAGCTAAGCAGAGCTTGTGTTTATGGGTACTAGACAACTGATAAAGATATATAGATAAATTACACCCAGACACAGAACAAATGATCGTGCTCATCATACAAACTTTTGCCCTGGGTGGGAATCGAACCCACGACTTCCGGCATAGCAGTCAGAGCCACTAACCACTAGACCTACAGGACAGTCAAATAATTACGCCCGAGTTTGTCCCATATAAATATTTTCTGTAATTGATCCACTCTAGCTATAAGGTAATTCCTATCGAACTGATTTGATGATGGAGCCGAAAGGTAAAAGGTATTTAAGTTTGGCTGACGGGTACGAGGGTACCACAACTAAAAAGTGCAAATATTTTTTTACAAAAAACAATATACACCCGACTTCAATGTAAAAAACACTAAACAAAAGTTTTATATAAACACCAACTTCCGAAATTAAAGTTATTTTGCACTTTTTAGTATTTACTTTTTACATTGAAGTAGGTTGTATTTTTAAATTAAGTAGTTAGTTCCTGAGCCCGTGGTCGAAATCGCATAGATCTGTCAGCAATTATCGAACAGTTCTCAACACATTGTATGGAAACGACAAGTACTACCGAAATGTCCATCATTGGACCACTATGCGACACCGTTTCAAGATGGACATCCCGAAGCACAAAACGTTTTAGAAACACATTTATTGTACGTACACTGACTCTGTGTTCCTTGATAACTACAACTTTGGTGTCTTTAAGTCAAGAGTGAATAGGTTACTTCTAGGCAAGAGGGCTTTATTGTCAAGCACATCATCGCTTACTTTGGGTCCGATAGGTAGATGTCAAGCGCTAATGTCACATTAATATTATAAAGGCAAAAGTTTGTGAGTGTGTATGTGTGTTACTTCTTCACGCTCAAACGGCATGACGGATTTCGATGAATCTTAAGGGGTAGACTTAATTTATCATACTTTATCCTGGAAGTCAAAGTGTTCCAAGGGATGTTCCCTTGGGACACTTTTCTACTTTAAAGCGGACGAGGCCACTGACAGTTGCTAGAAAATTAAAAAAAAAAACTGGGTATTTGCGAGTCGGACTCGCGCCCTGAGGGTTCCATACAAACTTACTTACTAAATAGTTTAATTCCGAAATGGAGTCTCGGAAGATTTTTACGAATCGCAAAAAAAAATTGTCACGTAACAACAAATTTTAAGTTTTCAGATTTATTCCTAAACTTGTGCTCTAAGACCTTGTTTTGTGCCAAATTTCAGGATTCTGGGTTAACGGGAAGTACCCTATGAATTTTAATTTCCTCGAGAGTATCGAAATGTAGGTACGTTTTTTGCCACATAAACCAAAGTATCTTTTTTCCTCGTTAACGTACAAGTTTGATTTTTTTGCAGCTTCAAGAGTCCGCGGACCTGAGTATACGGTTTTAATTTTAACTCGATACCTCCACGTGCTCCCGAGATAAAAGGTCTTGACAGACCGACAGACGGACGGACCACAAAGTGATCCTATATGGGTTCCGTTTTTTCCTTTTGAGGTACGGAACCCTAAAAAAATTATCACGTGGTCAATCCCAAAATTTCCGAACAATGCTATCATTTATTAATAGGCTTTAGGCAGATAGACGTGGTCAAATCGTAGTTGATTATTTTTATTATTATACCTAAACGGCACATACCTAATGACATTGTTTTATGTACGTAGGTACTATTAAACGTTTAAACTGTCGAGAGTATGATAAATCCCTCGATTAATGTAAATGCATACCTGACCAACCCGATGGCCTAAATTGCAAGGAACTGACGTCATTACTACAAATGTTAAGTAGATAATGATTGTATTGAGGAATAGCTCTCAGTGTGCTTACATAAAACTTGAGTTTCTGTTTTTAACATAGTTTATACGAAAATTTTAGAAACTTTAAGATCTAATAAAACCAAAGGCACTTTCAAATTTCCTTAAAAAACCTTGTTGCACTTGCACTTCTCTGATTAGTGTTGCACTAGGATTTAGTACTCTGTAATCTTCCCAACCGAATTTCGATCACGGTGGGTAATTTTAACGGCGATTAGCACAAGCGTGTGCGCAAACACAGGTGCACTTACTTTACATTTACTCTCATCTGATAGGACGGCAAACCGAAACGACCGGGGAGAGATCAGGTGCAGGACATCATGTGTTCTCCAAGGCGTCTCCCCGAGGTAGTGTCACACCGCCAACTTCCCGAGCTACTACTGATTACTGGGTTTTCCTTATGAATATATGAATAAACCCAATAGCACGTGATGCCCGACCCAGTTCTCAAACCCAGAACCCACTCAGCAGGGGCGTAGCTACCGCCGTATCAGCCATATCTACGATACGGGGCCCCCAAGCTACTGAGGCCCCGACGTGTGGTAAAATTGATAACGTTTTAAATCCACTGTTCATCCCCGCCGTGCCCTATTGCGACTCTGTCTCACTGTCTCTGTGCTAGTAGAGCTTACTTTGGAAAAAAATCATAAACGAAGCATAAACGGCCCTATTTTTAAATAGCGTTGATTTAGAAAATCGGTTTTATTTACTGCTGCTTGGTGTAGTAGATCTGAATATTTGGTATTAATTTCAGTTTAATACCTCCACGCGTTCCTGATAAAAAGAGTCTTAAAAGATGGACAACTGTTCTTTGTGTTCTGATTTGTTAACTTACGAACGGAAACTACAGGATATAGATACAGGGTGATACAGGGCCCCCTTTGGGACTAATTACACCACTTTGATGCCACTCAGCTGTTGCGACTTCGAATCCGACCAGGCAGTAAGTTAGTAATCTATGCATATTTTCCCACACTAGTGCGGGTATACAAAGCATCTTAGCGTCAGGGACACAATGACTGAAAATATTTAACGCTTAGGTATCTATTGTCATAAATGTCTACTTACCGAATTCCATTGAAATGTCATTGCAGACAAGCCTAAGTAACATAGGTAGGTACGTAAACACTCATAACTTATTCAAAGTACCTGATAGCTCAGTGAAAAAAAGCTTATACCCAACTTGATTCTTCGCGACTCGCGCGCTTCTGGACTGTTAAATACCGCCGGTCGCGACATATACTTAATAGTGAAACGCGGCGAACTTTGCGATTTTCACAGGCGTACGCGCAAACTCTGAACCCGTAATACTCGCAGGTACTTACCTATTTATGCAGTCTTAAGTATATCACGTAGTAGGCCCCGGCGAACAACGGCGGAATTTTAAATACGCATAGGTGTTACTGACAATGTTTATAGAACAAAAGATGTGGAAAATTTGTCGGGACTACGTTCTTTTTTTCTTTTTATTGTCGATTTATGCTAACTAGAGTTGTGTCGTTTGCACTTGTTAAACGCGGGCTTACGTGAGCGAGGTTGTAAGTGTTGGGTAGTTAGATTTGATGAGCTTGGTGTGATATTCTATGTTAAGTTCGATACGATGAGACGTAGATGATGCTTGCAATCCACAGCACACAATGGCTCGTCGGGATAGTTCCAATAGACAACCAGTGACCTTGATAAGAAAAGTGCTCCTATGCTCCAAACAAAATGATCTGTACCTATCATTACCGGATGCTTAAGTTCTAGCAATGTCTTGTTCATACATTCAAAATACGTTAATTGCAGCCTAGAGAAACGTCAGTTTATCTTGATAAAGTCTGTCACAGAAATTGGTGAAGTACTCGTATATGCAACCACAGTCTTGCATCGCTTTGAAACTAACTTCGTATTTAAAGTTAAACTGTTTGATCAACGGAGTCGAATAGGTACCTTTGTAGCTTTTAATGAAGGTACTACAGCGCCATCTTACTCATGCTGTGGAACTAAAATCATAACCCTTCTATGACTTTGCCGTAGAATATTTGACTGTTCTCAGTAGAAAAAGTATTAAAATGTTTTTTTTTTTACAAAAATTGAAAACCAAACGACAAATATCTCAGTGCTCGGCCGCACTGGAAGCGCGAGTGCGGGGCGGGCGCGGCGGCGGCGCGGCCATCTCTTTGCTAACCAGTGGTCTTATTGAGGTTCCACCACAAATAACTAGATGACGCTGCATGTTACCATATTTTTAAGCAAACATTTGAAATTTCGAATTAAATTTATTACTCGGTTTTAGCATTATTTTACTTTACCTAGTATTGCCATCTATGTATGTAAGCGGGACTATTCAACGTACCTTCAGGATACTATATAGTACTAGGAACCGTTCCCAGATGGCGTTGCTAGTTGACAAATTTCATGTAGTAAATGTTTGTATTTGTTAACAGGAGCATGTGGCGCGGACGATTACCAGTGCCGAAGTGGCCATTGCATCGAGTCAAGCCGGCGCTGTAATTCCGTATACGACTGCCCAGATCAAGATGACGAACTTGGTTGCGGTAAATATCTACTCATTTTTCAACTCGATACAGGAAATCATCTAGCTAGTTAGGTACCTGGAAAATGTATGATAATGATGATTGCCGGTAAATAAAGATAACGAATACCTAGTTACAAAAATTTTGTTTTGAAAAATCTACGAACATTACTAGAGCATGTGAGCCGTTGCAAAATTTGTACTAGGTAGGTACAATGTAAGTATACCTAAACAGCGCGTAGCGGCGTGAAAGATTAAGGCTAGTCCACAGTCACAAACTTCCGTGAGAAAAAGTATCTAAACTTCTAAAGCCCTATTCCTACGACCTACACGCGCCCAGAATTCAACCATATCTGTTTAAACAAATCTGTTATAGCGTGATTTATTAACAAAAATCCAAACATTCAGGCTTTTACAATATTAGTAAGATTCATAAAAAAAAATAGAATAGAATAGAATAAACTTTATTGTACACCAAAATAGTAACAAAACTTTCAAAAAAAACTTACTTATAAATAATACGTCTTTAGCCTGCCGTTCCGATGAGTTCCGTTGTACGAGTGACGGCGCTTGCATTGAAGAACGCAAGAGGTGTGATGACGAAATTCACTGCGCGGACGCATCTGACGAACAAAACTGTGGTAAGTGCTTTACCGGACGTCATTCTACCTACGAGAGATTATGGGTAATACGATATGAAATTATTGAAGCAGATAAGAATGTGCATGATTCTGACCTAGCTTTAGCAAGGAATAAACCATTAAAAATTGACTATTTAGGAAGAAAATGACTGTCAAAAATGCATGAGCAACATATTTTTTGTGTTGAATGATATATTTCGTTCAAAACCAAAATGTTCGAGACATATATCTAAGGCAGAAGGGGAAATTACAAATGGAGCATGTCAAGACCATTACAGACTTACATACACTAAAGCTTGATAGCCATCTTGTCATAATTGAAATTCTTGAGTCAGCTTGTAATGCCTCGTCCCTATCCAAAAACAAGGTAATTAACGTAGTTTTTTCCCCACGCTGCTTTTGTGAATTATTTGAACGGTAAGTCTCAACGTCTGTTTGGTGGGCTGGTCGCCATGTGTGTAAGGACTCTGGCCAGTTCAGGTGCCACGATGGCTCTTGCATATCCATCCTACTCCGCTGCGACGGATTCAAAGACTGCAGAAAAGATGGCAGTGATGAGATCGGATGTCGTAAGTATTAGCTTGAACGCAACTAACTGACATTGTGGTTTGGTTTATATTCATAACATTAATTGTCAATTTTTATCAATTTGCGAGCATGTTTTGTGTGTAACAAGATGCATTTTCGTCATTTAAAAAATTGGCGTGAATGTACTTAACATGTATGATAAAATCTTCACTTTTAATTCAAAAGCAATTTTAATTCAATGCGTCTTGTACTGTAAGAACATGAAATCGTGAAACCTTTACTGTTTTTAAAAAGTTTTAATTTTAATTTTCGTATGATTCCTTCATGTTTGCTAGTCTGAATAAAATACGAATATTTATAAACAGAACCACATAGTTCATGGTGCCTATACTAAATGCTAACCCAATAACAACGTGTACAATAAACCATATAATTCTAAAAGCATGCAGACCAGACCAATGGCAATGCGATCATGGGAGCTGTATCAAGCGGAGTAAGCGATGTGATGGCCGGGTTGATTGCCCCACAGATAGGTCCGACGAAAGGAATTGCATCGGTAAGACATCCATGACCATAAAGATTGAACGAATCATTTAGTGGGCTAATATAAATCTCCTCAATAGATCATCAACATTCAGATTACGTTTTAAGCTTCATTAAATTCACATTTTTATCACTGAAGCTAATAATGATATCTTACCTCATTAAAGATACTGTTTCAAAATTAATATTAAAATATCAAAACATGATCAGTTTACATGTATGGCTTTGCATGTATTTCCAGTCACTGGTTACTTTAAGTGCAGAAGTGGCAAGATCATATCCGAGACTCTCAGGTGCAATCGTCAATATGATTGTACGCCTGGAGATTTATCCGATGAAAAAAATTGTCGTAAGTTATTTATCATAAAGGGTTCTTGCTACATAGCTTACTGTCTTTTTTATTTCTAAATCTGTTTCATTCTAACTTTAATTTCATATGTTCCTCTTTCCAAATGAGTCTACATGGTGATTGGTTTTGTCATTCCTATTTCTTAAACAGATTCTTATTCTCTATTTTCCCTAATTTTCATTTCTTTCAATCTTTTTTTTTCAAATTGCTGGTGATTATTCATCTCTAAATAAGTTATCAATATGAACGCAGTCTATTTCTTTTACCGCTTAGCATGTGGTGCGACCGACTTCAAATGCAATAACGGATACTGCATTCCCGCATCCAAGCATTGTGACAGAACGCATGATTGTCAGGACGGTTCTGACGAACGTGATTGCTCATATGGTTTGAATCTTTTCCAAATTTTTAACAATGATTTTTGTAAATTTTATCAATTTCTATTACTTGAAAAGGTGATGGTTTAACTTTATACCTCCCTTTAGCATGTTACACTTTGAACTAATTTGTACATTCTGTCGCATATTTTAATACACAGTATTACAGCTGCACTTTACTAGATTAAAATTCAAAACATTGATTTAATGAACATAAACTTGACGTGACCTGAGCTGAAAATGAAATAGTATATTTAATAAAAATAATATTATAATAATAATTATAAGTCGAAGATTGCTGAATTCGAACTTTCTACTTGGCAATCGCTTCAAGTTTATTGTTTTAGATAAATAAAATTTTAAAATTCTAAGTCATTTTAATGACTGAATTGTTAAACCTTAATGCTTTAATTTAATATTTTGATTTTATGATACTCGAAAGGGGCTCATTTACAAATTGACCCCCTTTCGAGTGTGTTTATGTGGTTATGGCGCACTATTACGGCAGGCCCTGTTTGCATGGCTTATGAATATGAATGCACGAGTGGAAGTTGCGTGCAAGCCGATGCCAGATGCAATGGAACAGTGGAGTGTGATGATGGCAGCGACGAGACCAGTTGTCCTTGCAAAAGGGACCAATATTCGTGTCGGGACGGTTCTTGTATAAATATAGCCTATCTTTGTAACGGTCGGGATGACTGCAGTAATGGCGAAGACGAGTACAATTGCGGTAAGTAATGCTTGACAAGTGCCTTTGTATTTATACGATCACCGTTCGAAATCATCGTACACTAATCTTATTTGATTATATCAATTGTTTTATTTTACATAGTTACTATATAAAAGTAGTAGTAATATGCTCTCATTATAATCTCAATTGGACATTTTTTTTTTTTTTTCGTGTGGGAAAATCATCTAATGACAACACCCGCTCTTGGGCGGAGCGGGAGATAGTGTCAGACTTTTACTGACTAAAAACCCACTCCTGTTCCTTCTTTGCCATTTTTTTTTTCCAGGGCCCCGGGGGTCACTTTCGCATCACCCATGGCCCCAGTAGGCTTCGACCCTGTTGGGCCCCTACGGTTGCTGACATCTCCTTGAGGCGCGCGTGGAACACTACGTGCCGTCGACGACTTGGGCTCGGTCCGGACGGTTACCGGACGATCGGACGGCGAGCCACCCATTGCTCGCCGTCCGCAAGCCCGCGCCTACGGTGGCCGGAAATCGGGATCGGAATCCCGGCGGCGGTTGGGGCGTGAGGACCGTTGGCGTTGCCTCACGCGATCGGCCGCCTCCTTTGCTAGCATTACTGCTTCGCAGAAGGAGGCGACCGCCTGCCACTCCTCCTCGCTCCGGACCATGGCCTGTACCAAGGCCCGGCGCGAGAGATCACTGCCACCGATCGCCCTCACGAGGACACGGCGGTGCTCTGCCCAAGCGGGGCACACCTCTACCGTGTGCTCCACCGTGTCCTCCGGGCGGTCCACACAATGGTGGCACACGGGCGTCTCTTCTGCACGGATCCGGTACAATCTCAATTGGATATCAAATATCAACCTTGAATGATTGATTGTCGGTAATTAGAACGACTATGCAACGACCGTGTAGGTATATGTAAGTTTTCGGAGACGATGCGACGGTAAATACGACTGTACAGATAGTTCTGATGAGAAAAATTGTGAACCGACGAATGTGATAAATGGTCCACATTTCAATAATTATCAAAGCACGTGCATGTGTATTGCATGAATACTTTTCTATTCTCGTTTGATTTCTAGCAATGTCTTTATATTTATTGATTATCTTCTAGTATAGATCGATTTTCTCTTTTAATTCTATTTCAGTCCATATTTTGTAAACTATATACAAATTAAAATAAATGGAATTAATTATTCCGATTTTTTATATGTCAAGTGGTAACATCAGTAGTTATTCGCAATGTGTTAATTACACTGTGGGGTTGCACAGTAGACGATGGATAGTTATAACTTGGCGATGTTTTCAGGCACGTGTCCTGCTGGACGTTTTAGCTGCAATTCAGGCTCGCGAGTACAATGCGCAGAAAAATGTAATGATATAGCCGAATGTGATGACGGAGAAGATGAGGATGGCTGTGAAGGTATATTATCTGTTTAATTTTGTTGAAACGTTTACTAAATTCGTTCAGAGGCCCTATCAAAAACCTTTGAACGTTTACTTTTATAAGACAGTATTTTTAGGCTCAAAATGTCTTTTGAATACAAGACAAATAGTTTTTATGATTTACTAAAATTGTTTTGGTGATAAGGCTTATGGTAAGACCCCTGAACTACAACGCTATCCCGAAGAAAAGCCTAATTTGTGCCATCATAAGGTAAGGAAAGGTAGACAGAAACGAAGTGAAAATATAAAATATATTTATCTAAGTAAGTTTGTGTAACTTAAGGTAGTCCTTTATTGATTTTTTGTTTTATGATTAAATTTCTCTGAAAGTTAATAACGATTGTAATTTTAATAACTGCCACTAGAAATATTATATTTTGTGATATCTTTTAAGGCTGGCTTAAATTGTCTGGGAACGGATATTGGTGAAATATATCTCCAGTATTAATGTAATTTGCCTCAAAATTATTTTTATTCCTATCCGTTCTCAATAAATATAAATTAATAATGAATGGTTTGTTCTAATTTACAATGTTAAAAATTATTGCGATTATCTTTGCAAGTGCAGTCGGTGCCATGGCCAATGGCTTTGCGTCCATTTGCGATTATCTGCGAATTTTGTGACTGATTGACTGTTTTGAATGTTTGCTTTTGACTGTATTTAAAAGATTAATATTATTTTTAAAGCGTGTGCTGAACTATGCGACGACGGCACGTGTTTAGCGGCCCAACAGATTTGCGATGGCCATCATGACTGCGCAGATAAATCAGACGAGAGAGACTGCGATCAATGTAACCGACCTGATGACTTCAGGTAACTTACGCAATAGAATTAATTATTTATTTGACTGTATTTCGTGTATTTTAAAACTGTACCTATTTATTCTATCTTATTGCGAATTGCTATTTCAATGCCCACAGCGAACTATGCGTTAAGCGAAAGTTAAAAACTACGCTTTCTTGTAATCTGATCTTCAGGTTTTTGTAAATTAATGTTTTTCTTTTAGATGCGACTCCGACGAATGCATTTCGTATTTGCAGAGGTGCAATGGCATAGTGGAATGTTTAGACGGAAGTGACGAGATCAATTGTAATAAAACTATGATCACCAGTCCTGATGGTAAGTTCGTTGTTTTGTTCTAGTAGTGTACAGTATAATTCGCAAAATGTCTAAATAAATTTTGCAAATTATACTGTGGGGTTTTTTCCGCACATAAACTACGTGCGAAACTAATCAAAGTTTATTTTATTTTGAAATAGCAAGACAATACGAGACTGATTTGATTTTTCATACTAAAAGGATCTTAAAGTGGCGAACCAATAATAGCGAGACGTTTATAATTCATGTCACAATTATACAAAGATAAAGGAGAGAAACTAAAATTTTTAACAACAGTTTCATTAATCTTTCTCATAGTACCTACGAGGAAATCTGGCATGTCAATTAAATCATTGTCCATATTCATCCACAAACAGATCGTTAATAGATTGGAAACCAAGAGATCATCTTCTTGAACCGTTATTTTTGTACGTTTATTCCAGAACCATGCAATATTGAGCAGTTTAAATGTCAATCGGATAATGTTTGCATCAACAAGCAATTCGAATGTGATCATAATATAGACTGTGAAGACGGGTCTGACGAAGCTAATTGCCGTAAGTATCAAAACATTTTTGTCACAATATTCCTTGGTAAAAAATATTTAGATAGTACATATTTTATGAAAGTAGAGATATTGCAATCAAATGAAAACAAAGATTGAAAACATATATTTTTAGGTGTTCTGACATACGAGTCTTCGAATTAGTAAATTAATTAGCATTAATAAATTTTAATCAAAACTTGAGGCGACCTGCTTCTAGTAGATTTTTATATTAAATTGACTACGTTCAATTAAGTTATCATTCCTAGGAACAGAAAATCTATAAACAGGGTGTTTGGTGCATCGTGTGCCAAATTGAAATGGTCGACGGGAGGAGTCATCTGCTATACTTTCAGACCCCTAAACACTTCTCATGCCCTGTGGATTATTTTTCATTGACTTTTTATTGCTTTATAAAAATAAGGCCCACATTTTTCATTCAAACACAAATTTAAAAAAATGTATATGGCGTAGACTCTGAATTTTAATTTTATTTCACAAAAAAGAATTATTAAAATTGATCCAGATGAACAATTAAGGAGGAAATACGACTTCTTACAACAACTGTCGAAATACGAAACAGATGTTGGGCCTGCATTCACAACAGAGGCCAACAATTTGAGCAGGATTTGTAAAAATTATGAAATAAATGTTAAAAATGCAATTTCATTTTTTTATTTCTAGTAAAATCCACGAAAATAGAGATACGAGTCAGATGTTTCCTTATTAAGAGTTTAAGCAAATTTTTTTAATCATAATTTTCAATATTAGTCTTATGTGACTCGATTCACAATTCTAGCAAATTCACAAAGTTATAAAAAGATTTTTATGGCATGTGGCACATCACTAGCAAGAGGATAAACTAGAGAATTTTTGAGGAAGTTGGGAGAATCCAGTCGGATTTGATTATTTTTTTATCGCCAAGTAAATAGCTGTAACATGGACCGCTTTAATTCAAGTCCAAAACTTTGCAAGTAAATTAAAAAAAAAGAACTAGATAACTAATGTCTAACACAACAAACATCTAAATAAAATTAAAATTCAGAGTCTACGTATTATATATATTTTTTTAATTTGTATTTGAATGAAAAATTTGGGCCATATTTTCATAAAACAATAAAAAGTCGATGAAAAAATATCCACAGGGCATGAGAAGTGTTTAGGGGTCTGAAAGGATAGCAGATGACCCCTCCCGTCGACCATTTCAATTTGACACATGATGCATCAAAGACCCAGTATAATTTGTTTTTAAATAATATGGATCGCTGTTACTTGTTCTTGATATTATAAAATATGTGAAAATTTTAAAATAAAATAAGAAAGTATTTATAATACAATAACATGCTGTACATGTACCGTAAATTCAAAACTATTGTTAAGAACAAGCAGCAGTCAACTCCACTGGGTATTTATAGGATATTTTTAATTAATTGGCTAGCACAGGGCACTAACACGCTTATAGAACTTAAAAAAGCACTAACAACTCAATTGTTACATATTTCATGGCACTTTCTTGTTGAAACTAATTAAGCACCATGCACCTCTACATGCTAATTGTGCCTTCTATGGAACGGTACTTCTTCTTCTCTTGTAACGGTACGAAAATGAAAATAACAGCTTGGCCGTTGTAATATCATTAACCAGTAATCAAGATGATATTATTTTAGAAATGCAGTTATTAGAAGATATTTTTTAGGTTTTTTCGCGAAATATAGAAACAGATATAAGTAAAATAGTCGAAAAATCGGTAATGCGACGCTTAGTAAGATACTCAATCAAATGGGACGGAAATTAGTATAGTACCATATCCATAGGAAGTATATCTTACACTGGGCCGGGAAATATGTACGTGAACGGAGTCCTTGCCTATCGAATCTAGGGTACAATTAGGTATAGTGTCATAATTGGAAGGTTGATGTTCATAATGGGTGTCCAGCTTGGTACATAACGAGAGCGTCGAGGTCACCGGCGATGGCCGCCTGCCACGAGTCTGAGTTCACCTGCTTCGACGGCCGGTGTATTCTACACTCGAGGCGCTGTGACAATATTTACGACTGTCACGATTTTTCCGATGAACAAAACTGTTTAAATACTGGTATCTCATTCATTTTTGTTCTGCCTCGTCTGAGCGTAACAATTGCTGTCATGGTGTTTCTTTCCACGAAAACAAAAGATAAACGAAATGAGGAATTCTTATGAGTTTTCTCGTTGCTTAAAAAGGAGATAAGTGCATCTAGCCTGTTTAGGGATCTACCTGGTTCCTAATACGTAACTATAAAAGTCTATCAAAGAAATATCGAACACTGACAGAAAAGCAGAATATTACCATGAATAATTTTTGCTTTATCAAATTCATAATATTTTCTAAAATCAATTTCCTTTATCAATGTAATTTTGCGTGTGTTGAATACACAGACATTAAGACGGTGATTTTGAAACAAATGAACAAATTTTTATTGCCTTTTTTTTGTATCCTTCCTTCGTCGTATTCCTCAATGCTGAGGGTCGTAACCTCCCTGCTTCATCATTTTAACTTTTATGATATTCCTCCATCTGTTACTGCCTCTGGCGGTGTGAAGAGCATTGTATATCATAGAGTAAAAAGCGGTACAGATCTGGCCTGTATAAGTATTTAAAAATAAAGTTTTAACGATGGCAATATTACACTCAAACGTGGAAGTACAAAAAAGCAGTCATTTTGGAATGCGTTCTGATTAAAATGAAAATAATTAGTTTAGCCTACCCTTTTGCGATTCCTTCCAGGCGAACAGTACACCATTTGAATACATTACAAAAAAATATATGTGTTTAGGTTAGTTTCATTAATTTTAGAGAAACGATTTAGAATTGGCATACCTGTTTTTTATCACCTTGTTTTCATTAATTTGTTAGACATATTTGTTAAAATCGTTCACAACCAGGCCTTAAAGCATTTTATTCGAGAATATGTGCATTTTTTGTCATTGTCCTTCTATAGCATATAAAATTAATCATGGATGCAACGAGTAACCTCCAGATTATTTTAATTAGTTAAACAAAACACTGAAGGCCTTAGTCGCGAGCGAATTGGGCCTGTTTTGCAGCACGTTGATAAGCAATATTTATTTACCAGATAAGTTAACCCGAAGTTATACGGAAGCAGTGAAACAGGTCACAATTATTCTCATTTTTATGATATTCACATCGTTTCTTGCACGTTTTCACTTCTGCTTAAAATCCTGTAATTATAATAGTTTAATTTTATTGACTACGATTGTAACAGCTACTAAGAGTTTTTGCATGCTGTTAGTTGTTATTTTCGAAAAGTAAGTACTAAAGCGCCTAAAATAATTTATAATATAATAAAATTTTAAATAAAAATTATCTGTTACATTCGTAAAAGGTTTACATATTTTTACCACTAGTTATAGTGTCATGCCGTTCCTAGTACTCTAGAGTTTGAATCGTTTGATACTAAAATAACCACATTATTTCATTAATAAAAACTCATGATTAATCAGTTAATTTCTCTACTCTAGGTTGCTGGGCGGACAGCTTCGTATGCAGAAATGGCGATTGCGTCTCAAGTGCGGCAATCTGTGATGGTAATACCGACTGCCAAGATGGAAGTGACGAACAAGGCTGCCCGCTATCTACGACGTCTAGGATACCGAAAGAAGGATACTTCAGCACAACGGACCGATCTCAAATATATCCTTTCTACCCTGGAGGTAGCAATAGTGGTAAGATACCGGGCAGTGACTCTACTGAAGGCAGCAGTGGTTATCCTGGCAGTGGAAGCAACAACAATGGTGGCGGCAGCGGTTACCCAGGTAGTGGTGCTGGCACTGGATACCCTGGTAGTGGTAGCAGCTCCGGGGGTGGTGATGGCAAATACCCAAGCAGCGGTGCTGGCGCTGGATACCCTGGCAGTGGTAGCAATAGTAACGGTGCTGGCAGTGGATACCCCGGCAGTGGCAGTAGTACTAGTGGTTCTGGCGGTGGCTACCCTGGCAGTGGCAGTGGTGCTGGCGGTGGCTATCCTGACAATGGTTACCCTGGCAGTGGCAGTAGCACAGGCGGGGCTGGCACTGGTTACCCTGAAAGTGGCAGTAGCACTGGCGGTGCTGGTGGTGGATATCCTGGCAGTGGCAGTAGCTCTGGCGGTGGTGGCAGAGGAGACCCTAACAGTAAGTTACAGCTACTATATTCAGGTATACCGGTTACGCAGAGATGTTTCTCATCTATACTAATATCACAAAGCTGAAGAGTTTGTTTATTTGGTTGAACGCGCTAACCTCAGGAACTACCGGTCCTATTTAAAAAATTCAGTGTAAGAAAGCCCATTTATCGAAAAAGGCTATAGGCTATATGTAACATCACGCTATGACTAATAGAAGCGAAGCAGATGTGAAAACGAAAAATTGATGATTCCATTTGAGAGCTTCCGTTGCGTGCGCTGCGTAAACGGTTACACAGAAATTATGTACTACAAAAACTAGGGGAACCGACTCGGAGTTAAATTTCTTTGCAATAACGTGATCAGTGCCACAGTTTTGACTGGTCCAGTAGGGCAAATGATAAAAGCGTGATGTATCTTAAACAGCCTACTAATGTAATGGTACTTTACAAATATTTCCAAATACTACGCGGACAAGAGCATTATAATTTATAATTTAAAAAAAAAGGAATCAAAAATCTTAACCGAACGAAAGTAACGCGAACGCCGGCGTTCGCGCGTGACGTCATCGCGCCAGTAGAAAAAATTACGACTTCTACGCGGATGACGTCGCGGGCAAAAGCTAGTATTTAATAAATTGTTTGTTACACGTTTCTACATCAGACAGCTTTTGGGAAAATGTTTGAACACAGTTGTTTTTGATACGATGAGATTCTTAAAATATTTTTATTCCAACAAGCTCAGCAGTTGAGAATTTATTTCAAAAAAGATCAAACAAGCTATTTTGGGAAAAAAAATATTTTTATCTATATCTTTGACATTCAGGTTTAAACTGAACATTCCCTTTACTAGGCCGTGCATGCAGGAATCCACAGCAGTGGCGTTGTGAGAATGGTCCGTGCATTCACGTGAATCGGCGTTGTGACGGTCACATCGACTGTCCGTTTGACTACAGTGACGAATTTGACTGTCCCTACAACAGTAAGAAATCGACAGAATGAAGCCATAGCATTGTATCTATTCGGCGTTGTTGATCATTAACATAGCGTTATCAGCGACAGACCCCTTCTCCTAATTTAACGGTTTCTAATTTACCCTTACTAATATTGTAAATGTGAAAGTGAGTTTATTTTTATGTCGATTTCTGCCTTTTGAACCGTTTATTGTGAGCGGTTTAAACTCAGAAAAATTTTCGCTTGAGACAGGGGCACAGTTAAATTTGTAAATGTGTGCGTCTTTTTATGTGTAAATGAATTGGTTTAATTTGTAATATGTCGTTTTTTCACGCCTTACAAAACGTAATTTGATCCAAGAGGATCAATAAAAGAGAAAATATTTTATACTCACAGACACACTGATCATTACTAAATAATTATGCCTAAATAAACATCCTTTGTATAAATTTCATTAGAAATCTTTTGCACGAAATACGATTCATCAACTATTGAGTTTTAGAATTGTCTGATAATTATATGGAGATTTATAATTTATAAATATATTATTTATTAAAAATAATTAGAATTTATGATCTGTCATTCAAATTATAATTATTTTTCAACTAACACTGCTTCGAAAAGAAGATGAGATCATTTTGTTTCTTTTTTTTTTGTGAAACCGATTTCGTTAAAATAATTCGATGAAACGTATTTCTTTTATATGAGGTTACTGACATTGTACGAGAACTAACCAATTAAATTCTAATTCAGTAATAGTTAGAAACTTATCATATATATACAACTTCTGTTCTACTAGACTAGTCTTTGACTAAACGACTCCTAAAGACTAAAGTCGTTACTCAGTATAACTCATTAATTTAATAATTTATATAATTTGAATGGTAATATTAATAATGTAAGCATATAATAGCACATAAAATATACTAATAATAGTGTAAAGTAAAGCGATGATGATAATGTGCATACAATGTTTAGATCGTGTAAATTTTTGTACAGTTCTGAAAACAAAACTAACTTATTTTTGTGACGCACAATGTATAAAGTAAATTTTACTGAAACTGTACACAATGTTTATTTTAAGGAACTTGTCCAAATATTTTACTGATGATCACAAAGAGTAGGTTTTTGTATCGTCACAGTAACAAAAAATAAAGCAGTCCATAATTTTTATAGACTGTTGACACTACTTGACACTGCAAAAAATAGTACTTACCATTTAAATATACGTTGTGTTTAATGCTTCTTTTATTACAGGTCCTCCTGCTCTGAACCTGCAGACGTACCCAAAGGATCAGTCTGTTAGATACGGTGAGTCATTTGTTATTTTTTTTTATGGAATACTGTTACATTTTGTGCAATAAAGCTGAGTACTTGGCTCAATCTATGAATACTTAAATTAAATGAATTACGGCAGACCTTAGACTATTTACAAATATTTGGGTAAGTTGCACACAAACTAGTCTTATTTTTGTATCGGAAAACCAGAAAATGTGATTGAATAGTAACATACTTCTATTATATTATATAGAAGTACTTAAATAACAGCAAGAATTCGTTGACATAATTCATTGCTTCGATGCAACCTCCCATACCACATAATGACTTACATATATTGAAGAAACATTGCCTCACACTAGGAGTTAGTCAATTATTATGGGTGCGTTCACAGCCAAACCCGGAACAACTATCTGTACGCCATACATATATAATTTATTACTTTTTCCGTGCTGAAATCGATATTGTAGGTATTATGTTTAGGTAGTCTCATCAAATATCGAAATATGTATATACGTACCCGTATTTTTCCAGAATTAGAGTAGTTTCATTAATTATTAAAATGAAAAAAGAGTTTAAAAAAAAAACTATATTTATAGCAATTATATTTGTGTCAAATTATTGCATCTTCCTTACAAGAGGCAGGGAGAATCAGGTAAGCTACAGAAAGCAAAGTGGACAGGTGCAGGGTTGTATACTACAATATTTAAGTGCTATTTGTAACAGTCACTACCTAATTCACGCCTGATGGACGTACAGTTATGCTAGGATACGCTGGGTTTTACGAGGATACGCACTATTTCGTAAACATAGGCTTTGTACACTCTAACGAGCTAATGCCAACATGGTTTATCGTAAGATAGAGATGGAGCTATACTAGGCAAATACCGCTATCTCTTTTTTACAATATACTTATGATGCAGGTTACGCAAGGAAACGCAAAGTTACGAGAGGATACTCGCTGTGACGCCCCTGTCAGGCGTGAATATCATATGTCATAATTAGATGCGCTTTATTTTTAGGAACTTGGCAAAGGGACTAATCATAACTAATGTAGTTTTGAAATCAATGATTATGTTATTTTGTATTCTATTTATGTATTGTCAACACATTTCAAATGTGAATAGTCTCTTTTTCGTTTATTTTAAGTCAGTTTTATCCTTTATATTTGAAGTAACAGGTCGGTTAGGAAAATATATTTAAAAAATTAAGTTTTGTTGACAATATTTACGTGCTTTCTCTCTTTAACAGGTATTTACTATTCACCGTTTTGATTTTTAATTAAATGTTTATCTATTATATATGTACTTATTAAAAAAAATATATATAAAAAATCTATTAAGGAAAATAAACCTGCTACTTGAGGGTCATGACGAAATTTTTACCCTTTTTTAGTATGTATATGCAATTTTGCTTAAGGTGGAGGTAACATATATTTTTTTTAGGTAGGTAGGTAGGCAATGTCAATTGTTTTATAAGAATACTAAATAATACTCTCTTCTTGTTATTTCTTTCATGGTGGTGGAACAGTGAACTTTGGTGAGTCGGCTTGCCTGATAATACTTTTTTGGGCAACCATCATAATTATATTGGGTTTCTCATAACATTTTCATCTTACGGCTTCATGTTTGGAATAGTTTGCGTGATATAATTATATTTTTGTATAGTTTTATTTTATGATTTTGAGGTTTATACAATAATATCATTAATATTGGGTTTAGTCGAACTTAGTTGTAACCACAGTTGTTTACATTATCTTTTAACGGCGACAACTATTGGAATAGTTTGCATAATGGTGGGACTTTTTATTAATACCTTAAATTATATTTTCCTAAAATATATATTTGAGATTTTGTTTAAGAGTTTGGCTGCATGAAAAAAGTCATTTTTATTTTATTTGAATATAATTAACTGGAAAAAAGTTAATAATTATTTATATATTTTTACACCAATTTGTATAATTATAATTGAATATTTGTTGAATTAGTGGTAAGGGCTTTTGAGTTATTTTATTAACATTTAAAATTAATATGGGTTACCTAACATTAACATCAACATTTTAAATTATGGATATAATAGTTCAAACACTTCAATAACTTTAACCAAAGAAAAGATGGATGGATTGTGTGAACAGTGATTTGAAAGACAAGGAAGTTAGTGATAGCGTGACGGTTGACAGGTTAACTGACGTTAAACTGGTGTAGTTAACTTCATTCCGTGTTTTTATTTATAGAAATACCTGAAAGGATTTAAATTAAATTAGGACTGTTTGCAGTATTTCAGAGTTGGGGCTTTTGACAAAGTGACATGTTATCAGCGATAATGTTTCCCTACCATCCAAAATACTAGTATTTGTAATAACAAATACTCGTATTTTGGATGGTATACCACGTGAAGTTTTGGTAGCGCATAATTATAGTTTTGAACTTTACGATAAGCGTAATTGGTATCACTGATATGTTGTCACTTTGTCTAAAACAGCTTTTAGTCTTGATTTCGAAACAAAAGTGGAAAATTAATAAGCAAAATATTATTTTGCTTTCCAAAATTGCAGTCAATTAGAAATATTATTTTTTTCGAAATCTTTCTCTTCTTTATTTCTGTTCGATTATACATTCGTTAAACTGTTTGAGCCCCAAGGTGGCTACCTACCAGGTGGCTACGTTAACTCAATGTGAGTGCGATGCCCTGTTAAAAACATGAACTACATGTTAGAGTGGCCATACACCTGAACTATTGAGGATTTAATGAGTACCACCGATGCTGCAGCTTTTGGAAATGAGAATTTTATTTCCACTGCTTTATATTGTAATAATATAATAAAATGTAATGTATGGTAGTTTTAAGTTAATTCATAATGGGGATAATTATAATTATGGTTCAAATATTATCCCAACGTATTAAGTATTTACTTTACACTAAAAAAAAAAAAAACATTTTAATAAAGAGTAAAATTTAACATTTTTATATGGGTTTTGCATTATGATATTATGAATCGGCAGAGCATGATTTATGAATTAATAATAAATATGGGAAAATCATTGAATGCTGATTTTGTTAAAACCGTTAATATTTGGGGTCTTGTTTTTTCCATTAACATCAATATATTTTAAATGGGTTTCATATAGGTGGTGATGTGGTATTCCAATGTCGTGACGAGGGACCACTAAGAGCTAATGTCAGATGGGTGAGAGATGGTGGACTAAAAGCAGGCTCCACCGACGTCAGAGGAAGATTGGAAATGTTCAAAGTAACCGTAAGTAATTTAGAAATATTAAATACTTGGACAGGTCCGGTCGTTATGGCAATACTTGGGGGGAGGCCTATGTCTAACAGTGGACATCTTTCGGCTGAAGTGATGATGATGATGATGATCTAAATCGGACTCGGTAGTAAAAGTGACAAAGTAAAACATTATATAATCTAAACATGGATTATTATCAGGGGTCAGAATAAGGTAGAATTATTCATGTACTTGCATCGAAATGTTGATATTAATATGGATCTTCCCGGGATTTTGAATGAAAAATCCCGTGAGGCCAACCATACACAAATAAATAATAATAAAAACCTGAGACTAATAAAATGAAGATAAGTAATTGAAATATAATTTTAATTAGTATTTTTCATTGAGAAAGATCTCTCTGCGTCAAGTGAGGTAAGGTTAACAAATTTATACACTTCTTCCTCCTCGTAATTATTGCAGTAAGAATTTTTTTCTGCTATATTTCTGATAGTGTCATAAAAAAAATATCTACTCTCTAAAACTAATCTCGTGATTTGAGACATATCCACTTAATTCTTTCGCTATCTGAAGTAAGTACATGTTTAAGTCTACCTAATTCCGACTTCTGATTATTATTTTATGTCAAATAACTATTTTGGATAGCTATATTTAAGTATAGGTTCTAGGGAAAAACGCTGTTTTTTTTTAAATTGATGCTTATTTGGTTAAAAAAAAATCACCCTACCTACATATCTTTCAACGTTTACATGGATCTTGCAGGAAGCCGACAGTGGCACATACATCTGCCAGGCTGACGAGTACCTCAGGTATCCTGGTTCTCAAGTGCGTGTCAACCTGCAAGTGGAAAGTGCTCGTAAGTATCTCTCAACTATGTGTTGCTTATCTCCATCCTGCTCATATCTCAATTCATTCGGAGAGAAGCCTGTGTTTCTTTTTACCTCCGTTTCTATCAGTCATCATCAAATCTATACTTATAATAAACTAGCTTTTGCCCGCGGCTTTGCTCCCGTCAACTGACTACTCTACCCTACTCTGCCCTATGCTGCCCTACTCTGCCCTACTCTGCCTTACTCTGTCCTACTCTGCCCTACTCTACCCTAC
Organism: Mythimna pallens; assembly: GCA_961205895.1. NCBI lineage: Eukaryota > Metazoa > Arthropoda > Insecta > Lepidoptera > Noctuidae > Mythimna > Mythimna pallens. The sequence continues at coordinate 29,746,597 of OY540824.1, forward strand.
TCTGCCCTACTCTACCCTACTCTGCCCTACTCTGCCCTACTCTGCTCTACTCTGCCCTACTCTGCCCTACTCTACCCTACTCTACCCTGCTCTACCCTACTCTACCCTACTCTACCCTACTCTACCCTACTCTACCCTTCTCTACCCTACTCTACCCAGTAATCCGTGACACAGTCGGGGCGTCCATGAGGATTTTCCACACTGCTATATAAAAAAAAACCCTACTCTACCCTACTCTACCCTACTCTACCCTACTCTACCCTACTCTACCCTACTCTACCCTACTCTACCCTACTCTACCCTACTCTACCCTACTCTACCCTACTCTACCCTACTCTACCCTACTCTACCCTACTCTACCCTACTCTACCCTACTCTACCCTACTCTACCCTACTCTACCCTACTCTACCCTACTCTACCCTACTCTACCCTACTCTACCCTTCTCTACCCTACTCTACCCAGTAATCCGTGACACAGTCGGGGCGTCCATGAGGATTTTCCACACTGCTATATAAAAAAAAAACCCTACTCTACCCTACTCTACCCTACTCTACCCTACTCTACCCTACTCTACCCTACTCTACCCTACTCTATCTACCATACAAGTTTCAATTTGACAGCAAAATCCCCATTAACAAAATGATCCGCCATTTATTGAATTCATTTGTTACAAAAAATGTGATAAATGAAGAAACGCTCGACCGATTTTGTGAAAACTTCACATAAACCATCTACTAAATATTCCGAACAAAGCCTGAACATTTGGTTTGGATAGGTGAGCCCGTTCTTGAGTTATACAATTACAACGAAAAGTGGTATTAATTTTTATATTATATAATAAATCTATAGAAGTGAAAATTCTGTACATTGAAAAAAACAAAAAAAATAAATGGCAGTGGATGTTACTAGACCGAGACCAAACCCAAACTTTTAATTAAAAAAAATTTTGGCTGTCTGTCTGTTTGATCAAGCATCACGCAAAAACAACCGGTTCGATTACGATGAAACTTGGTATAATTATTCTTTAATATCCTGGGCACCACACTGGGTACTTTTTATCCCGGAAAAGTATGTACAATAAAAAAAAACTTAATTTTGCGGTTCGACCCCTAAACCCGATTACTTTACCAACCGAAAATAATAAGGTTGTCGTAGGTCACGTCAACCGCAGTGAAGTTCACTAAGGGGCGCTGCATACGGTTAAGATACTATAATATTTTATCTTAAGATACATAATATCGCACGCCATACAATTCAGTGGACTATCACACACTATGAAGATAATAAATAATCTATTTATATAAAAGGAGAAACTGACTGACTGTCATATCAACGCACAGCCGAAACTACTGGAACTTGGAGCGTGCAATTTTGCACAATGTTTCCTTTTATGACGTAGGCGAGCACTAAGAGAGGATTTCCCAAAATTCACCCTCTAAAGGAACGAAACGGGGGTTCAAAGTTTGTATGGAGAAACCTACTTTTACGTGGGCGAAGCCGCTGGCAGAAGCTAGTTATATAATAAAATCTTTCATTATCATTTTATTGTTTTCATTTATATTATACTAGCAGTTGGAGAAAGTAGGTTTCTCCATACAAAATTGGTTCTCCGTTTCCCTTAGGGGTGAATTTTGGAAAATCCTTTCTTCTTTACATCTATATATATAAAAGAAAGTCGTGTTAGTTACACCACTTATAACTCAAGAACGGCTGAACCGATTTGGCTGAAAATTGGTGGGGAGGTAGCTTAAATCCAGGAGACGGACATAGGGTACTTTTTTTTTAACTTTTTTTTTTTTTTTAGGGTAGAGTAGGGTAATTTTTTTTTTTTTACTAAATCCCGCTTTTGGGCAGAACAACGTCTGCCGGGACCGCTAGTTTGTTATAAAAGGAATCTCAACCACAAAATTTCAGCGTTCTTGATCCAAGTGTTAGTGCTGGACGTTGATGAGTCAGTCAGAACTTGGCCTGTTATATAGGTACAGACATTTATGTTTCGATATCAGTGTTAGCATACCTCAATATAAAAAAATATTTAAAAAAAACTCTACCGATATTTGCAATTGCTTTTCAACATTTTTGCAATGTTTACAGCTGTGACCAACAGGCCTCCGTTCCCCGCGTGCCAGCCATACCAAGCCACTTGTGGTAACGGACAGTGCATCCCGAAATCTGCTGTTTGCGACAACAACTATGACTGCGCCGATCGCTCTGACGAAGAAAATTGCCGTGAGTATTTTATTTCAACTTTCTTATATATGAAACTCTCCAAATTTTTCTTCTTTCTTCTTTTCCATCTAGTATTATTATAATTAAGGTGTCTTCAAGGCTAGAGTTAATAGGCTTTTTGTATATATTCAAGTCCTAAATAAATGATTAGGCTCTTAATATACTAGTGCACCTCGCCATCAACTACTACATCACTGCTTACCATCAAGTGGGATCGCAGTCCAGCACTAGTTAATATTAATTAAAAAGATATACATATATATATATATATATATATTATATATAAATAAAATCGTACACATTTTCAGGTAATGATTTTTTTAAATAAATAATCCTATCTTGTAAAAAAATTACAGACCACGACGGCATGTGCGAGCCGAACCAGTTCAAATGTAACAACCGTAAATGCGTCCTCAAAACTTGGATTTGTGACTCTGACGACGATTGTGGAGATGGCTCTGATGAAGAGAACTGTGTGTTTTCTAATGAGGCAGGCAGATGCTCACCGGTTGAATTCACTTGTAAATCCGAAGACCAGTGTGTCCCCAAAAGTTTCCATTGTGACGGACAGACTGACTGTCAAGATGGCTCCGATGAATTTGGATGCAGTAAGTTATTTCTATTATTTTCAAGGAAGTTTATAACTACTAAGTATATATAATGGTAGTAGATTCCATGGCATATACAACATGTAACTGGAATAATTCAAGCACTGAAATTTTACTTAATGCACTAGTGTTTCTTTAAGGAATTTGCTGCCGTAATTGTAGGCAAATAATATAGGTATCGAAGCACTGCGCTCGTAGCCCGTCGGTATGTATGCATGCACACATACCGACACGCGTGCACACGTTAGTGACACATTCAATATTTATCAAGAATTTATCAAAATATGTATTCTTTTATTTAAAATATTTCTTGATTATTTCAGGGTAAAAAATTACCAATTTTAAAAATAGCTAAAATTGATTCAGTGACCGACTCTAAACAGACTACTTTCTGGATGTGCGTTTATTATGTTACATGTTGTATATGATAAACAAATGCACCATATTTGGCGAAGACGAGAATCATGTTAAAGAATTTTAGAGGAATTTTCTAAAATATTATAATATATATTTTTTAATAGTTTTATCTTACAATTAACTAAAACGAACTTCTGTTTTCTTAGTTCCTGTCCATGTGACCAGTCCACCGAAACCCACGAACGTGAAGTTGAACCCTGGTGACACCTTAACACTGCGGTGTGAGGCTGTGGGTGTGCCTATCCCGTTGATCTCATGGCGTCTGAACTGGGGCCACGTCCCATCCAAGTGCACCTGGACTAGCGACAGGGGTATTGGTGTTCTTATTTGCCCCAATATGCAGGTTTGTGATTGTTTTTACACTTGACAGCTATATTTTTTGTGTTGGAAATCATCTAATTATTTCTCCCCCTTTGAATGGAGCGAAAGGAAATGTCTGTCAATACTGACTAAACCCACCCATTTCCTTCAGTTACCCTTTACGTTCCAGAACTGAACAATTCTGCAGTCCTGCAGTCCAGCAGCACAGCCACTTCACATTAAAACATTATGTCAGAAAGTACTTGTTTATATAAATCCGAACAGAATTTTTCTTTTAATTAATAAAGATTCAAAACATCGTATTGCAAGCAGTAAAGTATCTATATTTTACATGAAATTTGTTATTTTTTTTAGTCGGAAGACAGTGGAGCATACTCATGTGAGGCTATCAACAATAAAGGAACGACCTTCGCTGCACCCGATGCCATCGTTTTCGTTAACAAGACCGACCTCTGTCCTCGTGGATCTTTCAACAGGTAAAACTTGTTTACATTCAAAGGGTAATAATAATGAAAAAGTACTGCGTATCGCGGCTCTGTATGGTTCCGTTGTAATGCCTTTTTTTATTTTCTTATTTATATATTGAACCCTGTGTGATATGATAGAAAAGGGAGTTAGTGATTGCGTGACTGGTGATAGGACAAAATGGAAGAAAAACGTATTGCGCTGACCCCAAATAACTCGGGATACGGGCAGGAAGATGATGATTCACATACTTACTAATGATTATCATTTGCTTTCCAGTGAAGCGCGATCAGAAAACGAGTGCATCCGTTGCTTCTGTTTTGGCAAATCGAATCAATGCCGCAGCGCTGATCTATTTACCTACAACATGCCGACTCCTCTTGGAGAAGGAGGCACCAGGCTCCTCGGTATCAAGCACTCCCCGACAGGAGACGTCAGCATTGATTCCTCTCAACCGATCTCGAACCAGTATTATTATCAGCCTTTGAGGAACGGAGCTACGGTAGGTTATAATGGACATATACTTTGTTCAACAATATAATAATGAAAGCTTTTCAGGAGATGAACAATGCAGTTGAGCGTAGCTTTATTTTTAATTTTTCCACTTTTTTTTCGGTGTAAAAACCATCTTATGACATCCCCCGCACTTGGGTGGAGCGGGAGATAAAGTCAGACTCTTACTGACTAAAAACTCATTCCTGTTCCTTCGTTGCTTTTCGTACCAGGGCCGAGTCTTCTTTTCAGAAGCAGATCCTTGGCACCAGTAGGCTTCGACCCTGCTGGGCCCTTACGATTTGCTGACATCTCCTTGACGCGCGTGTGGAACAGTACGCGTCGTCGACGACCGGCTCCGTCCGGACGGTTACGGGACGGTCGGACGGTGAGCTACCCATTGCTCGCCGTCCGTAAGCCCGCGCCTACGGTGGCCGGCGGTTTTTTCTGCTTAGCTAAAAATATTTTCTATTTCAGGTAACGAAATTCGGTGACTCACCGTCTTGGGCAAGCTCACATCCTTACTTGACCCTACCGGAGTCTTACAACGGAAACCAGCTCAAATCTTATGGTGGACACATCAAGTACACTGTATCTCCACATACGCAAATCTATGGATTCGATGACAGCATTCCGACCATCATTATCAAGGTATTTAAAACAGAAAATAATAACACTACAACGACGATTTGAATACTTGTTTAATTCATTTAGATCTAGAAACAGCACTCCTGCAACAAGTTTTTATTTATTTGCTTTTATGATTCACTATAAATTTTGGTGTGCAGGGCAAATACGGTAACTTATACCACATCAGCCGTGCTGGTGGCTCTCGCGACCTCAATATTGAAGCTCGTCTGACTCCTGAAGACTGGTTGAAGAACAGTACCAGTGGCTACACACCGGCGTCCAGAGAAGACATTATGATGGCGTAAGTACTAATTCTGATGTAATACAAAAACCCATTGGTTTTGTTTTGTCTGGTTATAATGGAAACATCCCATGTTTTGCAGTTTGGATGAAATCGAAATGATTCTTCTGCGCGCTGACCTAAACAACGCGGGAGTAAATATCACTGATTTTGCAATGGAGTCTGCTGAACACATCAACGTGGGACTTGGAGCCGCTAGTCTAGTCGAAGAGTGCACGTGCCCTAAGGAATACGAAGGACTTTCCTGTCAGGTACATATATATTACATTGACAAGACTAACAAGACCTTAGCGTATTAACGAAATCAATAACACATAAACTTTTTTCTAGAAATGCGCTTCAGGCTACGTCCGCAAGAAGGTTGGTCCTTGGCTCGGAGACTGCATGCCTGAAGAATGCCCACCTGGCACTTATGGTGACCCATCGAGCGGTATACCTTGCAAACAATGCCCTTGCCCACTTACCAATCGCGAAAACCAGTTTGCCAGAACTTGCTCCCTTGGACAGGATGGATCAGTTTTCTGTGACTGCTTCCCTGGGTAAGCCAGTCTATTATCATGCAAAGAATTTTAATACATTCTTTATCTAATGGCCTGCTTGATGATATTTCTATTTTTTAACAGTTACGAAGGCAAACACTGTGAGGTGTGTGCCCCTGGCTATGAAGGCAACCCGATGGTCCCTGGCAACACCTGCAGACCAGTAGTCAGAGACAATTGCAACCCGACCGGCACCAAGCAGAGACGTCCTCCGGATGAGTGCGTGTGCAAAGATAACGTACAAGGACGCTACTGTGATCAATGCAAGAACGATTCATTCTACCTGTCTTCTGACTTCAGGTATTTAATGCTGTTGCAATGTTATTGGCAAAGAATTTGTCAAAGACTTTAGACATCACTTGTCAAATTTTTTGTTCAAAGTAATAAAATTATATTTGACCTATCCTTCCATTCTAGACACGGATGTGCCCTTTGCTTCTGCTCGGGCGTCTCGCAACAATGTATGAGCAGCAGCCTTCGGCGCAAGACCATCAGCGTCCAGTTTAACGTGCCGCAGATCGTGGACCAAGTGAAGATCTACAACATCTCTCCGACTGGGCCTCCTGGTTCCGTCAGATATACTGCCCCGGTCGAAACTGAACTGAGACCTCAGCTGACCCGAGGTGATATCTCACTCAATGAAATCGATCGCTCTCGGTCCACGATTTACTACTGGAGTCTACCCGCTAGCTTCGCTGGTGACAAGGTGACATCGTACGGTGGTTATCTGAACTACGTACTCAAAAATGTGCCAGGCTCACCTGACCCGAGATTCAGGAACACTGCCGCCGATGTCCAACTCATTAGTGTAAGTATTTTTTTATATTTGAATAATGTTTCAATGCAAGATATAATTCTCTTAGACCTATAAACTCTAACGCTCGCAAAATATTATGTTTAACAGGACAACCGTCTTACCTTCCACTACTTTGGAGATTTCCAAGCTTCTCATGAGGGTATCCTGAACGCGAGTGTTCAATTCCTTGAAAAGGGATGGCAGAGGTAAGTTTTATCCAAACATAATTCTTAACACAATTTGCGTAAACCACAAGGAACCAAAAAAATTCTTTGACCTTGAAAGCCACATTATTCCTTAGTGACTATATTTAATTTTAACGATAGACTCTTGAGAAAGTGGGCACGGGTCAGCTAGTGTTTTATAAAAATCCTATCCCTGTTTGTACACAAAAAAAAATGTTCAAGACTTTTAGGGTATCAAATTTACGAATTGTGATTGGATTATGTTCTCCAAACAGACCCGACGGCAAGGAAGTATCACGCGAGCACTTCTTATTAGCCCTGGCTGACGTAAAGACGATCCTGATCAAGGCTACCTACTCCCCGAGCTCGGAACTAGCTTCCCCGGTCAGTGCCAGCATTGAGACCGCTGAAGCAGATGGCTATGGACCCACGGCTTTCCATGTGGAGCAGTGCACCTGCCCGCCGGGCTACATCGGTACTTCCTGTGAAGATTGCGCGCCTGGTTTCAAGAGGTCAGTCAGTCATTCTATTAACCCTCATTTACTGAAATCCATCATTGTTCCAATTTAACAAATATAAAAATCTCTATGCAAAAGGATTGAGACTAAGATTTTTTTTAAATTGCCTACCAATTAAAAACTCTGAAAAAACACAAACAAATATTCAAAAGTTAATAATAAAATTATTGTTTATTTCGCAGGAGCTCAAGCGGCCTCTACTTAGAACTCTGTGAGCCTTGCGAATGCAACGGGAAGTCTTCCATGTGCAACCCTGAGACTGGAGTCTGCTACGTAAGATTACTTTCATAACTAACCAGCAAATGCTGAGGTGGTACTTTTGTTATTTTTAGGGTTCTTTACCCTTATAGATTCGTCATATGTCTGTCTGTCCGTCCGTATGTCACAGCCACTTTTTTTCCGAAACTATAAGAGCTATAGTGTTGAAACTCGGTAAGTAGATGTATTATGTGAACCGCATTAAGATTTTCACAAAAAAATAGAAAAAAAAACAATAAATTTTGGGGGTTCCCCATGCTTAGAACTGAAACTAAAAATTTTTTTTTTTTCAAACCCATCGTGTGGGGTATCTATAGGTCTTCAAAAATGATATTGAGGTTTCTAATATAATTTTTTAGGATTCCGTAGCCAAATGGCAAAAAACGGAACGCTTATATGTAGATTCGTCATGTGTCTGTCTGTCCGTCCGTATGTCACAGCCACTTTTTTCCGAAACTATAAGAGCTATACTGTTGAAACTTGGTAAGTAGATGTATTCTGTGAACCGCAATAAGATTTTCACAAAAAATTGAAAAAAAGACAATAAATTTTGGGGGTTTTCCATACTTAGAACTGAAACTCAAATTTTTTTTTTCATCTAATCCATACTTGTGGGGTATCTATGGATAGGTCTTTAAAAATTATATTGAGGTTTCTAATATCATTTTTTATATACTGAATAGTTTGTGCGAGAGACACTTCCTAAGTTGTAGAATGTGTCCGTCACCCCCCCGTAACTTCTAAAATAAGAAAATGATACAACTAAAAAAAATATATGATATACATTACTTTATAAACTTCCACCGAAAATTGGTTTGAACGAGATCTAGTAAGTAGTTTTTTTTTAATACGTCTTAAATCGTAAAACGCAATTTACCTTTTAAGTTTGTACGGAACCCTCAGTGCGCGAGTCCGACTCGCACATGCCCTGTTTTTTACTACGTGTTTATAACCGTTGTGCTGTGTCCATGCCGAATAAAAGTATTTCTATTCTATTCTAACTACTACTAAGTATTTCGTTAAACTAACTAACATACTGCAGTTTGGAAAATCATTCAAATGAATGAAATTGGAGAATGTTAAAGAACATTTTTAAAACAGGACTGCGCTGACAACACCGATGGTGATGAATGCGAACAGTGCAAGCCAGGATATGAACGCGATCCCTACGGTAACTGCGTTGAGTACAGAGCAAGTACCGTACAACCATGTCGGTGAGTCATCAATAGTTTTAATTACTCTAAATCTGCTAAGAATAAATATATTTCTCGCACATTTCTGCACTGTGACCAAATTGCGTCTGGATTTAAAGTATTTTACTAAAATTTCAGCTGCGATCCTCGTGGTACTACAGCGCCTTGCGATGCTTCTGGTAACTGTTACTGCAAGCAAAACACTGAAGGTGACTCCTGCGACCGCTGCCGCCCTGGTACATTCGGACTGGATTCGAACAACCCTGATGGATGCTTGTCTTGCTATTGCTCTGGCGTTACAACAGACTGCCACGAGGTAAGTAATCAAACAGTTGGATTAGTTCATCTCCTACTTTCATAACACAGATAGTGCCATTTATTAGTGTAATATCTGTGGGAATGAAAAATACCTTGTAAATTGTTAATCTTGCCTATTCTGCAGGGTAACCACTACACTAGGGTGCCGATAGCTGCGCCAGTCTTAGGCGAGAACTACGGTGGTTACGCTATTTCTGATCTGAATGCTGAGAGGGTCATCAAGGATAACTTCGTACCGATGTTCCAACAGAGCGAGCTCATGTACACGTTCTCATTCCGACCTGAAATTGAACTATACTGGTCTTTGCCTATCTTCCCTGGTAAGTACATTATATATAAAAATAAGTTGCCCTTCTATGTTTGTTTCTTTTATTCTTATTTGGACGTGTCGTTTGAACGATATCGTTTCTTTCGAAAGGTAATCGAGTGCTGTCTTACGGCGGTTCATTGTCGCTTCGACAGAAGTTTAATTCGGATGCGTACGACAAATCAGAACGAGGCACGGACGTGGTTCTCGATGGTGGAGACATCTCGATCTACTGGACCAACCCCAACCACTTCTCATCTGGTGTCTCTTACGTAAGTATTAAGTTTCCTGAAATTTATTTTTCTTCTACAGCTAAAATACTAGGAAGTGATACCAGAAAAGGTGGGTTATCTCCTGCCATTTTTAGCGACTAAAGTGTCACTATTTAGTCTAATAAAATTTTTCACTTAATTCAACTCTGTCATCTTATTTATTTGTTGTATAGAGCTACCAAGTACCGCTGAAGGAGGATGGCTGGTATATCCTAAATACCGTTAACCCAGCTACTCGTAGCAACTTTATGAGCGTGCTCAGAAATCTGAAGAGAGTGCTTGTGAGGGCCACTGTGGTCCCCATCTTGTATGACACCACTATTGCTGACGTTTCCATGGACACTGCCGCACCGAATTACGATGCTGTCCTCCCATCAGCCAAAGGAATTGAGGTAAAGATACATAATGATTACATCAGCTAGTGAGTAAACAGTAGTACTGTACGAGATAAAATAATGGCTGTAATATAAGAAATTATTCCGATGTCGTTTCTGTAATATCGTGAATTCATTACCAAAAACGTGAGTGAAACTAAAAAAACAACAAAACTAACTACAAGTGATAATAATATCCTTAATATTACAGATCTGTATGTGCCCAGCTGGCTACTCAGGAACTAGTTGTGAGAGCTGCCAGCCTGGCTACTACAAAGACCAGAAAGGTTATTGCCAACAGTGCTCGTGTAATGGACATGATTGCCAACTCGACAGCGTGGGACAAGTCGTCTGTAACTGTCGAGCTCCTTACACCGGATACGATTGTTCAACTATCGGTATGTAATTTAGCACTATAATGTCACCGATATTGTAAACAATGAACTCAATAATAATAAAATAGGACTTATGAATTTTAAGCCATCCAAAGTCAAGACAAAATCAAATCATTGTATTGTATTCTGAAATACCTAGTTAAATAACATTTCTTATCTTGTGTAGTGCTTTATTGTTCTACTTATAATCTACGATATTCAATTTTAAATAAATGGCTACTAGGGTTAATAATGGAACTGCATCCGAAAATCCACGACGTTGGAAACAACCATTTATTTTACTCGAAGAGAGTGACATTTACTTGCAAGTACCGTGCGCCGGAACCGCTGACTATAAAGTTCTACCATGAGGGCCGAGAACAACGCCCTGAAAAGTCCTATCGCGAAGCAAGACTCCACAAGGACGGGTGGCACTCAACACATGTCTGGCATACGATGTGGGACACCAGACGACAAGGCGAGACCTATGAATGCCACACGATCACCGAAAAGGGATTCACCCTCGGTGTACTGACCACCAGCCTGCCGGAGCCAGGTAGACGATCACAACCGAAGGTGCTTCGGGCGTCTCCGTCTTGTCCTCACATGTCCTGCTTCAAATGTTAGGTTTCATTCGTTGTATGTGGCTCAAGTTTAATCAGTCACGACATAATAACAATTAAACAATAACAATGTATTTGTACCTCATCGTTGTAATCCATAGTGATCAGAATATTTAATTAATTATAATGTGCCGTTACCTGCCATTTGTGTTGTGAATTCATACTCACAGAAATCCATTCATGATGTTTCGTATTGTCTAATTATATTTAATTGTTGACACATATTTTTTTTCAGTTCGAATTTATCCAAATTTGTCCTCAGTATATGGAAAGAAATTATCGATGGATCATAAATTTAACGCTAGTAATGGCATATAGTAAATAAAATAAACAGTTGAAATACATTCTGCTAATTACGTCAGTTTATGCCTTTTGGGCAGTTTGTCACATGCATTTTACGATATTTTTTGTTCAAGAAATTGTAACTGACCTAAGTTTATACCAGATATGAACGTATCATTCAATATTCAAATATAAACTATTATTATTTTTGATTTCACTCTTAGTATCTAGTCAGCAATGACGTCAGCTTTCAAAGACAAAACCTTTAATGTTATCCTCCAATTTTCATCTACCAATCACACATCCTTATATACAATCTATGCCATTATACAGGAGGAGATTCCTCTGTGACGGACCCACCGCCTGTTACACCACCACCAGAATCCACCGTTGTCGTTCAAATCACTAGCCCAACTATTAAGATCCAGGAAGTGGGCAGCAGTGTTAACTTCACCTGCCAAGCTCAAAGCATCAACTCCAGGAGTCGTTTGCCAATTAGATGGACTAAGAGCGATGGTGTCCTGCCTCTGGACAGGACCCAAGTTGACGAGAATGTTGGGCTTCTTCTTATCACAAACCTCCAGGTTTCTGACAGTGGAAAATACATTTGCGAGACCAGTGATGGAATCAACACAGCACAAGCTATTGCTACTTTGAAAGTACCTGGTAAGTTTCTTTTAAAATTTCTGAATATGTTGTCATAGATTTTTTTATGGGTCTGATGGCATATTACTTTCCCTTATTCCTTGCTATCATTCTTGGAACAGTTGTACCACCTTGGATTTTTTACGCACGAGGTAAGTGAAATAGGTTAACCATGACTGGTTGGATTGGCTAATCTTAATACAAACATTAAATTCTCCTCCACGAATATTTTTGACAAGGTTTTTAGGTAATCATTATAACGATATCTATTTTTAGGAAATGCAATGACCATGCCAAGCGTGGAAATATCACCGTCGGTAAAAGACTTCTACGAAGGTGACCTAATCGAACTTGAATGCAGAGTGCGTGGCAACCCAACCCCCGCCATCAGGTGGCAGAGGGCATCCAACAGACCTCTGCCCTTGTCCATCTCATACTTTGATAGTCGGCTTGTTATTGAAAGCGCAAAGGTCGAAGACTCCGGTGAATACAGGTAGGATCTATATAAATATATTTTTAAAGGCTCGTTTTTGAATTCCAAACAAAACGATATCGTTGATCGTCATAAAGAATCTTTCCAACACGAATTAAATTAATTTGTTTAAAGATAAACTACTGAAATCAAAACTCACAACAATTATTTTTGTTTAGATGTATCGCGTCCAATACGGTAGGTTCTGCCGACCGTACCGCCGTGATCACTGTTCGGCCACGACCGTCAAACTCACCCAGAGACAAGCTTACAGTGTCCATTCCAAACCCTTACATCGATGAGGGTCAGAGTATTAGAATTGCTTGCACAGGAAGTACAAACATTCCAGCTGGATCCATTGATTGGATTAGGTAAGAATTAGTCCAGGTTATTATTCAATTTTAAGCAGGTATCAAATAAGACACAATGGTACATTTTTTTTTAATAGATTGATCAATAATATAATAAATTCTCGTGTTTTTACAGGCAAGACAAGGCCATATTCCCATCGAACGTACGGTCTGAAAACGGTGTTCTGTACATCGAATACGCCATACCTGAAAACCAAGGAATCTACATTTGCCAATCGCCGCTTTCCGACGTCGCTCCAGTGCCAATCCTGGTTACCGTGAACGTGCGGGCTCCTCCTACTCCTGAAGGTTATAATATCTCGGTATCAGAAGACCGACTGAGGATCCCAACCGGAGGCAGTGGAACAGTCGAATGTAATGTCGTTGGACGACCTACACCACTGATTAGGTGGACCAAGGTAAGAACTGTGAAATACTGTGCATATTAATATGCACAATGTAAATACTGCGCATATTTTTCATATAAAATATACACATCAAGAGCGGCAAGAATTGCCGCTTTCGCAGCTTTTATTATCATTCGTATGAGGAAAGAACTGTTTCTTCTTTCTGATTTAGATTGACGTAATACCGTAATCTGTTTTTTCTATTACTCCAGCACGATGGTGCACTCGGGCCCGACTCAAGCCAACGCGGAAACACTCTGATCATCAACAATGCTCGCGACAGTGACCAAGGATACTATCTTTGCGAAGCCACCGTCAATAATAATGCAGTAGCCAATATTTATATGTTCGTCGAGATTGAAAGTAAGTATCGATTTCTTTTTCTCTAGTTCAATTTTTTCGAGCCTCTAATAAAAAGACATTTTTTTTTTCTTATGGAGAAAAAGTTACGGAGACTAAAATTTACGCTTACTTTCAGGACGCGAGGCTCCTAAAGTGGAAATTTGGCCCCCGGAAGGTAAAGTACAAGCCGTGCCGTTAGGAGGTGAACACATTCTAACATGCCGCGTCACCGGAGGAATCCCAGAGCCTTCCGTCACATGGAACAGGAATGGAGGCAGACCTCTGTCGAAATACACGGAATTAACGCCGCATTTTGAACTGAAGTAAGTTATTAACGAAAAGTAAAAACTGTCTACTCATAAAAAGTAACTGCTTAATCACATGCATAATTAGCAAAAGGTGATATGTCGATTTCTTCTTAAAAAGCATATCCTCAGTCCCTAGCTGGAAAGCCAAAATGTAACGTAATCCATTTTACAGGTTTAACAAGATCGAAGTAAACGACGAAGGCGAATACACTTGCACGGCTCGCAACAATGCCGGATCTGCCAGCGCGAGTGCAATCATCAAAGTTCACGCTATTCCTGAGATCACCATCACGCCCAGCTCCTACGTCCAAGTGACCACTGGAGATCCCCTTAACATTGAGTGCAGAGCCAGTGGCTACCCGGAACCCCTTGTGTCTATCCAAAGTTAGTGTTTTGTCTGTATATTCATTTATACACCACTAATTTTTAATTAGTACAAATAGGTACTTAAAGGGCTTATTAGGAAAAGGTCTTATTATTATTTAAGTAGTCTCAATAAATAATATAGGTATATAAACAGCAAAGTTATTAGCGTTTGTTTATATCCCAAAATGTCACTCAATTTATGGAAATATTGTACAGGCTATAATAGCCTGTAATTTATTATTATGAATATTCTAGTAACAATTGTTATGAATGATTGATTCTATTATGAATTTACCAATTATGACAAATTTTCGTGGACAATTTTGGGATTTCACTTAAAGTGCAGTTACAAAAATATGATCAGTAATGGGTACGAATAGAGCCCCATTTTTTTTTGTACTGATTAAAAAATGGGTGTGTGTTTATTAATAAATGACCAAGATCTTGTCGGGCACTGGAAGTAAAACACGTCTAGGTCAATCTACTATTATTATATTGCTAAAAGCACTGTATTTTAAACATTTAAAAAAAAATCACACGCTTAGTCTTTTTACTTATTTGACATCTTAAAAACAATCTTCCATCAAAATATGAACACCTATGCTATTTTTAACTGCTAAAAAATCCTGCCAGTTTGGAAGTTATTCAGTATGACCTCTTGAGATGCCACAATTCCTTTTTTGCAAACCCTAAATAAATAAACCCTTTGTATTTTCAAATGTCCTTTTATTGTACAGTGGGAGATTACCGCGAGGTGGTAGCACCATCACCAGGTCACGCCTCGCTGCGTGTGCCATCGGCGAGTGAGAACAACAGCGGATTCTACACATGCACGGCCACTAACGCAGCCGGTACCATCAAGGAGCAGTTCAAGATCGATGTAGATCGAGGAGACGGTGGTGACGATACTGGTTAGTAGATGACGTGGTTTAAGTGGTTCATGGCAAACAGGCAGATGACTGTTCTGATGGTTAATGGCCACTTGGCAACTTAGGTTTCTCTGGGTGGCCGCAGAGAACTAAGCTAGAATGCTAATTTGTACTGAAACCGGAAAGCCCGTTTGCCATAATATTTGTTAAATAAAATAAAATAACGTGAATCGTTTTCATCACATCTAACACATGATTTTAAGTAAAATGTTCATTTGTCAGGAAGCGGAGACAATGCGATCTACCCGTTTGATCCGCACACGCAACGCCCTGATGAGCCAAGCAATCTATTCACTATTGAAGGACAACCTGAGACCATTATTTAGTAAGTATAAATATTATTATATATTATTTATATTTAGGTACTAGCTGACCCGGCTTAACAATCAACGAATGTAGTATAGGTATCTATCGATATATTCAACCGAATGCGATGAAATTAAGCCTAAGTAATAAATCAAGTTGCACACAATTTTAATTTTATCTACATTGATTTCTTACATTTTAAGTGATGCGCGCACAACTAAAATCTTCTACAGATTTAGTATAGGTATGTTGGATAGATTTAGTTTTTCAGAACTTAAGTGCAGTTAAACTTTGGGTATTCTGTAACTTAAACCCAAGCTAAATTAAGAATTACGCTATTTTTTCGCTTTACACATTATTTCGCTTTTTGAGCCTTGTAATCTAGCAAGTTTAGACAGCAGAGCTTATAAAGCAGAATATTACTAAACTATAATATGATATGACAGCTGCCGTCGATCAGGCGACAACGTGAGGTGGGACCGCGCCGACAGACAGCCGCTGCAACGCAACGCTTACCCTGATGGCGTGAGACTTATCATTTATAATGTAAGTTTTTTTTTGTTTTGCTTTTTTTTTCTCTTTTAAAACGTCGCTCTACACTAGGAATTACTCCTGTATCGTGGGTGCGCTCACAAACATGTAAACGTACATACACAAGATACCCAGAGCCGGAATACTTACCTGTAGGCCATACGATAATCGAACCCGCGACCCACAGCGCAGCAGGCGATCGCTCAACCACTGCGCCAACCGACTGACTGATAACTGATCACTGACACTTTATACTGAGTGTACTCTTTTTCTCTAATGTTTAAGACTACTCTGTAAACCTTGTACAAATTACTTATTGAATAAAAATTATTTATTTCCTTTATTTCGCATAAATAAACATATTAGTTACATTTTTAAATATTTCAAAAATAAAACATTTATTAATATAAAATTATTATTATTTATATTATTATATCTAATTATGAGTTTCTATAACACTATACAAGGTGCAGTTTAGAATCTACATAAAATTTCAGAAGATAGTAATAAAACTCGTACCTATATCATATTATAAAAATACGATATGTATCTTTAATTTTGAGTATTATTCAGAAGCACTCTTCAAAAAAAAAAAACAGATTCACCCGTTACGATTGGTCATGAGTGCGACTGCCTGTAGAAGGCTCCGCCCACTTACTCTACGAAACGCTTTTACCGATATCTGTAAATAATGATAAAAATTTAAAAAAAGTACCTACCCATTTTACTGTTGATTCTAGTCGAGAATCACAAATACAATTGCACACAAACAACACTAAACTGCACTTTGTATAGTAGTAACAAATGTGCAAAGACATGATAGAATTTCATTTCTAGAAAATATCTCGTAAATATTATCAATTCTAATGTTTGCAGGTTTCTAAAGCTGACTCGGGCCAATACGTGTGCAACATTTACAACGAGTATAACGAAGTACAAGAGGCTATATACACCAGTCTGGTCGTCATCACTGCACCGAAGATCACGCTGCGTCCACCCACACAGACCGTGCAACCTGGACAGTCACCCACAGTTGAATGCGTCGTTGAGGGAGACGATATTATTGACATCACCTGGAGACCACACAACAGGAATCCTTCGAAGTAAGTAACTGAATGTTACCTAAGTTAATCGTTGAAAAGAGTTCTATCACAATCGTGCTTTAAGAAAAGTGATGGAATGATGAGTTACCTAATGTGTTAGTGAAAATAAATCCAAATATGTGCCTATAAGGAAAAAAAATGGGAAGGAGCTTTCATAATGTCTTCTTGCCTTTTTCCAGCCGTGTAGACACACGCTCGTCTAGATTGATCTTCCACCAAATTGAAGTCGAGGATGCCGGGCGCTACGAATGTATCGCCAGAAGTCGCTACGCTAACGCTAGTGCTATCGCAGAAGTCATCGTCAGCGGTATGTGACCCTTACTAGCTCCATATACCACCAGCATAAGTAGCATGAACACCAACAGCACTAAACTGTACGGTAGATTAACTTCGAAATTGATCGAAATTTAATGCTCGGAAAAACATTTATTAACATACATTAAAATCTTAAAAGCAACCTAACGATACTATTAAAGTTAAGAATGCTGTTTGTTATCATTATGATGATATCGATAACTTAATCTATCAGAATAATAACACAGTGTAACCTGTAGAGGTTCTTGTATTTTTGTTATAACATAAACTGTAGTTTAATTTCCCAAAAGTATAGATCGGAAAGTAAACCGTCCAAGTGAACACATAGTTACTCTGTGGTATTCCAATAACTCCTATAACATTTTGGATAGTTCTATCAATTTCGAAGGTTGCCACTGAGCAATCTACACAATTTCACCAAATCACGACACAGATGTACACAGGTTGCACTATTTTTATGGCACCTGTTATTTTATTTGCCGTTCAGTTATGCTGTGTGAATGCTGGTCATCAACTTTACACCTAATGGAAACACCATTGAATGAATGCTTACTTTACATTAATTTTAATTTTTTTACCAACTGCGTCTACAATTTGGGTTCAAGAAATCAAGAAGTTAAAATTATGTCTATTTTGCGAGTGTTGAATGTAATATTTATATATATATTAAAGTAATAGTGATGTACACGCGTTTGGTAACGCTTAAGGGTTAAGTTGACTGCATGACAATAACATCCATAGAAGATACGGACCATACGGCGTCGGTGTCGCACGACAATGAGCAACGCGCGCACGTGGGCGCCGCTGTGCACCTCAGCTGCAACGTGTCGCAACCCAACGTGCGCATCGTGTGGAGCAAGGATGGTCGCGCCCTCCCCCACTCCGTCCGACAGAAAAACGATGGATCCCTCTTCATCAGACTAGCACAAAAATCCGACTCCGGAAAATATGTCTGCAGCATAAGAGACCTATATGGGAGATACATTACTAGCAATTACATCAATCTACACATCCAGGGTCAGTAAATTCACCACCAGGTCTATTAGACAGCTTTAATACCAGTGGCGGCGCTGCAATTCCCTTTCTGCTTCGCCCAGTCGTTAAAGATAACCAGGCATGCCTAGCCATTTAATATTAATAGTCACTTTTCCTCTTATTTTCTAACTCTTCTACTTTTTCTTTGTTGTTTTAATTGATTTTAGTATTTTCCTCTAAGTTATGTTGTAATTAAGCTGTCATTTTTCGCTCGTTAAGGTTATAAGTGCTTGGATACGGAGTTTCCTTGTAAAGACTCCAGTGGTTGTGTAGACGAACACCTACTATGCGATGGATACAGTCACTGTCGAGACCATAGCGATGAACAGAACTGCCTGTGGCGGGATAAGCGTTATTTGGACAGGACTTGGAACAACTACCTCACACACGATGGTAAATCGGTGCGCTAATTGTGTAACACACCACCGAACCAATTTTTCAAACATATGAAGCAATAGTTAAGATATTTTCATCAAATTACTCTGAACAATGATTGAAAGTGTGTTACACAATTAGGTGGGTACGGGTGTGTTGAGCAGTTGTGTCTAGGCAAAGCGGGAATTATGCTGTTTTGTAACCATACCTGCTACCTAATTTATATACTGTAGGGCTCGGTTTTGTTTGGACCCCTGGTTTCGTCTTTTTATTCCAAAAAAAATATGTAGTTTTAGGAATACTGTGTTACCAGCATTAAAAATGTATGAGATTGTTATATTATAAACTTAGTTTTTGTTTCGGTGATGTTCAAGTCTCCTCTACAATTGTGTTATGCGAGATATTTATTAACAAGTTTGTCTTGCTTATTGTACGGTGTCATATTATTATAATATGTAAGTATTAACAATAACTAATTGTTCAGAGCTTTTGTGAAGTGATGAACGACGACAATGGGTTTGCATGTTGCTTGTGTTAATATTACATTTTCATATTTAAGTATATTTTATAGATAGAAATACCCGCAGGTTACCCATACTATTGTGTAAGTATATTATATGTGGTGTCCTGGGTTGCTTCGAATTTTGAAGTGGTTCAAATGGATTTACCTTCTGCTTATGTATAAGTTAGGCTAATTTTTATTGGATGTTGTAGGACCTCGCGACCCAAACTCTGAATCGCAACAATTGGTAGCTATCGAACAGCCTCACAGGCAGTTCAGAGTTGGGGACAATGTGGACGTGCTCTGCAAGGGACGTTCTAGAGATATCAAGCTGCAATGGCTGCGCCAAGGAACCAATCAATACGTAGATTCTCTGGTAAGAACACAATAATTCGTTAGGTTTCAGACTTTCAGACTACTTCACATTATGAACTGACCGTTAATGTCAAGTAGCTGTAGTCTATCAAACTATGATAAAACCACGGTTTGACCCAGCTATAGTTTCTGGTGTCAGTTACATACTCAGCCGTAACCTGTTTACTATACCTACATAAATACAATCTTGTATGTGTGCAGACTTACGGCGATGGCGTCAGGTTATCACTCACCAGTGTTACTCCGGCCGACGCTGGCGTCTACCGTTGCGTGGGAAATGACTATAGCGGACGCAGCTTCTACGATGACTTTACTCTTGAAGTTCAATCGGGTAAGTCTTAAAATAGGTTCTTGTAATGTGCATTTGATAATTGCACATTTGCACATATTTTTACAAAAACAAGGACTTTTCATCTTGATCTCACAGGAGATTTCATCTTGTTTGTTTATTTGTCCCATGTGTTATAGGTAGAACCCATTGCTATAAACATATTTGGAATCCAGATAAATATTTCTATTATTTACACTAAACCTGACATATAATTCAATGTATTACTTAAACTGTAACTAAAATATCCCCACACACCTAGGCGGCCCAATTTACCCGGACAATTCCCGCGACGTGGCGGTGTCCCAGTACACCGCACGTCTGCGTGACTCAGTGGACCTACCATGCACACACAATCTAGAACAACCTGTCACCATTGAATGGAGGAGGGAATTCGCACCTCTGCCAGCTGAACTCCGTCTGAACCAGGTAACCATAGTTTTAAGTTCTTCAGTTACAATAAAGCATAATATTTACTTCTTTTAAAACAACAGTGAGGTGTTGCTTTAAAAAAACTAGATAGTATTCCATTCTTTTTTAGACCATATTAACACTATATATTGTATACTATCAAATTACATTAAATATGTGACCTTACATTGCATACTTAAGAGGATTGAAAACAATATTTTTTATCATAACTATGTTTGGCAAATACGTCTCAAGCTTAGCGCCCGCAGAGGTTCCCACCTCTGCGGGCGATTGGACACGCCATAATTATGGCGGTAAGTCCCTTCTTTGAGGAGTAGTTGAAAAGGCAACAGAGCGTCCTTACCTTCTACATGACGTAGGTGCTTACCGGTCATGCTAAGTTCGGGAGGTTCCTGCACCGGATTCGTGCGGATGAAACGCCCGGGCTGTGTGGACCGCCCGGAGTAAATGGTGGGGCGTACAGTCAAGGTGTGCTCCGCCTGGGCAGAGCACCACCGTGTCCTCGTGGGGGCGATCGGTGGCAGCGATATCTCGCGCCGGGCCTTGGTACAGGCCATGGTCCGGAGCGAGGAGGAGTGGCAGGCGGTCGCCTCCTTCTGCGAAGCAGTAATGCTAGCAAACAGGAGGCTGCACGTGCACGCGCGAGGCAATGGCCCCCGCGCCCCAGCCGCCGGGATTCCGATCCCGATTTCCGGACACCGTAGGCGCGGGCTTGCGGACGGCGAGCAATATGAAAGACAACTAAGGAACAGGAGTGGGTTTTTATTCAGTACTCCTGCCCCGCCCAAGTGCGGGGGATGTCATTGGATGATTTTTGCACCGAAAAAAAAAACCTCTGGGGGCGCTTGAGTTTGAGTCGTACCTATTTAAGTGGTCGCGATCCGGGAGGGATTTTGTAATGTTCGAGTTTGTATGCAATCTGTTACATACAAAGCGAGAGCGATCACAAACAGGAGATCACTACTGTAGGTAAATAACTCGGCAGTAATTAATCCTTAACTTCTTTCTAGCCTAATCTATACCTGAGATCTGTAACCGAGGCAGATGCTGGCACATACGTGTGTCGTGTAAGCAACAGCCGTGCCACAGTGGAAGCCAGAGCAATCCTGACCGTGACAGGAGTTGTGCCACGTTTCGATGGAGAGAGCTTCCTCTCACTACCAACTCTGAGAGATCCCTACAAGCAGTTCGAAATCGAAATCTCCTTTAAACCAGCTGGTAAGGATCTTACAAAAGCCTTAGTTCCTAATTACCCTTTCATATAAAAGTTTTTTGCTTGGCAGTTATCAGCATAATGTTATTTCTCTTGCAGACAAAAATGGCTTGATTTTGTACAACAGCGAGAACCAAGGACGCGTAGGTGACTACATTGGCCTTCAACTCAAGGATGGAATACCCGAGTTCGTGATGGATACCGGAACTGAACCTATGATCGTGAGGGGCGACCGTCCTCTGCAGCTGAACACCTGGCACACTATCAGGCTGAGCAGGGCTAAGTCCAAGGGTACATTCGTTTTTTTAAACAAGATTTCAAAACTTTTTTTAAAGCATGATTTATAAAGCTAGCAGCTGTTATTCTAATGTTTGATTTTTCCTTCAGTTACAATGGACGTGGACAACACTGGTCCATTCATAGCCGAGTCTTCTGAACAATGGGCATTGCTGGAACTTAACCAACCTCTTTATATCGGTGGAGTACCCGATTACGACCAACTACCTGCTGAATTAGCTGGAGCGTCTGGGTACGTAATATATATATATATAACTCTGAGCTAAAACATCCGACTGACTTATTCAGTTTGTTTCCATGGAGTTTCTTGCACATTTTTCTTCATAGAAATCTTCGCTTTGGAATGTGCAACTAGCATCATTTTTCTGACTGTTTGACTTCTTAACATTTCAAATGTGCCTGTAAATAGTTTTTATGAAATAAATGCTTTGAATCTTTGAACCTTTGAGTTGTTCTTGCTCACACGAGAGACAAAAAGATCAGCTCGAAAGACTGAAATGTTAAGTTTGTAACTTAAATATTTCCTTTCAGATTCATTGGTTGCGCAAGCATGCTTATTTTGGGAAGAGAAGAGAAGAACATAATGATGGATAGTCTTGAACGCAGCCGGGTCAGCGAGTGCAATTCTTGCGCGCCTAACCTCTGCCGCAACAATGGCGTCTGCCAGGTTAAATATCGCTACTACTTTTTATATTATTATATTCTTACAACTATATACGTACCTCAAGTACACATGACCCTTAATTAGCTCAAATTTATCCAAATATATAATTTGTTAACAGGAAGCCCGTAACGAACGCGGCTTCATCTGCATTTGTGCGTCTGGCTACGCCGGTCTGAACTGCGATCGCACCGGCGAAGCGTGCCGTCCCAGTCTCTGTGGTCCCGGCAAATGCACCGATACCACTGACGGATACAAGTGTGCTTGCCCCGTTACCCACACTGGAAGGAAGTAAGTAACCATATTCAGCACCACAAATGTTCAAGAGTCCAAAATTTGAATTATCGGACCCCATACTTCTTCCGACAGACTTCTAATCCTTATACTTCATCTTCCAGCTGCGAAGAAAAACAATCGATTGAGTACCCTGCTTTCACTGGGAGTGCATACTTAGCCATCAAACCACCAGTACTCTCCCGAACCCTAAGAATGTCGATGAGGATCAAGGCAGCTTCACCAGTTACCGATGGCATTATCATGTACTGTGCTGAATCATCACGAGGCTACGGAGGATTCACTTCTCTGGTCATGCACGACGCTAGGCTCGAATTCCGTTATGATCTTGGAGGAGGTGGGTTACCATCATCCTAATGTTGCTACCACCCTAAACTTTATTTATTGGGCGTCGTTGTGGGATTTATTTATCTTCCAAGCATCTGTGTTTCTACTTTTACCTAAAAAAAATACACCTATAACTTTCTACAGCTTATGTTATGCAGTCTAAAATCTCTAGTTTTTATTAACAGGAAGCCAACCAGTGGTTCTGGTTAGCAACAGGACTCTACCAGCCAACGAATGGACCACCGTGCATATCGCAAGAGTCGGAGCCGTGGTATCTCTGAAGATCAACTCGGTTCACAGCTTTGAACAACGACTGGATTCAAGAGATTCCAAACGGGTCAGTACAATTTTAATATTTGTGTTCTGCGTCCAGAGTTATATTTCAATGGCTTGTCAAGCCGAACTGTCTTTAACAATTTTAACATTACATTGTTTCACAGGACTTAAACCTGGACACACCGATTTTCGTGGGTGGTGTGGATGATTCTATTACTCTGAACAACAACACCGGAGTTACCGGAGGATTTAACGGATGCATTACCGACGTAAGTCAAACTCAAACTCAACATCACTTATCTCACACAGGTCTACTTGGGCAGTTATAAAACGTCAGAAGCTACCGCACGGTTCCAATTGTTTCCTATCGAGAAGAACGGCATCCATAGTTACTCTTTTTAATAAAAAGTTTTTTTACAAAAAAAAAAAAAAAAAACAATCGACTTCAATGTAAAAGTCGGTGTTAATTAACGAAGATACAAAACTATTATAGAAGCACCGACTTCCGAAATTAAAGTTATTTTACACTTTTCAGTGTTTTTTATTTTACATTCATTCGGTTGTATTTTTTTTTTGTAACAAGCTTTTTATTTTACACGTTTTAATTATAGTACCACGACATGATTACACTAAAAAGTACCCCTCAACGAAACTTAAATACCTAAGCCTACAAAATTCAAATTCTAATAATCCCAAACACGGTTAGGTTATATTAATTTATTACAGAGATCCGGTACCCTTCCAGCTTCATCATCAGATCATTTCGATATATCCCCTCCCCCTCTTTTTTCAGTCAGTCATCGACTACATGTATAAACAAAGCAATTTTACTTGTTACGACGGTTCTGCTGTGATCCTATGAGGAATTCCGTTCCATATCTTCGAAGTTCATCATTCATTGTTATGTTCAGATCATAACTATATTTCTATGGGACCAACTTGGAAGCATAACCTTTCAATAAAAAATAAAAAAAATATAATTATAATCGTTCCATAATTGGCCGAGAAATCAATGATTGATATACATTTAAAAAAATACATTCAGCCAAACATAGAACCTCGTAATTTTGAAGTCGGTTAGAAAAAGATTGTTGATGATGATGAATATTAAAAGATATGAGAGAACCGGAAGCAAACCGGTTAGCTTTGTACCCAAAAGCAGAATATAAATTGTAATCTATGAATCCGCGGAATCTACAGAGTTCTCGCATTCACATTATAAAAAAAAGCTAAACAAAAATAAAACTATTAATAAATAATAGATGTGTTACAATATTAAATTACTAAAAACTTGCTAGGTTGCTTACTAATTAGTTAACTATCTACTTGCTCAACCACGGTTTCCACTATCCAGCATATCACCACCTCATGTCGACCTGTTTCACCGGAAACTAATGTTTTCCAGATAAACATTGCATGTTTTGTTATGTCCATGTCGTGGCCAGATCTTAGAAATTGATCACTTCATGATATGGCCAAGTAAAACGGCCCAGATCGTTTTAAACGTTAAAGTTTGATGATATTCAATTCTCGTTTGGCTTATTTTCTTTAGACCTTTTATTATATTAAAAATCCTACATCAATGATAAGGTCAAACGAGGATTGACATATCATCAAGTTAACGTTTAAACGATCTGGCCATTTCTATTTGGCCATATCATGAAGTGATCAATTCTAAGAACTGGCCACGACATCCATACATACAGCGATCACCATTATTTTAAAAGATTTGTCTAATTATTTATCATCCTGCATTACTTATAAAATTTCTTGAAAAGTCAAGGAAGTCTATTTCTAAATAAAAGAAAGGTCCAAACAATAAGTGCACTTGTAGCAAATTAGATTCGAGATGGCGATTTTCATCTTTGTAGATTGATTTGGTTAAATCAATAGTCTCAGACGTAATTAAATACAGTTTCTTCTATTTGATTAAGAATAAGGTGCATTCAAATGACGTCACAGCTGTCTAGAGTTTAATTTGCAGGCGAACTAACTGAATTAGTATCGATCTTTCGATTCGCTAATTCCCGAAACTATCCAAATACGAGTACCTACATACTTTGGTAAAATAAAATGCTGCTTTCTAGGAGGAAGAACCTGCTATTTAATTTTGTGGTTGTTATACCAAAATGACTAATCGAGGATTCACGACACTATTTTGACGGTGGCTATATTATATTCAACGACACACACAGCCATTGTCGTTTGGTATATTGTACGAGAAGATTAGGATAATATTTATTACGAGGTACGAGGAGCTAAGTTTGTATCCAACCTTTTCATAGCGATTCAAAAGGTGTGTAAGACACGTGATTGCAATAAAATAGGTGACTTTACTTTTCGGAAACAGTTTAGTCCTTCCCGTTCGCTCTCTTTCTCATAACGTGATATTTAGTTTTCACTTAATTCTCAGTTCATGCTACATGGAGAAGCTGTTGACATCGTGAACTCCACCATTCAGTCAGCCAATGTCAAAGAATGCAATGCCTATGTCCGCGGTGATATTCCTGAGGTATGTTATAATTATTTTGTACCATCATATCTGTAGAGGTAATTAAATTTGCAAAAGTTATATTTTTTTTAAACGATACTACGTGCTTTTCTCTTGAAACAAAGGTTCTTTTTTCTATTTTTACAAAACGCTATCTAGTTCCAACCTAAGCAGAGCTTGTGGTATGAGTATCTACTAGACAATTATCACACATATATATTTCTAATTACATACATAGTATGACACAAAAGAAATGATCATGACACAAACATTTGTCTCGGTTGAGAATCGAACCCGACCTCCAACATAGCGGTCAGGGCCACTAAGTACTAGACCATCAGGCCAATTAATGCCTTGTTTGACAAATAAACTCACTATTTCAAATGAACTGTGTTTTACAACAGATCGAGATTGGCTGCCAATGCCACAATGGTGGAACCTGCACGGCCGACTCCTCCACCTGCACTTGCCCCTTCGGCTTCGGAGGTTCCCTCTGTGAGATCCGAGTGCCCTCTACCATGAGGTCCTCCCACCAGCCTCCCAGCGACCCCTGCGCGATCCGACCCTGCCTCAATGGTGGAATCTGCCGACCAGACCTGAGCTCCCGAATGAACCACACCTGTGACTGCCCTCTTGGATTCGCCGGCGCTATTTGCCAGATGAGTAAGTTTTAACTCTGACAGTTTTAGGTTAAGCTTTTATGTTACGATTAATCTATCCGATTCATTTGTATGTGGTAGGTATTTAATTTCCCTAAAAATAATAATATTTCCTAGTTCAATTTTTTAGCTGCTCATTATTAGGTTTGATAAAAAAGCCAAAAATTGTTTTTTTTTTAAACTCATTGTTTTTCTTAGAACTGGAGCTGCAGCAAAGCGTCGGTTTCAACGGCAAAGGCTACTTAGAACTGCCTGCTAGTCTGCTAAATTACGAAAACTTGGACACTAACCCCGGCATCATCGCTGTGGCTATCTACACCACCCAGGACGGAGTGCTGCTATACCAGAAGGAAGCGCAGAGCCCACCAAACTATGGCGACTACATCCTGCTGAGAAGTAAGAATTATATTTTTAGAGATGCGCAAATTGTGACCATTATTAGATCTCCGTTTCATCTCAAAAACCTACTTATAAAGGGGATATACAAATCAGCCATTTGTATATCCCCTTTATAAGTAGGTTTTGCGATAAAATTCCGACATTCAAAAGTCATTCGTGATTGATGGAATTGATTGACGCCTTCATGACCGTGTCCTGGATGCCTAAGTGCTCGGCCACAGTGGAAGCGCGGTGCGGTTAGTGGCGCGGGAGTGGCTACGCGCGCGTTTTGCGTGGCCACACTGGCGGCGCGGCGCGGGCAGCGGCGAAGGTGATAGTGTTTGTCCGAAGTAGGCTTGTTAAAAAAATATCGATATTTTTGCTTCGATATATCAAAATTTACAGTCTGTACATCGATAAATCGATGCAAAATATTCAATATCGAAAATAGTATAAAAACCATTTTTTATTTTTCAAAATTTATTTATCGAATATTTAAATGAATTCAAAGTCGTAAAAGATAGGAACGAACGGAAAAAAATCTGTGTTGTCTATATTGTACTGTTATGTTTTACTTTCAATATAATGCCTGAAAAAACTAATTGGTCTTCAAAATATTAGTATATTGATATTTAGTTAGCTTTATTAAGATTATGTGTTGTGCCGATCCCAAGTAATATAGGACAAGGGCAGGAAGAAGAAGTTTTATACAGATTCTCAGATATTAAAATAATGTAAATGTTGTACAGAAATTACTACCTATTGTTGACCTAGACTGAACTAAATGAATTCTTATTTTAATACCGAAAATCTCGGAAACTTTGACTGATATATATCTTTATCTCGATAAATCCAGGCCGATATTAATATTTTTATAAATATCGGTATATCGATAAATATTACTTCTAGCATGGATCGAACTAGCTTACCGCTTGCCGCCCGCGCACTCACTGTGGCCACTTGTATGAACTCACTATGGCGCGAGATGCCCGCGCGCGTTCCGCGCCCACCCCGCACCCGCGCTTCCACTGTGGTCGAGCACTAAGATTTTAAAGGTTATGCAATAGAAGAATAAATAAACTGTGCAATAAACTATGCCCTTTATTTGCTTAAAAAACTTGATATACCTAAGTTAGAATGAGCCAAATTGTATTTTTCTTTCTAATTTTCTTTGCTAGCATTAATCATCAAAGTGATGACAAAATCTATAGCAGGTAACTTTGCAATGTTCCCAGAAAATAGTAAGTCGAATGTGACTGACACCAGCTTAGGTCAATGTGATGTTAAAAAAAATAGTTAAGGTTAGTTTTGTTCCTAATTACCCAATAAGTTACTTACATAAGTTTTTTTTTCAGTCAACAGAGGTTTCGTTGAATTCGAATGGGACAGCGGCAGTGGCAAGTCACATCTTACTGTGAATGTCTTTGTCAATGATGGTGAGCGGCATCAGGTAAGTCTTGTGAACAGTAATTTTCTTATTTAGTAAGAAGACAAATATTTGATTGCCACTGGGCAGACGAAGTCACAAATTTCATTACATAAGTAGCGGTGTTTGTAAGAACATAACTTAGAGGTGTTCAGAAGCATGGCGGTCAGAGATCCGGCGGGATCTCATGTTGAAACAGCGACAGCTTCTATCGCAACCCAGTGCTGAGCACGCAATAATTATGGCGGTAAGTCTCCTCTTTGAGGAGTGTCAAAAATTAATAAAAAAAGTCAAATTGCAAAATTAAAATAATCTACAATATCAAATTGTAAAAAATAATAATAATAAAAAGCAAAATTGAAAATAAAAACAAAAGAAAAAAAAAATAAGACAACAGTTATAGTGTGTACTGGAGCAGGTCAGTCCCAAACCTTTTCGTCCTCAAAATAGTCAAAAAACTTTGCCAAAAGGCAAACACACACTAACACTAAAAGCCTTTTGGCAAAGTTTTCGCTTTACAAATGATTTGAATTTAATAAGGCTTAGTTGTTGAATATGACTAGGAAGTTTATTATAGAAGTGTAGGTATACATTGGCATCTAAATGAGCCCCCTATTTTTTGAGCTTAGTTGTAGGAAGCACAAATTTCTGTTTGTTCCTAGTAATTATGAATACCTATCACTGTATTTTTTAAACATGTTTATATTTTTATGCGCATACAAAATATTTTCGTATGTATATACGTACATACATATTTTCATATATACTGTGAAGGTACAGTCATTATATTGATATCTTTAAATTTATCTCTGAGGGAGTATCTGGGACTTAATTTATAAATCGAACGATACGATAAATTCACATCATCTATATTATTATACGTTTCAAGTAAAGTGTTCATATTTGTCACGAATACTGATGCACTAAGAAACGAACAAGATGCCAATTAGCAAGCTGAGCAATGCTAATTGGATACTAAACCGAAATCAATTTTAACCTGACTGGATACCGTAATTAATTTTAGCATGCTCCTCTGAGCGCAAGCTGCAACTGAATTCATTGACATTGTTGTCGGTCGACGGGTCGCTTATCGGAAATGCTCATGTATTTGATTTAGTAATAATAACAGATCATTTACGTTTACAGAGTACTATCTTTTACCTGGTATTATTAAATATCTCTTTAGCCATGACAGCATTAATAAAACGGTTTGTTTCCTTACGCAATGTAGTTAATTAATAAAATACAGTCAGTTGGATTTAGTGCCAACAGTCTCTATATCAATATAACTTAATAACACTAGTTTACAATTTTTTTTTATTCCCTGGAATAAATATATACAAATGTGTTAACTTACCTTCCCTAAAACTAAAAGTGTCAGCAGAAATATTCGATCACGTACCAACCATTTTTTTTTGCAGTAATTTTTTTTTAAACTATTCTACAAGATGACTACAGATTAGTGTTCATTCTTTCGCTTCAAACGTCAAATATTTTGTTTCGGATTGAATAAAAATGTCGAGTAGAAAATGTAAACAAGTTACTGAACGTTTTTGCTACATTTGTTGACAGTTTTTTATTTTTTAAAAAGAGAGAACCCATTCTTCTTCTTAGCGTATCTATGGCAAAACTAGTTAAATTCCTTGCCTGGCCCAGTATTCGGCCACGGCAATGCCGTCCGCTGATGCCGTCAGTAGATCCCTACGTAAACAGGTAACAAGACCCATTGTAGATTCGTTAAAAAATGCAAAAAAAAAAGTGAAAATTACGAAGAAATTGTAATTGAAAAATTTTCAACAAATGGGATGTCATTAAAGATTCATTTCCTGCACTCGTAGGTATCTCAGTTTTTCCTCTGAAAACTTATTAAGTATGAGTGACGAACAAGGGAAACGTTTTCACTTAGATTTGAAGGTTTTTGAAGCCCGATAGTGGGGTATAAGGATAAAATCATGTTAGGGCATTACTGTTGGTCCATCATTTAGAGAAAATTATCAAAATAACAATAAAAAGATGACAAGAATTAGCAATTCTTTTTTGTATAAATACCATAGTTATGTAATCCAATTAAGTAAATGAATATTTCCTAGACCAGACCTGACTGATTTTTTTATTATTTTTTCTGGATTACTCTACCTAAATAAACAATAAATTTAAAAACTTCAGCTAGGGTATAAAAACCGTGTAAACTAGTGTAATCATTCCAACGGAAAGGCCAATACTCGATTATAAATGTATAACAAGTAAAATAAAGTACGTATTACACATATTTCGTCAAGTACGAATTTTATAATTATAAATACATAGTTCAAATTGCGCACAGGTTGAGCGATTTCAGCGAAAACTACATTAGAACGACGCACACGTGGACCACGACTGATTTGTACTTTTTTTTTCGGTGGGAAAATCATCTTATGACATCTCCCGCTGTTCGGCGAAGCTGGAGATAGTGTCAGAATTTTACTGACTAAAATCTCACTCCTGTTCCTTCGTTGCCTTTCGTACCAGGGCCGGGTCTTACTTTCCATTCTTTCAGAATGCGACCCTTGGCCCCAGTAGGCTTCGACCCCGCTGGGCCCTACAGTTGCTGACATCTCCTTGAGGCGCGCGTGGAACAGTACCCTACCATTACCATACCATTACCCATTGCTCCCATTGCTCGTCGTCCGCAAGCCCGCGCCTACAGTGACCGGAAATCCGGAATCCCGGCGGCGGTTGGGGCGTGACGATCGTTGCCTCACGCGATCGGTCGCCTCATTTGCTAGCATTACTGCTTTGCAGAAGAAGGCGACCGCCTGCCACTCTTCCTCGCTCCGGACCATGGCCCGTACCAAGGCCCGGTGCGAGAGATCGCCGAAGCCGATCGCCCTCACGAGGACACGGCGTTGTTCTTCCCAAGCGGGGCACACCTCCACCTTGTACTCCACCATGTCCTCCGGGCGGTCCACGCAATGGTGACACCCGGGCGACTGATTTGTACGTAGCGGCGCGTCGCGTGGCGTGGATCTAATGTAGCTCTGCAAGTCTAGTTGCCATATAAAATGTATAGAAACCGACGCGCCCAGATGGCGCACGTGTGCGTCATGTAGACTGCTGCGCTGCGGGTCGCGAGTTCGATTCCCGCAAGGAACAAGTGTTTGTATGGCCTACAGATAGGTGTTCCGAGTCTGGGTGTCTTGTGTACGTGATTTTACATGTTTGTGACTCTCACGATATATGAGTATCTAATTTCTAGTGTGGGCTTTTTTTTAAAGCCGCAATAGTACCACAGGGACAATGTCAAAAATTGGCAAAATAGAGAACTTAGAAATGTTTTTGATAGGTTACGATTGCGGTGCGAATGCAAAATTAAATTAAAAATACAGGTATTGCACGATTACCTCCTCCTTTTGCTATTTACGCTCCCTAATTTAATGAAATTGAGATTACATTAGCAGAACTCGAAGTTGAAAATGATAAAATAGTCTGTTTGCTACATAATTACATAATATAGCGATGGTTTGCTACGAGGGTTATTCCCTGAGAGCACCGATCCCCAAGAGCCCCGTACCAGAGGCACTCGAAAGCGATTATTATAATTAAATTTATTTTTATTCTTTTTTCTGTTGTTTTCGATTTGTACGGTCTACATAAAAAGTGCTTAAATTAAGAGTTTATGTTGAGACTATGTTTAAAGTTAATTATTGTATCAATTTTATAATGTTTTTTAACGATTTTGTATGTTTTTTGAAAAGACTGAAAACTTTTACTTTTATTACTACTGTTGTTTATTTTTATAGTTGATTTTTGCATGTTTTGAGACTTGTAAACTAAACAGTCGACGATGTAAAAAAAAGTGAAAATGTGTTAGTTTATTTTTGAGTTATCTATTTAGTATGTATGCCACATTAAAAAAATACATTAAAGAAATATTCCATGTAGAGTAGGTATTTTGAATTTTTTTTGTGGAAAAAGGAACTATGTATTGTTATAATAATCCAAACCTGTGATCACTCTAGGACAGTCTGCGTTTATTAAGCAACAGCAAAGTAAGCATAATCAAAGTATACGATGCAAACTATATTTTTCCTAATTCTTAAAGTTAAGTATAAAAATTCTAGTAAATTAGTAATAAAATTTTGTTTTACATTTTCTCCTGATGATGGTACTTCTAAGCTAAACTGACTTTTATTTGAGTTTATCAAGTTAAAAACAAATTGGGTGCCTCTGGGCTGTCATTTTCTTTCTCCGGGCTCCTCAGGAAATAACTCTGCTACGATTACTACAACTTTTATTTATGTAATGTTGAGCTGAATGTTTACGTTTGTAGAATTGTTGGCAATGTTTCTAACTAAAACATTACTCTTGCCTAGCTATGGGAGATCTTGATCACTATATTAATATAGTTTATACCTGAGTAAATACTGTTTTTCAAGGACTCGCCTTCTTTTAACATAGCATAACATAATGAGCCTTATAATTTTCACACTGCCGGGAATCAAGCCTCCACTGTAGGATAGCGAATGGCCCGTATTCTACCACGCGCCCAGTGTAGATTAGTGGACGTCACATCAATGAACAAATTCATTTTCTTTCTTACTTTCTATTTTTTTCTTTCTTTCTGTCGTTCTTTCCTTCTTTCTTTCTTTATTATCTTCAAATTTTTGGTTTTAAGACACGTCAGTTTCTTCACAATGTTTCCCTTAACCATTTTTGTTTCTAAGAAACGTCGGTTTCCTCACAATGTTTCCCTTAAGCATTTTTGTTTCTAAGACACGTCGGTTTCCTCAAAATGTTTCCCTTAAGCATTTTTGTTTCTAAGACACGTCGGTTTCCTCACAATGTTTCCCTTAACCATTTTTGTTTCTAAGACACGTCGGTTTCCTCAAAATGTTTCCCTTAAGCATTTTTGTTTCTAAGACACGTCGGTTTCCTCAAAATGTTTCCCTTAACCATTTTTGTTTCTAAGACACGTCGGTTTCCTCAAAATGTTTCCCTTAAGCATTTTTGTTTCTAAGACACGTCGGTTTCCTCAATATGTTACCCTTGATCATTTTTGTTTCTAAGAGACGTGGGTTCCTCACAATGTTTCCCTTAACCATTTTTGGTTCTAAGACACGTCGGTTTCCTCAAAATGTTTCCCTTAAGCATTTTTGTTTCTAAGACACGTAGGTTTCCTCAAAATGTTTCCCACCATTTTTGTTTCTAAGACACGTCGGTTTCCTCACAATGTTTCCCTTAACCATTTTTGTTTCTAAGACACGTCGGTTTCCTCAAAATGTTTCCCTCAAGCATTTTTGTTTCTAAGACACGTCGGTTTCCTCAAAATCTTTCCCACCATTTTTGTTTCTAAGACACGTCGGTTTCCTCACAATGTTTTCCTTAACCATTTTTGTTTCTAAGACACGTCGGTTTCCTAAAAATGTTTCCCTTAAGCATTTTTGTTTCTAAGACACGTCGGTTTCCTCACAATGTTTCAGAGGTGTCCCAGTGGTAACGGTTCGATCATACGAGTTGTAGGTTGCAGGTTCAAACCCAGTCGTTCGCATTAATTTGTGTAATTTAATTCATCACCTCCGCTTTTTTTAAAATTTTATATAAATAAAAAACATGGAAAATTTACAGTAGAAATAAATAAAACACGAACGATTTTAGACTGACCGTCAATCACAAGTCTTTACATATAGAATACAGAACAATATTAAAAATATTTATTCTATGGACATTAAAGTAACCTAAACGAACATTAAGATAATTATCCAGTTAGGTACTGGATAACTATCGTTTCGAAAATTTAACCACCTTTTTGTCTCATAGTGGGAAAGAAGGTAGGTTCGAGATGTCAAATTATCAAATAACGTATTTTGCTATAAGGGGAGCGAGAGTATAAGCGTGATAGTCAATCCAAGGCCACTAATACCTTCGCTTAATTACCTATTATCGTATCGAGCAGAATATTGTCACGGCATGGTTAACAAAGGGGATAGTGGCAGCGAAATTCCTGCTACTGAAGTTGATCTTCAAGATGATACAACATCCGCAGAAATCGGTCTATTGATGTGGTCATTATTAATAATCCAACAACCCCATGCCACGAAATCATGTGATTCCATTGGTCCCGGCTGACATTTGTAGATTCAACTTCAACTTGAACTCTTCATTATGGCATTTGTGGAAAAGACACCACAATTTTGCCAATAACACGTGCAAACTGTTAATAGACTATCAAACGCTGGAGAGTATTTAGCGTGAATTAACAGTAAAATAAATATATATCTCTAAATATTAAAGTTCAAAATAAAAGAAAAAATTGTACATTTTTAACAGTAACTCTAACAAATAACTGCTAGGCATGAATTTTGAACGTAAGAAAGAAAGAAAAAACGTTTATTTGTACTTCACACATACAGTAGAAATAAAATAGGTATGGAAAAATAACATTAAAAACTGTGCAAGGCTAAAAATTTGCCTAATTCAGCGTATGCTACGATATTTAAAACGATAAATAACGCAGCGCTGGTATTCTGTTAGGGCCCGAGGTGATTCCACGGTCACACTAACGGATGTTAAATGAAACTAGGTATCGAAACAAAATCATAAATAGTAAAGAAAACATTAATAAAAAGCGTAAATTTATGTTAATGCGTGTCATGTAAATTTTAAAGAAAATTTTATAAAAATAGTGCATACAATATCAAATAAATAATGAACCATAGAGACCGACGCCTGACGCCGCGCGCCGCATTTCTACATTATTTGTCAATACCATAGACATTAAAAAAAATACCATAGACAACCGGACGAACGCGAGCGCACGGTTTACGGATTGTTCTGTGGCTCGATCTATCGACCAGAACAAAATTTGCGAATTGATGCTAATGCTAATGTATCTCTACAGATTATCGTGAAGTTGTTAGAAGATGGCCGCGTGACCCTTTCAGTGGACGGCAGGGAGAACTCAGGAGCCAGCGCTGGTATTTCTAACATCATGAACGCAGACTCGAATATTTACCTTGGTAAGTCAAAAATAAACTATCCGTCAACAAAACTTCTCCGACAATTTGTAAAATTTGCTTTGGTGTCCAGATAGTCATGGGGTACCTAAGTCATTATGTACACCGCACTTGTTTCTCCCCAGGTGGTATCCCAGATCACATCAACCAGCAGGGCTATCCTGGTTTTAACGGCTGCATCCATCAAGTCGAGCTGATGACATCCGACCGAGGACTGAACCTGGGACAGGTCGCCGTTACCGGACGCAACACACAGCGATGCAGGGAGTGAGTATTGTAATACTGATCCTCTTTTCATCACGAAGGTACACACATCATGCAGTTCTGTCACTGGGTGCACACGCCATCAATTTTTAAAAAATCTTGCAAGATTTTCAGATCTCGATACATTGTACACTGTTAATATTAAATACAAGATGTTTTACTCGTGACAATCTTCATGGATAAGGAAGTATAAAATGTACGCTTACCTATTTATCATGCTCTATAATATTGATATTAATATATATCTTACTGTATTTGTTCACTAGGTATATCGTCTTCTAGCTAGAGACTAAAAGTCTCTTATTTTATCATAATAAGTAGGTAGGTTTATCTATTCAAACAATATTTTACTTTGAAAAATATCTACTACTGGTTTTGATATTATTGTATCGACGGTTATAAATAACTACTGAAAAAAAAAACCTCAAGCATTAGACAAATATTAATAACCTAACGCAAAGTAAAAAACAATTAACCTAAAAACAAAAACTACAAAAATACAACAAAACTACAACAACTTAAAATAACTAAATCAATATTATTAATATTTAAAATGTTTAAATCACTGAACCCATTTTGCTGAATATATGTACTGGCTAAGGTTAGACCCCAAGAAAGGATATAGGCTACTTTTTATCTGGTCTCAAGTTTGACTTCACTTCCGTAATAATCGACATTCACGCGGACGAAGCCGCCGGCAGAAGCTAGTATATAATATTTACAAAGGAGCAGTCGAGCGACCCAATAGAAACGAGTACGTCATTGAATATAGCTCACCAGTAGATAGCGCGAATCATATTTTTTGTAGCCCACCACAAAAAAAATGATTCCCGCTGGCACGTCTTTGAATATAAAAATAGAAAAAAAATCGGTTAACAAAGGACGCTTGATTTCATGCGTTATAATATTATACAATAGAGTTTTCTCCGCCTACGTACAGTTACCTATAAAGGATGGTCCATTTTGGTGGTTTGGTCAAAATAGTTTCGTTCTATACAATCTTAACCGTCCCGTCTTGGTTCGTTTTTACACTCAACTAAACGTCTCGTCACGCGCTACTTTCTCAATAACTTTTTTATCAGCGTCGATTTGTATTTTATTTATTGATAATAACTAATGTATATGAAGATGAGTACCTACACGTGTATGTAATAATTTCAATCGACCAAATCTATTTTTAAAAAGTATCGTAGCTTCGTATAGTCTCATAGTCCTAATCACGCGTATGCGCAACAGCCATAAGCTAAAACTTGGATCTCAAAGAACCTAAGATTTCCCGATACTTAAGGAAACTTTTTATTTATCAAGTTCCTAATATCCAGTTTCCGAAGGAAATCGAATATTTGTAAACAAAAGTATCGCAATTGTCCAGACCATTATTCCAAATGATAAATTATGAATTAACTGACTCACTTATAGAAGCTACTGAAGTAAAACGTCCCAAACATTGAGATAACCATAGAAAATAACTAGAAACAATAATCTTCTAAGGTTAGGTTAGTTCTCAGTAACATATTTCAACGCAAAAATATCGGGGCTGCATTGTAATTTTTATTAGTACTAGAGTCTAAAAATAACCAAGACTTCCCTATAATGCCAAGAAACTAAATAAAAACTGAAGGTTGTGCAGTTTTATATCACAATTTTCCACAATGATATGAGCTTCCTTCCCACAACTAAGAACTTTAAACTGAGTTAGATATCGAAATATATCTAAGCCAAACTTCAAACATCCATTCTTCTTCAAGAATTGAAATCATAGAGGGGATTAAATGTAATTTGATCGAATTTCCCAAGAAAATTTTCGGCCTCTCACCCTACAGATGTGGTGGAAGAATGCGAACTTTTACTAGTTTTAAAAATTCTGTCATATGCAAAAGATTCCATTGCAAAATTTTTCTAAGTACTCTTCTCAGCAAAAAAGATTAAAAGGATCAACTTTGCTGCCTAATTTGACATTAAAAAATAATATACAATACTATCTAATAAATTATAATCAATACAGATAAGTTTATAAAGTTAATTTACTTCAATAATAACAAGATCTTTTCCAATAAGCCCGTTAAGTATTTGTACTAATTAAAAATTTGTTGTGTGTTCTTCCGAACACTGCGAGGGAGTTAGTATAGAAACCTGAGTGAAGTGAGAAATTCAAGCCGTCCAAAATAAACACAACTTTGTCCCTCTATTGGTTACTCTACTTTATATACCATCTACACCATCTTTTAACTATCTGTAAGTTTTCCAAAAATAATAAAATAAAATAAAAAATAAATCTTTGAGATAATCAAAAGACAATAAATTGAAATGAATTACTTATACGAGTATAATATATAAATATAAGTATTATTTACAAATTAATGTTAGCTATCACTCAACATGTTTTGAGATTTAAAACAAACAAAATTCACTAATCTAACCTAGTTGTAACTTTCTAAAACGCTTCTGCTATAATTAGTAGAAAATAATTGATTCATTGTCGGGGTCTATATTTCCTGATAGATAATCTAGGGGTTTTTAAGTAAGACTCAATAGGTTACTTCTAGTACTACTTACATCATCGTTTACCAACAAGTGAAATAATGGTGAAACGCGAGCTTATCCATAATAATAATTTAAAAAAACAAGTTGTAAAACTTCAGAGGAAAGACTAGTAAACTCGAAACTTACAAGCTGCCGTAGGTTAGGAAGCTCCGACGCGATAATGTGAATATACGCTGAATCCCGATAATGTAGTCACAGCATTAGAACAAAGAAATTGATTTTGATATTTGAAAAAAAAATGGATAGAGAATCAATGATGCTATTTTTTCAATTATATACAAATTTTGCAAAGTTGTCGAATTTTTATTGTACCATATCTGCGGGATCCATAACAATAACATACTTTACTAACATTCCACGCTGCTTTTGGACTTCAGTCAAATGTTTATGGATCTGTATCCCTTCTTCGAAGAGCTGGACGTCTTCGAATCTCCTCCTGGCTTCTTTAACACTAACTCGAAACCCACCCTGAACGTCCTGACTTTCCTTTTACCAACCCTGATATTCCTGATCCTCTCCCAAATGGTTCTGATACATGACGTCTACTGAACGGAATTACAGACTGGTAAGTTAATGAACGTGTTTCTCTTTCATATGCGTATGGTTTCGGTTGCGGGGTTTTTTTTTTTACAATTATCAAAAATAACAATATGGTTCAAGTAGACATGTCAGTCACATAGACCTTAGGCTGTAACTTTGAAAAACGTTCACAGTATTCAAAAGTTCCCAGTCTGCCAAAAACTTCTCAATTTTGACACTGACAGTCGCTGTAATTTGATTACGACTTGAATTTGGACATTTTTCAAGTGCTAGAGTTGGCCTTCTGGTCACTTGGCGTGCCAGTGACATTCAACATTAGAGTGATATAGCAATTACAAGGTCTTCTACGCATGTCTCTTGCATACATATTCTGACACATGCCAATGGCAGAAAGGTATGCCACTCGCATTACGTACACAAAAATGAATTACGTAGGTAATTTTCGGAAGGATTTATTAATATATACCATATGGATAGACGTACTTCTGTGTGTGCCTGTTTCCTTGATCTCTCAAGGGCTTTTGACATAGTTTTGTTATAAAGTCTTTTGGGATAAACTCGGGGAGGCAGGTATATCTTGAGAGTTGATGTGCCTGTTTCAGTACTGGTACTCAAATCAGGTGATCAATGTTGGTGATGGTCTCTCAAACACGTTCAGGCTGGAATTCGGGGGGTAGGGTAGGGGGGGCTGAACTCGCCCTAGTTTTTCAACCTGTACGTGAATGAACTAATTGCTGTGCTCAGCGGCACACCTTTTGGATGCAAAATTGGGAATGTCAGAGTCAACAATTTAAGCTAGGCTGACGACATGGTGTCGCTGAGTCCAACAGTTGGCTCAGTCAGGAAGATGGTACGTATCTGTGAAAGGTATGCAGCCAGACACGGCCTTGTGTATAATGTTAAAAAAAAGTGATCCTGTAGGGGTTCCGTTTTTTCCTTTTGAGGTACGGAACCCTAAAAAGCAAATACCTAAAATTTACCTACTTTTAAAGTTCCTGGGAAGCCGGTTGCGTATGAGCCAGTGCTGACTCTCAACGATGAGCCGCTAAGAAGAGTGTATCAATTTAAATATCTCGGCCATTACGTAACTGAGGTACACATGGAACGTGAACTTGTTGGTATATAGGTGTGCCCGGTGTAGTATGGAAGCTAAAATAACACTCACAGGCCTTCAGTTATGACCAGAAGATGATCTCTAATAAATTATATCAGAAAATTACTGATTACGTTAATTATAATTACGTAAGTATTAGTTTACCGATGCAATATCAAAACATTTTTTTAGATAGTCGAAGTCTGGCTGATGTTACCATACCAACGTATTGAACAAGGAGCCATTATTATTTATATTTTTTTATTCACTGCCATGGAAGTGTTTATGGCTCACAGTCGAGGCTATTTGGAAATTGTTATGTAGCGACTTGCATCAGATCTATGTCATATGTGTTGACAGGGATACGTCGCCTGTTATTAGACGTATATGGGCTATAATTATGGTCGTTGCCCAATGCTGAGACATTTTGTAGGTGTGTTGGTGTGGCAAGGGCAACTTAAATCTTGTTAAATTTAGTGGACAGAAGCTGCGAAACAATTACTGTTGGTTCAGCTCTGAATAATGTTTTAGATCAAGTGTTTGTTAGTTTTTACCCTGCGTGGCAATGAAGTTCATCAACTCATGTGTCACTGTTGATAGGTTTTTCTTTATATAATAATAATTTTCTGATAACTTTGTTTTTGTTCACAGGCCAACCGGATATTACTAATGTCAACTTTGCGAACGAACTTCGATGCATCAACGCAACTCTATAATAGCACAACTACCTATATACACAATATGTAAAATAATATAAAATCTCAATGTGACAGTGTAGTCTTTAGTTTTCGACTGGTGCATTTTGTTTAAAATCACGTCGAATCAAGATTACTACTTGATGATTTTCAATAATTATTATATTCAAGAATAAGTAAATGTTGTATTAGTATTAAGGAATTTTGAGAAACCAGACAATACGGCTAGCATAGTATATAGGGTAACGCGAACCAATCAATAATGTACGTTCAATATCCTTGGATGAGTTGTGGACGGGTCGCGTCGTCAGCGGAGCTCCGAGGAGCAAGTGTTTGGTGCCATAACAAAATTTTTAAATGTTGTAGTTAAGAATTCATGTATTTACTAATAACTTTTAAGTACCCAAGTCTTGTTCCAGCTTGTTCGCGAGTCATTTAAAAAAAAACTCTCCAATAAATTTCCAATGCTTCCTGTTCTATTTTTGCACCCAGTGATATAATGTAATTGTGCCAAACGTGATAAATATCATTTCGTGTTAATTCAGCACTGCCATTATTTTTCCTTTTTTATTTTCTTTTTAAGTATAATTTCGCTTCTTAAGCAACGAATATACTATTGTTAAGTACTTATCTATATTATGTGAATATAAATATTATTTTAATTAAAATCTAGTACGAATGCATTTAACTTAATTATCGTCAGTGATTTTTAAATAATTGTTATATATTTTAATTACAAAAATATATTTATGCATAAAATGTATTTGTTGTTAGCTTATTTAAGACATTATGACATATAATATACCTACATATGATTAAAAAGTACTGATATTATAAAAATATTGTGTAACTTTACTATTTTAAATGATAATTATGTATATGATCTATTGTATACCGCTAAGTGAACAAATTCGACTAACAATAAAAAATTAAATATCATGAATGGATTCTTTTATTTCAGAATTTTCCTTTCTATAATATTATTATCCCATTGTTCAATAGAACAACTAATCCTGGTGGTGGTAATCTGTACAAAAAGTTTACAAAAGGACATTAAATTATAATATTGTTAGAAAATAAACCACAAAATGCTAGAAACATATACAGTCACAATCTAAATTTATTTATGAATATATAATATTGGTTATTTGTAGGTGTTTCAGGAAATACAATCTGGTCACAAAAAATCAAGGCGTAAATATCGTCTGGTTCTGGAATGGCGACCACGTACCGGAAGACGTAGCGTTGGAAGGCCTCCCACAAGGTGGACCGATGACCTGGTGAGGGTCGCGGGAATCCAATGGATGCGAGACGCACAGGACCGGTCATTGTGGCGACATTTAGGGGAGGCCTATGTCCAACAGTGGACATCTTTCGGCTGAAATGATGATGATGAAATATAGTCTTTGCGGCGTCACAATGCAAAGTCAAAGTTCATCTAAACATTTTTTTTTCTAATTTCTTTTTTAACATTGATGGTAATCGTAATGAAATTAAGGCTCGATTCTGAACGCCTTTTAAATACCTACATGAATTGGCCTTCTGTTCGTGAACATCAAGATGACGAGTGTACGCCAAAAACATTGAAGCAACAACGAACGTTGCAATGTGAGCAATGTGCTTTTATAAAGCTAGACTTATTAAAAAAACTTTGTGAGACGCCAGCCTGATATCAGAATGACACTTATTTATTTATTTATTTAATGCTTTATGCACACAAATGTACAGAGGCGGACTTAATGCCTTAGGCATTTTCTACCAGTCAACCTTTGGGTGATGCAGAGAAGAGAAGTGGTAGGTGCAATAAAAGAGAGAGAAAAGGCGAATACAGGAATAAAACTTGTATTTTTGATCTGAGCAAATTAAACACTAGCGTAGCAATATTCCGGCAATGTGCTCGAATGTATCAAAATCAGAATCAGATGCGACAAAAGGTTTGAAAATAAAAATTCTATATTTATTCGCCTGCTTATTTTATACTGGCAATTACAACAAAACGTATAAGGGAACATTTATAGGACAGGCGTTTCTTATAGCACCTAATAGAAAACGAATGATATTCAAAACTGCCGTTGGACAGTTAGTTAGTACTTAATAGCAATCATAAACAAGAAACGTTTTGTGAAGTAGCTGTCCCTGCGGTTTTACCCACCTCTTAGGTTACTCCTCCACTTCCGCTTCTTGCGTCGTAGCGTGAGGTTATATA
This sequence comes from Mythimna pallens, assembly GCA_961205895.1. Taxonomy (NCBI): domain Eukaryota; kingdom Metazoa; phylum Arthropoda; class Insecta; order Lepidoptera; family Noctuidae; genus Mythimna; species Mythimna pallens. Next base: position 29,789,578 of record OY540824.1, read on the forward strand.
GCCTACAGCCTTCCTCAAATTATAGGCTAGTTCTTGAAAATATAGCTCTCAACCAAACAAAAGCTCAACAACAGGGCAACAACAGCCAATATCAAGTCAATAACAACCAACAAAAAGTCAACAACAGCTAACAATAAGTCTGTAACCATTAATTTTGTCGTTACCTACCCTACTCTACCCTACTCTACTCTACCCTACTCTACCCTACCCTACTCTACCCTACTCTACCCTACTCTACTCTACCCTACTCTACCCTACTCTACCCTACTCTACCCTCTCTACTCTACCCTAATACCTTACTCTACTCTACCCTACTCTACCCTAATACCTTACTCTACTCTACTCTACCCTACCTAGTTACTTGCCCTAAAACCTTCCCTTTATACTGGTGCACAAAAAAAAAAAATTGGTCCAGCCTCCTTAAGTTACAGCGTGACCAGGAGAAATAGGGGTTCATTTTTAAATACAGTGGTGGTCATATAATTAAGAACGATTATTTAAAAACAAGTTTTTTTCAAAATTACGAGAATTACACTTTTTGCATGTCTTTTTGTATCTCTCTCGGTATCGCATAATTGTTTCACATTGTCGTAGCCCACAGTTATAACATGATTAATTCAATAACATATAGATATAAACTAACAAGTAACTAACTGTATTATTTTAAATTCTTACGATCCATCCTAAAGTTGTCTGGAAGATATCGCTATTAGCGATAAGACCGCCATTGTACCTATAGATTTAAGTTTATGTATAAGTTGTGTTACTTTTATCGTGTATAATAAAGTATATTAAAGTTCTATTCTATTCTAAAAACGTTTTACATTAAACCATAAGTAATTAAGGACGCTGGATAGTTTATTTGTTTATTTTTTAATCAAATTTAAATAGGCAGAACACTCTGTAACAAAGCCATTATTCGCATAATTTTGGCGCCATTTAGTATGTAAAAGTCAAGAAGTTGGTTATTTCACATAAAAACAATGGGGAAAAATAAAAGTTAAATAAATAAATAAATAATATTCCACAACTATCACACAACGCCGTCTAGTCTCAAGCTAAGCAGAGCTTGTGTTATGAGTACTAGACAACTGATAAACATACTTATATATTTCTAAATACATACATATTATAGATAAATTACACCCAGACACAGAACAAATGATCATGCTCATCACACAAACATTTGTCCTGAGTGAGAATCGAACCCACGACCTCCGGTATAGCAGTCAGGGCCACTAACCACTAGACCAACAGGCAGTCTCAGTTACGATGAATCTACAAGGGAAGTGATAATAAAACTTCGCGATAAGAATTGGTCATGTTAAAAGATAGTCGAACATTTGCAGTGCTCAAAAACGATGATAATCCACGCTGTGAAGCATTTTAACACGTATCAAACCACTTCAAATGTTCCATGTGTACCTAAACAGAAAAATTCATCTCGGCGAGATGATAGAAATATCGTGTGTTTGGCAAAACAATACCCTTCGGTGTCTAATGAGTTGAGAAAAGAATATTTTGGTAAAAACAACACAAATCTTCAACGATCTCAGCGCGCACTATCGAAGGAGTTTGGTAGAAGTTAAGTTTAACGGAAGGATAGCAGGATAGGTACCCATGTTAAAACGGTGTCATAGGCAAGCCCGGCTTGCATTTACTAGGGGGTATGAAAGTCGGACAGTAAGACAGTGGAAAAATGTTCTTTTCCCTGACGAGACCAAAAAATAACAGATTATGTTTTGTTGGGAAACGATATGTTCGACGCCTTCCAAATACAGCATTCGACCCCAAGTATACAAAAGTGAAAATGTGAAAATTTAGGGGTGCTTCTCTGGTCTTGGACCTGTTAGATGCAAAACCGTAAGGGCCCAGCAGGGTCGAACTCAAAACCCACTCCCGTTCCTTCTTAGGCAAAGAAGGAACGGGAGTGGGTTTTGAGTCAGTAAAATTCTGACACTATCTCACGCTCCGCCTAAGAGCGAGGGATGTCATTGGATGATTTTCCCAACGAAAAAAAATAACCTACATATATTTGGTCAAGCATTATCTACTATTAGGAAATTTCCAGAACGATATAGGTACATTCTATATGTTATATAGTTACATATCTCAGGTAAGGTACATATTTTTCAGTCCAATAAGATTCTTCAATGCCTAAACATTTTCCAGTTATATTTCTCATTTAACAGTAAGGCATTAAGTCCGCCTTTGTACTTTTGTGTGCATAAAGAATTAATAAATAAATAAAAATAAAATAAAATAACAGTGCGTGTTGTGGGCGTTCTGAAATGAGAATGTGTGCAAAATACGAGTGGCACAAAGAGCTATGCCCGCCTACGTTCCATTTGACTAGTCGAGTGTGTTATCCCAAAATGAATGATCAGGTAAAAAAATTCCACGTTGGGAACCCTGGTTAGACGTGAGCACAATGCTGCTCAAGGTTGGGCCAAAAAAAAACCTGGGCCGTCACGTTAAGTCACGGGAAACATGATAAACATCATAATGGCGGGACATTCGAGGACAAATTCTTGTATTCGAATGATTCTACCACGTATTTTTAGTACACTTTAGTACCTACTATTTTGTATCCATCCTGAAATTTTAGTGCGTCACACGGCATAAACGGAATTTCACGATAACAAAGAGCCGCCATTATAACGCGTTATAATGGCTGGGCTATGCTTGTACTTCAAAACTATAACGAATTTCATCATTATCATATCAACTAGTACTTAGCACTGATTTAGTTCCTCCAAATATCAACAGTAGATGACGGAGATCATACATCTTTTTACAAAACAAATTTTCCATTTTTGACATTTTGTACGCCTTAATAATTTGACGATTATTAATTATATTATATTAAATAATATTGAATATTGCAACACAGGAAAATTATTGTTATACGTTTTAATTTATTTTATAAAGTTATTTTTATGATCCTACTTTTTAACTATGTATGCCTAGTACTCAGGGTCAGTCTGCTACATAAATACTTAATACTTAAAATTGAAATATTGTAGTCGGAGTCAATAAAGAAAACAATTATAAAGTAATCGAACAGAGATATTTTGGACTTCTTAGTTACTTGGATGTGCAAGATGGAAAGCTATCTGTTATGATATTCAAATTTCTTTATTGGCGCGAGTATTACTATCTTAAGAAAGAACAGTTTTCAGTTACTAGCGATATATTTTCGAGTGAAGTTCTGTGGCTGAGCCTAGTGATATGATGTAAAATGTAAAAAGCAGTTTGTCTCAAAATTTGATAATATTGTCATGTTTCAATAATTCTGTATATAATAATTATGTTCACGGCAATCTGCATTATCCAGTATTTCTATACTATACTTAGGCAATGTAGGTATAGAATACATAAAACTAACTGAAACCTTCTACGATTCTCTACCTATACAAAGCTCTAATCCGTTCTCAGTCGGATTACGTAGTATCCACAAGGTGTCCCTTTTACGAGAAATATAAAAATGACATAGAAATGGTAGAGAAAAGGTTTCTTTATGCTACCCACTACAATCGTTTCCATACAAAGATATCGAATACAGATTTGTTGAAGCATTACAAAGGGGCGACTACAAGCTCTAACAGTACTATTTTAATCTTACTTTTATATTTTTCGTACCATGACGCCTTCAAAACAATCTTATTACCTTATTAAAACAAGAATAATTATTTTCTTAGCTTTTTTGTGACGTCACCGTTAAAAAGTCCGTTACTGTAAGGGGCCGTTTTTTGACCGCTAGTAATATTGTTTTTACGTCAAATTACCAGGCTTAAAAAAGTTGCTCGGACGCAGCGGATTTATTATTGTTTTCCAAATAAATACTATTTAATGAGTATTTCGTGACATATAAAGTAAGTAAAAATAATGTCGATGCCTAAACGTGTCTAGTTAATTGTTCAATGTGGTGATTTTAGTACATACGTGGGTTATTAATTTATTATTGTGTTCTAGATGGTGAACTAATATGAAAATTTTGAGTATCTGGAACTAGATAATACTGAATCCAATAGTGCACAAAAAACATCACGAGCAACAAGTTATTTTACTGGAATTGGAAAACTTTACCTTGATTCCACGATGTCCATGTACAATAAGTTTCAAGCATAACTTACGTGGGAAGTTCGTGGGTTCAATTATCCGCTTCGAACACCAACCACTTGAACACAGATTACTCTAAAATTATATCCATACTATCCATCCATACTTAATATTTTAAATGCGATAGTAACTCTGTCTGTCTGTCTGTTACGCTTTCACGCTTATACCGCTAAACTGATTTTGATGAAATTTGGTACAAAGATAGAATAGAGCTTGAGAAAGGATATAGGCCATAAATTATCACGCTATTTGTTATGGGGGGTGTGCAATAATTCAAAATGTCTGTTTTGAACGACATTTTGCAGCGATTTCGATCCTCAGCTTCAGTTAAAAAAATTGTCATTATTTTATCTTATTTTTTTTTATAATAAAATAACTACACCATTTTTTCAAAATAAAATTGACTTTTCTATTCGATATCTTCTAAATATATTCTAAAAACTAATCAAAACATAATAAAATCAAAGCGGCGAGTAAAATCACATACTTTTTTGTTACTTTATTCTATTTAGCTACAAATCTAACTTCTGAAAAGAAAATCATAACGCTATCATCGATTAGGAGCCAACCAGTCTATTATAACGTTTATATAAGAACGTCTATTTTAAAACATAATCATCGCAGACCGCAGCACAGTGGTTTCGTATCTATACTTGCGTGTCACATAAAGGTTGTTCGAGTACCATAATATGGCTTTTATATGAGAAATTTTTATTTTAAATTTCTACCGTAAATAAGTTTTTTTTTATATGTTTTTGCATGCTTACATTTTTTTTATATCTACACACAATATATCTTTGGAATTTTTAGTTGTGTGCGTATCACGCAAAATGTTAATAATAGATAACTTTTATACATTAAAATAGTGTGTAACTTAAAATATTACTTAGGCTTTGTTTCATCGCAATCGGTTGACTATATCGAAAGATATATGTATGAATTTAAAGTTTTCAAGAAGTAAAATGTAACACCACACGCAATTCAGATACTCGCAACGCCATCTAAAGACTCAAAGTAGAAATAATGATGACAAGATTTATGTAACTCATAATATGATTTAAAAGAGTGTTCATGGAGTTTCTTCCACATTCTTCTTCATAGAGATCTACGCTTTGGAACGTGCAATTTAGCTTCACTTGTATTTTTTTTGACTGAAAGATAATGATGATGATGGCACCTTTTTTTAAGCGTGCAAATTATCCAGTGACTTCTCACGCTCTGGTTGGGGTGGGAGGGCGTGTCAATCTTTTACTGAGTGAAATCACACCTGTGTCCTTCAGTTGCCCTTTGCGACATCTCTTTGAGGAGCGCGTGGATCACTACGCGCTGTTAACGACTGGGCTTGGTCCGGTCAACTACCGGACGGCCGGCTAGCTACCCATTGCTCGACGTCCGCAAGCCCGCGTCTGCCGTAGCTGGTAGTCGGTGTCGGAATCTCGGCTTGGCGTAGAGACATTCTTTCCCTCACGCGTGCGGCCTCCTCCTTCGCTAGCATTACGGCTTTGCAGAAGGAGGTGACTTCCTGCCACTTCTCCTCATTCTGGATCATAGCCCGAACCAGGGCCCGGCACGAAAGGTCACTGACGCCGATTGCCTCCATGAGGACACAGCGGTTCTCCGCCCTTGCAGGGCACACCTCCAATGTATGGTTCACTGTGTGGCCTAATAATAGCGTGTTTTATTATTTGCAGTCACTTCACGCTTCATAGAAAACGAGGTCGAATGTGTTTTTCTGATCACAGTTCGACAACGTAGGATGTATCTCAGATTCCTTGCAGCCTTATGTCGACATCTGGACGTTGCCTCCTTGCAGTGAGTGGTGACCAACACTAGATTATGGTATTGGTACTGGTATTTCAAACGGTTTCTGTTCCGAATTCCGTTGGAATTACCTTGATATTACCATTTTGCGAATTGCCCGAAGGTCTCGGTGTAGCATGCGGTGGAGGTCTATCCAGCTTGGGTGAACCGCCGTGTCCTCATAGAGGCAATCGGCGACAGTAATTTCTCGGTTTGGTCATCAATATGCGAGTTCGATTGGACGGGGGATACACGCACTCAAGATTTCGCCGAAATTCATTCAAAAGTTGGAGACTCTTTATAGGGTAGTTCGAACTATGGAAAAAACATTTGTCTGATATACGGGGACGACACCACAACCGGACGGTGACATGCCCGACAGATGTCAACCGTGCCGTCCTTAACAGTAAATCTCCGGTACTTTTCGTCATGATATTTTCGTCCATAATAGCAGAGAAAAAACCTTCGGTTTACCCAAAGAGGTCACCGAAACGTAGCCAGGCTACGGACACCAATTGGTCTACATCGGGCCCGTGAAGGACCCGGAAAAAGCGTACGTGAAGTTCCTTGCTCTGCCATACTTCCCTGCGATCGTTAGTGTCAAGCACTACCGGTTTGCGCCAATTCTCGTTAGCCAGGGAGAGCGGGATGAGTCCCTTGTCCACTGTCACTACATCTCGATGCATACCCACGGCTAGGAAATATTCCCTGAGACTGCATACCTCGCGGTTGTGTAGGGTATTAGCATTTAAAAAACCTCGACCCCCACACTACTGCGGGATATTCAGTCTCATCACCGACGATCGTAGGTGATGCATTCGGTATGCAGTCTGCAATGTGCGAACCCTCCTATCCAGGGCGTCAAGTTCCGTTTGAGTCCATTTCAGTACGCCGAAAAAGTACATCAAAACCGGCACGACGACCCAACCGTTGAAGGTTTTTTCAACGGTTCTTCTGCTTCAGGCGTATAAAGAAATGTTCCTTCAACGATTGCTTCATATCAGTGAAATTGATGCCTAGAGCTTCCGACATACCCAAATACTTATAGATTTCGGTTGGAGAGAGGGATCTCAGGTTTATGGAATCGTGTCGTATAGCTACGTCACAATTCAGAAACTTGACGTGAGCTACATGACATACCGCTAAAGCTGCGCAGTACATTCTCGAGTGTGTATCAGAGAGATCTTCGTAGTCGTCAAAATAGTTTGACAACTATAAATTCAGAGCACCTACCAGCGCCTTATTCTTATTATGCATGGGCAAATGAGATAAGCGCGGCATAAATTTGAGCGGCATGTTGCGATACTTCCGAATAGCACACTCCAAAGCACTCCTCAATTCATTGTTGCACTGGGTACTTACATGTGTAACCATGTCACTAATCTCTTCGTCAGCATGGTTGCAAAGATGGTAGGATGGTGGTACCATCACTGGTACAACAGTCTGCGACGAAGGAGCACTGACATGGTTACTCACTTCCGTTCGGAGGCGATCAAGTACAGTATTGTCCAACATATGATTACGCTGGATAACCCACACCTGATCCGACAGTCGTTGGGCCGAAACGTTGACGGCTGGCTCAAGCACCTGAAACAAAAAAGCATCCGAATACGGTACGCGGTCAGATTGTATCCTCCCTCTGTAGCCCCATAGTGTGAGCGCATGACGTTCTCGTTGATGGATTGTGTCCATCGCATACGCCGCACACCTCCGCCGGAAGCTGGGACCATATCAGAGGCCGGTGGGCCTCGAGGTCTTAAACCACTCGGCGGCCGGCCTCCTCTCCGTCGACGTGCAGGTGGTGGTGACGTGGTGGAGAAAAGTACTCGTGGCTGGAGCTCGACGCAACTTTCACGGCCAGTGTCACAGCACTCAAGGTGGGGCTGGATTCCGGTAGTGGCGAGGTGGAGCTGAGTAATGTGCCCGGAGATGGTAGGCGTGCACGTTGAGCTGCGGCTCTGGTCAACAATTTTGTTGTGTTTTCATTTTCAATTTGCCATAGTTTCCACTATTTCATAGTTTCTATTATTTAGTTGTCATTATGATTTCACTACGTATAGATATATTTGTTATTTCTTTCTTTTTGTTTTCATTATTTTAAGATCTTTTGGGAATTAGATTATTTATTGTAAAAAAATGTGTAGAGAAAAATTTTACTTGTCACTTGGTTGACGGCAAAGCCACAGATTTATTATTAGCTTTTGCTCACGACTTCGTCTGCGTAGTCCAAAAATTAAAATAATATTTCATCATCATCATCATTTCAGCCGAAAGACGTCCACTATTGGACATAGATCTCCCCCAAATGTCGCCCCCAAACATCGGATTCCCGTGCCCCTTACCAGGTCATCGGTCCACCTTGTGGGAGGCCTTCCAACGCTGCGTCTTCCGGTACGTGGTCGCCATTACAAAACCTTTCGTCTCCATTGACCATCTGTTCTGCGAGCAATGAGGGCACATTGCTCGCCACTGCTACTTAAGTTTGGCGATTCTTCGGGCTACGTCTGTAACCTTGGTTCTCCTGCGGATATCTTCATTTCTGACGCGATCACGCATGGAAACTACGAGCCTACGAGCCGAACCTGCCCTTTGAGTGACTTTAAGCCTTCTGATGAGGCCTCGAAACCAATCCTCTTGCAGAGGCGTGTGAGGCAAGGAGACGTCATTTCCCCAAAATTGTTCACGGCTGCAATGGAGGATGTCTTCAACGTTCTGGAGTGGAGAGGGCTAGGCATAAATATCAATGGCGAGTACATCACTCACCTTCGATTTGTCGACAACATAGTAGTCATGGTTGAGACTACGGAGAAGCTCAGTACAATGCTCGGTGACCTCAGTAAAGCTTCCAAAAGAGTGGGACTAAAAATGAACATGGACAAAACCAAAGTTATGGTAAACATACATGTAGCAAGTCTCTCAAGTAACTCGTTCAAGTAACTCCTATCAAGATCTGAGACTCTACACTCGAAGTCTTAGTTTCATGCAAGCTAATTGAAAACTTGGCTGGAGGACACTGTTGACAGTCTTCAAGTCGTCGAAGGATGATGGACCCCTAACCTCGTGTAGAAGTAAACGAAGATGCATCAGCGTTATTATCACTATCGGCGTCAGCGTAGGCATCAAAGTGACCATTAGAAAGATCTTGAGAAACATGTAACCTTTTGATAGATTGGTCTTCTGTAAAAAATTTGGCATACAGGTCTCAGATACAGGTTGCTATTTCGATACACTTCAAATACAAATGGGTATATTTGATCGGTTGCAGTTAACTCGCAGAAACCACCATGTGTACGATGTTGTAAAATACTCTTCTTTTGTGATGATGATTGTTGCTATGACGGTTTTGAGACATTACAGCAAATTCATCCCAATTGTGTATCACATGCCACACAATCCTCTTTCTCGGCACACAAGAACGCTTAATGGATATTGGTATATCCATTAAGCGTTCTTGTGTGGCGTACAACAAATAAGAAAGCGTACGGAGTATAGGTTTATTAATTTCCCATTGATATTAACCCATTTTAAAAAAAAGACACAGTCAAGTTTATTTTTTTGCCGTTCCTAATATGAACGCAATTCCGCCTTTACAAGGGTTTTAGCAAAATCATCTGTTTGACATTTGAGTTTTCAAACATGTCATGTTAAAATAAAATGTAATTTAAATCAAAAGCACTAAAGAGTTTTGATATTAACTTCGAAGCAAATCACCCCCAAAATAACTTTCTACTCCTTTTTAACCCCGTAAGGAGATGATTTTTAATAAAATACGTAACTCGTCTTTCATTAATTCTGTTAAAGAAATGAACATTCTTTAAAGTAGATTTGAAGTAGATTGAACCAAGGAATCACGTTGTCCCATACAAACTTTGCCCCCCTTTTTCACCTCCTTAGGGGTAGAATTTCAAAAAATCTTTTATTATCGGATGCCTACGTCATACAAAGAATATACCCTCCAAGTTTCAGGTCTTTACGATCAGCGGTTTAGGCTGTGCGTTGATCCGTCAGTCATTCAGGACAAAGCATTTTATATATATAGATAGATTATTATTATCACTAAACGGCATCATGCTATAAATCGGGTTGTATGCGGTCAAAGACATTAAATATATACTACCAATAGACAGGACATAGCGAACAAAAGCGTAATCCGATACTTAATAACTAGTGGTCATAAGTCGCTCAGTCTAGTATGACGCCCCTACACGTCGAGTCGTGTCTGTATCCGCTCTGTGCACTAAAAAAAATCATTTTCGGAGAAAATATCAACTGCACATTACGCTATTACAAATCTTGTTATGATAAAATGACTGGACCTAACTGTGGTTTATTTTCGTAAATATTTTTGGCATTTACAAAGCAATTAATTAGAATTCAATATTTTTTATGCGTAGCTCCATCACTATTTTTCGCTCGTACGACTGACATTTTGACATAATCATGGTAAGGCCACTGGCCACCTACCGAGCCATAGTTAAATAATTATAATATATTTTGACAAATTTAATTCGTGTGTTTGCTATTCAAAGCCAGATGGCGTCACTGAAGCATAGGATGACAGTTTTTTTGATAGCGGCTCTATTGTATCTCTTTTAAATCTCTTTGTCTGCGGTGAAGGGTTCAAGTATTTGTATCATGTGTCGTTTAATATAGAGACTGGATATTTTGAAATAGAATTTTAAATAGTTGGTCTGTATTTTTGAAAGGAATGATTTTCAGCGTCTGCATGTCTTTCGGTTAGATCTCGGTTGTAGGTGTCACAGGGAGTTTTTGAATTAAAGTTTTAAACATCTGCTGAGTAGCTTGGTCGATTTTTCTGTGTTTCGTCTCTTAACATGGTTTTTTTCTTTTTTCATATAACTAATTATTTCTTATCTATATATATAAAAGGAGAAACTGACTGACTGACTTATCAACGCACAGCCGAAACTACTGGCACCTAAGAGTGTGAAATTTTGCACAAGGTTTCCTTTTATTATGTAGGCGAGTATTAAGAGACGATTTTCCAAAATTCACCAACTATGGGGATGAAACGGGGGTCCAGTTTGTATGGAGAAACCTACTTTTGCCACAGAAGCTAGTTATTGCATATAGGCCTTTTTTTCTTGCCTTATATCATTTCATGTCGCAGTTGTGTTTTTCCTTATGTGAATTTGCATCCAAAAATTCAGATACAGTCAATTGTGTTCCTTGAAAATAGTGGCTATTGTTTTTAATGTATTTAGCCATTCTTTTGCTTATTAATTTTATCACCAGTGGTCGGTATTGGTGTTATTTCTGCCTAATCTATACATATTTTCAACGTAACCCATCAAGTCCATTTTACATCGTAAAACACTTTGATGATTCGGTTATGCAGATTAGCTTCAGACTCTTTGTAGTACTCGGTGAGGCCGTAGATGACTTCTCGAAATTGCTGATGATCTTCTTGGAATTGCTCTCAGTACATTGGATTGCGGGGTATGTGGATGTTGATTTTATTTCAGATATTTCTTGTTTTAATGTTTTTTATGAGTTTTTTATCTTGGTGTTAATCTTTTCAATTTCCTGAATTCGGTGTTCATTTTTTTTTTGTTGAATAAATAGTTTTTGTTCGAAATCTTCTGCAAGTTTCGTAATAGCTTTATTTATTTCAGTTTGAATAGTGTTACGTGGATTGGCTATTATTGATTGATTATTTTCTTTTAGACGCAACATAATGATTTCGCTTATGTTTTGTAATGACAGTTCAGGGTTTATATATTTTTTTTCTTCCGAGCTCATTGAATCGCCTAAAGTGGTCGACGTAACGTTGTCCTCCGGATTGTTACATTGTTTTCTTCGTTATTTGAAGTTTATTTTGAGCTACATTGGCTTTGAGTTTGAGTAGATGTCTGTGGTCATATAGGTGTATCTGTTTCCTATTTTTGGCATTTCGCAACGGCAGCCTTGACATTTCCATATTTTTTTTTATGGTTAGGGGTCATATTCTTACTAATTTGCATAATTTGTACAGTTATGCAGTTTATTTACCAGTTCTTGGGTGCAACCGGCGCAATTACGTGCTTTTTGTCTTTTTGTATAGAATTTCTTTATTATTGTTACGGTTGCTGACCTCTAGTGGGCACTAATACAACTAAGCGTTAATAGATCGATGGGATGAACTGCTTCCACCGCAAAAAGATAGTGGTTTGCTTACTAGATCACTCACAAGCCTTTGTACCTTTTGGACCATTATTATATTTTAAAACAAACGTATACACTGGGAACAGTTCTGTACGACGTATCTACACATGTGGCTGGAAGATGCACTGAACCTTGACGTTGGGCAGAACAACAGAGCAATACACTCAACAGTGGATGATTCTTGACTGAAACGATGATTATATCTAAATTATTAACATTACAGGAAATAAATGTTCATAGGATTGTAAAAGAACTGCAGCTCCTGTAATCCGGAACATTCACAAGAAATCGTGTAAATCCACATCTGTTTCTTCAAATGCTTAGCAAAATTGAGGTGTATGTAAGAAGCAAAGATGGCCTTTTGATCTAGTGGTTAGTGGCCTTAACTGGTATGCCAGTGAAACCCAACAAAAATGTTTGTGTGATGAGCACGACAAAATTTTTTCTGCGTCTGGGTGTAATTTATTTATGTCATGTATGTATTTAAAAATATATTTCTTCACTTCTACCATATTCTTTTTTCCTTTTCCACGTCCGTCTTCAAGCTCGAGCTCCCACCATCCCAAGCTAAGTCATAGTAATTTTGCCAGAATACTAGATAACAAAACCGTCTTTTGACTAAAATGGTAAAATCAAATAGGTATTTCAAAAAATCTATACTGATTTAGGTATATATTTTCTAAATGAATCTAGTGTTTTTGAAAAGTCCCTGGTATGGGTTAAATTCTAGACAACACCTTTACTGGACAAAGAAAAGTCATACTGGAAGTCCTTTTGAAAAAAAGTACATCAAGCAATCACTTACAGAAAGAACATGATCAAAGTCATCAAAGACACAAGCTATAGAAAACCCATTTTTTCAAATAGTTTGAAAGGTATTTGATTAAAGTCCTTCCACTATCTACCTGTATTTCTCAATTTTTCATAGTTTCGGTCTTGCCTAAAAAGTTACACTTCAAAACATTACCGTATATAACCGCTCATACTTCAACGTCTAAATAAGCCTCACCCTTTCAGGGGATGAGTTTTACCTCATCCCCCGAGAGGGTCTAAAAAGTAATGAACGAACTCGGCGTTGTTATGACGGCACGACGAGTGTTTCCCGTCCGCACAATTTGCACCCTCCTAACCGTCGATCTGAAACCGAACCTCCTGTTCCCACCCGCAGCGCCTGTCATGTGAAACAATGTTGTTTCATTGTGATAAAAAGCACGTTCTTGAAAAGTCTTCGATAAAATTGTTAGTTTAAACATGTAGTGAAAACTATCGCAATTTATTTAGCAAAATTACTTTTGTCTACTTTCAAAAAACGACGGGTCTCTCTCTGTCTCGCAGTTCGTGAAACTTATGTTAATTGACAGCCCTTTATCTCAATTTTCTATTAGTACTAATTATATTACTTAACTCGATTAGTACTAATTATATTAGTACTAATTATATTACTCAAGTCGATTATAGAACCAACGATCTTTAGAGTAAACATCTTTTTGAGTGGAGATCGCAAATCGTCAAACGTTTGGACTTCAGACTAAGCGGAGCGACAGTCTTCACCGGGCAGCTGGTAGCAGCAGAATGAAATCAAGATGACATGCAATTAGACAAACCAATACCTAGCAGTAGATCGCTGTACACTGATGCTGATGATAATAAACATGTATACCTACCCTCAAAATATGTTATACTTAGTGGAAACATTTTCCAAATTATCAGCCTCTTGGGCGCAAGAGGCATAAAAACCTTTTTATTAACAATAGTCGATAAATTGTTAACTTCAGAAAGAGCAAAGACTTCTTAAAATACGAAGGCATGATTTACACAGATGCGATGTGACGCAGACAGGGTTCAGACGTTGGGTAGTAAGTTCTCATCCTCCTGCCGACAGAGCACCCGCCCGCGACCCATTCTGTTCAGTCTCGCTCGAATATTGTAGCAGGGAGCACGCACGCTTCTGTCCCAAACAACAACGGATTCGCTAAAACTTTGACAATAAATACGTTTTCTTCTAAATGGCTTTTATTTTTTGAACTACTAATGGATATAGCTTTTTTGTGCACTAGCAGTAAGTTATCTTTAAACGTTGACAATACAAATGTATTTATTTTTACAGAGAGAAGAAGACGAGATAATTACAGTACTTGAACATTTCAGTAAAAACCTGGCGCTACCTGACGCTGTCTGGCGCTACTTGACGCTGTCCGCTTCAAAAGATGGATAGTAAAGCTTAAAATTACCTTTTATTATATAATTTGGTGAATTAAAGGAGTTTGACAAGGAAGAATTGAAGAAGATAACGTGTTGCGTGATAACGCGCCGACCACTATAATTATCATAACTTAAGAATAGGCTATAAAACCCTAGAATTTTATACAAATATCCACTAGTAGGTACCTACTGATGTTGGTTCTCTTTTGTGGATTAAAATTGTGATGGAGTAGAAATCGCTATCATAACAAACTCATTATACAGACAAACTAGTTTGTTTTATGCTATCCCAGTCACTAAGGATTGGCATAATAAAAGAGAGCCTCAAGGTTAGGCGTAGTCTGGCTGTGGAAAGCGATGATGATAATGATAGCTCAATGCAGCCCATTATCCTCTTTTTACACACAGTAAAAGCAGCTCCAGAACCTTGAATTCTATTAATTTTTATCGATTATTATATTTCTGGAAGTAAACATTGAAACTGCACAGATTGATTCCATCAAAACCATTCTATCGGTAAGCATCAAGATGTACATTGATTTGGTTATATGATAAACCACCTATATACACTATATACACATAAAAAGTTTTAGGTATTAATAGATTAATTTCAAATCTGATTAAGAATGGCTTGTACCTATACTCATACTCGAAACTCTAGACCGCACCTCATGAGTAACATATGGCGATGGGTCTGTAAGGAATCGTTGGTGCGATTCGGGTCTGTGTTGGTACACAGAATGTAGGGAAAGTTAACGAGTTGTGTATGCATTGCTTATGAATTATGGTAAAGAAACAGAATTGTTAGAATTAACTTTTTTTTCCTTTTAACTTGGTGGTCGCATCTTTTCTAATGAATGATATTGTGCAGGGAGGACTGCGTACGTAAGCTTAATCACGAGGCATTTTAAGTTATAAGAGTTGATTATTGTACTTAGATTTAGAAGGAATAAAGAACTAATGAGAATCGGCCACCTTTATTTCTATTGGCAGGATAGCCGAGCTAATTTACTCTCTGAGCATATTTTGTCCATAGGTACTACACCCGAGGACTGGTGCTAGTCAGGGATGGCCGTGTCGTGGATTGATGGCGCTAGGGTGCCACGGACAGCGCCATCTAACAATTAGTTTCATAAACTTATAATATCGTCACCGGAAACTCAAGCGGCGCCCTAACGCTTGGACACGATCGTCGGTAGAAGGGATGCAGCGAGAACTGGAGGGAAGACCGAGTGGTGCGGCATTCTACCTCGGACAGCCTTGGCATATGCTCAGTACCAACGCGCGTGTTTGTTTCCTTTGTAAAACCGTTATCAAAATAAAATTATTCTGATTCAAATTATCTTTTGATCGAGTACCCAAGTCAGTGCCCACACCTACCTAGAACTATTTCGGATCGTGATGAAAACCCGATGTGTCGCATCTCGGCCACCCATGATGCGACAAATATAAATACAAATCTGCTTATATATTGTTTACATACTATGATATTGTGAAGGGAAATGCTCTTTAAATGTATTTTTGAAGATTTTTAAGAAGGGCTGTCACGTAGGGACTGTGAGAGGAAGTTCCACAGATGCATCTAGTTTAAATTAAAGAAAATAAATACGTGTAAAACGGTTATTTAAATTTGTAAAATAAACATTTATTGAGTCGATAAGACTATTGCACAATCAGCGAATCAACGCAGGCTATAATGTCAGTCTTCATTGATTGGATGTCACTTAGGTCAACCTTTCCGAAAATCACACTAGAAACAAACTAAGACCAAACAATTTTTATACTCGTAACCGGAATCTTAAATTGAGTAAGTGTCTACTTTAGTCTGTAAACATGAAAGCCAAACTTTGTTAATCAAATGGCATCTGACATGATCTTGACTTTAAATTTGGAAAACATGCCTTACTTACTAGGATTTAATTTGAAAACCATAATAAAGAGAAATAAACCAACTAATGGAAAAGGTGAAGTACCACGGCATATAATGGAATACAGGCAATCATGAAATTGTGCCAGGATGCATCCAAATAGTTAGGCTAGGAAAGATACATCAACCAAAGTTTACGCGCTACGATCCTACAGATGAGCACAGCGAGCGCTGCGAACCCATTCTCAACGAGAGCCATTAATTTGGTGGAATGTGAAATGTCATGCATACTATTAAGCAAAGGACGGAGCATCAATTCATCCCCCAATACTCTTACATCGACCAGCAGATTTCAAATATATCTAAATCGAAAGATCTTTCACCAATCAAAAAAAAAATTCAAAATTTAATTGAAAATTCTCACCTTAGTGAGAATTTTTTACTATGGCGGCATCTCTCAAAAGCGAGAAAATCATACTATACAAAATAACACCAACAGATTTGAAATGTATAGTATCTCCATCGAAAAATATTTGTAAGGTGAGAATTTTTGTATTTGTATTATAGAAGTTACATAACTGTTGGTACTTACCAGCAGATTTAAAAACAGGTCTCATTTTTGGGGACAGTTTTACGCAATGCCCTTTGTCAAATAATTTTGTAGAATCGTATAGGGCTCGCCGAGCCGCATTCAAAAATGTATGACAGTACTATGTTATTTACGTTATAAATACTTGCGTTAGGTTAGGTTAAAATAAAAACATTTTATAAAATCTAAACCCCATAGTTTTAAGGTATGTTGGCATAATAAAAAAAAAAACTCTATTCAACTAGACGCTTTGAATGATACCAGTTTCAAATCTGTTGATACATTGAAAATCTTCATTGTGATAATTTAAATTTTGATATTGGACAAGAAAAATAAAAATAACAAATAATAATAATAATAATAAACCATAATGATCGCGCAGATTGGCTCAGCGATGCAACTCCAGAAATTCCAGAGATGGAATTTGAGGTTATACCCATTGGCACATTTATAGAAGTCATCAAGCGCACACACAACTGGAAATCACCAGGCACTGACAATATCCACAACTACTGGTATGAGAAATTCTCGAGCATACATCCTTTCTTATATAACCATCTAAATACATTCATAAAATCACCACATTTACTTCCAATATACATCATACACGGAGTAACTTATATGATACCTAAAGATATAAATGACTCCACAAATCCCGCAAAGTACCGACCAATTACTTGCCTACAAACCTTGTACAAAATATTTACAGCCTGCATAAGCGAAGTAGTATATGAACATTTAACAAAAAATAATATTCTAGCAGAACAGCAAAAGGGATGTCGTAAGCATAGTCAAGGATGTAAAGAGCAATTAACCATTGATGCGATAGCTATGAACAGCGCCGTTAAAAGTAGAAAGGATATCCATACTATGTTTATCGACTATCAAAAGGCTTTCGATTCAGTTCCGCACAGTTGGTTATTACGCGTATTAGACTTATACAAAACCCAACATTTAAACAATTCATACAAACGTCTATGCAGAACTGGCAAACTGTTCTTAAAATTAATTCGTCTTCGGCGACAGTAGGTACTGAGCCGATACATATCAATCGTGGAATTTTTCAAGGAGACGCTCTGAGTCCACTATGGTTTTGTATGGCACTCAATCCACTGTCACACTTGTTAGATAAAACAGACGTGGGATTCACACTGGCAAACAATAATACACAATACAAACTAACACACTTAATGTACATGGATGACATAAAGTTATATGCAGCTGACAAGGAGGCACTTTTCCGACTAGCTGATACAACACAGATATTTTCTGATGATATTTGTATGTCATTTGGTGTGGATAAGTGCAAAATCTTGTCAGTTGTAAAAGGTAGAATACAAAATAATAGTTACTCACTTGGATCTGGTGAACTGATTGAACCAATGGACGAACACAGTACTTACAAGTATTTAGGGTTTAAACAGTCCAGACAGATACAGCAAAAGCTGTCAAAACAAGAATTGCTAAAAAAATTCTCACATCGCCTTAACCTTATCTTAAAAAGTAATCTAAACTCTAGAAACACTATTAAAGCCATCAACACATTTGTAATACCTATTCTCACATACTCTTTCGGAATTTTACACTGGTCAAAGACTGACATCAAATGATTGATTAAATTGAATGAAAACGGATTTATCTAAATTAATTTTTAAACAGTTTATGTCAAGCCAATGCTGTAATGTATCTATTGTATTATTAATGTCAAATTCGTGATCTGCGATGGTATTTTGCTTTCTATCGGATGTCACCATAATTGATATATCGTCAGCAAATAAAATGCATTTGTGCTTTGTTATATGTATTATGTCATTTATATATATTAGAAATAATATTGGTCCTGAAACGCTTCCTTGGCGTACGCCGTATTTATTATGCTTATATTCTGATGAGTAGGGTATCATTTCTTTATGTTTGTTTATTTTATTTATTATGGACACGTTGTTGCCTATTACTTAAGTAGGACGATATCCAGCGAAGAGCAGGTTCCCTAATCCCAACAAACTCTAATTTATCTATTAATATTTTAGTGAACAGTTTTGATAATGTAAATGATTGAAAGAAATTTGTTAAATTATGACTGAAGAAACTATAAGGGTAGTAATAAAAGCTCTGACAAAAAAAGAAGAATTGTCCTTATTCAAAATATTAAATCTAATTCCTAAAATACTAACTTTCCGACTATTTTCGTCCGAATAAAAATGACGGAACGACCGAATGAGATACTGAAATCTTCGAAAAATAAACATGACTGTTTATTGCTATAATACTTTTCTACCAGCATAAATTACGTTCTACTGAAAACTATGCTTTGTAATTCATAAATTACCTTTCATATTTCACATAGACTGTGGTGCTATTTTAACTATAACATTATACTGAAAATATTATTCTAAGTGGTTATACAGAAACTTATGAAAAATATAAAAATGTACTTGTAACAATAACTTGCATCATATATCATGAATTTTACTTACCACGGGTATGCTTCGATATCGGTACCTATTTCAGGCATTAAAAAGTTAGAACAGTCGTATTCATGCTTTAATCTAAAACCAAGTAGGTTTCCTAGAATATTTTACTATTATACTGTATTAATATTCGACAAATTTCCTAGTTTTTATAATGTCAGCGAGAACAAAGATAAAAATAAAACAAAACTCAGTTTATTATGAAAATGTAGTTTTAATAGCTAGCAGAAAATGTTAGGTATACATAATTGTACTTATGAACTAAATAGGGAGGCAGGTAGTTAATTGTCAGTAGGTATCTTCATTGTATCTATTATAAGAGCAGGTTTTTCTTGGGCGGAGCGGGAGATAGTATCAGACTTTTATTGACTTAAAACCTACTCCTCTTCCTTCTTTTACAAAAAATCTCTTTTTTTTTTCTTTGACTGTCCAGTTGGTCTTGTGGTTAGTGGCCCTGACTGCTATGCCGGAGGTCGTGGGTTCGATTCCCGCCCAGGACAAATTTTTGTGTGATGAGCACGATCATTTGTTCTGTGTCTGGGTGTTATTTATCTATAATATGTATGTATTTAGAAATATATAAGTATGTTTATCAGTTGTCTAGTACTCTTAACACAAGCTCTGCTTAGCTTGAGACTAGACGGCGTTGTGTGATAGTTGTGAAATATTATATTATTATTATATTCTTTGCCTTCGTCACAGGGCCCTGGGTTTCATTTATAAGGTCTGGATTTAGTAGGACGACCCCGTTTCCTTTTTTGTCCTATAGGTAGTGCTTTCGCTGGTTAAACTTTATGAACCGTCGATTTAAGGGTCGGGGGGGGGGGGGGGGTTGAGGGCTTGAGGGCTACCCCCCTGTACCATCCCCACCCCGCAGAACCCAATGGTAATGGAGATATCCATGTTTAAAGTTTGAGGTTAGGTTAAATTAGAACACTAATTTCCATCGATTTATGGGGCGATTTGGGGCCTAAATTATAATGGCTTTTAACATTAGAAAGGGATTTGGTGCTTGGTGGCCGCTGCGGCGGCACGCTCGCTCCGCTCGTTCGCCTTCGCGCGTTGATGGTCACAGTTCTAACCTAACCTAACCCAAATGAAATGATTCACTAACATTAGAGGGGGTTCCTTGTTACAACAATATAACCCAAACCCAATCGCGCGGGCCGAACAGTTGAGGTATTTTCCTCATTATTGAGAGTTAAAAAATAAATTTGATAACCAACAATAGAAATTAAAACAGTCCATGCAAGTTGTAAAAATGATTAATTTGACGAAACCTCTGTTGTCGGTAACTTAGTAATTTTATCGGAGGTTCAGTATTCTATTCGGAAGTTTAGTTTTGTTATTCGAAGATCCATTTTTTTAGGAGAAAATGTAATTTGAACATGCTCATAACTGTTGTTAAAATGGATTTTTTTTTCGTTAATGTTTTGGGTTTTTTGTCGGTAATTCATTATAACGCTGGTTAATTAGAATAATAGTCGGCCACTGATCGCTGGAGATTAATATTGTTTTTCGGAACAATTATTATTTCCCAAACTATAAGTATGTATCTCAGAAACTCAATGTTTTGCAGTTAGTTATAATATGTCTGACCGAATCCAGCTAAACACCAATTTTAGAAGTTAGGTACTCCTATACAATATTCTATTTTTAATTGAATACAATATTGATTAATATTAGCTAAATATAATAAATGAATAGAAAAATTATACGTGAAAGATATTTTATTTTAAAATTAGTTATTACCAGATCTGGTTTTCATTTGAGTATTGAGTCGTGAGTACCATGGTGTGGTCCTCTTGAATAGTGATTTGAAAGATTTATTATTAAGAGCGTTATTATGATGACTTTTCTTCAAATTACAACTGTAGTCTGTTGCAGTTTGGCATTTAGTTTCGACCGCGTAGAAAACTGTATTTGGCATGTAGTATGCCTTTGGCAATGGTGCAATGTTATTAATAGACAAAATGTTTGTTTTATCCGAATTTACTTGTGCGATCGAATTCGTTTCCACCACTCGTTCGTTTTCTCGCATACCCTTAGTAAGATCTTCAAGTTTGTCAGTTTTTATATTTTTCGTTATTTTATTCTTCTTGAAAACTAGTTTTGAAGCAAGCCACTTTGGTATTTCTGTTATGTATACATGTTCAAATCTATCCTTCACAAAACCTGCTACTTCGCTGGCTGCAGGTGAACCATGTATGTGACTGAATAACGGAACTATTTTCGCAGTGGTGTTGCCGAGGCGAACCTTGATGTCTTTTCTGATAGCAGTGCTGATTTTTTTTGGAATGCGGCCTGCACACACAGTTTGGTGTCCATTTCCATCATTATAAAATAATACCGTTGCCAACAAATATGGCTTATTCTCTGTTAAAGAACAGACAGTTACAGAAACAAAGCAAAATAATGCCACGGGAATGAAAATACACCTGAAAGAAATAAAATTCTTAGAATATCAACCACTTGATATAAAATAAAATAAACTTTACTTAAAACATTATACATATGAAACCAACACTATTTTTTTTTCGTTCACAAGAATGTTTTCATTAAAACTTTAACATCCCCTAAACCGCAGATTTGAGAGTAATTGAAACACTAATAAATATAGTCTTCAGTGTTCATTTTAGTTATACTTTGTGCCAAGTTTTAAGTTTATTAACCCAAAAAACTAAGAATTGTCCATACAATCTTTAAACCCCCTAAATAGTTCTTTGCGGGTAGTTCTGAAAACAAATTATGATAACCTTAATCATTTACTTTGTTTACTATGAAATTTTGCATACAAACAACATCCTCATCTCCTTAAAGGTAAAATTTGCAAAAATCCCTTCTTAGCTTCGCTTACGTCATAAAAGGAAGCCTTGTGCAAAATTTCATGTTTCTAGTCTTAGTAATTTTAGCTGTGCGCTGATATTCCACAGAAGGATGGACTGTATATTAATAATAATATAATAAACCCATTAAACTCCAAATTTATAAAATTAAAAAATTATATCAAGATTTTTTTATAAAGAAAGAAAGATAACACGTTTATTTCGCACACACGTACACATAATGCGATAAAAATTATAATAAAGAAACTTAAATACTTGAACTTAAAAATACATCAACATTGTATGTCTCACAGCTGCGCCAAATAGGTTCAGTTCAGCATAATGCCAGGCTACTACGTAGCAGTTGCCTGACGCTGGTTTTAAACTGTAATAACTAGTCCATTTCATGCACTAAGAATTCATATATGCAATTTAGATTTTACATTTGAATTAGTAAATAATTTTTATATTATAAATCATTGACACATTTTTTTGTGGATTGACTGTAGAAGGAAGAATGGACAAAATCAGAAGTATGAGAAGGACAGAGCAGTAGGAGATTGTTAGAAGAACGCAGATTCCTTGCGTGTGAAGAACATAGAATATTAATAGTAAGTTATGAGATATGGTGTGGGATAGGGTGGATAGAGGTGTGGGAGAGTAGAGCAGAGAGAAAAGGTTAGTCAGAGTGCGCAAATTTCTTCTCTGGCAAATAAGCAACTATTTGAGCTCAGACCTGAAGTTCGACACATGGTCATATTTCCTCTGGTTTAATATGAACCAAATGCAGTTGTTAAGGAGTCTATCAAGCTTATCCAGCAAGACCACATTCAGGTCAAAGTAACACACGTCACCATAGTCTATACAGGAAAATCAAAGTCTGCACAAGCATTGTGGTGTATTTGCAGGTAAAAAGTTCCTGAGATGATACAGACACCGAAGACAGTAAGTAATAAATTTTATGAAGGTTAGAAATAACAGTGGAGAAAGAATACAGCCTTGTGGAAGTCCAGCATCCATATTACATCTGATCGACGAGCTCTCATCAACATGAACCTACTGCCGGCGTCCCCAAAGATAAAATAAGAAGTAAACTTAGTAAAACTAAAACGTAGTGCTTAAAATTGTGGCTTTTTAGAAAACTTAATTATTTGATAACGTTTTTAATTGTTTTTTTTTTTAACTGGTTTTATGTGGTATGATGAGTCGAACTGAATTATGTAATAAAAAAAGAAAGCCTCGTTGTGTAACTTTTTCGAAATCACATTATAATTTAACTTGGAGGGAATTGTGCAGAATTACAGCGAAGTTCGTTTGCTGGACAATATAAATAAAACAATGGAAAGTGAAAAGGTAACTGTTTGTAAATTCATAATAATGTTGTTTGACTTATTAAGAGAGGGTAAAACAAAGAAAATGTCAACCGCTTAACAAATTGCTCACGATTTATGAAACAAAAATATACATTTTGTTTCCACGACTCAAAATTACTTTATACTCGGAATGAGAATAGTGTATAATGATAAAAACTCACTGGACGTAATTTCCGTTTACTAAACAATTCTAAATTTTGGATCGTTGATGGCACTTTCAAATGCTGCTCTAACCTGTTCTGTCAAATTTTTACACTGGACGGGATGGTCGGGTCTGAGTATGGTGCTCAAAAAATTGTACCTCTTGCGTATGGGTTGCTGTCAAACAAATCAGAAAACTTGTATTTTATAAATGCCAGTCTGAGGATATTTCCTAACAGCAGTCACAAGTGTTGCTTTTTCCATTTATCACAAAATATATGGAAGCACCTAGAGAAAGCTGGCTTAAGTAAAACATACACCAATGACAGCGAATTCGCTAAAAAAATGCGACATATTTTAGCATTGGCATATTTGAAACCTGAAGATATTCCAGCGGCCTAGAGTTTATTCGGCGAGAAGTGGTGCCGAATAATTTGAAACGAGTGGCAGACTGGTTTAGTAAGTACTACGTAAATGAAACATATATCAGTAAGAGATCATCGTCTTCTCAAAATAAACCAAAATTTGCTTTAAAAAAGAAACCACCCCTATTCCTACCTAGTTTATGGTCTATTTGGGACTGCTTTGTCACGGGTATACACATCACGCAAAATGCAGTTGAAAGCTGGAATAACCGTTGGAATAGTCTACTTAACAGAAGGAAAATAAATATTTACAAAACAATGAGAGAACTTGTTAAAGAGCAGAAAAACACAGAGTACGAAATAGAGAGGTTAGCTGGTCTGCAGGAAAAAAAAAGGAAAAACAAAAACGCAGTACTACAAAAAACTTCAAGAACATATTAATAAGAAAGATGATATGGATATGTTAACATATTTAGATGGTCTCGCATATACAACGTGTAACAAAAAGGGTATATACATACCAAGTGCACGGCTTCTTGATAAGATAACAAACGATACGGGAGGGGTTTTCTAACATTATGTTTACATGGTAGGAAATTATGAATTATTTCAATACACATGATACCAGAAACCGAACATTTCAAACTGAAATCAATACATCACTAGCAAAAAGTCAGCTGATCGGTGTCAGTGAACTGTTCATGAATAAAAACAAACCTCTTACTCCTGGTATTCCTTCAAACAGTGGATAAAGGGTTCCGGATGTTTATTTTTCATAACAATTTTTTTTAAAGGAAAATAGTTTTGAGAGGAAAGAATTTTTTTCTACAAAAAACTAAGATTATGAACTATGGCGAGCGCGTGGCTCCGGACATCTGTGAAGGAAAACCCGCCTGCCGTGTAGAGATGTGTTCGTTAGCGCGCAGCTCATTCAATTTTTTAAAATATTAGACACGCAAGCGTGCGAGCCGCGCCTCTTTTAGAGGAGACTAAGTAGATAATTCATAAGGATATGGAATAAGTACCTATCTGGTATCTACATGAAACAATAAGAAATACCTACTTTTTTATTGTTTTACGTAGATATGATAGCAACAAACAAATCATGAGTGAACGTAACAATTAATGAAAAAGTAATCTACCATAGAATCGAGTACCTACAACACAGTAAATAATACCTAATTTAGTAACTACATTCCTATAAATTTTCTTACGTACCAAATTCTTTTTATGTCGGTTGCCATACATAGGTAGGTACATAGTTTGCGAGAAATTAAATTTTACTTAGATGAACACGGTGCGAAAGACGCTACGAAAAAGGATTTCATATCATAATATTTGAACCCAAAATATCATTTCTAAGCAACTTATGTCTCTCCTAGTACAAACAAACTCCCGGTGGGTTCCGTTCTTGAATTTAATTTAATTAGAGGACTTTAATAAGTTGTTAATTTTTTGCAGGCATGAGATGATTTGAATCAATTGATCATAGTAATTAATTTAAATATCGATTAAAATTAAATGATTTAAAAAAAAAACGATGATTTAAATCATTTTTTTTATGACGTGAAATTAAAACTATTTAATTTTACTTAAAACGCATACATTTATAGTGATACACTCCTTACAGCGCAACATACATTATCTATTAAGAAGAAATATGTTCATAGTTAAAAGTCATCATTAAAATATTTTATCAGCGTTAGGTACTTAATATTTATGTTTAATTTTAACCTGAGATTATAAACAAATCAACAAATCTTCCGCGCTTATTTTACCTACATTTTCACGGGGAGGTTCTCACAGAGACAGACAGAATTTCACGACTGTCGGCCGTCGCCCGCCAGCGCAGCGGTGACGCCCAGAGAAAGTTTAGTGCTAAAACTGTACTAACCGGCTGTCGAATTTTTGGGTTTATTGGGGTACATTATTTGCATTTAGTTTAGGAAGAGGGGGGTTAGTGGTTATAAAATAAAATAACCATAAAGATTAAAGCGGGAGCTCCGTTCCGCTCCCGTTTTAACTTTCTTACCTAACCAATCCAAGTCGGATTGCTCTGAGTCGGGGTGTTAACCATAATGATAATATCAATATAGTCACTAGAGTATAATCACTTGGGCTCTACTGGGCAGTGAAGAAGAGGCCGTAACAAGCGGCTCATTTGAGTCCAAAACTTGCACTACACTCGATTCTTCAGGCAAAACAGCGAAATCCGAGCATTGAAATTTCGAAGACGCCATGGTAGTCACAATGTTGTAGAACTTAAACAGGAGTGCTTAAAACGATCTCGACTGCAAAGCGAACGAACAGTACTGAAAAGACACCATTCAAAACACGCGCGCTGAACTCGCGCTGAACATATTTGCGTTTCCTTTCTCGTAATAAAAAAAAAACAAAAAAATTTTGAACAATTTTTGTAAATTTTCGTTTGTTTGTTTACCACCAACAAGTACAAACTGGATGAAACCTGTCAAAATACTGTCAAATATTACAAAATAATATCAATTATACCTTTTTTTTTCTAAAAAAACTACGTTTGCGCACATTAAGTCTTTGCGTAATTATTTCATAAAGGTAAATAAACCTTTTCTAGAAAAATAAGCTTAAAACTCAGCAGCCGGTATAATACAGTTTAGCCAGTTTAGTATTAATTTATCTTTTCAAAATAAATGAAAAACATGCAAAAGTACTAGGAGTCCATAAGAAACGAGAATTGTTATTACTGAATTTAACAGCGGCTTGCGCAATCACAGATCCCTAATTTCCTTTCAGTATGATATTGAATACGATAAAATATTGTGTCCCCGTCGCACGCGCCACCTGCGTGTATTATGTGAAAGAGATGGCGATGTTTCCATCGTCCGTTCGGCTACTCTTTTGGCGGCGTCTTTGAGCGCGCCGAAAGGCTAGCCTAAATGAAATTAGGTAAATAAATAAAGTAACATTTTGCATTAGTGAAAGACCAATAATCGTACAATGCAGTCGCATATTCGTCGCGGTGCTTGTGATTTGGATTTATTGTGGTTGTGACAATCGTATGTGATGGTGTTAAGTAATAGTGAATATTATGAGATGATGTTGTGTGTCGGAAGAGAGGAGGGTAATGTGCGAGCTGCTCGCGAACTTTATCGTCGCCGATTTATCGAGGGTAGGCCAGAAGCTGAGCATCGACAGCTTCCTTCGGTGGCGTGTTTTCATCGGATGGTACATCATCTGCACCAAACCGGTTCCTTCCACGCTCCTGGGTTAGGGGGTCGCCCGAACAGAATTTGAGGAAGCCGTACTGGAGCATTTTGAAAATAACCCACGTACTAGCGCACTCGGCGAGCTTGCATTAGCGCTGGATGACTCTAACCATATGCAAGTATGGCGAGTGTTGCACAATGATGGTAGCACCCATATCGCTTCCGTCGCACCCAGGATCTGACACCTGCAGATTTTTTGCCTCGCGTGACCGCGTGCCGTGTTATGCGAGTGGTACTGCAATCAGGTAGAAGCTTCGCCAGATTTTGTTTAGTTGTCATCAATCACATCGAACCACATCTTTAAAAATGTAAGTTAAATAATTGTTTTTCATTTTATTATTTACTTTGCTCGGACTATGGTAAGATATTTTTAAATTTTAGGTACCTACTAAGGCGAACAGTGCGTCTCACGTACGCGCGCGGCGCAATTTAAAATTCGGTAGACAGGTGTACTAGGCGATCAGTTTATAGAAGAAATGTTTCGTAATATTAGCAAATGACGTGGAATGTTATTGACCCTCGTAGTGTCGTGACACGTTTGTTATGATTTGAATAAAAGAATCATACGCTACCAAGAATTTGGTATCAATTCTTTGAGTTATTTATTTTGGGCTGAAACTTTGTGTAGAGATTCTATACCACCTATAATCTTCACCGCTTCTTGATGTATATACCCTTTTTGTTACACGTTGTATATGCTACACAAAGAAATGAAATAAATTTTCCCCTACGAATTCTTTGATTCTTTTATATTTTTGTATCAATCAATAACATAATTATTAAAACTTTGTTTATATTTTATTAACATTTTTGTTATAGCTAACTCTGTATATAGATAAGTCAAGTTGATTAAATATACTTATAATGTGAGTTATTATATATAATTATATTATGATTGTTTATTATGTTCTGTGCAAACCATTATGGACACCATATGGATTTTATTATGGAATATATATTATTTTGTTCACTATGCGTTTTGGTTTATATTTTTTAAGGACGATCCGAACGATGTTTCGCAATAGATTATCGAAGTCAAGTCGCTCCGTAGTTTTTCGCGGTAATGTGCATCGAAGTTAAGTGGTATCGCAGTGAAAATCTTTCGCAGTAATGTGCATCAAAGTCAGGTAGTATCGCCAGTGAAGATCTATCGCGGTAACGTGCATCGAAATGTAGTGGCTTAGCAGAGACAGTCTTTCGCCGTAACGTGCTTCGCAATTTTGTAGCATCGTATTAGCATTTATCGATATATTGTGCGTCGACATTCCGTATTCTACTCCTTTGTATCGTAAGCGTTGTACGTACAAAGCTAGAAGACATTTCACATCATATAGGAGAATTTTCTTATATCGTGTGATCTAAGAAAACTAAACTAAACAGTTCACTTAGAAATTATCATGCAATCGAAACTGTACGTACATGAAATAGGTAACACCAATTGTTGCCTATTTCATGTAAAATATGTTATGGTCTGAAAAGTTTTCGACCTCTGCGTGTCTCTTACCGGCTAATTAAAGTTAATGATTTTGATATAGCGGTCTTCGAGAAGTCACCGGCCATCGTTGGACTTTCAGATAATCAATATTTGATTATAAGAGGAAACTCAATGTTATCTGTTTATTATACCGGCTCATCGTGTTGCTCGCCAAATTGGGCAAGTTCTTTGAAAGAGTAATTGCAAACCGCTTCGTCGCGCAGCTGTTGCAAGTGGGGTCGGATCTTGCAGTCAGCCAGTTCGGCGCTTCACGGTGGACGCCATCTTGCGCGTGCAAGCCGGGGCAGGGTCATGGGTCAGGTTATGGCGGTAAGTCCACTCTTTGAAAAGTGGCTGAAAAAACGTCACGGTGTCGTCACCTTCCGCATGACGCTGGTGCTCACCGGACATGGTAAGTTCGGGAGGTTCCTGCACGGGTTCGTGTGGATGTTCATGTATTTTTTAAGTTTTAGTATTTAAGTTTCTATATTATAATCGTTTTCTCATTGTGTGTACCTGTGTGCCAAATAAACGTGTTTTCTTTCTTTCTTTAAGAAACGCAAGGGTGTCACCATAGTGTGGACCGCCCGGAGGACACGGTGGAGTATACGGTGGAGGTGCGTCCCGCTTGGGCAGACCACCGCCGTGTAATCTTGGAGGTAATCGTGGGCCCTGGTGCAGGCCATAGTCCAAAGCAATTAGGAAAGGCGGCCGCAAGCGTGAGGAAACACTTATTCTAACGCCCCAGCCGCCGGGATCCCGACCCCAATTTCCAGCTTCCCGTAGGTGTAGGCTTGTGGACGGCGAGCAATGGATAACTCGCCATCTGACCGTCCGGTAACCGTCCGGACCGAGCCCGAGTCGTCAACGGCGCGTAGTGTTTCTCGCGCGCCGTTGACGACAAGATGTCAGCAAAATCGTAGGGGCCTAGCAAGGCTGAAGCCTACTGGGGCCATAGGTTCGCCTCTGAAAGGAAAACCAGGGGTTCTGGGTCGCAAGGCAAAGAAGAAGCATAGGAGTGGGTTTTATTCAGTAAAATCTGAGACGCCCTCTCTCGTCACACTAGAGCAGGAGAAGTCATTGGATGATATAACACCTTAAAACTGTTTTACCGTAAAGATTATTGTAGAATTGTGTGATCGGAAACTTTTCAGACCACTTATTACCAGTTTTGTTTCATGTTACCGTTTAAATTTCTAGCAATAAAATAAAATTGTTTACTTACAACTTCATTTTCAAGAATTGTAGTTAGTAAACCGAATTAGTACTATCGTACAGAAAATCTTGTGAAATAAAAAAGAACGTCTTATAGTTATTGAAATAATATTTTCAGGACACTTAATAAGCAAATAAAAATTCAAATGAAAACGTTTTAATTAAATAACATGTTATTTTACTTTAATCATTATTGTGTTATCACTAATTGCTAGTTACGTGGTTGCAGGTAGGCTGTACCTACCTAAATCATGTACTCTGGCAAGCAGACTGATCGCAATATCTGGCAAATCTTAACAATAGGTACTGTGGGGGATATATGAGACATCTATCAGAAGCGGGTCGTATCGAAGGATTCACAACATAAATAAAAGCGCACGACTGACTTTATCAATCAATTTAACATTTAATTATATTATTTTTTTACATTTACTAGTCCAACACACACTTAAAAATCGAAATAATTTATACAATTAATTCAAACCGGTTAAGTTCACGGAATAACTTACTGCCTGGTTAAATCAGTTACCTTTCTACAACGTGAGTTGCTACAAATCAGCACTAGTTTTAGAGACTAGCGGGGTTACCATGACGTTCAAAGTAAGCGGCGCTAGACAACCTGTATAGCTCTGTCTCTTACCCACACTGAAATAAGAATGAAACAATCTTACTTTAAACGTCATGTTACAGGTCATGTTTCAATCTCTGACCTCCCTGATTCAGCTTTCATTAAGTTTGAAGTTGACAAAATAAGATGTTAGTAATTCCATAATGTATATAGGTATAGGATAATATGGGTACAGGTAATGGATATAGTAGTCGTACATGGGTGTTACTGCACACACAAAAACAAGACCAACGCTTTATGACGAACACATTAATTTTTTTGGTATTAGTCATACGGGTAGTAAAGTAATCTGAAAGCTGGTCAGCGGTAATAAATTCAATAAGCTATACACAGGTTAAAACATCTCGATATAACTATATGATCGTTCTTTACTACGTTTTGAAATGGGTATTATAGCTCCTTTTTTTGACTAACTTGAGAATGACAGTTCAGAAAAGTCTGTTAATAACCACTAGCCGTTAGGATTTTTCCTTTGAAAACGTGTACATGACGTTGTCGTCTAACGTTTGACGTTGACGTTGATGTCTAACTAATGTCACTAACAAAAGAAAACAACCTAAAATTTTAGTTGCACATACTAACATCTACCACGAAGTCAAAAGCTCGACGGTAATCCTCACCGAGTCGCCGTCTCAACGTGACACTGGCAGAATAGTCGCAATCGGCTCAATTGCCATAAAAAAAGAAAAAAAAAAAAAATAAGCATTTTGACAGGTGCCTGGACCCAACACCTCAGTGCTGCCACCTTGTGAACGTCATTTTAGAAACCCTCATTGAATTGAGTTGATATAATAGCGGAGTGTATTGGAGTGTAGCAACCGCAAAACGTTACCAATTGCAATGTAAGCATTATTCATAGGAAATGTACAGGCGACGCCGGCGAGAGCCAGTCGTTCCATGAGCCCCACTCGGGTCAATGTTATCGCGTCGCGAGTTCACTGTATGCTATAACCAAGTATAATTGTGAACTAATGTGTAGTCAAAAAAAAAATGTGAATTCTCAATCCGTATATTATTTACCCATCCTGCACAAAAGGAATACACCAGTAACCACATTGGTAACCTCGACGTGATCAAGCAGGAAATGGTGTCGCGGTACACGTAGCAGCTGGGTGACTCAACTACCACCATCTTTAATAATACCTCGAATAATTTTAAAATGTTATCATAAAAAGTGTAAAGAGACGCTAAACGAAGAACAACAGCAGGTTTAGCCAAGTTATGACCATTTCGTTTCGCTTCTTCATCTTTTTCTACAGTCTGTAACGCCTCTGATTTCTTTGTTCTGACCACGTGACTTAACGCTGAGATGATGTAATTCTCATACATTTGAAGATTTCTACTAGCATCAACTATTGTAGATTATCAACTTGGCTAAGCCCGTCATTAAAAGTAGCACTTAGGGTTAGGTTGAACAACGAAAACTGGTTAAGAGAACTACCTACAGTTCTGCTAGGACCCAGGGCCGCCCTGCGAAGCGACACTAACGTTAGCGCGGCACAGTTAGTGTATGATTCTACTTTAAAAAACGCCAGGAGAAATTTACGACAACACAAATGTACAGAATAACGATTCACACGAGTATAAACAACACTTATGGGAAACCATTAGTTATTTAAAACCTAAACCAAGTTAGCATAAGACTCCAGGGCAATCTTTGTATACCCAGAGTTCAAAAAATGCAGCCACGTGTTCGTTAGGTGGGACCAGTTGCCAATTGGTATTAGTAACATCTCCATAGACCAAGTCAAACCAGCGTACGGTCTGTTTAATTCACATGACGATCAAAACCGTAAACATTCATCAAAAAATACAAAACTGCAAAATAGAAGCAATAGTTGTTTGGAGCCAGAAAAACTAGACGGACGACCAAGTAGTATCAAAAAGGGCATACTGATAAGGAAAAACGCTAATGAGAGCGCTATCACGCGCACGAAACATAGTGGGCACGTCGTAAAACGCCCAGTAAGGCGTAATATATAAAGCATACATACATCTGCAGGCTAACTCTCCGAACTAATTTCAATCTAGAGCCAATACAATACAATTCCAATGTCACTTTTTTAGTTACGTGATTCAGTACTCCTGAAAACAATATTGTCAACATTGTATTGAAATCGGGATTGTCCCAAGATTGTTTTGTTAAATGTGAAGTTGGTTATGTTACGAACCGCAATAGTGTTGTCCGATGCATTACGATTAACATGTAATAAGTCTTTAAAATGCTTTATCCGTTAAATATCAAGATTGATAAATAAATATGATATAAATAGTTTTTTAATTAACTAATTGTAACGTTTTAAATTAATTTGGGCGTAAGAATAAATTGAAATCCTAAAATTAACCGTGTCTTTGGCGATATGTGGCAGGATCGTAGCCTACAATACAATACTTATTAAAAAAAGACGGTGTCAACAAGTGGTTAGAAATTTGTTTAAAATTTTATTAAATAAAAGTGGCATTAAGTTATGATCTCTTGCTAGATCATACACTACTTTTAGATGATTTCCAATAGAATAAAAGGTGGTAAAATAATTTAAACTACTGTATTGTTCCAAAGGTTATAGGTAAAATGAGCTAATAGACTGATGTGTGTGAAATAAGTGCCCTTGTTGGCCGTGATTGTAACCCGCCAAGCTTCATAATGTCATGAGATGCACTTTGGTAATAAGGTGTCATTGAACTAATGTGATGATGGAGCCAGAACTCTATAATAAAACAATGTATCTTAACCGTGTTTTGCTTATTAAAATTGTCATTGTGGCTATTAAGAGAAGAAATACAAACAAGATATGATTGAGCACGTACATATTACGTATCAGTAGGTATGTAAGTCAATACTAGAAATAAAGTAGGTCCAAATGCCATACGACTTCTCCGACGGGTCAGCGTGGTCTGTTACGCAGACGACACGCTGGTCGTGGCGCAGGGGGAGTCGCACCAGGCAGCGGCCGAGATAGCGACACGCGGGGTTGAGAGGATCCACCATTTGGGACTCGAAGTGGCACTGCATAAGTCCGAGGCCATGTGTTTTCATGGCCTTCAGAACGCGCCACCACCGGGTTCCAGGAGGGGTTCATATCGGCGTCGGGTCGACGATGCCTAGAACTCGTACTCGATAGTCGGTGGAACTTTGTGGAGCACTTTCGACGTCTGACTCTCAAACTGGAACGGACCGGGCTGCCCTAAAGCGGCTCCTGCCCAACCTGGAGGGTCCAGACGACTCCTGCCCGAGGCTCTTCGCGGGAATTGTTCGGTCCATGGCCCTTTACGGGGCACTTTTCACTAATGGGAGCCTTTATGTGGTAATATGTGTATGTGTGAGTGATTATGCGAGTATTTGATATGATATTAAAAACAGAGTATTAGTGTGCGTTGTTTTTTTGTAAAAGGTAGATGTGAGTATATGTAAAGAAACAGATAACTAAGTGTAAAATTTTCAAAGAACATTTTTGTTTATATGACATAAATATCATCAATTTTTGTAGTCAGATATTCACATTAGGTATATTGGTATTGAGATCTTCGAGACATTCTTCTGAGTGGATCAATACTTGCTTGTCACCTACTTGCTTGCGGAGGAAAATATTTCCGTTGCTAATCCAGCAGAAGATATATTGATTATTCATTATAATAGAACAGCTTTTTCGCACTGGCGGACAGTCGCTCTTCGACATAGATAGCCTGGCATTTACCTGGGACACCAATAGCTTCTGTGTTAAGTTTGTTGTGTGAAGTTTTAGTTTTGTTGTATGATCGGATCAGTAGATTTTGTGTGGTATGTACCGTAGTGAACTCTGCTACGACAGGACGTGATGTTTGACTGGGTTTTTCGGGCTGACGATAGACATCAAGGATTTCGGATTGAGATATTGGTATTCCAACAAGCTGGCCAATATTGCAGATGGTTTTTGATAATTTGGCTGTAGTTTCGTCTTCTAATTGAGGAATATTTTGCACTTCGACACATGATAAGCGCGTCTTATACTGCAAATCTCTTACTTTATTTTCAAGTATTTCTATGTAGCATCTCTGTTCCTTCTTCTCTTTCTTTAAATGTAGATTTAAAGAATCCTCTTTTTTCATTTCGACAAATTTTTTATTGAAGTATTGCATTGACTTTTCGATTTCGGCATTTGTCTTACGAATCGCGGTGTTCGATTTTTGGATATCGGCATTTTGCGCCTTAATTTCAATCACGTCTTCCATTAATTTTTGTATCAAAGTTGTTTGTGACTCCAGCATCTCAGTCACAAGAGAATCCTGCTTATTTCTCCACAGACTGAGCAAATAACTAGAGAAACAAACAACAACAATTACATAACGGATACTTTAATGCGTTCCATAGACGATAAATTACAACCAATAATAGAAGAAAACAAACACCTTAAATCTGAAGTAGCTATATTGAATACAAAAATTAAATACTTAGTAAATGAAAATCTGAAAAATAACATATTATTACACGGTGTCAAGGAAACTGAGAATAATTACGAGGAATTGTCTATCATGATAAAAACTACTTTACAAAAATTAAGTGTTAACATAGAAAAAATTGAAATAAATAAATATCATAGGCTAGGGAAAAAACAAGAAGGAAGTAAAATAAGACCCATACTAGTTTCTTTTACGTCATATCAAAAAAAAGCGGAAATTATGAAAAACAAAATGAAAATGCCACCAAAAAGCTATCTTACTGAAGACTTCTCTAAAGAGACGCTTGAAATGCGTAAAAATCTGCTACAACAATTAAAACAAGAAAGGGAAAATGGAAATGAAGCATTTATTAAAAATAACAAACTTATAGTAAAAGGAAAATCAGAAGCCGCAAAAAGAAAAAGAGAAATGTCTATGTCACCCAAGACGATGCATACATCGTCCTATCCTACGGAGGTGGAAAATATTATAGTTCCGTCTAAGCTGCACAAAACCGACGCATTTGCGTACATGAGAGCTAGATCGTTCTCATTGTCAGAAAAACACTCGCATCAACACAAGGCATAGGAAACATCTGACACCGGAAACGTGAGTAAATTAAGCAATACAGGAACAACATTTATTAAAAACAAACAAATCCCCAATACGGTTGGTCACCGCGGGGAGATAGACCATAACCCCCAAGAGCTTGCAACATATAGATATAAATTCACTAGATATAGATTCACTAAATCACTACCCATAAAACAAAATTGTAAACAACAAAAAAACAGGACTAGACTTCATATAGCTACACTTAACACGAGATCGCTAAAATCTCAGGAATCCCTATTAGAATTAAAAAATGCACTGGAGACCGTGAACTGGGACATTATAGGCCTAAGCGAAGTGCGGAGAGCTGATGAGAAAATTGAAGAACACGACAAATATATATTATACTACAAAAACGTAACCGCGGGTCTATATGGAGTAGGATTTATGGTAAAAAAATATCTCAAAAACGAAATAATTGAGTTTCGAGGAGTATCAGACAGGATAGCTGTTTTGAATA
This sequence comes from Mythimna pallens, assembly GCA_961205895.1. Lineage (NCBI taxonomy): Eukaryota > Metazoa > Arthropoda > Insecta > Lepidoptera > Noctuidae > Mythimna > Mythimna pallens. The sequence continues at coordinate 29,825,548 of OY540824.1, forward strand.
TCAAACTGCCTGGCTATAGAGAACCAACTTCAATAGTTCAAATATGTGCCCCAACTGAAATCGCCAAGGAAGAAGTAAAGAACGATTTTTATTTAAAACTCAATGAAGTTATGATGTACTTATACAAAACTATAATCATAATGGGTGATTTTAATGGTCAACTAGGAAAAATAAGAAGGAATGAAGACAAAGTTCTCGGTCCAAATACAACAGGAAAAAGAAACGACAATGGTCAAAGACTGATAAACTTTGTTTTGGAACACAACCTGCACATCATGAACAGCAACAGGGTGATAAAAAACGAAATAGACTACATTGCTACAAACAAACCAAAATTGTTTTCAAAGGTCGATATTGTCAACCAATTTAATTACAACACAGACCATAGATTACTTCGAGGACAACTATACACAATAGAACCAAAGGCATCCAGAAAAAATATTCAGTATTCAAAACAATCAATACCTTTACCTCTCCCGGAAAACACTCTAGAGTCATTGTAGATAAATTTAGGAAAAATAAATAATATCAAAGAAGTTCAAGAAAAATATGATGCCCTAGAAAAGGAATTAAAAGATGTTGAAAGCAAAATTATATTTAAGAACATGAAAGCAAAAATATGCACAGAAAGAGAAGGGGAATATTTTCCGATAAAAAGAGGAGTGAGACAAGGTGATCCTATGTCACCCAAACTTTTCTCGGCAGTTCTAGAATACGTATTTAGACGTCTCGAGTGGGATAATCATGGACTGAATATTAACGGGATGCAACTAAACCACTTAAGATTTGCTGACGATCTAATACTGATTTCAGAAGATCCAAGCAGCTTACAAGAAATGCTAGAACAACTTGTAATTGAAAGTGACAAAGTGGGTTTGTCAATTAACACGGCAAAAACTAAAATAATGACCAATCTGGAAAAAATCCCTATAACTGTGAATGGCAACACAATAGAATATGTAGAAGAATACACCTATCTCGGACAGATCATATCTCCAAAAGACCTTACAGATAAAGAAATTAACAACAGAATCAATTTAGCATGGAAGAGATTCTGGTCTCTTAAAGAGATTATGAAAAATCCTCTCGTGCCATTGAAAGCTAAAAGCAAAATATTTGATTCATGTATTTTACCTGTCATGACCTATGGATGCCAAACATGGAGCCTAACTAACAATAATATACGCAAATTGGAAACTTGCCAACATAGAATGGAACGGAGTATACTCTACATCAAACTAAAAGATAAAATAAAATTAAGTGTTATAAGGAAACAAACAAGAATTACCGATATAACTTACTGTATTAAAACACTAAAATGGAGGTGGGCAGGACATGTGATTAGGAGTAAAAAGGATAAGTGGTCTAGGGATGTAACAGAGTGGTGCCCGCGACAACATAAAAGAAAGAAAGGGAGACAACGTCGTAGATGGGAGGACGATGTTACAAGAATAGCAGGCATCACATGGAGAAGACAAGCACAGAATCGCATTTTATGGCAAACTCTAGGGGAGGCCTATGCTGGAAAGCAAGACAATCTTCACGAACCGGTGTCAGATAGTTGAAGTAAATTTTAATAGTAACTAAAGGAAAAAATTTATGTATTAAATGATGTACTGATATGTTAGATTGTTAATAAAGGCTATTATTATTATTATTATTATTAGCTCCTTGACAATTTTCTTTTCTTGGTCGTCTAGCTCTATTTGATGGTTCGCTCATCTCTGTTGCCACATTTATATTAGGTTCAGATTGAGTCTGGCATTGACTTTGCAATTTTGATGTTGGGGTGCGCTGAACACCTGCCATTTCACAAAATTTATTGAAATTGCCTCAACTATTTACCGTAGTTGGAATTTGGAGTTAATTGCAGTCTGTCAAGGTATTATAAAAATTTTATCTTATTTAAATACACTTGCCGAGTTGTAATACTTCGAGATCGTAGCCGATGCAAAAACCGTAGCCTGTACTCGTAGCACGCTCGTAGCACTTCTAGTTGCCGCCGCGCTGCCGTAGATGGCCCTAATGACGCCTCAGCCTCGCGTAACGCACCGGTATTCCGTCACTTGCAGCTACTAGCTCGATGGCGCGGTTAGGCGCACGGCTCAAATTGCCCCGCCTTGAGAGGTCGCAGGTTCGGAACTCACCAATTAACACCACTTTTTCAAATGATATTTGAGACGGCAATGTCAAAAAACTATATGTCTCTTTCAAGGACCACCCAGTGGGCGTGAAGTCTGGGTTAAAACAGTTAAAGAGCGATAAGGAATTGCAAAAAGCTTAACGCGGGCAATAACAAAATTTAGCGCCACGATTTCTAACCGTTAGTTGACACACGTCCACTCGACACAACGTCACCGACCTGACTGTTACCTGACTGTACTTATAGCCAAAGTGCGTCCCTTGACAATTCTAGTACGCCTAAACACGGCTACATTGATTTATTATAGAGTTCCGATGTCCACCTTCCGATTTCATCATCGGATCATTTCGATGTACGTACGTCCTCCCTTCCGTTAGTCAGTCAATGACTACCCACAAAGCAATTTTACTTATTACGACAGTTCAGCTATGATTCTATGAGGATTTCCGACTTCTGTTTCAATATCTCCGAAGTTCATCATCAGATCATGACAATATTTCTATTGAGACTAATTCGGAAATATAAGCAATCAATAAAAAAATTAAAATCTGTCCACAATTGACCGAAAAATTGGTGAACATACATAAAAACAAAATTCATGCAGCCAAACACATACCTACTCCTTTTTGAAGTCGGTTAACAAGCTTAAGATGTCAAAATACAAAAACTACAATGCCATAACAGCATTACTTTGCAGGATTATAGTTTATTTATGGTAAGAGAAAAATATTTATAGTAAAATAACCCCATGGATTCTGCACACAAATGAGTTTATATCTAGATATTTTGTCCCATGGTTCAAATGTTAACAGAGTTATTAAATTTGTATATGCTCTCAAAGTTATAGTTGTAGGAATCCACAAGTTGAGGCAAAGCAACGCAAGAACTTAATACCTAGAATTTGGAAACTGCATGAACTACGGCGTTCCAAGGAATTTTCGAAGCTTTGGAAATAAACCTGCTTATTTTCGGGAACGTGAACCCCTGAGCAGCCTTTCTCTAATTCCATTTAAACTGCAGTCGTCCAACCAGTTGACACATTTCTTCTCTATGTCGTAGTAGACGTGGTTAGGTACAACTGTCACAAAGGGATCGATGACTTCGGGCTGCATCACAAGAAAGTCATTTCTTCCTTGTTTTTCTATATAGGGTCTGTCATGCAATGCCGACTTTTTATTACTCAATGCGGTCTTTAACTCTTTTTCGACCAAAAACGCGTGGTCTTCGGCGGGATCGCCCCTCGATATCGATTTTTTTTTGTTGCTCGTGTAATCGACAAGTTTTTTTTTAATCTTATCCGTGCTTTCTTTATTATCCATTTGTCTTCTATTGCTTGAGCGTAGCTTTGCGTCTATTATGTATCGCACTACTTTACTAAGTCCTATTGAATTTTCATATTTCTTAGATTTGGTTTCATCGAGTATGCTTGCAAAAGTTGCCAATTCAAACATGAGACATGTGATGCAGATTTTGAGCTAAAAATATTGATAAAATGCTTTTATTAGTTATGCATGAGATTAATACAATTACTGGTTGATTGAAGAGTTTCAAAACCTTAGGAGCCGAGTTCAAAATTCATTCGAAGAATATTGCTATCTCTTTTTGACAAAAAAACAGGGTCAGTGCGAGTCGGACTCGCACTGACACTGAGTGTTCCGCACAAATTTACCTATGAAAACAGTTCGATTCCCCAATTGCGTTACGAAGATTTTTCCGAATTGTAAAAAAAGTTTTTTTGTGACGTAACTACAAATTTACAGTTTTCAGATTTATTCCTATATCTATACTATAAGACCTTGCTTTAAGCCAAATTTCAGGATTCTGGGTCAACGAGAAGTACCCTATGAATTTTGATTCCTTTGTGAGTGTTGAAGGTACGTTTTTTGCAACATGAACGGCCGTATCTTTTTTTTCATTAACTTAGAAGTTTAATTATTACACAGCTACAAGGAACTGCAAACTTGAGTATACAGTTTTAATTTCAACTCGATGCCTTCACGCGTTTCTGAGATAAAGGGTCTTGACAAACAGACAGACAGACAGACAGACGGAAGACAAACAGACAGACAGACCGGACGAAAAACAAACTGATAAGGATTCCGTTTTTTCCTTTTGAGGTACGAAACCCTAAAAAAAAACGAGGGATGACATGATGCGCGGCTGTATGGGAGCGGCTATCGTATCGACTAGATGATTGATAGAAATTAGGTATGTTCATTTGCTTTATTTTAGCCGAATACTTTTTTTTTACGCGGGAAATCATCCAATTACATCTCGTGCCCTTAGGCAGAGCGCGAGGGCGTGTCAGACTTTTACTAACTAAAACCCACTCCTAGTTCCTTCGTTACCGTTCATTCTAGGGCTGGGTTTTCCTTTCAGATCCGAACTCTTGGCCTTAGTAGGCTTCGATCTTGCTGAGCTTCTACGGTTTGCTGACATCTTATTGAGGCACGCGTGGCCGTCGACGACTTAGGCTTGGTCCGGACGGTTACCAGACAGTCGGATGGCGAGCTACCCATTGCTCGATGTCCTACCCATTGTTCGCTGTCCGCAATCCCGCGCCTACGGTGGCCGAAAAACGGGATCGGGATCCCGACGGCTGGGACGTGAAAGCCGTTGCCTCGCGCGTGCGGCCGCCTTCTTTGCTAGCATTACTGCTTTTCAGAAGGAGGTGACCGCCTGTCATTCCTCCTTGCTTCGGACCATGGCCTGTACCAAGGCTCGGTGCGAGAGATCGTTACCGCCGATCGACCCCACGAGGACACGGCGGTGCTCTGCCCAAACGGGACACGCCTCTACAGTATGCTCCACGGCGTCCTCCGGGCGGTTCAAACAGTGGTGACACCCAGGCGATTCTTCCGCACGAACCTCCCGAACTGACTGGTGAGAACCTGCATCATGTGGAAGGTGAGAACGCCGTGAGGTCTTTCCAGCCACTCCTCAAAGAGGGGACTTACTGCTATAATTATGACGTGCCCAGCACTGGGTTGCGACAGTCACTGTCGCCATTCCACCATGAGATCCCGCTGGAACTCTGTTCGCCATGCCGTGACTTGGCGAGGCAGCGGAGTTTCGCCCCGGCGTTGCATCTCCACGCGCAGATCGTGCATGCGTGCAAGGACTATTGCCTCCAAATCCCACGGCGGTAGGCCAGCAAGGTGGCTCGTTGCTTCGCGGGAAGCCGTGCGGTATCCCCGTACCATCCGGATGGCCATGAGCCTCTGGTTTTCTTTTAGCTTGGCCGCAGGTCGCTTTCGTAGTGACGGCGCCCATGCAGGCGCTCCATAAAGGGCCATGGACCGAATGATTCCTGCAGAGAGCCTCCGGCAGGAGGCGTCTGGACCTCCTAAGTCCCCCCCCCCCACCCCCTAGGTAGGTAGGCAGGAGGTGCTTGAGGGCAGCCCCAGTCCGATCCAGTTTGGGAGCTAGACGTCGGAAGTGCTCCTCGAAATTCCATTGGCTGTCGAGGACGAGCCCCGTTTTGCAATGAGGACCAGTTTTCCCGTCTTCCAGAGAAGTGGGAATTGGCCCCTCTCCAAACATGCGCTGAAGAGTCCTCTTAGTCGATGCTCGAGTTCCTCCATGGCCAGGACCCAGGCTTTGCCAGGCAAGCCGTCGGGTCCTTGGGCGTTATTCGTGGCACTCAGGCTTCTTACCGCCACACTCATCTGTACCTCGGTCACCTCTGGAGCATTGTCGTCGTCGTCGCCATCGTGGTCCACGTTTGACACCGCTGATGGCGAAGCCATTGGTGGGGGAGAGTGTTGCCCACGCGCAGGGAACAGAGTGCTCACCACACCCTCCACGGTCTGGGGCCAGAGACTCTGCGTCAGTGGGGGCACCCAGGGGCGGACTTTTTCCCGCACCACCTTGTAGGTGTGTCCTCACGGGTCTCCCTTCAAAGTCCCCAGCCACACATTACGGGCGTCAAGCTTGACTCGCTTTATTTCCACTCGGAGAGTGCACTCTGTATTCCTCGTACAGCTCCACCTCTCTGGCCTCGTGCATCCGGCGGGCGGATGCGGCGACTACAGTGCCTGGCATACCGCGGCGCCTGTGTGTCTGCACAGTTTAGGTAAGTTTTTTTTAAAAAAAAGAAAGACGTAGCAACCTAGATAAATATTGTCTAAATCCGAATATCATCATAATATGGTGGAAATATGCTCCAACTGCAAATGTTTTTGGTATTACTTTTGTATGGATAATTCATGCTCTAAGTTTTTCATATTATTATTTAAGAGTGCATAACTGAAAGTCTCTGGATCTGGCCGCTTACAATAAAAAAATTAAAAAAACAAGTATAGAATTCGAAAATGGAACTCTTTGCGAGCATGTCTGACAGGCCTGTTGGTCCAGTTGTCAGTGGCCGTGACTGCTATGCTGATATAAGGAGGTTGTGTGTTCGATTTCCACCCAGGACAAATGTTTGTGTGATGAACACGAACATTTGTTCTGTGTCTGGGTGTAATTTATCTATAATATGTATGCATTTAGAAATATAAAAGTATGTTTATGAGTTGTCTAGTACTCATATCACAAGCTCTGCTTAGTTTGGAACTAGATGGCGTTGTGTGAAAGTTGTGGAATATTATTATATTACTTTTTAATTTGCGAGACTGTCATTTGTTTTTTTACTGTGGGATCCTTTCGAAGATTGTGTGCTATCGCGCTATCAAAATGAATTTAACTAAGTGGGGTCCGAGTGCTCACAAATTATTTAAAGAACTTTCAAAACGCCTTGTTGACACTTCGCGTGACCCAAGGGCTGGCTTTTACTTCGGACAAAGGATAAGCATTGCCATTCAGCGTGGCAATGCCGCTAGTCTTTTGGGTACATTACCAGTCGACAGCGATGTGGAGGAGTTTTTCGACGCCGAACTTTAGATTGCTTTTTTTTAGTACTTTAGGGCTTTTATTTTTATTTTGTAAGTTAGTTTTAATTACGTTATTCTTAGATTTAAATGTATATAATATTTTGAATTGTGTGGATTATGTTTTTTTTACTATGTTAATAAAGTGAACATTTTCGTTCAATGACTTTTTATGATTTTCCTTGTGACTTAAGTCAACAAGCGGTTGCCAAAGACTTCAATTGGCAATTGATGAAGAAGTACCATATTTCAGCTCCGTGTATTCGTGGTTTGGAGAATTTAAATGTGGACGTGATCATCTCTATGACGAGGTACGTGAAAGTCGGCCGGGGACTGTGGTTACAGCCTCGAATATTGACACCGTACGACAACTTATTGAAACAGACAAAAAATTACTTGTCAGCAAATTTGTGCTCTATTAGGCATTGGAATGAGCCAAGTGCAAAACATTTAACATGTGTATCTGAAGGTTCGGAAGCTTTGCACTCGATGGATACCACATGACTTAACGGAGAGAAGACTGCGTGTCTTGGTGACGTAAAATGTTAAAAGTTTAATGGAGGACAGTCATTGGCTGTCTATAATATCGTGACAGGTGACAAAACCTAGGTGTACTGCTTTGAACCCGAAAGAAATAGCCAGTCGACAAAGTGGGTCTTTCCTTTTGAAGATTTGCCAACGAAAGTTAAGAAAAGTCGAAGTGTTGTGTAAAAAAAATGGTTTGCAAATCAGGTCATTACACTATAGTATCGCTTGAAGATTAAAGGACAGTGACTGCAGATTGGTACGTCAACACTTCAACTTTTGCTTGCCCAGAGTCTTAGAAAAAGTTTGCGAAAAGCGTTCTCGAAGCAATGTACTCTTCCACCACGATAACTTATTCTCACATTCCGCTAAGGTAACAGAAGCTTATTTGAAGGTTTCAAATGTGGAACTGATGACACATCTGCCTTACAGCCCAGACCTCGCACCCTGTGACTTCTATTTGTTTCCAAAAATTAAAGACAAACTTAGAGGCACACGTTTTACCTGAATGATTCTTGAATCAGCGGCAAATGCGTTCCCTAAAGCCATTGAAGAGGTCCTTAAAGAAGACTGGTTCAACTGCTTTGTACTGTGGTTTCAACAAATGCAAAAACAATAAATGAATCGTAAGTCTTTTAATTATCTAGTCTAACTTATCAGAATCCAGAAACTTTCAGTATGCCCTAAGTATTCAATTTAATTGGCTAAGTTTCACTTTTTTTATACTTCTTAAACTAATAAATCATTACTCTATTAGACCGAAAAAATCAATAAGAATATGCGTTTTTTAAATTCAGAAAACTACAAAAAAAAAATTCCCTTCTCAGCCTGCGGTGAGAGGGAATGTCAGATTTTTACAGACTAAACCCATTCCTTTAGTTGCCCTTAGTTCCAGGGCCACGGTAACTCTTTCGAACAATCCCGCATCTATCTATCTATAAATATATATATATATACTACATATATAATCTAGCAGGCGTCGGCCTTAGAGGACTTTGTCAGTTTTGCTGACATCGCTATAAGGTGCGCAGCATGTAACGTTGTATAGTAAATCTCAACGTTCCTATCAAAGCAAACTGCGGTAAAGACTTGCACTGATCAACAAAAATATGAACAGGAACATTACAACCTAATAACTTAAAATAAATAACAAACAGATAACAGAACAGTTTGTAGGTGATAATAATAATAAAATAAACTAAACCTAATCTATAACTATATAAACACTATACTATACTACATAAAGATATTGAAAAATCGACTAGTAATTGCATTACGGGTCCAACTCGCTTACTTGCTTCCCGTGTGGCGGTAGTTGCACACTAAAAAATAAGAAAGAATTTATTAAGATCCAAGACGACTCAGCTTTTGCAGAACGCACAGCCATTGTTGATCGGATATCTCAGCTGTAATACACGTTCACAAGCTCCAATACGTCATTTGTCATTTTACGTGGTTTTAATAAAATTTATTAAAACCACGTAAAATGACACATTTAAAATTTAATATTCACGGCATTGTATCATAACAACTTACGAGTGTGATGTTTTTAAAAAATAGACTAGCTTCAGTGTTAGCCGTATTGGGTAAGTATTAACAATAACTTTTTTTTGCTTAATCATGCTGGATACGGCCATTACATGACAAGAATTGCAACACCCATTTTTGTATCTTCTGTTGGTGTTTTAGTTCCGGATTATTTTGTTGTATTAGTGCTTACTACTTTTAAGCGTAGTGTCTTTTTTCCCGCTCCGGTTCTGATTGTGACATGCACACATTCGCCTTAAGTGCCTTAGTACATCCTCTGCCCTGCGCTTACGCACTGTTGCGGTCACAATCAGACAAGGATAAGCCGGAAGACAAAGAAACTTATTCGACGACTGAAAAAATTACAGGGTCCAAAGTTCCGGTTTAGGCACCTGGCCTGAGTTCCATCTAACCGTTCGGCAAACCTCCGGACCTTCGTCTACCCGTCTCCGGGACGTCTTCCTGCAGGCGCCTAGTTCTCGTTCTCCAACGTCTTAGTGACGTGGATAGTACTTAGCGCGCTTAAATCCATAGTCGTCAATATAATTAATAAATATTGATGTAGATAGTGCTGCGTATTATTTATCTAGTATTAGAGAATTAACCTGCTAACGCTACAAGCATCAGACCACACCTGGTCCTTATCGGAGGGCGAGCTACTCGTCAACCACAAGACCACGCCTGTGGTGGCCGGGAGTCGCCCTGTGACTCTCGACACCCAGGGCTTCTCCTGCGGTGGCGGCTGGGGCGTGAAGATGTTCTGTACCTCACGATTTCAGTCACCTCCTTCGCAGGCATTACAGCTTCGCAGAAAAAGGTGATTGCTTTCCACTGTCTCTCGCCTCGTCTGAACCAGAGCTGGACGCGAGCGATCAACACTGCGGTGCCCCGACCAAGTGGGGCATACTTCCACCGTATACTCCGCCGTGTCCTCCAAGAGACCTATTATCCTACTTAGACTAGACTATTGTCCTATTTAGATTCCTTTCATTAAATTCTATTTATTTATTTTATATTTATGTTTAAACATGGAATAAGTAAAAGATTACAAATATGAGTACGGAAGAGCTGCTTGTTTCTAAAGAAACTCTATTCAGCTGACCTGCAAAAAGAGAGATTATAAGAAATGTAGACAATAATGTCCAAAAAACAAGAAAAAAGACATGTAAAATTTAAAACTAAGTTTTCAAAATATCATTCAATTTAAATATTGATAAATACTTATTTAGCTATATAAACCTAATAATAACATTATTAAAAAAAAGCGAAGTACGAAGCGAAGTGCGAAGTGAAGTGTTACTAACATAGTTTTAAATCATGTTTACTAACAAAATGATTTATTATAAGTAATTATGTATGTTAGTCTATAAGGTATTTATGATATGGGTACATGTTGCCTGAAATAAATTGATTATTATTATTATTCCATTTATTTATTTTTTATCAATATCGTTTACATGTTTAAATATTTCTTTAAAAAACATATAAAAAAACATTAAAAAATATAAAAAATAGTTGTCCGCCGGTGTCGGGAACAGGGTCCAAGCTACCGGTGGTTAGGGCTCCAGAGACAGGAACCTCCTCACAATGCGAGCCGTATCGAGGAGTACTGCCTTTTGTATCAGGCCCTTGATCCAACCGCGCAAAGATAGCTTCGACAGATGGTCGTCGAAGCTTTTGGCTATAAGTCCATTGGCGGTCACAACAATCGGCACAATGATAGCCGAGTCCACATTCCACATATCGACAACCTCGTGTGCTAAGTCGAGATATTTGATTTGTTTCTCTTTCTCAGCTTTCACGAGATTCTCGTCATGTGGAATGGAGACGTCGACTATCATTGCGCGGCGCGCTAATCGGTCTATCACCACTATATCCGGCTTATTGGCTACAATAGTCCGGTCAGTAATGATAGACCGATCCCAGTACAATGTGACATGGTCATTTTCGAGAACTGGGTCGGGCACATACCTGTAGTATGGTACCTCCGAATCCACTTGGTTATATTTCAAAGCAAGTTGCTGGTGAATAATCCTGGCTACTTGATTATGCCTGTGCAAGTACTCGCCGTTAGCCAGACGAGAACAACCAGAGATAATATGTCTGATGGACTCACCCGGACGATGGCATGCCCGACACACGTCAACCGTCCCATCCTTCTTAATATGTCTCCGGTAGTTGTTCGTTAAGATAACTTCGTCCATAATTGCACCGACAAAACCTTCAGTTTCTCCGAAGAGGTCGCTAAAACGTAACCAGGCCACGGACGCCGCGAAATCTACATCAGGCTCATGAAGAGCCCGATAAAAGCGCCCGTGGAGCTCCTTGCCTTTCCATACTTCCTTGCGGTCATCAGTAGTAAGTACCACAGGTTTGCGCCAGTTCTCTTTAGCCATGGATAACGGGGTGAGTCCCTTGTCCATTGCGACCACATCGCGGTCGCGCGTTATTATTATTATTAATAAAATGTTTTAGTAAACTTTCAAATCAGAAACGTTTCTTTCAAACTAGTTTCTGCCAGCCAGCAGCTCCGTCTCTGTGAAAGCAGATTTCTTCTTACAAACTTTGGACTGGCAATGCATCCCCTTAGTCGGTGAATTTTCAAAAACATTTTCTTAGTACTCTGCTCGCCTACATCATAAATGGAAGCATTTGTGTTCCTAGATCTTTGGCCGTGGGTTGATATTGTCAGTCAGTTTCTCTTTTTATGTATGATTTTTATTTATGAAAGTAACTCAAATAAATCCGCAGTATCTACATCAGTAAATTGACGGATTTCGCTGTCATCAATATCATATGCTGTTGAACTTAGCCGACTTGCCAAAGATGTTAAATGAGGACTCCATTGGAGCTACAAGTCAAGCGTTATCCCGAGTAAAACCGTGTTTACCACGAATTGGAGTTTCTCTTTGTTCAATGCTATTTCAGTGTTATTACTTTTAACATTCGGTAATGCAAATCTTATGCAGTTGGTTTTTTTTCCATTTAATACTAAATTAATAATGTTCAGTAATCCAGTTTTGGACCTGCTTGAGAACTATATCGCTTATTTGCGACAAAGATAACATTACTCAAATAGCATGATTATACAGCAGAATATTTTCAAGTTTGAATAAATAAAATTTCATAATCAATGTCTGTTCAATAGTTTTCAAAAGACAAAATATGAAGTAACTAATTCAATGCTATAAAATTATATTTTGTTATATTTTGTCACAAATCTCAATTTTTGAGTTGTGAGTACCTAAGATGTAAAATCACCGACATTGAGAACAAAATTTGCCAAATACCGTGTCGGTATTTGGCTATGTTTTTTTAATTAAAGAAAAACAATGAAAGTTTTAGTCTTTATCTAACTTTTCCTGCAACACTTAGTTGGCTTCTTCCATTGTTATAGGCCGTGTGGCTACGGGGAGTTTCGTGGAAGGAAACAATAGATACCTCACATTTTTCGGCAACCGTCAAAAAAATGTGACTGTAATTTTAACTCTAAATGGAAACTCGTAAAAGATGTTGACAATGGAGAAAACGTGAGTTCCTAAATTGATTTTTTCTTTCGCGCAAGTAGATGTTGGGTAACGGCTGGACCCATTTTCAATTCATTGCGTTATTTACATTGTCGTGCTGTCAATTTTCAAACATGAGTCCGAAGAAGTGTGTTACGAACGTCTTTTCTTTGATAGAAATGGTCTTACGAAATTTTTGATTCCATATTTAGGTTGAGTCTATAATTAAACTTGCTGGCTGGGCAAACGTTATTTGGCATTTATATAAATTATCAAAGAAAAAAATGGGGTAAAAAAATAAAAATAGCTTACGACCTATTCTCAGACAAATTTAATAAGTATAATATATATGTTACCGGCGATTTATATAATGTAGTATTCTATAAAATGCCTAGGTAATGTATATAAATACTATTTGTTTAATTAATATTTGTGTAATACTTTGCTTAGATATTCTATACAATAACAAATGCGCAGCCGGTAATATGCGTAAAAGACAAGAGCAGGGATGAAGTTAACGTAATTTTAGGGCATCTCAACGTAATTTTAGGCTCCTATTTCCAGGTGGTCATAAAAAAATATTCCCGAAGGCTAAGGCCACCTTCACCTTCTAACTTAAACTGTTTGTGTCGGGTGCCTTAATATTACGTCAATTTCTTCCCTGCTCTCGTTTTTTGCACACATTGATTTTAACTTATAGAACATGTTTAATTTACCCGGTATTTTATAAGTAGGTCGGTTAACTATACATATTGCCGGTGGGCCAGCAGGTACTCTATACAATTCCTAGGAATTGTAAACATTACCTAGGTAATGAGTAATGGATGGATGGATGTAATGGATAATAATATTTCATACTTTGCCTGGTGCCCCAGGTATTCTATATATTGCCTAGAAAATGTATGGAATACCTGAATTATACAGATTGCCAGTAACATATGCACAAAATAATAGGTCTACATGTATAAAATTTCCGTTTTTTAAAAACGGGTTAATTTGTACTGATCTTTGGATCGACTCGGAATTATAAGTTCAAATAAACTTTATATTAAAGGTACGTTATTTTTTTTCTCGATACTATTTATTTATTGGTTTCTTTGTGCTTTGTATTTTCAGTAATATTGCAGTATTTATAACCAAGAAATCTAACTAAAAAACTGTTTTTTTCATAATAGGAGTTCCAACGCAGACACTACGCATTTCAAAAGGCAATTAACATCAATGCCGTTTACCTACGACTTTCTTACAACAAACAAACATTGAAAACTGTAAATTTGTAGTTACGTCACAAAAATCCCTTTTTTGCAATTCGAAAAAAAATTCGGTCCTCGATTCAGAGATTGAACTATTTAGGTACATATGTAAGTAAGAACACAGAATACTCGATGCGCGAGTCTGACTCACACTTAGCTGGTTGTGTTGTCCAACGTTGTTCTGCTATGTAAATTATAAAAAAAAATGGTGGATGGGGGTAGCAGGATGAGAAATAGCCTACAACCTTTTCTCAAGCCTACCACGTAAACACATTTTTTTTTTATTAAAATCAGTCAATCCGTTTCGAAGGATTTCGATGTCTAACACAGTGACTCGAGTTTTTTTTTATATTTAGATGTTATTTAATGATGATAATTATCAGTGAAAAATGCAGTACAACCTTAACCTGGAGGTTTTACTGCGTTGTGGTGAGTACCTACCCACTAGACAAATCATTATTTTAGTTGTACTGTTATAAAATAATTTTTGTCCTGTGTTAATTTAAGGTATACCTACCTATAAAAAAGTATACAATAATAATAAAAAAAAAACAATAAATATATACAGTCGAGTAAATTAAAAATAATTAAAAATATATTACGGTTATTTTCATTTTGGATCCACTTCTAATCTCACAGAATATTTTCTTTAAACCCACAATAAAAACCAATGAATGTTGAAAACTTAACGTTTTGATAGCACCGAGAATGATTGGAAACAAACTGACTATGAAATTAAATTTACTTTATAGCTTAGTATGAAGACAGTAAGTCTTATAGACACTATATCTCAAATTTGTTTTTTCATATTGTTGAGGAGATTTAAGTGGTCTGTATGAATGATGACGCTGATTTTTAAAATACTAGTTTATTACAAAAATAATTAACAGTAAGGGTTTGATCAGCGCGCGACGCGTTGGTTCGCTCCGGACCGCGGTTGCGTCGCTCCCCGTGCCTAGAGTTGTTGTGTGCTCCCCGCGCCGCGTCGTGCCGCCTCTGTCGACGTCATCACGTTCGAGAGGTTTCCGAATACATACCTATTATTTTAGGAAAGATAAGTTGTGCAATTCCATAAAGGTTTCCCGATTTCCAGTCACCGTAGGCGTGGCCTTGCGGACGGCGAGTAATGGTAGCTCGCCGTCCGACCGTTCGGTAATCGTTTAGACCGAGCCCAAGTCGTTGACGGCGCGTAATGTTACACGCGCACCATAAAGAGATGTCAGTAAAACCATAGAGGCCCAGCAGGGTCTAAGCCTACTGGGGCCATGGGTTTGCTTCTGAAAGGAAAATCTAAACCTGGAATACAAAGCAACGAAGGGACATAGTAGTGGGTTTTAGAGAGACCTCCAGGTTGTACTGCATTTTCCACTGATAATTATCATAATTCAATAATGTGAAAAAATATAATAGAATATGCTAGTTGAAAAATTTTTGTTACTATTTTGGTGTACAATAAAGTTTTATTCTATTCTATTCTATTAATATCCAAATACAAAAATCTCGTCCCACTGTATTTGGTATTTGGAATTCCTCTCCTCATTTTAATAATAATAAAAAACTTGTATACATGATCGGTCTGAGAAAAGGTTGTAGGCTATTTTTCACTTTCCTACTCCCACCCACCATTTTTTCTTTTATAATGTGTATGGCTGAACAACGGGCAGCTAGTATCTAAAATATAAAAACCAGCTGAGTGTGAGTCGGACTTGCGCATCGATTGTTCTGTACAAGCTTACCTATTGTAGCGAAATAAATAAAAATGGAACTCTTTTCACTACTTACATGTTTAATTAAAAACCTGAGAGCTATTGCAATGGCCCCTAAGATACAAATGTATTTAAACAATTTAATTTACAAAAAAAGGTATCATAGTTGCGGATATAAGAAAATACAAAATAATAATCTAGTCTGGGAATTCGTCGTTGGCTTAAAAAATTAATAAAAATAAAGTCCTTGTTGTGAACGGCTGGCGGCTGGCGGTAGCAAGGTGGCACTGACGGAATCGCGTCCAAAGAAATATTGATAGCGGCGATAGTTCTGGCACGCAGCTTTTATGAAAAAAAAGACCTGGCAGTCGCGAAGTACTGTGGTACTGACGGAATCGCGTCCGAAGTAATATTGATAGCGGTGATAGTTCTGGCACATAGCTTCGATCAAAAAAGACCTGGCGGTGGCAAGGTAGTACTGACAGAATCGCGTCTGAAGTAATATTGATAGCGGCGGTAGTACTGACTCGCAGCTTCGATCAAAAAAAGTCTATTACTGCTCTCAGACGGCTTATTAACGTTGAGGGTAAGATGAGCCCTGTTGACTGGTTTTTATACCAGAAATCTAGTTCAAATATCACACTATAATTATAAATATTCCAGAATAATTAAAAAATAATAATAATAATAATGAATAAATATTTCTTTATATTCGTTGTTAAAAAAAAAATATTAAAAGTTCATACGATTTGAAATAATTATATTTGTGTCTTTAGTATCACTGACATCTATCCCTATGAAAAAAAACAAAAGTACAACATATCTTCTAAGACAAAAATAAAAACAAATTTCATTATAAAGAAGACAGGACTAATCGAAAGAGTTTTTATAACAGAGGACTTATGCAGTAGGTAATATTGCACTATTTAAATAGTGCAATTTCTGAATCGAGTGTCGAGAATTTACAGTTTTCAAAGCTTGCTTGTTAGAAGAAAGTCATAGGTTTACGGCATTGATGTTGCTTGGATAGATAGATAGATTAGATAGATTTATTTATTTGCGTAGAATGTAGGTAATTAATACAATTTGGTGTTACAATATTTGCCCTTTGAAATGCGTAGTTTCTGCGTTGAAATTCCTATTATGAAAAATCTGGGCAAGTGCGAGTCGGACTCGTGCGCTGAGGGTTCCGTACAAACTTACCTATGAAAACAGTTCAATCCCCGAATTAAGTTACGAAGATTTTTCCGAATACCAAAAAAATATTTTTTTGTGACGTAACTACTTTACAGATTTCAGATTTTTTCCTGTACTTGTTCTACCAGACCTTGTTTTTGCCATATTTCAGGATCCTTAATCAACGGGAACTACCGTATTAATTTTAATTCCCTTGGGAGTGTCGAAATATACGTTTTTTGCGACATAAACGGCCATATCTTATACTTCTTGAAAACTCAGAAGTATGATTTTTTCACAGCTACAAAGAACTGCAGATCTAAGTATATGGTTTTAATTTAAACTCGATACCTACAAGCGTTCCCGATATAAAGGGTCTTGACTAACAGACAGGGGGGGGGGGGGGGGGGGTTGAGCTCCCCCGCAGTTTTTAACCTATATGTCAATGCTCTGATAGTTGCTCTCAGCAGTCATCATGTCGACTGTCATGTTGATGGAGTTTGTCTGAATAATATTAGCTATGCGGACGATATGGTGCTGCGCATCTGTCTGTGGCTTGAGAACATTGTTGGGGATCTGTCAGACATATGCTGAAGAACATGGTCTTAAATACAATGTGACAAAAAGTCAGTTCATAAGGCCGGCACTAAATGTCTTGCAGCAGTGCCTCCCATTAAACTGTATGGTGTTCCCTTGGTCATAGTGGAGCATTTCAAATACTTAGGACATTTAGTAACATCTGGACTCAGAGACGATGCTGACATCGAGAGGGAGCGGAGGGCTTTGGCTGTTCGAGGTATCATGATAGCTCTCAGGTTTGCCCGCTGTTCCAGGTCAGTAAAGCATACCCTTTCAGGGCTTATTGTACTTCTATGTACACGTGCAGCCTGTGGGTGAATCTCAACCGAAAAGCATACGAAGCCCTCCGTGTCCAGTATAATAACGTATTCAGGGCTCTGATGGGGCTGTCGCGACACTGTAGTGCCTCGGGCGTGTTTGTCGCCGCTAGCGTTGACTACTTTTATGCGACGATGCGTAAGCGGAGCGCGTCTCTGGTGCGCAGGGTGCGCGGCAGCCAAAACAGTGTGCTGATGATGATAGCCGACCGGCTCGACTGTCCATAAATAAGGCGTTGCAGTGACTTGCATGTTACCTGCAGTTATCGATACTGTGTGTGAAATATTTAAATGTTATTTGTGCTATTCATGTTTTGTGTTATGTGTAGTCAAAAAAAAAAATATCGAGTTCACAAAAAAAAAACACTAAAAGGATCAAAATAACTTTAATTTCAGAAATCGGTATTTCTCAGTATAGTTTGTTTCATATTTACTACCAACTAGGAAGTTGGTAGTAAATACGACTTCCTTTTAGTGTTTTTTGTTTTAGTGGAGTCTTTTTAGTTGCGATACACCTTTAACCAGAGTGCCTAATTCTCATGACAATTCGAATTAACCCAAACACTGCTAGGTTACATTGTTTTATTATGAAGTTCCTATATCTACCTTCCACCTTCTGGCTCCATCATCAAATCAGTTAATAGTACCTTACAGCCAAAGTGCATCTCATGACAATTCTAATAAGCCCAAACACGGCTAGGATACATTGATTAGTTACGGAGTTCCTGTGCCTTCTGGCTCCATCATCAGATTAGTTCGATAGTACCTTACAGCCAAAGTGCATCTCATGACAATGCTAATAAGCCCAAACACGGCTAGTATACATTGATTAATTACGGAGTTCGTGTGCCTTCCGGCTCCATCATTAGATCATTTCTATAGTACCTTATAGCCAAAGTGCATCTCATGACAATTCTAATAAGCCAAAACACGGCTAGGTTATATTGATTAATTACGGAGTTCCAGTGCCTACCTTCCGGCTCCATCATCATCATCAGTTCACTTCGATGATACCATTTTCAACACAACTATTCAGAACCGTTTATTTAATTGTATTGTCATAGTCGCTTACTATATTCATTGTGATATCTATGTGAGTATGAAGTTCCGTTGGCCAAACAGAAAGCAAAAACATTAGACAATATAAAGGTTAAGTATAAAAATGTAAATATAGAACAATTTCATACCATAAAATTTCTGGGTGTATGGATTGACCAAGACATGACATGGAGAACACAAATTGATACCATCTCCAAAAAAATTAGTAAGTTCTCGTATGTATTATATATGCTTTCCAAGGTTGTTACTCAGAAAGCAGTTTTGGTAACGTATAATGTATGTCTTATCTACCTTGAGATATGCCATCATATTCTGGGGAAATTCAACAGATAGAGAGGAAGCCTTTAGAGCTCAAAAAAATGCGTAAGGGCTATTTTTGTAACTTACGATTATTTTTACCTGTAAACCACATTTCCAAACTTTAAATATTCTGACGTTAACATCTCTATACCTACATATTCAAATTAGCAGTATTTGTCAAGTCCCATCCGGAATTATTTGAAAGACTAACCAGCCGACGCCATTGTGATAAAATTAAGTCAATAAGTCATACCACATCTTTATATGATAAAAATATTCTTGGCATGGCACTAAAAATACATAACAAAATACCAAAATCTGGAAGAGAAATCAGAGATCTAATAATATTTAAAAAGGAACTAAAATTATTTTTAATCAAGAATACATACTACTCAATCAATGAATTCCTGTCGGATTATGAGACTTACAAATATACTTTATCTCATAGCTATAGGTAAGCCACACCAGTATATTAAATTAGTTTCAGTTTTGTTATGAAATAAAGTATCCATGTTTTAAGAAATCACATATTCATGTGAATAGTATATAATGTAGAAGGTTAAGCAGTACCTACTGAAATGTATAAACGAAAAAGAGTGTGCATGTAATAAATAAAGTAAATACTTATCGTTTGTAAATATTAGAAAGTAACTAGACATAAATTTGTTATATAAGCCAGTGCTTGAATGCGATCCCACCGATTTTACTTAATTAAAATTTGTATGCTACTTTGTGGCAGACTACAGAGACACTAATATAATACAATTGTAACAACTAAATTGTACCTGTGCGCACAAATAAACTTTTTGTATTTGTATTTGCCATTTCTGTACATGCAATATCCAAAACTAAGATTAATATTAGAGTGCAGAGATGTACTTATACAAAACTAGCTGCCCACCCCGGCTACGCTCAGGTGCAATTTTTTTTTACATAATCTTTGCTCTGACAAAAACGAACACAACAAATAAATAATTACAGCCGTTTCACATTGATGCGTTTATGTACACATGCATAGCTCAGAGACAGGCTGATTCAACCCTAAGCGAATATCGCTACCTCTATTTGTAGCAAAATTTCCTTATTTTTTAAGGTGGACAATCATCCAATGATTTTTCTCGCTTTTGGGTAGAGTGGGAGGGCGAGACTTTTAATGACTAAAACTACAGCTATGATCCTTCTTTGCCCTTGCCACGAATTTCTCTTTCGGAAGCCCCAGTAGGCTTCGGCTATTATAATAATTTCTTTATTTTTATTGAATGCAGGTGTTACAATAATGGCGTTAGATCAGATATATTATATGTATACCCAGTACATTCTGCCGGTTCGTATACAAAAATATAGTTTACAGATTAACTTATAGATTATAACAACTAGACATAAAATCGGCAACAGAGTAATAACATTTCTCTGTCAGCAACGGTAACAAGAGTTTTTTTTTAAGTAATGCAATGTTATAATTACCAGTACATAAAAAACCCTGATATTTTGATCTCATAGTAGTAGTTCGTTACCTCGTAGGCTCTGCTGGGCCCTTACGGTTTTGCTGACATACCTTTAAGCCGCCGGGCGCTTAGAACACTACGTGCCGTCGATGACTGGGGCTCGGTTCAAACAGTTACCGGACGGCTGGGCGGCGAGCTACCCATTCCTAGTCGTTCGTATTAGCTATTATCTACTGTCGTATCTCTCAAGATATGTATATAATAAAAAATTGCCTTTTCTAGAGGTGGCGAATAAATTCATTTTTTAAATAGAATCAAGTAGTTATTGTGACATAACTATAATAGTTAGACATATGGTGTTACGACTTTTTTTGTAGATAGTGATGTGTTCTACAAAATCATAATAAATAATATTGTTCTATCATCAATAGTTTTTGCAGCGCATCCGATGTAAGGAAATTTATTCACACGTTACCTTATTGCAGTTTTAGTAGGGAACCGTAATGTTTTTTTAATATAAATAAATATAGCTATGTTACTCAGTGACATAATACCTTTCTATTACTGAATTTTTAAAATCGGTTCAGTATTTTTTGTGTTTATTCGTTACAAACACAAATACAAAAATACATATCTTCTTTCTTTATGATATTAGTACCTATAGATTATGCTCAAATCTAAGCCTAACATTGAAAGATTGACCCGCTATTTATAGGCACGCGTTGCCGGGCCTCCGGCCGGGCTCTGGATTTTAAATCTGTAATTTCTTCGAAAATATTCATTTAAATTACATAATCTAAAGGGCCTTATTGATTTATATTAATTGGATAAGGATTAATGCTGTATTGCTTAAAATAGCTTCGTAAACAAGCCATATTTTTCGTAAAAAGTAAAGGATAAGAAAAAAACTGGGCAAGTGCGAGTCGAACTCGCGCATTAAGGGTTCCGTACAAACTTGAATGGTAAATTGCGATTTACGGTTTATGACATTTAAAAAAAAACTACTTACACGTTACATCACGTTCAAACCAATTTTCGGTGGAAATTTGCATGGTAATGTACATCATTTATTTTTTTTAGTTTTATCATTCTCTTATATCAGAAGTAACAGGGATGGGGGGGGGCACATTTGGAAGTGATCCTCGCGCAAAAAATGATAATAGAAACCTCAATATCATTTTTGAAGACCTTTCCATAGATACCCCACACATGGATTTGATGAAAAACTTTTTTTAGTTTCATTTCTAAGTATGGGAAACCCCCAAAATTTAATGTTTTTTTTTATGTCATAATCTTAATGCGGTTCTCAGAATAGATCTACTTACTAAGTTTCAACAGTATAGTTCTTATAGTTTCGGAAAAAAGTGGCTGTGACATATGGACGGACAGACAGACAGACATGATGAATCTCACAATAACCCTAAAAATGGTTATTGTGGGTTATCCTTAAAAGCTAGACGTATACAATTGCGGACTTTTTTGTAGAGCTTTTTAAGGTGTACAATACTATGTACTAATGTGTAATGTACAATATATAGTACATTAATTTTGATCTATCTCGCAGGGTTCAGTCAGCGTTTGCAACGTAAGCGCAAAAAATGTGTTTATCTACATCACAATAGATACCTTTAAAATTATCAGTGTTTTTCTACTATATTATGCATGTTGACTACAACATGCATAATATAGACGTGCGTCCACTGGGACGCAATGACACAGGGGGTAAACACATTGGCTCGTTACGTCACCAGCAGTTAGGTTCAATACGTCCGTCTTCAACAACGGCTTATAAACGACTGCCCGTGAGCTCGAGACAAGTAGGTACAAAAACACTACATCCCTCCCTTAATATATTTATTGAATATTATTTTTCCTTTTAGGAAATATAAAAAATCTAAAATATAGGTAATACAGGAACTTAAGAATAATTCTAATAAGAACCTTCCATATTAATTATTTTGCCCATAATCAACAACTATAAAATTTGCATTACACTTTCCTTATATGTACGGTTCTCATTTCAATATTATAAAGATTTACTTTTAATAATATAGGTAGGCATTGTCGTAACTTTTTCCATTATATAAGTAAATACTTAGTCTACTAGTTTTCTTCACTCTGATCCATTCACTTTCTTCCTTTTCTTCTTTAATTCCATTTTATACCGTTCGATATCAATAAAACCAGAAAAATCAAAATTCAACCGAATTTAAACCGTCATGGTATCTCCACAATACACACAACTAATTCAACTCTATATTTTTTTTAGGCACTGTAATTGTATGGGAAACCTTATTACTGTTGGCTTATTGTTAATTTTTTGTAAACGTACCTGAATAAAAAAAAAATATTTATTTAATTAATTTATTTATTTTAACTAAACCAAAATACCAAACCTTAAAATTTAAATGTAAGATCACATTCAGAGTTTAGTTTAGCTACTTCACACGACACGATTATCAATAAACCCATAGCATAACGGTATATCTCCTCTGACCAACAGAAGTCATTAGGCCTCTCCAAGATTTTATCATAAGTGAGATTTAACTCATGGACATTGCTAAGAACTTCTCTACGATTCTCATACATTTTGCTACGTTGTCATCCAACTGCTATTTATTCAAGTCAGAAACTTACATATTTCAGAGTCACGTTTTTTATTTAGCTGGTGGTTCAAGTTAACAACCTTCTTTAGCTCTATATTCAAGGATTTAGACTGTAAACTTAACTTTTCAATACACTTGCTCGGAGTCCGACTCCAATTTCACCGCACCCAGGCACACAATGGCGCATGCAACGTATCCTTGCCCCCTTGTCCACCATTACGCACTAGAGAGATAATGTATCTAAATTGTTTTTCCTCACAAGTACACTGAAAAACGTCGCACGATACACGTGAGTATCGATGACTATAGCTCTCGGCTCTCCCAAGCAAGACCCTTGTCACTGCTCGGGTCCAAATACCGCTCCGGTGGCGGCAACCACCAACACCACACACTTGTATCATGATGTACTATTGAGATATGGGGGACGTCACGATATCTTCCGCTTTTTCTTTTGGTACCTTTTACCTTCATACATCATCCACCTTGGATATATCCTCGATATTTAGAATTGAACAGGATAAATTTCACTGCTCGTCAACATAATAACATTATTCGTACTCGTATACAAATTCGTATACGTATTTGTGATATTCGTGAGTCGATCTTTAGTGTTTTGTAATTGTTGAGACGACTGCTCCCGATAGCACCGTGCGCTGGCGACAGTGAACCAGGGATGCGGAACAGTGGGTCACGGGCCCCCGTTCGCCGCAGCAATCAGCTGTTGCACACCTCTACGCACGGCTGCACTTGCTCGTTCTTTTAACGTCATATACTTGTTCCCTTGTTAAACCGACGCTTATATATCATTCTTTCTTTTTTTTATTTCATTATGCTCTCGTATAAAATCCACTCATCTCTTTTATTTTGCTCTACCATGACCTATCGTCGCTACCAGTATTATATTTGAAATTGTCACGTTTTTGATTGTCATGTTTGACTAAGGACCATCACCGAAGCACAGATCGGAAAGTAATACACCATTAAGTATGCTTATAACACCATTACGTATAGTTTTCATTTATATGAAGGCCTATGCTGCCTAACCACAAATACGTATAGTTTTCATTTATATGAAGGCTCATGCCGCCTTACCACAGTCACGTATAGTTTTCATTTATATGAAAGCCCATTCTGCCTTACCACAAAAACGTATGATTTTCATTTATATGAAAGCCCATGCAGCCTAACCACAATAATAATTATGCATGATTTTCATTTATATGAAGGCCTATACTGCCCAACCACAACAATACATGATTTTCATTTATATGGAGGCCCATACTGCCTTATCTCAAACACGTAAAGTTTTAATTTATATGAAGGCCCATGTTGCTTTACCACAATAACGTATGATTTCCTTTTATATGAAGACCCATACTGCCTTAAGACAACTGCATGATTTTCATTTATATGAAGACCTATACTGCCCGACTACAACCATTTATACATGGGTTTCATTCATATGAAGGCCTATACTGCCTAAACATTCACAGCGTTTCGTTTTGTTTCGTTCCATTTCGTTGCGTTTCGTTTCGTTTCGTTTCGTTTCGTTTCGTTTTTTACTTTTTGCTATGCTTCGTTTCGTTCCATCACGTTTCGTTACATTTTTTTTTTATTTGTTATAAACTAGTGCTTGACTGCGATTCCACCTGATGGTAAGCAATGATGCAATCGTTGATGGTGAGTCGCACTAGTTTATTAAGAGCCTATTCACTCTAGCCTTGAAGTCACCTAAATTATAGTTGGACGGGAAGACCGCAGCAGGCAAATTATTCCAGTCCCTCGATTTACGCGGTATAAACAACGAAGCGAAACGCTTAGTCCGGACCGTTGAAGTTTCAACAACGTAAGGGTGGATACTCGCCGTACGTTAGGTTGTCCGATGGTAGAAAGGAGATGGCGGAATCAAGTCATGCAATTCCCACGCACACTCTCCAAAATGCAACCTGTAAAATACCGACAGGCTGGCTACCCTGCGGCTGTGCTCGAGGCTTTTTATATTGGACTTAACCTAATCTGGATCCCCAATTAGCCTCTTTGCACGCCTTTCCACTGAGCCTAAAGTTGCCAGGTGGCATTTTGCACCAGTACCAGTGCAGTGGCTGCAGTACTCCACACACGAACAGACCTGTGCTTTGTATATCATTAAAAGCTGTCCCGGTGTGAAGTAACGTCGGACCTTTGCAAGAAGGCCTAGTTTTCTAGCAGCTACCTTGGCCTTGGACTCAATGAACCGCCCAAAATTGAGGTCTGAAGAAATTTTGACTCCCAAGGGCTGAAGGCGGTCGGTGCACTCCAGGAATACATTATGAAAAGCAGGAGCCAAGGTGAACGGGCTCCTTTTGGCGGTGAACAGACACGCTTGAGTTTTGGCGGCGTTGAATTCTACCAGATTCGTTTCGCCCCACTTGGAGACTGCCTGAAGAGAGACATTCATACGCTCTACCGTAGCCACTCGTTCGGACCGGATTAGTTCCTTACTAGCCCGAGCACACCGAAGGTATCTCTCTACAACTGTGCTATCATCTGCATACCCATAGATACCGGGCATCAGCAGATCGTTAATATGCAGCAGGAAAAGAGTTGCAGAGAGAACTGACCCCTGAGGAACTCCGGCATTAGTGGTCATGGGCTCTGATGAGCATCCATCGACAATAACTCGGAGAGACCATTCACTCAGGAAGTCTTTTACCCAGTTAATCAGACCAGGGGAAATGCCTTACGCTGGAAGCTTACTCAAAAGACTGGCGTGCCATACCCTGTCGTAGGCCTTCGAAACGTCTAAGGAAACAGCAATCGCTTCTCCATTCGTCTCGAGGGCCTCGCCCCACATGTGACTGGTATACACTAGTAGGTCCCGAGTAGACCGATTGTGGCGAAACCCGTACTGTCGGTCACTGAGGAGATCGTTAACTTCTAGGTATGCCATGAGGCGCGAGTTCAATACACGCTCCATAATCTTGCAGAGTATGGAGGTTACCGAAATCGGCTGATAGTTTGCAGGATCGGCACGACTGCCCTTGTTGGGCACGGGTTGCACGTTGGCAAGCTTCCAGGACTTGTGCACTATACCAGTCCTAAATGAGAGGCGATACAAGCACGTCAATACAGGAGACAACTCAGGTGCACATGCCTTGAGAATTATTGCTTGTATACCATCTGGTCCACTAGCTTTATTCACGTCTAGACGACACATTGCTCTCAAAACTTCTCTGTTTCTTATGCGAACCTCGGCCATCGAGGTGTTGCAGTGAGGTAGAGTCGGCGGAGTAGCTCTGCTAGTATCAAGACGAGAATTATTGGCGAAGAGAGATGCAAAGAGACCTGCTTTCTCTCTCGCCAAGTGAGCCAGTGTCCCATCAGGTATAACCAGCGGACGCAAAGTGGGCCTACAGAAATTAGCTTCGACCGACTTGGCAAGGGACCAGAATGCTCTGCTTTCTTACATTTCTTCTTACAATTCGTTAAGTTTTGTTACGTTTCGTTGCGTTTCATTACGATATATTCCCAATAAGTTCCCTTTTCAAGTTGTAGCTATCTGGGCACAAAAGAAACCCATTTGCCATTCCGAAAAATCACGACATTTCAAGAAGTTCAGCTTCACATCAACAAAATAACTACACACGTGTTTTTTTTTTTTTTTTGGCGCGGCGGGTTATCATGTAACCGAAACTCGATTTACAAACAAAAAGTTTTTATAAATTGATAGTAGACTAATAGATAATAGACTTATAGTAGATTGTTTGCTCAACTGAATAGACCAAGGCATACTACAGGACATTTTTTGATCTTGACTTACTACATCTCTTAAAATGATTGCATGATTTTTATTCTTCTTTGAATGATTATCTTTGTTTGTCAATACAAAATAAAACTAGTAATATTTCAGTATCTTAAGCGATAATCCTATTATACCTCAATTCAGTATGCATCAAATGACATCATAATATTTACCAATCTTTAAACAAAATTTTGATCGCTTATTTCGATAGAAACCGCCATCCGCGCCGTTAATTCAAAACATATACATACAGGCGGCAATTCAACGTAAACAACTCATTTTACAACTTCAAAATCTTAACTATATTTAACGGTATTGGTACTAAAATGTTCGTAAGTAATCACGCTTTATAGGTAATTCACAATGGCTTAACTACAAACCAGAAATTTAATAGTTTTTTTTCATGTGTTTATAAATTTATGGATCTTTCAGCCAACATAATACTATTGATTTATTCATCTAATTTTTTGGTCTCATTCGAAAGGCCGTAAAAACAGGAACAAAATAGTACATAATATCACTTACCAACAGATCTCCCACTTTAACTTTTGTTACAACCAGAAAAAACTTGTCTTGCACTCAATTTACTTCAACTGGTTCACAGGTCCACTCAAATTTGTATGGTCCTTTCTTTAGAAAACCATCTTAGACAAATCTGCATGGTTCTCATGTGATTTGACCATTACATATTTACTGTATGGACTTTAAAAGAGACTTCGACCCCTGAATTTGTTATGAAAAAAATTGACGAGTAAAAAAGTTTTATAAACCTATTTTCCGAATAAATATCATTTATCATTTACTGCAGAAAAACTTTTAAACCAACGGGAAATAACACCAACTATAAAATTTTAAAAATTTCAATGGTTTTCTGTCAAAAAGAACGAAAGATGTCGCCCCATTAGAAAAATTCAAAAAAATAAAACCGAGTGCGATGTCACCAAGTTTTCCAATTTTGGCAAGAGGCAGCTGAGTGGATATGGAAAACATCGTTCCAAAGTAAATGACTTTGTGTCCCTCAAGCAATTGAATAGAATCTGACACTTGTCAGACCCAACCCATGTTGTCACGATCACGAAAAAAATAACATGAAATCAATAATAGCTTAAATTCCCGTAATGACAGTTGTTGAGTTACGTTTTTTATCCTTTTTTATGGTACCCATTCCTATACATGCCTTCTATGAGATATTTTATTTTATTTAAAACGAGTAGGTAATTACAATGCCAAAATCCCGAAGGGAAGGTATTAAAGTTATTTTATTCGTTTAAAAATCGATTGGAATCGATTAATCAATCAAAATGATAAAATCCCTTGATTTTATAAATAAAGCTACTTTTCACGAATTCTTGTTGATTGCAGTGATGCTCATTTGGAAGCAAGAAAACACATACTTTTTTGGCAATTTTAAAGTGGAATTGATCAAAAATTTGTCTATTGTCTACTGATAGCCTCATTTAGGCAATTCTCTTTGTACAACATTCTTTGTTTAGTAACAATTCGACCTTCAACAATTACCGTCTTTTTCTTTTTTTGTACCCTCTTATTCTTAAACAATGTTTTGTTTTTTTGCAAAAAAAAAATATTATGCAACGAAATACATTTTGGTTTTTGCGCTAAGCCTTTTACCTCGTCAATGACACAGGGGGTAAACACATTGGCTCGTTACGTCACCAGCAGTTAGGTTCTATACGTCTGTCTTCAACAACGGCTAACAAACGACTGCCCGTGAGCTCGAGACAAGTAGGTACAGAAACACTACACATGTATTACATATAAACCTTTCTCTTGAATCACTCTATCTACTCGTATTAAATGACCACATCAAAATTTGTTGCGTTTCGTAGTTTTAAAGATCTAAGCATACATAGGGATAGACAACGGGAAACGACTTTGTTTTATTCTAGTTTTGATAACAAAACGCTATCACAGCGAGGAAAAAAATAAAATAAAAGTGGGTAAACTTAAACAGATAACATATTCAATTTATTATTCCACCATAACTTCTAAATGACTGAACTGATTTACATGTGTGGGGTATTGTTAGAATCCTTGCATCAGCTCGAGTAACACAACAAGCTATTGGAAAAAATTTAGAAATACAATGAGATGGGTATGATAAATAAATTAACAGCCATCCACTTTTTTTGTTAAATTTTTTATCTGTTAATGCATGTAATTATCGTACAGGATTTGACGAGTGGATTCCAAAAATATAAATCTGTTATACTGTTAATCAAAACTGTCGAGTAAAAAAAATCATTTTTGCTATTTGGTTACAAAACTCCAACTAATATAATTAAAAAAAGAAAACAGCCAAATACAAGTCGGTCATGTGCGTGAAGGATTTTCGAATCATTGTACAATGAACGCTAGGTACGTGCAAACAAAAACGAACTTTGACTATTAAAAGACTTGTATTCTCCTACTTACACTAGAATAAAACTACAATATATATATTTTTTAAAACGCTCCATCAAAACAAGCCTTATTTACTTAACACGACAAAACAGTTTGCAAAATATTTTTGTTTCTAGTTTACCAAAAGCTATCCCCACAGTGAAATCCATTTATTTACTTTACACGTCCATGTTTGGGTCCCAGAAAGTCGATATGTGTGCCAAATTCGAATTTAATCGGCTCAGTAGGTAGATTCGAAGCAAATAGGCTGTTACAGATGACATTTATGCCACGAAATCCTTTAAAAGTTCCGTTTTTTCTTTTAAATGTACGGAACCCTAATGAAAAGTAGGTACCTTACATAAAACATAACATTATACAATGGATAACATAGACTACATACAATAATAGCCAACCGAGTGTTTGACAGTTTAGTGAATAAATTGTTGTTTATCTACTCAATAGAAAATTAACGTTGGTCACGGCTCAGTAAATGGCGCTATAGGGATCGTTTGAAAACTAGAATGGCCATCGCTACGCCGTGACCAACTAGAACCAGGAAAATTGCCGCAAGCCGTCTTCATAGAGTTCGACGACAAGTCAGTATGACGCAACATATTAGTATGGGTGTTGAATTTGACGGGCTAAGGGGTCATGGAAAAATAGAGCGCCGCATGCTACCGCTTATATTATGTTGGGTAGTAACAGTCCACAAGTTACAAGGGACAACACTAAACAGAGCCGTCGTGGACCTAGGCCCTAAATTTTTTGCCAAAGGGCAAGCTTACGTTGCTCTTAGTTGCGTGAGGCAACTAGAAGGTTTAGCAATCAGCATTTCGGATCCACGCAAAGAGATTCACGAGCCACACGACAGGAAGTCTCTTGATAAATTACATCGCCTCAGAAATTCTAAAAATTCTATATCAGGCGATTAATCCTCATCTCTTCTGGTGTTTGTATAAATGCTTACAAACTATATTGCGTTGCATGACACGTTTTAAAATGAAACTTGCACTAAAAGGTTTAAAATAAATATAAACAATTATTTTTTAATTATATATATTTATTTAGCTTGGCAATGGCCGCTGTTATCTCAGATAGTAGAATTGAAGGCTCTAAATTCATATTGCTCCAGTTTGGGCACGGTGCATGTGATATGGACACTGGCTATCGTTCAGTTTTTCTTTACACGCCATCTCTCATCTATGGCCTCAAGATATGTTATTTCCATCCCACCTTCATCGTTGACCACCCACGACTTGGGTTTAAAGTGTTTGGGTATGAGCCGAACTTTTTTGAATAGATCTGATGTGGATAGAATTTTTGGGAGTGAGTTTTGATTTCAGTATAGATGTTCGATAAAAGTTATTTTTGACCCTGCGACACTTTTCTTAACTGCTTATCAAAAGCTAGAGTATTCCTTTCTGATGTTGCACTGTTGCTGACCCCTCACATAGATGTCTTTGCATTCTTGTATCAGCTCCCAGGTGTTGTCAGCGAGCCAAGCCTCGGTTTTATGTGCAGATTATCCACTTTTCCCACAGGCCTTAATCTCGTCCAGAGTTTCATTGATTTGTGTTTTCAGTTGACTCCATTGAGAGTTAAGGTCTTCAAATAGGGATTGTGACTCGATGAGTTTTGACTCTACAATGGTTTTGAAACTGATTCGCTGTGGTTGTTCAAGTATCCTTAGATAACGACTAACTGGACAATATATGGAATTATTGAAACAGGCGCGATTTCTGTAAAACAGAGAATTTTATTGTAGGTATAACTACCTCAACGAAATTTGCGAGAAGGTTGATTTGGTGCCAAATACTACAAAAAATAATAGAATGTACATCCATAATAAAATGGTAAAAAATAAACAAAAATTTATGTATTACCGTTAATGTGCGTAAATCACTTATAGTGCAGATTAACTTTAATTCGGCTGATTGTCTGATTGAATCCGTTAGAGTAGAAAATAATGTTTAAGTTTTTATATTAACTAGATATTCTACAAACTTCCTATGTAATCTTTAGAATAACGGCCCGTATACGATTTAAAGTTAGAAAAGAGGAAAAAATTTAATTCATAGTAATTATTCAACTTTAATTTCTGATAATAATCTTTTGATGACATTTCACGCATGAAGAATTAACATATTTTAGGGCAGATAAGGCTGGGCAATGTGTGCGTGGTGTATGTACTCACTGGGTAATGCGGAATAAATAAAAGTCCTTGCTGAATCTCCAGGTATATTCCTCACACACACCACTGTAAGTTAGAAGGCGCAAGCAAGCTAAGCACAAGCACGTATAATATAATGTAACAGCTAGAATAGTCTTTTCAAGTCAACTATGAGTTAGCGCGGGTAGGTGTCGACAACTTTTTATCTGCGCGAGCGCACGTATGTCTTTCTAGCAGCGTAGGTCGTGACTGGTAAGAAACGAATACAACAACGTGGCAGTAGAAGGAAAACTGTCGTCGGCGCGTCATCGACAATGCGTGTTTCCAATGCGTCATTTTATTTTATTTTTTATTTTATTTATTTGGGACAAAAACAGTTATACAATACAGAATCAATATACAGTAGTTTTATCATAAAAGTAAAAAAAAGTATAACCCACACCATTGTCCACGAATTAACACGTGAAATAGGATAACGGACGCGCGTTAAAAAAGAGTAATATAATATATAGATACAAATACTCTTACAATTATTATAAGAGAAGCAAATACATGTGAGTCTAGTTTAAGGGCGATGAGCCAGCAAATGACAAGCCATTTTTCTAAATTTAGATTGAGAAAGCGCGAAAATGTCTAAATCTATAAAATGTGAGTTATAGGTTGCCACTAGTTGGCGGAGAGGCGCCCGCACCCCAGCATTCGTCCTACAACGTGCAGTATAGAATAATTGAGGTGCGCGCACCTCCCGCCGGACAATAGTTCTAGGTACTACATAACATAGATCGTTGGAGAGTTCAATACAGTTGAACTTGTTGTTGCATATACCATATAGCATCATAACCATGATTAATGATCGTCTAGAATCCAAGCTCAATATTTTGTAATGTTTTAACAAATCTGTATAGGATATTTTTGTACGGAAACACTTGTAGTGGGTAGCACGAAGAAACCTCTTCTGTACCATTTCTATGGAATTCTTATATTTCAAATAAAAGGGACACCATATCGGCACCGCATATTCCAACTGGGCACGAATTAGAGTTTTGTATAGAAAGAGAAAAGTAGAAGGTCTTTTAAATTCCCTGCATGACCGCATAACAAAACCATACATCTGTAAAGCTTTGTTAATTCTGTTGTCGACATGGGTATCCAAATGTAATTTGCAGTCTAGTAATACGCCAAGATCACGTGTGCACTCAGTTTTATTTAATTTTATATCGTTCAGAGTATACTGGTAATTAAAAGTTTTTTTGTTTTTAGTAAAGGATATAAAATAACATTTAGGAAGACTAAGATGAAGTTTATTATCAAGACAATACTGCGAAAGCCTGCATAAGTCCTCTTGCAATAGCAAGCAATCTTGAAAGGTTGTACAGGCCTTATAGATTTTAATATCATCGGCGTACATCAGGAACTTAGAATTGACTATGCAGGATTTTATGTCGTTTATAAATAATATAAAAAGTAATGGGCCTAAGACAGATCCCTGAGGCACACCTGACTTGACAACTAAATAATCAGACTCGAACCCATTGACGACCACTTTCTGAGTCCTACAAAAAATGTATGATGCAAACCATCTGAGTAAATTGCCTCTTATGCCATTGTAGGCAATTTTATCGAGTAGCAATTTGTGGTCCACCTTGTCAAAAGCCTTCTGAAAATCAGTGTATACGGCATCAACTTGCGTGCGCATATCCATGTTTTCAAACAGAAATTGGGTAAAGATCATTAAATTTGTGGTGGTTGACCTGGATTTGACGAAACCATGCTGTTCAGGTATAATAAGATGACTCATCTGTGGAAATAAGTGTCTGTGCACTAAACTCTCAAAAAGCTTAGACAAGGTGGACAAGATAGATATGGGTCGATAGTTTTCAACGTTACTTTTGTCTCCACTTTTGTAAATGGGAGTTATGAATGCCCTCTTCCAAACACATGGGAAAACCCCTTCCCTGAGACATCTATTAAATAAAATGTGTAGTGGAAAACATATGTTTTGTGCCGTGTTCTTAAAGAAAGAAGGAGGCAGACCATCCGGTCCAGCTCCTTTAGTTATATCTAATGTGGTAAGAGCTTTTAGTATGACATTCTTTTCGAGATAAATATCCGGAATACATGCAGAATGGTCATGCGTATCAGGGGGTATCCATGTATCAGGGTCAAATGTAGAGGGCTCGTACACAGAGTTAAAGAAAGCAGAAAACAGTGAACATATCTTACTGGGGCAGTTGGATGACTCATTTTTGTATTGCATGTTTGCTGGGAATCCTGAACCTTTCTTACGGTTAGAAATGTACGACCAGAAGTGCTTGACATTAAGAGGAATGCTATCTTCTACCGATTTTATATATTTACTATGACACTGCTCACAGACTAGTTTGAATTGCTTACGATGACTGGAGAACTTTTCATAATCAGATAAGTTGCGTAATTTTTTCCACTTTATCCACGCGCGTTCTTTATTTTTGAATATTTTAATTAGCGCAGTACTAAACTAAACAGGAAAACCAGTAGTTTTTTGACGTGAAAGTGGAACATATAGACGGATAATGCCATATAAATGATCATAAAAAGTATCTACGGCTTGTTCACCCGAAAGATTAAGAAACAACTCATCCCAGTTCGTCTTTTTTAATTCTACGTTTATTTCTTTGTAATTTGCTTTGAAGTAATTAAATTTTATTGTATTTTGACGTTTCATAGGTATGTATTGTGTTTCCAGTGAGGTTAGAACAGAAAATGGGGGATGGTGACCGTCTGGCTGGAGCAGGGAAAAGTCGGACTGTAGTTCAGTCATGTCATTTTATACGTAGTGTTTAGTGTTAGTGTATATGTGTGTTGACATCGTGGAAATATATATATATATATATAAATAAATATGTATCTGTAAATGTATATAAATAGATAGATGTAGGTGATTTATATATTTATTATTTACGTGTAATGTGTAAATATATGTGAATCGCCCACAGGTTAGAAGGCTAAGACAAGCGGATCGGAGCTTCCGCCTTAGTCTTCGTGGTTATATTTTTTTATAATCACCCAGAAGTAGGTGTGTTAAACGAGACAAAATATTTTGCTGTGTCTCCCGCGATTTAACAACGTAGTATTTATTAATATGCAGATTAATTACGTAGAGTAGATATATCTAAGGCAAATTACAGACTTTAACGGATAGTACTCGGTAATTTGCAGATTACGTGCCGTGATGTGATATAATTTTAACAATTGATTTTAGTAATTTAATTTAATCTTCTTTAAGGGTCTTATTTATTATGTTGATGTGCAATAAACACATCATTTCAGCCGAAAGACGTCTACTGTTGGACAAAGGCCTCCCCCAAGCATCGCCACAACGACCGATCCTGTACTTCTCGCATCCACCGCACTCCCGCGACCGGGAGTGCGGTGGCCTTCCAACGCTGCGTTTTCCGTTGCGCGGTCGCCACTCTAAAACATTTCGGCCCCATCGACCATCTGTTCTACGAGCAATGAGCCCTACCCACTGCCACTTTAGCGATTCTTCGGGCTATGTCGGCTATGTTGGTTCTCCTGCGGATAGATATGCTCGGAGTTTCCTTGCGTGATCGCATAAAGAATGAAGATTCATTCTTTATGCGATCACGCAAAGAAACTTGAGCATAGCCTTTTCCATTGCCCTTTGAGTGACTGTAAGCCTTCTGATGAGGCCCATTGTAAGCGACCATGTTTCAGTGCTTGAGATACTGTGGTATGTTGGAAGAGAAGATGTAATAATATATGTTTTTTTTATATAAGGCTCATATGTACCTATCATTTATTATCTCGGTGTACAATAAAGTATATATAAATAAATATAATATAATATAATATAATATAATATAATATAATATAATATAATATAATATAATATAATATAATATAATATAATATAATATAATATAATATAATATAATATAATATAATATAATATAATATAATATAATATAATATAATATAATATAATATAATAGCCTCTCAGAAGGCCAACCGTACGTTCGAGTACATCTTTGCTCACGTGAGAGGCGGACACCTGCAATGAAGTCTCTACGCAGGTGACCAACAGGGCTCTGGCAAACCCCAATCAATATGGAGAATAATAATGATAGTATACGTTTAATGCCGCTGCCCGGGGGCGATCGCCGGGGCATGTCTGGAGCTGACGCTGGACGTGACAGCATGCGGACCGTCAGTGGCTTTTCGCTGAACAGGCGGGCGAGAGTCGGGGAATCCGAAGAGGTCACAGCCGAAATTATCAGGGATGCCGACGATATTTTGCAGGACGTGGACCGAAATGGTCCTGCGAGTCCTGCCGGTGCGTCGGATGCGACCACGACAAGTTCACACAACGGTGATGCAAGAAGAAAGTGGTCACAAGAAGAGTTACACGAATTAATGTTCTGTTACTATAGAGCAAAAGCTGAAGGTCCAGGTTATATAAAAAGATTTGAAAAATTATTTAAAGATAGGAACCAACACAACCCTAAAGTCAATAGATTCACTGGAAACACCCTTTCAAATCAAGCCCGTAGTGTTATAACCCGTAAATTCATATCCACTCAACTTTTAGGTGAAATTAAATTAAAAGCCGAACAGTCTTTACTACAGACAAACTCTAATATAAACTTGGATATTAGCGATACTACTATAGTAACAGAGTTACATCAAACACCAACCGTAGCTATCACACCTAACATAGATTTGAGCCTCGACAATGTTAACACGACAATATCTCATGATATGCACATAACAACAGAATTACCATTTCATTCTGAATTGCTACCGCAATATGTAGAAGTAAATGATAACCTAGATCCTATCATCCTTCAGTTCCTACAAATTCTAGCAGAAACAAAAGAAATGTTGATTACTGATAGAAATTTTTGCCGAAACCAAAGTTTAACAAACAATTTATAATTAATTTTAAATCAATAAATGGTTACATAAAAAATCTACTTATAACTAATAATACTCTCCGCGAAATAAATGACATAATATACGCGGCAGCCAAGACCCTAATAACAGCTAATGGGCAAAAGCCATATACTCCGTCGTCCACAATAAAACCTAAAAAAGAACCACCTTGGAAGTTAAGAATAAAGAATAAAATTGAAGGCATTAGGAAAGAGCTAGGTAGACTCATAGAAATAAAAAGAGGAGTCAACACTAGAAGAATGATACATATTAGAGACAATCTATTCCATAAATATAATATTTTCACCGAGCAAGATCTCGATAATACGGTAGAAATATTAAATCAGAAAGTAAAAGCATTAGCAGGTAGGATAAAAAGTTACAACGATATGAATAATAGAAAACTCTAAAATCAAAGATTTTGCGAAAATCAGCATTCTTTTTATAGGTCTCTTAATGGCTATCAACAAAAAGCTCCGACAGAAATCCCAAACAAAGATACAATCCAAGATTTCTGGTCGTCGATACTGTCGCAGCCTGTCTCGTACAATAAAGATGCGGTATGGATCTCAGAGATTCGAAAGGAGGTAGAAAACATACAAGAGCATAGGTTTGAAGAAATAGATATAGAGATGGTTAGAGAAGCTTTAAGGAAAACGCATAACTGGAAAACACCTGGTATAGATAAAATACAAAATTACTATTTAAAATATCTCACAAGTGCACACGAACCTATAGCAAAACTATTTAACAGAATTATTAACAAAAGAGACTCAGTAGAAAATTGGTTTACAACAGGACAAGTAATACTGATACCCAAGTGTGGGAACACTAAAGAACCACAAAACTGGCGCCCAATAGCATGCTTACCAACTATGTATAAACTTTTAACTTCCGTGTTATCAAACGAACTGTACAAACATTGTGAATCTAACGACATTATCGCTCCAGAACAGAGAGGATGCAGGCGACGCGCCAGGGGCTGCAAAGATCACCTCATGATTAACAAAGCCATACTAGAAGATGCACATCAGTGCCAGAAAAACTTAAGTATGGGATGGGTAGATTATCGGAAGGCATTTGATAACATCTCACACGAATGGCTTCTCCAGGTGTTGAGGTTATACAAGTGCTCGAGTGCTATCATAGAATTTCTGAAAATGGTCATGCCTACATGGAATGTTATCATGACAGCCCGTGGCGGGAACGCTTCTGTATCCACTGATCCCATAGTTATTCGCCGAGGAATATTCCAAGGAGACTCACTATCGCCGTTACTTTTTTGTTTAGGTATAAACCCTATTTCAACTATACTTAACAAATACATATTAAAAGGCTATAAACTAAAGAGTAATTTATCTGTTAATGACCTAATATATATGGACGATCTGAAAATTTATGCAAATAATAAAAATAGTTTAAAATTTTTGTTGGATAGTACCGAAATATTTACGCGGGACATAGGAATGAAGTATGGATTAAATAAATGTAACGTTCTACATATAACAGCCGGTAGAGTCAGTAAACAGCATGGAGAAGGACACATACTATTAAGTGGATTGAAATTCGAACACCTGAAAAAAGACGAAGTGTATAAATATTTAGGTATTAATGAGGCAGGTAAAATAGATCATAACAAAATAAAAGAACAACTGAAAAAAGAATACTTTAAACGAATAAAATCAATAGTAACTACACAATTGCTAAATGCTAGGAATCAAATAAAAGCGATTAATACATATGCGGTGCCGGTTCTACTCTATTCATTTGGTATAATTAATTACAAAAATAGTGACTTAAAGAATATAGATGTTAAAACTAGGAAACTTTTAGCAATTAATAAAGCACAGAAACAAAAAGCAGATATAATTAGATTGTATCTACCGATAGAAGAGGGTGGGAGAGGCCTAACAAATGTAGAAACACTACATAAAACACAAATAATAAAATACAAGCAATACTTAGATAATAAGCAGGATGACATAGTTAAAATTATAGTTAGGCATGATAGAGATAAAGAAAAATACTCAATATATAAAGAATCTAGAACAAATGCAGTACAAATAGGATTAGCACAAAGCAATAAATACACAGATAAAGAGATAAAAGCGGCAACTACACAAAAAGCAATAGAAGAATGGAGGGTCAAGCCACTACATGGGCAGTTTTGTAAAGCAGTATTAGAAAAAGAAAATATAGATAGAAAATACTCTTTTGATTGGCTAAAAAAACAACCCATTTCATCATCATTAGAATCTTCAATTTTTGCAATACAAGATCAAGCTATTATGACTAAACAGTTCGAAAGAGATATTTTGAAAAGACCTATTGACGGCAAGTGTCGGCTATGTTTGTCGAAAGACGAGACCACACAACATATTATCTCTGGGTGTGAGAAACTTGCTGGCACTTACTACACCAAACGCCACAATAACATTGTACAGTATATTTTCTGGGCATTAGCAAAAAAACACAAATTTGAAGTTGCTAGTCTCTGGTGGCAGGAAGCCCTAACACAACCAAAAATAAAAGAAAATGAAACAGCAAAGTTAATGTGGGAAATCCCAGTTCAGACAGATGTCACAGTTACACACAATAGACCAGATATAATATATGTAAATAAAACAGAAAATAAAACGTATTTAATAGACATAACAGTACCATCAGATTATAACATAGGGCCTAAAGAGATTGAAAAATTAAGCAAATACCATCTGCTAAAAACTGAAATAACGCGGTTGTGGCACACACCTACAGAAGTAATACCGATAGTAATAGGAGCGACCGGCATAGTAGCAAAGAGCATACATAGATATTGTGATAAATTAGATTCAGGTATAAACATTCATATAATACAAAAGCAAGCAGCAATCCATACAGTTAATATTTTAAGTAAAGTACTGGGGGACACAATATTTGTAACTAATTAGCAGGGGATCCGAACCTCCTTATCCCTGAGGGTCTCAGGGCGGGAGCAAGGAAAAACCACCGGGAGAAAACCCGAGTAGAAAACACTCTTCAAAAACCATAATAATATAATATAATATAATATAATGTCTCTGATTTTTAACATTGTTTGATTTGCATGGGCTAAAAATTTTTTTACTTTTCAATAAGTTTAAAATACTATTATTTAGTACAAACATTTGCATCATCGTCCATCCGTGTATCGTCGTATATCATGCGTACTTCGCCCAGGGCTCAAAATCCATTTATTAACAAAGGTCTGAGGTGAGTGGTCTCTGTTAGATTTGTATATATACAAACGGTGTCAAATATCTTCTAGTTACGTTGAAGTCTCATGGATTAGGAAGGACCAAATTGCCACAAAGAAACGGAGAGCCAATTTTAATCCATTCTCCGAGCTGTTATTTACGAATCCCAAATGGGAACACAATTACTCTGTTCTCAACTTGAAAAAGTATCTCAGTGAAGCTCAACATTTGCGGTCATTTCCCCTAAATTACGTGAAAATCTGTTAAAAACCATCATGTCTCGCGTTAAGTTTGTGGAATGTGAGGTGAGAGGTTCGATCAATCAGGCGGTAGTTCGCTGCCCGACGGTGGCGACAGACGTCTGATAGAGAGGGACCTCAAATAAAAAATCGATAAAAGAAATGAACAAATAAAATTAAACATAAACAAGTTTAGTTGCAGCAAACAAGATTAAGGATTCGCTACTTGGTCTTAGGTTCCTGCAATGAGACACGATGTGAGGTAATTATTAACACTTGCACCATCTCTTACTTGCACTCCCTCTCACAGACATCACATACGTACCCACCATCACATATTCAGTTATTTTTAATTCTGCGGTCTAATGACTGTTGCGATCCAGAGTGTCCTAGTGCGGGATTCATTGAAATAATGTTAAAACACACTATCTACGGAAATATAAAACTGAAAGTTAGCATAGCATACCTAATCACCCTTATAATGTTCCCGCTGCTGGGATTAAAGGCTCCTTTCTAGGAAAAGGTATGCCCATACCTTCTCCCAGACACAATCCACCACGCAGGCCCCGTGCGGATTGGTGGACGTCACATGTCTTCGAATTTTTAGTTCTAGGACATGCCGATTTCCTCCCGCTGTTTTCCTTTACCGTTTTGAGGCAGTGGTGATGAAATAAATTACACAACGTAATGCACCTGGCTGTATGTGCCGTTTGACCGTACACTGCGGCCAATAGTACAGGGCCACCACTGCTCTCAAACTAAAGCTTATTAGGTATTTATTTTATCGCCCTCATGAACTTCCATAAATGAGAGGAATTCAGAATAGTTGTGATAACAATCTAATATCAACGTTGACCATAATTGGTGTATGTAGTGAGCTCATTTTGTTTTCACGGTTGAATAAATAACTTCACAGGTTTACACAAAACCTGTGTCTCGGCCGTGAGAGTTCAGCGGCTATAACATACCAGCTGCCACCAGCTGCTGCCAGAACCAACCTACTGTCAAAAGCACCCCTAACCCGCACAATATGTGTACTAAATGATGTGCATGAGAGGATTGACCTATTTTCGAGCCATGAGAGTGAATTCGCAAGAGTTTTATTAAATTTTGTTAGTTATATTTAAATATCAGTTACTGTTACGTCTGATTTTATATTTTATTTTTTCTGTACTTATTTTATTTTTATAGTTATTAATATACATATATATTGTAATAGAGTTTAGTGTTGATTTAGATTTTTAGGCAAATGTTAGTGTAAGATCTCCTTTTTCAATTTTTTTATTTTTTTGGTTTAGGAACCACTATTATAATAGGTTCGGCCTGTAAAGATAGTGTATTTATTTAAGAAATAAATAAATAAATAAAATTTCGATAAATACCTTAGAAAAAAAAATATTTTCTTAAGTTCGTTTTACCAAATATTTTTTATACGATCGATAAGGACGGTGTTTCCAATTACTAAAAGAAAAATTCCGTGCTATCAGTCTCTTTTAAAGTACAGACTCCGTATCTTATCAGATCTACTTATCTTATAAAAATCATTCAGACTAGGACAGGCTATCAGATTTCCCGATTTTATATTTTTGTGGGCCTTGCCTATTAATGAACGCAATATTCTGCATTATCTGGATGCATATGTTAAAATATGAATAAACTCCATGTTAACAATTTTTGTTTCTTTGATTACTAATTCTTTACTGCTTATTTATTATATGTAAAGTTACATAATACATCAATCATGAAAAAAAAAATACATACAATAATTAGTGTGTAACAAGAGGTAAATGTGTATGTATAAATAAAATTTGTGTGTCTTATAATTACGAAGATATTCAAGTTGCCGCTGCGGTGAGGTTTGGCTATTTGATGAAAATCATATAAAATGCTTTAGTGCAGAGTTGTCCTTTTTACGCACGTTGCTTTGAATTTGTGTGTAATGTGTGTAAAAACAGAATTTGGAAAAAACACACCGTTCAGAAGATATACACGTAAACGTAAAATAAGGTTATTAGGTCCAAGCTCTTAAAATATTAACTCTAAAGTCTATCTGTTAACGTTTATCTGTGTCTTGTAAGGGTCTACAATTGCCTGCCAAGTTTCATTTATGTGCGCTTAGTAATTAATGAGCAATGGCATAATTTACTACGACTGGATTAATGCAACTACGCATATCTGAAATTTCAACTCATTGCATAACATAATTACAGAGATATAATAAAAATACCTGAACAACTGTAAAACGTGGATAAACCAACCAAGTTTAAATGGGTACAAAAAAGCGGCAGCGCAGTACAAAGACCTAACGTTCTAAAATTTCCAGTATAATACAGTGTTAAGTACTAACTACACAAAAATCGAATACGCACACCATCATGAGGTCTGTTTTTATAAATTTTGTGGTTCGGAAAAAAGAACTATGTTGATCATCTGTAAACCTCATATCGAAACTATCGTTCAATAGTACTATCTCAGGCTTTTCACAACTATTGATTGATTATGATGAAGAATGCCTAAGGTCTGCCTGTCTATGTGTGTGAAAGTGAAACCCGTGGCCCTGGGACGAAGGCAAATAAGAAATAGGACTAGGTTTTTAGTTAGTAAAAGTCTGACACTATCTCGCGCTCCGCCCAAGAGCGAGATTTGTCATTAGCCGATTTTCCCACCAAAAAAAAAATTGGACTGCCTATGTGCATCTATTCTATGTTGCATTTATAAAAAAAAAAAAAAAAAAAATTAAATGTTCAATTTTAATTTAATTAATTTTCTTATTCTGATTTTATTGTAATTTTAACACTATTTAAATTAGAGCTGCTTTTTGTGAATTGACGGTTGGAACGCTGACACCTGAGATACAGGACTTATATCCTAGTTTGGTTGTCAGAAGGCACACAGCTTACTGCATGCTCTATCACATAGCCTAATCGCAGCAAGGATTTTATCAAAATAATAATGTATGTTGACTGACCTGTTGGTCTAGTGGTTAGTGGCCCTGACTGCTATGCCGGAGGTCGTGGGTTCGATTCCCACCCAGGACAAATGTTTGTGTGATGAGCACGATCATTTGTTTTGTGTCTGGGTGTAATTTATCTATATTATCTATATATTTAGAAATATTTAAGTATGTTTATCAGTTGTCTAGTACTCACAACACAAGCTCTGCTTAGCTTGGGACTAGACGGCGTTGTGTGACAGTTGTGTGAATATTATATATATTACATTATTATGTTTCGTTCCATCTGTATTAGGCTTATGTATGAATAAATTATTATTATTATTATTAAACTTGTGTTTTCTGATAGTTTGAATCTCGGGGTATATACAATACACGCTAGGGGTCTATACAACATACACTTACAATACCGTTGTTGACTGGTTGATTTTAGTAGTGTGTGCGCTTGATGTTTTCTATAAATGTATCTATAGGGATAAAATTAAATTGTAACTCTGTGATTTCCTTTATTTCATCGTTAACCTAGTCCATGCGATCTTTATCATAAACTGGATTTTCCACTCAAACTGGGTTAAAGTATGAATTGCCGTTTTTTAAAACGGGTTGCTTTAAATCTTTGGATTGACTTTGAATTTTAAACTCAAATAAAATTTACAATAAAGGTACGTTATTCTTTTTTTCGAAACTAGATAGGGATTCGTTGGTTTCTTTGTGTTTTTTATTTACTGTAAAGTCTTCGTTTAAAATACTTATCAACTAGTAGAGTATGTACCAAATCGTACTTGTTAAAGTTAAATGTTGCGGTTAATGAAGGAAAAGTTGGTTGTTATACATTTACTTGCAGTAAAAGTAAGTTGTAGTATCGTTTCTTTTGGAGACTTATTCTGTTTTGCTACTAGGAAATCGCAGATGGTAAATCCTATCAGGCACATGAGTTATATTTTAGAAGTAAAGGCGGTCTAAAAGAATTTCAGTTGTTAATAGCAACATGAAACTATGACTGATGATTGAAAGACAAACGAACTTTAATCATAGCTGTATGTAGCTATAGCTGCATGTGCTGTGTGTAGTCTGTGTTGAGGATAGTTGTGGTTTATCTTAGGCGTATATGCGAGTCAAGATAAAATACTAAAATCAGTTGAAAATGGCAGTTTATGGTGTAAACTAAAAATAAAAAAAAAACCGAGTGGTGGGTTAATAGATAGTTAAAAGATAATAGATAATGAAAGGTGACAGTTGAGATTTTAAAACCTCTGATACACAATCAAGGCGTGTGCGTAGGTAGATTAACAGGTGATTAATATTTGTGTTTCAGCATTTTATCTGGACTCGTGGTGTACCTGATGAGACAGGCACCTTGCAGGACGCCCGTGTTGGCGATCGCTGAACCATGTAAGGGTGATGTTACTGGATTGGTATCACAGTCAGAGACACCGTTGGAGTAATGGGTGACGTCACGGAATCGGCATGCTGGTCGCCTTGGTGACGGTGTTGAAGTACTCGTGCTGCGCCATCCTGAGCCCAGACGTAAATATCCGATAACCTCCAGGCTCAAGTGACATGGGAATGTTACGCAACCAACGTTCCCCACAAATATAGAGACATTATTCGTTTAGTTTTTAACTAACTTTTGTGTAAGTCAGTCGTTTTGATCTGTATCAATATCTTGTTTGTTCATGACCAAAGTAGTTTCACACAATCGACCGGTTAAGTATAGTAACATTTGCTTT
This sequence comes from Mythimna pallens, assembly GCA_961205895.1. NCBI lineage: Eukaryota > Metazoa > Arthropoda > Insecta > Lepidoptera > Noctuidae > Mythimna > Mythimna pallens. The sequence goes on from OY540824.1 coordinate 29,869,987, forward strand.
CAGTTTTAAACTAACCTTTGCGTAAGACAGTCCATTGTGTTTTGAATAAAGATAGTCTAGTTTCTGACCCAAATCGTTTTACTGTATAGTTAAAGTGTTGGATAAAAGTATATTTATGTATGTTGTATATTAGTGTGATTTAAAACGATAACCAATTTGATTGTTTATATTTAACCAATGTATTTATTGGCAATTAGTAGGTCTCTATTAAAATAGCATGAGGCTTATATCAACAATTTACCTCTCTGTTTACATCATGAAGTAATTTTAGTATGAGAAATCAAAATAATTTAAGAAAAAAAGCTCTAAGTATCCAATCATTTTCGATTATTCGGTGCAGGGCAGGGAAGGGCATGAGGAGCGGTAAGGGCTTGATCTACAAAGATTGTCGAATAATTGGATACGCTTTTCGTTTCCGCCTACGCAACCTTCTCACGCATAATTTCCACAAACTCTACCGAAGTGCTTTAACAGCGAAAGGTTTTTAAATTGTATGTGGGAAGACTTTTAGTAAAGTATTTGCTTACAATGCAACGCAGAGTGCAATTGTATTGAAAATATCACTATAAAGTTTAATACCGGATAGCTAGAATGAACTTAAGAAAACTTTTCGCAAAAAAATACAACCGAATTCAATGTAAAAAAAAAACACTGAAAAGTGCAAATTAACTTTAATTTCGGAAGTCGGTGTTTCTATAATAGTTTTGTATCTTCGTTATTTAACACCGACTTCCGAAATTAAAGTTATTTTGCACTTTTCAGTGTATTTTTACATTGTTGTCTGTTGTATTTGTTTTGTGAAAAGTTTTTTATTTTACACTTTTTAGCTATGGTACCATCACTAAAAATAATCCTCAGCCAAACTTAAATACCTAATGACCAGAGTTCATCTCATTACAATTCTAATAATCCCAAACGCAGTATGATTACATTAATTTATTACAGAGTTCCGGTACCTAACTTCAGGCTTCATCATCAGATCGGTTCGATGTATTCTCCCTCTTCTTGCAGTCAGTCATTGACTACTCGTATCAACAAATAAATTTTACTTGTTACGAATGTTCTGCTGTGATCTTATGAGAGTTCTGTTCCATGCCTTCGAAGATCATGATCAGATCATTACAATATTTCTATGGGACCAACTCGGGAGCAAAACCAGTCAATAAAAAATAATAATTTCAAATACGGTCCACAATTGACCGAGAAATCGATGAAAATACATTAAAAAATAGACATTCAGCCGAACTTAGAACCTCCTCCTTTTTGAAGTCGGTTAAAAAGGTTCCCCGCGGAAATCAGTATGTCTTTGAAATAAACAATTGCAGACAAAAACGTGGAGACAGATATCACCGACCCGCTTTTGGCCCCGTCTGGTGGCTTAACACCGCAAAGCTATGCTATGCAACAACAAAAAAACTAAAACTCAAAAGCGGGAGGTTAAATCCCTGTTCACGGCCACGCCACGCTACAATACGAACTATCGTTACTTTTAGTTTACCGCCGGAATCGAACCTACTACGTATTTTAAAATGACTTTGCCGTGTCCATGTTTATGCTAAGCTTCAGTACGTCATAAACAGCAGTCAGACTCGCCAATGCTTGCCTCGATAAAACTCATTCTTTCAAAGTCCGCGGTGCGAAGCAGTCGCTCGGTTTATCTGCTCCCAGACTCCCCGAAAATCACTTCATCAACCTTGTAATAATTTATATACTTATTTTTTGAACCCGCGTTTTCTCCCTTGCCGTAAGGTTGGAAAGTCCGGCGTCGAACGACATTCGAGTGGGTTCGCAGTCGACTGTCTTCAAGCGCTTTTCAGGTATGTTCATTTTTATTGTAATCTTTGATAATGATGGTTTTCGGTGTCTTTTTCTACGAGGTGAAGAAAAAATGTTGTGAAATGACAGTGCTTTGCAATTTTTTTTAGATACCGGACTTTTGAAACTCTATTAATATACTATAACAAACCTGTTGTGTAACCTATTATTTAGCGATAATACAATCAGCTTTATAAAGAGTTGTAATAAAAATATCCTCTAACAGATTTTATCAGTTAGACGAGCATAGAAAAACGATGTTATAGGACAACGTTATAGTATAAAAAGATGTGGCTGTTATTTTAAAGTGTATTCTTAGATAGATGTAGTATAATGTTGAGAGGATTAATAAAAAGATTCTAAGAAAAGATATTTACAAGACAGATGCGAGAGGCAAAGTCGGGACGAGGTGCCTTGTAAGGACATGCCTTATTAGTAATGTTCTTCAGAAGGGTATGTTAGGTAGAACCAACAAACAGCGTACGTGTATGACCAGATTTATGAACGTAAACGAAGCAAAAAGAATATGTAAGGATTGTGGCATGTGGCGTTGTAGTTTTGCTGACCCGCATGGGAAAATGGCGTGAGTTTACGAATGAGTGTATTTAAATTATATTAAATTATACTTAATTTAATATATGGTAGGATCGATCGTAACAAAGTCGAAATTAACAGAATGATCAACGACGGATTCAACCTTGAACCCCTCGCCCCAGATTCCAAGATTAGAAGACTTATGGGATTTGGAAGTAAATACAAACGTGCAACAAACGATACGAAGAGTATTTTGGATTCAGTGAAGATAATAACAAAGGGATGAACATTCGTAATAGTCCTAATACTTTTTCTACTTGAAAGAATATTATATATTCTTTATTGTACACCACATAAACAAAAATACAGGACAAACATAACTTACTTGACTCACTTGGACCTGTATTTAGGTTCTATGAAATAATAATAATTTTAAATGATTAAAAAATAAATAAAATTACTTAATACAGACGTTTTCAAAATAAAAACATATTATTACATTTATTATTTATTTTTAGTTAATTGAAACGGTACATATCCAATTACATCAATTGCCATAGACATTACAAAAGTATCCAAAAGTTGGCAGTTGTAAAGAATTATTGAAAACTAGCTTCTATGGCCGGCTTCACATGGGTAACAGTAGAAAATATATGCCTTTGTCACGCGGTGATAAAGTAGCAACCTCCTGTTAAAAGAATTATTCAAATTGGTTTAACAATTTTTGAGTTTATTTATTTATTACTAACAAAATTATCGTAACAATTAGGTATTTTATATAATTTCAAATTCATAGCTTCTGATTCAATCCTTACATATGATAAAACAAAGTCCCCCAGTGTGTCTGTATGCGATAAACTCAAAAACAACAGAACGGATTTCCAGGCAGTTTCACCAATAGACAGAAATACTTGGTGTGAGTTTGTTGGTCGTTAACGCGATCGATCGAAACGAACTCCAAACGTTTATGACGTTTGGAGTTCCGATTGGGCCCCTCCAAGCTCTTAACCAAACTAAGAACCAAAAGCGGTAAAGATTTGATCGCGTTATCATTGAAAACAACATGCACTCAGTAAAAACGTGATTCATAAGAAGGGTTTACGCGTACGCATATTATAGTAGAGAAATGTTGAGAATTTAGAATATTTCTAACACTTGTTTAAAGCTGGGGCGGGTCGCTTGTATGTAATTGGGATATCAAATCAACATGGAACGATGGACACCCAGGCTAAATACTGTCTCTTGAAGAACACCAGACAAGCACGCATTATTTTACTCCATTTGTCCGCATATACATCACAATCAGGGTCAGCAGTCACGAGGGCATCTTTAGAGTACCTACTACACACTGGTTATTTAACTCTGGCGACCGTTCTAGATAACTGTGATGCACACAAAATCTGACGGTAGCTCTGACGTTGGCCGATGTGTTTGTTAGGTACAGACAGTCATCAGAAGAGGTCGTGGCGCAGTCACTTCGTCCGTTTATTTTTTACAAGCTGCGCTGAATCGAAGTGTCGGTGTTGGCGCCATCGCTGTGAAACGGACCGGCGGCCAAGCTGAATGCGTCCCAGAGGGTCATGGCCATGTGGATGGTGCGGAAAAACAGTACGGTCTCCAGCGAAGCGGCGAGCCTCCTTGCCGGCCTGCCGCCTTGGGATCTGGGGACAACACTTCTTGCACGCACACACGAATGAAACTCCGCTACTGCATGCATGGCGGACTCAGCATCGCAACCCTTTGCTGGGCATGTCATAATCATGGCGGTATGTCCTCTCTTTAAGGACTGGCTAAAAAATGTCCTAACGTCCTCACCTTCCACATGACGCAAACGCAAGTTTAGCAGGTTCCCGCACCTGATTCGTGCGAAAGAAATGCCCAGACGTCACCATTATATGGACGGTCCGGAGGACATGGTGGAGCATATAGTGGAAGTGTACCTCGCTTGGACGGAGCACCACCGTGTTCTCGTGGGGTCGATCTACTGGGGCCATGGGTAGTCCGAAAGGGAACCCTGGGGTCCTGAAACGCAAGGAAACGAAAGAACATAAGTGTGGTTTTGGTCAAAATAAGTCTGACACGCCCCATATTATAAAGCTGTAAATACGTGCATTAACACTAGCCACACGTGATATTCTATATAAAACGAATACAAATAAATTCATCCTCTTATGTCATCTATATGAGATTTCCAGTTACAGTTTCTGTCAATTATTATTTCCAAAAATGTTGCGTTATCGAAGTCTTCTATTGTCTCGTTTCCATATTGTGTTAAGCCGTGAGCGCGTACTTTTATATGTCTGGAATTGTATCATTCCTGTTTTATTTATGTTGATATGGAAATTATTTTGTTCAAGCCACGTAATAATTTTGTCATATTTATTTCATTTTAATACTCAACAATGTCGTCATTTTCGTTTATAAATACTGAGGGTCGTATGGTCAGCAGGCACGTCATTAATTATAGCAAAAATATAGGCGGCCCTATTATAGTATTTTGCGGAACACCACAGTTATTCTCACGATACTGAGACATATAAGTGAGTTTTGGATTTCAAAGTCAAAGTCAAAGTCAAAAATTTTTTATTTCACATAGGCCTACATGGGCACTTATAAAACGTCAGAAGCTAGTGCACGGTTCCTTTTTGTCCCGAAATTTCAACAAATTGCTGTCAATTTGTAAGGTAGCTTTCGAACCACTTTAACGCGATTCCTCTTGTGCTATATAGGTTTAATTTATAAATTAACGTCATACGGTTCGTAAAATCGAATACCTCGGACATAATCTATAAAAATAGAGGCAATTGGTAGTTTATCATTAAGGCTTATTGTTATTAATTTTAATAGTGCGAAACAAGCTGTTGTGGTCGAATTATTTTTTCTGGAACCAAATTGATCCTCATTTAGTATTTTGTATTTGTTTAAAAAACTGGAGAGCATTTCATAAATGACCTTTTTAAAAAATCTTTGATAGTATTGGTATAAGCATTATGGGGCGGTAATTAGTCATATCACTTTATAGAAGTGATGTGACTAATTACCTTTGATGTGGATTGGTCTAGATTACAGTCACTACATAATATAATGCTTTTATTACTTTTCTTTATAAGTTGTCACACGAGGAGGTTTTTAATTTTCTAAAAATAATTTGTTGTTTGAATTTGCATTGCGGTAAAGTAAGCTTGTAATTTCAATTGCACAATATTTGAAATAATATAACTTAAGGTCAACTAAACTTCTTAAAGGTTTGCAGTCAAGATCTTTTTGGTCAATATAATATACAAGTCCTACTTCTACGTTGCAACGACCTTGGAAAGGCTGACACTACTCTATAGTTTGTCAGTACCAGGCGGCGATCGATCTAGCGACACGTGGGGTTGCGACAGTTGTGGAGAGGATCCAGCAGTTGGGAATCGAGGTGGCACTGCATAAGTCCGAGACCATGTGCTTTCATGGCCCTTGGAATGCGCCACCACCGGGTTTCCAAATAACGGTAGGAGGAGTTCACATCGGCGTCGAGTCGACGATGAATTACCTGAGGCTCGTCCTCGACAGCCGATGGAATTTTGAGGAGCACTTCCGACGTCTGGCTCCCAAACTGGGTCGGACTGGGGCTGCCCTCAAGCGGCTTCTACCCGACCTAGGGGATCCAGATCAGATGCGTAGATCCTCCAGCAGGAGGCTGGAGGATCTACGCAGAAATCGTCAGGTCCATGGCCCTTTTTGGGGCGCCAGTATGGGCGCCGTTGCTGCGAAAGCGACCGGCCGACCAAACTCAACACATGCCAGAGGGTCATGGCTATCCGGAAGGTGCGGGATATCGTACCGTTTTCCCGTGAAGCGGCGAGACTCCTTGCTGGCCTGCCACCGTGGGATCGTAAGCACCAGTCCTTGCAGGCATGCACGATCTGCGCGTGGAGAGGCAAAGCCGGGGTGAAGCTCCGCTGCCGCGCCAAGTCACGGCATGGCGGACAGAGTTCTGGTGGGATCTCATGGTGGAATGGCGACAGCGACTGTCACAACCCTGTGCTAGGCACGCCGGCAAGTTGTCGACGGCACGTAGTTTCCACGCGCGCCTCAAGGAGATGTCAACAAAACCGTAAGGGTCCAAGCCTACTGGGGACATGGGTGATGGGAAAGAGAACCCAGGGGCCCTGGAACAAAGACAAAGAAGGAACAGGAGTGGGTTTTTAGTCAGTAAAAGTCTGACACTATTTCTCGCTCCGCCCAAGAGCGCGATTTGTCATAAGATAATTTTCCCACCTAAAAAAACAAAAACCGAAAAAAAAATTAAACTTTCCCAGGGACTATATTGATAGCAGTTGTAGTACGAAAATGTACATGAGCTTGCAAATGCAACACAAATTAGACGACGAAAATTAGGCATAGGGTCAAAAAAGAAAATAAGGTTAAGAGTACGCACACCGGACTTCTTCCGTCGACAAAAGACTGGACCTGCCAGATTGATATTTTAAAGAAAATATTGTATTAAACGTTTACTTACAAACTCCAACAAAATTCTAATTTGCAGAGCTCCTATTCGACACATACGCTCCAATAACACACAACACTATTAGAAAGTTTCTATTGTGCATTTAATTACAGTTACTTGAAGTGTAAAACGTAGGCAGTAGATGAGTGCTAATAAACAGCTCTACAGAGATGATTTTAAAAGAAAGGCACTTTTAAACTTGTCCCTATTGAGCATAATTATTACTTTGATACTCAGTACTTGAAGAAACTCAGGTAGGTCGTAGGTAAAGAGTAAATAGTATAAATGAATTTTCATTCCGAAACTAAGAGTTTATACAACCTAATAAAAACTAGCGCTTGGTAAGCTTTAACTTTTTTAGGTTTTTTGAAAATCATCGACGCGGGTAGAATATGCCACTTGATCTAGCTACGAATTTTTACATTCAGATGTCACAAATGATTGAAAGATTTTATAATTTCGAAACTTAAAGCTTTAATACTCAGAAGTCAACGAACGAAATGAGGCTGTCTTGAATGGCTCTAGACTTGGCACTCAACTTTTCATTACACGTTCACCAGAGCACGTGGTGTTATTTTAAAAGTATTTAACGTTCGTTACGTTAGAGTATTTATTTTAACTGTGCATCATAGAGTACTTTATAGAACACCATATATTTTGTTTGTACTACACACTTCACACCCGGATTTGTGTAACATAACATTAAACATGGACTCACGAAATTCCAAAGTTTTAAAATTGATAACGTAAACAGTATGAATATGAAAGATCGTGGATTTTTTTAAGATGAGTGACTACTTCTGTACTAATATTATAAAAAGGAAAGATTATTACTTTATTTAAAATAAAAAACTACAAGACCAATTTTAAAAATTCTGTCACCTGTAGAATGCTATTTTATTAATGAGTGACATAGGTAAATATTTTCTGATATCGCACGGGCGAAGCTGCTGGCAGAAGCTAGTATATAGTTCGTAATCATAAAATAGTAAATACGTCTTTTTTGCTGATTGTGCAAAAAATAGACGAAAATAGAACTTGCTCTCAGGCTCCATCCTAGAGTGCGAGAAGGTATTAGATGATTACCCAGCTTAAAACAAAACCTAATGAAAACAGATCACAATATTCAAGCTTCATTCGAGCTTCTGTCTAAGGCCTCAACTCTAATGAACAATTATTAATATGGTGTTTAATTGAGGCCAAATAAAATTTGTAATGTTATGTAATTATCAATTCCCATTTTTATTTCTTGTTCAGTATTTTTGTGTTGTTTTTACTGATAATTCTAATCATAAAAACTTACAGAAATGTAAAGGAATGAGAAAATGAGCGCCTAACCATTTTTAATCAATCAAAGTTGAAGCACCTACTCAAATTTGAAGAAATATTTACATTTTTATTCATAAAGGCATTTAGATCGACATACATATATTTTCACTGTTTTTACGAATATTTTTTTTTTAAATCTTTTAAGGGTTTAAAAAAATCTCGTGTTTCCTGGAACAAGTTATGTAAAATATTCGAGTAAATCACGGAATTACCGAATGCTAACAGAGATTTCAGGCGTTATTTCTCTTTTTTCACGTAGCCTTCTGGTCAAACATCGCATTGGATTGCGTAAGATGAAGTAACAAGCTTTTAAATCATGCCCGATGTTGACGATAGGCGAGTGAATAAAGACCCTCTTAAATAGTACTCCCACATTTTCCTGGAAAAGTACTGTAACGACTTTTATTTGTAAGGATTTATTTTTAACGTTAAGAGAAGATCACAACATTATATTAAAACTGATAGGTTTCTATTTAATTAAGGTAAGAATTTAAGAGGATTAATTAGAAGGCCTTTTATGTATAATTTCATAAACATAATTACAGTAGGCAATCTCTGACTGGAGGTTGCTATTTATGGACGCGCCGCCACAATGTGTAGAATTTATGCTACAAAGCGTTTTTATGATTGCTCTAACTAAAGATTTCCATGAAAATGCTAATAAGTCTGTTATTATTTGTAACTTTTTACAGAAGTCAAGAGCCCATGTTTTGTATGAATAGAATAGAATATCGTTTAGTTTTAAAATTGGCACATTTAAAGAAAAATACATAAAAACAATTATAACGCAAACATTAACATCTATGCCAGAACTGGGTTGGACCTGTATTTCAGCTAGAATAAAACATTAGCGGCCCACTCCAGCTTCACCTGGCTGTTGAAATGCTTAGCTTTTCACAGATAAACCTTGATCATTAATCACTCCGTCCACATGTAAAAATTGCATAAAAATCCATTTTGTAGTTTTTATGTTAATTGCATTCATACTGACGCAGGTCTTATAATTATTATAAGAAGAATTATTGTTGACCTCACTGAAAAGTGTGTACAGTCAGAGGAAGTTTGAAAGTGGCGCCAGTGACTGAACAGTTAAAAGGGACTCGTTTATCTTGGTATGATCATGTAAAGAGGTCGAGATGAAATATATGTAGGTACTCTTCTTTTATGATGATGATTGTTACCATGACGGTCATGAGACATTACAGCAAATTCATCCCAATTGTGCGTCTAATGCGGCGTCTCGTGCCAAACAATTTGTTTACGAATATCTATTGAGCGTGCTTGTGTGCCGTACAACAATTATGAAAGCGTACGGTAAAAGCATGCGCCATCCCCCATTATTGGTACAATAGTAAGGTTTATTAATTTCCCATCGCTATAACCCACTCTGCTCCCATTTTTAAAAACAGACACATTCAAGTTTTTTTTTTTCCGTACAAAATATGAAAGCTGTCTGCATCTGTTTTTCATTTGAGTTTTCAAACATGTGTCAAAATAAAATATAATTTAAATCAAAAGTCGTAAAGAGTTTTGATATCAACTTCGAACCTAATCACCCTCAAAATAACTTTCTACCCCTTTTTAACCACGTTAGGGGATGAATTTCAATAACTCGTCATTCAGTAATTCTGTTAAAGAATGTTCATGCAAAATTCGAAGTAAATTGAACCCAGGAATCACGTTGTCCCATACAAACTTTGCCCCACTTTTTCACCCCCTTAGAGGTAGGTAGTAGAGGCTACGTCATACAAAAAATATACCCTCCATGTTTTTGGTTTTTACGATCAGCGGTTTAGGCTGTGCGTTGATCCGTCATTCATTCAGGACAAAGCATTTTATTATACTTATAGAAGATAGATAAAAGCTTGTCGCGAGATTTACCTTCGTTGATAATTAAGCAAATGAAATAATTCGACCTGCATGATTTAAAATTTCAGAATTGTTAAACTAATTATATAATAGTACTTACAGTAAAATCACGGCAAAATAATGCAAAACATGCAAACGCTTGCACGAAAATTTAGCTGTGAACGGTCAGTTTGTTTACAAGCCGAACTAAATACGATTGTCGCGCTGGATTAACGACAGTCGAGTGGTATCAAAATTTTTAGCCATCATTCTGAATTAATATTACCGAAGAATCAAATTCCTAAAATTAAACGGTTAAGGTGTATTTAGTATTCAATGAGTTTAGTGTTCTCATATGCGGACCGTCTGGAAGACATGGTGGAGCATAGACTGGAGCTGTGACCTCGCTTTGGAGGCGCTCCACCGTGTCTTCATGGGGCAATCAGCGGCGGAAACCTCTTGCGGCAGTTCCTGGTACAGGCCATTGTCAGGAGCGAGGTGAATGAAATAAAGAAGAAAGAAAGAAAACATTTATTTGAGACTCGCACAGGACAAACAACAATATAATAAAAAGTAACTACTTAATTTATAAATACTTAACTTAAAATAAAAGAAAACAATATTAAAAGATAAAAATAAAAGAACTGGGCGAGGTCAAAAAGGCTCCTATTTTAGCATATGCTGCGATATTTAACTAAAAAGTAAAAATAACTCAGCGCTGGTATTCTGATAGGGCCTGGTGATGCCACGGACACACTTACGGAACACAGAGACAGATAAGATAATATATAGATAATAAAAGAATAAAATAAAATATACTAAACATATAAACAAATCTATAAAATGAATGATGGAATGGACGGCGGTAGCCTCCTACTGTGAAGCAATAATGCTAGCGAAGGAGGTGGCGGCACGCGTGAGGTAGCGAACGACCTCACGCTCCGGCCGCTGGGACCCCGACCCGACTTCCAGCCACCGTGGGCTTGCGGATGATAAGGAATGGAGCCCGGCCGTCTGGTAACCATTTGGACAGAGCCCGGGTTATGGACGGCGCGTAGCTGGGGCAAAGCCTACTGGGATCTTGGGTTGACTTCCAAAAGGGAAACTCTTGGTCACGGAAGGCAAGAGCAAAGAAGGATCATAGCTGTGGTTTTAGTGATTAAAAGTCTGATACGCCCTCTAGCCTTTTTTCGTATTAGGGTGGAGACCCTAATGCGAAAAAAGTAATTGGATGGTTGCCCACCTTTGAAAAATAAAGAAATTTCACCTTATATATAGCTAGCAATATTCGCTTAGGTTTGAACAAGTCTGTCTATTAGCATATGATATTATTATGTTCTATATTATAAACAAAAATTAATTGCCGAATGCATGTGTACATATACGCATCAAATCAGAACGCCTGTAATTATTTATTTACTTGAAAAAAAAAATTGCACATGCGCGAAGCCGGGGCGGGCAGCTAGTAATGTAAAAACATTTTGTGTACAGTAATAATACAACTTTAAAATATCCCGTTATGAGCCGATCAAACATCATAATTATTGAAACTTTTAATGGTTTGTTAAACACTTTAATTGGATCAAACTAATTATCAAAGTGTCTCAAGTATAATAACAAACCTTTTCCAATTCATAACAAGTTGACAAGTTTCATAATCAAAGCAGATATTTGTATCCGGTTAGTATCCAAAATTCGGAGCAAAAAGAAAACCGTGTCAGACTTTTACTTTTCAAAAGTCAACCAACGACGCTAGTAGGCACCGTCCTGCTGAGCCCTACGATTTTACTGACATCTCTTTGAGGCACGCTTGGTATACTATTACGCAATAATATATAAATACGATTTTTTGTGATTTTTATGAATTTTCAATGCATTAATATTCAGTGTGTACAATCGTTGTTGCACCTCGTATAATAAATAAATATGTATATGTTTATGTTTCTGTATAATGTCCTCAAACATGGTATCTAGTTTGTCAGTGTGCACCGAAGTCGGGGCGTAAACTTATACGACCTTCAGCAAATATCTTGACGATATTCTGACTACGAGTTATGCTACCTTGGTCGATACACTCTTGAGCTTCATCATGTTGTTTATAGGGGACTTATGGACAATAAATCTGACACCATCCTGGGTCAGCTAATCACTCTCCATGAAATAGAGCACGATACCAGATTTGGGAATTGTGTTTGTATTCGTGTCTTTTCCCTGTCTTTAGACTTGCCCAAAATAATCCCAATCCCAGATGGAGTATTCTGGGATTGGGATTATTTTGGGCAAGCGGATTACCACTGAAATTTTTCTCAAGTACGGAGATCTCGTCTGTTCGGAATATTTGCATGATAAACGATGCCTGGTTCAGTCGTCGGTTTTTTTTGGGTAACCGTATCTCATCTGGGGATTCTTCGCTCCCCTGGCCTCGCCGTATCCTTGATCGCTACCGAAGTCAAATGTAGACTGCAGGGCACTACGGACCGTTTTTTTATTATATGAAATTGGAGTTTTACATTAATTACCACGCTTGATAAGCGAGTTAGCAATCGCAGAGTAGATGTTTCAATACACAAAAAAAGCTACTGCCCATCCTTTAATGTAACCTTTAATTGCCTCTCTATGATCTCTATGGAAAATGGTAGGATAAAGCTATTACTCACGTCCTGCACCATACGTCACGGCATACTTATATAGTAATAATTAATTAGTTGCCCTCTTACAAGGCTTCGCCTATTAAGAAATGGAGCTAACCTTTATAAAATGTAATAACTGATCAATTTTGTTTACAGAAACGCTTTCTATAAGACTGTTAGAAGGTTTCTGTACCTACTTTTATTACCAAATATTTTTAGACTCTGAGCCGTAAGCGTCAGAACCCCTGGACCACTAGCAATATTTGATTAAACTCAGCGAGGAAATTACTAAATATAAAAAGAAAAAACATTTACAATCACAAGATACTTTTATTTCAATTTAGGTATTAACTATTTCATTATGATAAGCAAGTATTACAGAATAATCTTTACAACACACTTGCTCAGAAAGTGACTCTTATTGCACTGCACTTAGGTATATAATGGCACTCGTTACCAACCTGTGACATTTTGATTACCATTACGCACTAGTGCTATAATGTAGGTAAACCTCTTTGTTCGCAAAACAAATTTTGAATTCGAATTAAATTCCCGTTCAATAGTACCTATATAAATTAGTGTCTTACATACTTATAATATTTCATCCAATTTACAAGTTAAAATGGACAAATTTATCTTGTAACGATTTATTTAATAAAAAACATTTAGTAAATTAATCGTATCATCAAATTTTTTTTTTTGTAGTCCGCCATTTTCAGATGCGCGCGGATTTTGGCGTGTTTTTTTTTATTCCAGTGAAGTTCAGTGGCTGTATTACTTAATTAAATAAAATTAAATAATACAAAAATCATTAAAATGTTACATCTGTATACTATTGTCACTACGAAAGACATTATCGTAAAAACTTTTCACGCAAGAAAACATAAACGGTGCATAAACGTAAGACTAGGCAGTATGATCAAAATACCTTAGCCTTCCTCTAAGGGTAAATAAAATAAATGATGCGCGCGTTATGAAAACAGAAAACAGATTTTTACCGCCATGTCACAGAAAATTTTACTAGTTTTACTGGTGTTTTCTTCACAAGTGTATTGTAAAACGTCATATGACACACGTGAGTAATTAATGATTACCGTTCTTGGCTCTCTTAAGACCCTCGCCACGGCTCGGGTCTAAATACCGCCTCGACGGTAATCACTAACATTACACACTTATATCATAATGTACTATTAATTTATAACAAAAAATAATACTTAGGTATTATTAACCTTAAGGATAATTGAAAGTAACGTTGCTATTATTGTTACTTAGTTGAGTGTAATATTTTTGTTAGGTACTGTAATGTTGGTGTTAGTGACTTGTGTACTGTTTTTTGGTAAACTATCTGTCATACTTAATAGTTATATTTAGTTAGTTATATTTCGTAATGGTTCTTTTTTGATATAGAAAGACCAGTCCAAGGACCTGATTGAGGCTTTTCGGTTTAATGCTGGTCCAGCTCCACTACCAACGGGGTGTATTAATTGATTAGTTTGGATATTATTATTATTATTATTTTACTGTTTTTTTTTTAATTGTAAAATATAAGTATTGTACAACGTTGAAGCATTTTTTCAAAGTTTGTAAATGTGAGTACCAAGGAGCTATTTTATGGTTTTTAGGTTACTATTGGACTTGTTTGACATAAATGAGCATGGCAGTTAAGAGTTTGTCATGGCCACTCAAATGTCTCACTGATGGTGGCGCGTGTGTTGAATCATTCAGTTCCCTTCAAAGTGGTTGAGCTGAGTGGTGCTAATATTCGCGTCATGTCTGTGAACGGGTTTCAAATACTTCTCACGCGATTGTTGAAGGAGAAAGCTCATTTCCGCATTATTTTTAGTTTCAGTCAATTTTCTTGACGTCAAATAAACTTCATCGTCGCTAGAACGAAATCTATCCTTTTGCAACGAGGTGTGAAGCAGGGACATGTCATTTTTTCGAAACTGTTTACGTGTGCAATGGAGGATGTTTTCAAGGTTTTGGACCGGAGTGGACTAGATCGGGTGGTAGTCGCACGAGTAAATATGACTCCAAAATATCTGAGCTTGAATATTAGGCCTTCATGTCAAAATAGTACTTCGACGTTTTAACGGAATCCTCTAACATTATGTCAAAGAGGTCTTTACCAAGTCCATAAAAGTTACAATTATTACGCCTCGCTGAACGCGGAAGGATGTTACGATCGTTGGAAATTACAGTATGAATAAGAGGTAAATAAGTAAGTGTATACATTACCGGCAATCTGTATAATCTGGTTTTCTATACAATTCCTAGGCAATGTATAGATTATTTAAAACGTGTAGGTAATGTCTGAAATATTATTTATTTTATACTTTGCTTAGGTATTCTATGCAATTCTGAATGTTAAGCCTATAATGCACCAGCTTCTGACGTTTTATAAGTGCCCATGTAGGGCTATGTGAAATAAAAAACTTTTGGCTTTGACTTTGAATGTGTATAATAGACGAGAGCCGGAAAGGAGGTGACATAATTTTAGGGCACTCCTACACGGACAGGTTAGGTTAGAAGGCTAGACCTGCAAGCTAATTATACAATGTTACTTAGTCAGAAGAATTTTTAAGGTCTATAGGTTGGTTAACATGATAATTATAGACCAAAATCTATATATTTTACACATTGCCAGTGGACCAGCAAGTATAACATAGCATAGCATAGTCGGCCTTATAATGTTCCCACTGTTGGGACTCAGGCCTCCTCTCTGGGAGAGGGAATGGGCCGTAATCCACCACGCGGGCCCAGTGCGGGTTGGTGGATGTCACATGTGTTCGAATTTTTGGTTCTAGGACATGCCGGTTTCCTCACGATGTTTTCCTTCACCGTTTTGAGAGCAGTGGTGATGAAATAAATTACACAAAGTAATGCGCCTGGCTGGGTTTGAACCCGCGACCTACAACTCGTAAGTCGGAGCTGTTACCACTCGGCCACCACTGCTCTCAACCAGCAAGTACTCTATATAATCCCTGGGAATTGTATACATTACCTAGGTAAAGTATGTAATGGACAATAATATTCATAACTAGCTGTTGCTCGCGACTTCGTTCACGTCAAGTTCTTAAAAATCGTTACCGCAACCCGCGACCTACAACTCGTAAGTCGGAGCTGTTACCACTCGGCCACCACTGCTCTCAACCAGCAAGTACTCTATATAATCCCTGGGAATTGTATACATTACCTAGGTAAAGTATGTAATGGACAATAATATTCATAACTAGCTGTTGCCCGCGACTTCGTTCACGTCAAGTTCTTAAAAATCGTTACCGCAACTAATAATTAGGTGCTAGTGATTCATACCGAAAGCATCTAATCCTTTTTTTTTATTTTACTTTCACATAAAACGGTTAAAGGCCTAAACGAAAATTACCTCCAGTAAATACGCTATATACAATGTATTTCTTATTTTCAGATGTACATATATAATAGGCCTTCCTATGTACTATCTATTCTGAGTTGGATTTATTAAACTTGAATCTCATTGTATATACAATACACGCTCGGAGTCTATACAACTTACACATGCAATATCATTGTTGACTGGTTGGTTTTAGTAGTATGTGCGCTTGATGACTTCTATAAATGTATCAGGGATAAACTTAAATTGTAATTCTGGGATATCCATTGTTTCATCGTTGACCTAGTCTCCGCGATCATTATCATAAACGGGATTTTTCGAAATAATAGGGGTAAAGCATAATAATAATAATAATAAGCCGTTTGCCCATGCATAATAAGAATAAGGCGCTGGTGGCTGCTCTGGATTTGCAGTTGTCAAACTATTTTGACGACTGCAAAGATCTCACTGATACACACTCGATAATGTACTGCGCAGCTGTTGCGGCATGTCGTGTAGCTCACGTCAAGTTTCCAAACTGTGACGTAGCTACACGACCGAAACCAGTCGTGCCGGCTTGGCAGTGCAGGATCGAGCGTCGTATTGGTGGGGCCAGAGCACTCATCGGCAAACTAATCTGCTTCGGGGAGGGCAACACTCGCCCAAGAGTGATGCGCTTTGTGAGGCGGGCGTTCTCGGGGACTGACATCAGCCCCCGAGACTATATGTCCCGTGTCACAGAGCGCATCGACTTCCTGAAGCAGAAGGTATATGCATGGGCAAACCGTATCCGCAGGTATAAGCGGCGGGTGGAGCGATACACCCAGAATCGCACATTCCGGAGTAATGAAAGGTGGGTTTATAGGGCTTGGGAGAGACCGGACCAAGGTGTGACTGATGCGTGCCTCCCGGATGATGACGCCATGAGTTCATTCTGGCGCAGCATCTGGTCGGTGCCTGTCAGTCACACCGAGGGTGACTGGACTCGAGAGGTCGAGCGTGCGTGCGATCCAATACCACAAATGGGGGCAATCGACATCAGCCCCCAAGATGTAGCTCGTGCAGTCCGTCCGTTGCCAAACTGGAAATCTCCAGGGCCGGATGGGCTGCACAATTTCTGGATTAAGTGGTTTACAAGATCGCACGCTCGCTTGGCTTATCAGTTCCAGTCTGCCTTAGAGTCAGGGTCGCTACCCCAGTTCCTAACAACAGGAATAACCCACCTGCTCCATAAGTCAGGTAGTACTGCGGAGCCTATAAATTATAGACCGATCACGTGTTTGCCGACGGTCTATAAAGTTCTTACATCCATACTGAGAAGCAAAATTAATAGTCATATTGACAAAAATTTCATCATGTCACCTTCTCAGAATGGATGTAGGAACGGGTCCCGCGGTACTAAGGAGCTGCTCCTCATTGATATGACCATTAGCCAACAGGTTCGACGTTCCCGAAAGAATCTGTCGACATGTTGGATAGATTATAAGAAGGCCTATGACTCTGTTCCTCATACATGGCTCATGAGGGTGCTGGAATTGTATAAAATTGATACAACACTACGCACCTTCCTGATGTCGTGTATGAGGCAATGGAGTACAGTCCTCCGCTATCCAGGATGTCGACATACCCAGAGGAATAGCGAACCTGTAAGGATCGAGCGAGGTATATTCCAGGGAGATAGTTTGAGTCCACTTTGGTTTTGCCTAGCCTTGAATCCTCTAAGCACACTGCTGGAGAATTCAGGTCTAGGCTATCGGTTGAAGAGAGGTGGTCAGGTAATATCTCACCTACTTTACATGGATGACCTGAAACTTTTTGCCCCCAACAGTCTGCATCTGATGGAGCTACTGAAGGTAACTGAAACCTTCAGTAGTGCCATCAGGATGGAGTTTGGTGCGGACAAATGTGCGGTCATGCATGTAAAGCGAGGGGAGGTTGTGGAATCCGTGGGCACTCAACTCACGGATTCCATAAACCTGAGATCCCTCTCTCCAACCGAAACCTATAAGTATTTGGGTATGTCAGAAGCTCTAGGCATCAATATCACTGACATGAAGCAATCGTTGAAGGAGCGTTTCTTTGGACGCCTGAAGAAGGTATTCAATAGCCTTCTTTCAGGCGGAAACAAGGTGCGCGCCTTCAACGGTTGGGTCATGCCGGTATTGATGTACTCTTTTGGCGTACTCAAATGGACTCAAACGGAACTTGACGCCCTGGATAGGAGAGTCCGCATACTGCTGACTGCATACCGAATGCATCACCCACGATCGTCGGTGATGAGATTGTATATCCCGCGGAAGTGCGGGGGTCGAGGTTTTTTAAATGCTAAGACCCTACACAACCGCGAGGTATGCAGTCTCAGGGAATATTTCCTAGCTGCCGACGTGGGCATGCATCGAGATGTAGTGGCAGTGGACAAAGGACTCACCCCGCTCGCCCTGGCTAATGAGAACTGGCGCAAACCGGTAGTGCTTGACACTAACGATCGCAGGGAAGTATGGCAGAGCAAGGAACTTCACGGACGCTTTTTCCGGGCCCTTCACAGGCCCGATGTAGACCAATTGGCGTCCGTAGCCTGGCTGCGTTCCGGTGACCTCTTTGGGGAAACCGAAGGTTTTGTCTGTGCAATTATGGACGAAGTTATCATGACGAATAACTACCGGAGATTTATTGTGAAGGACGGCACGGTTGACATCTGTCGGGCATGCCACCGTCCGGGAGAATCAATTCGTCACATTATCTCTGGTTGTTCTCGTCTAGCTAACGGAGAGTACTTGCATAGACACAACCTTGTAGCCAGGATTATCCATCAGCAACTTGCTTTGAAATACTCTCTTGTGGAATCGGAAGTGCCGTACTACAGGTATGAGCCCGACCCAGTTCTTGATAATGGTCATATCAGTTTGTACTGGGATCGGTCCATCATCACTGACAGGACTATTGTAGCCAATAAGCCTGATATAGTGGTGGTGGACCGAAGCGAGAGGCGTGCAATGATTGTTGACATATCCGTCCCGCATGACGAGAACCTCGTGAAAGCCGAGAAAGATAAACAAATCAAGTATATTGACTTGGCTCGCGAGGTTGTCGACATGTGGGATGTGGACTCTGCGATCATTGTGCCGATAGTCGTGTCGGGCAATGGCTTAATAGCCAAGAGCCTCGACCAACACCTTAGGAGGCTCGCGTTAGGCGCCTGGATCAAGGGCTTGATTCAGAAAGCGGTACTCCTGGACACGGCTCGCATTGTTAGGAGGTTCCTTTCTCTGGAGCCCTGACCGCCGGTAGCTTGGACCCTGTTCCCGATACCGGTGGGATGCTGTTTTTTATATTTTTAAATGTTTTATTTTTTATTTTTGAAATATTTAAAAATGTAACGAATATGTTTATATGTGAAATATAGGGTATAATAATAATATTCCACAACTAACACACAACGCCGCCTAGTCCCAAGCTAAGCAGAGCTTGTGTTATGGGTACTAGACAACTGATAACCATACTTATATATTTTTAAATACATACATTATAGATAAATTACACCCAGACACAGAACAAATGATCGTGCTCATCACACAACCATTTGTCCTGGGTGGGAATCGAACCCACGACCTCCGGCATAGCAGTCATGGCCACTAACCACTAGACCAACAGGTCTGTCACAGCATGAAATTTCCGTTATGTAAAACGGGTTGCTTTGAAGTGTTATATCTTTGGATTGACTTGGAATTATAAATTCAGATAAACTTTATACTAAAGGTACATTATTCTTTTTTCAAAACTGGGTTTTATTAGTTTCTTTGTGATTTGTATTTTCCGTAATATATTTAGTTCCGTTCTTATATTTTATTTCGCAGTTCTTATTATTCTGATATTATATTTATTTCGCCAACAATAGAATAGACGTAAATGAGATACATCAAATAAACTTATGAACCCGCTCTAGGTAAAGTGAGAGGTAGTTTCAGGCTTTTACTGACTAAAACTCACTTGCGTTCCTTTAGTTGCCCTTTGCCTTCCAGGGCCACGGTAGCTTGGGTACGCCACAATCGCGGCAGCAAATGTCTTCTTTAAGAAATGCTAAAAAGGGCACTACAGCGTCCGACGTAGATCTTCATCGGACAGAGGTGTTACAGAAGGTAGCTGTTTCGGATTCAGCAGACAGAAACACTCGGGTGTCACCATTGTGCAAATCGCCCACAGGACACAATGGAGTATACGGTGGAAGTTTACCCCACCTAGCTTGGGCGATTAGCGGCAGCAACCTCTCGCGTCTGCATTCAAATTTCCAATTAACCTATCTCTTTTGAACTTCCCTTTTTGATTTTTAGATGCTTTTTCTTTTGAATTTTTGTTTTTTGTGTTTCGTATTTAAGTTTTTCTTTCGTAAGAATAACAATTGTAATTGTTAAGACTGATTAGTACAAAGTCGACTGAGCAATTGATCTCTGTGACATTTGTTAAATTTTTTATAACAATAAATATTTTAAACACATTGTTAAAAAATATTTAGGTTTAATAAAGTTGATTATTTGGTAACATATACAAGACGTTTTATTGCTTTACCTACCTTTAGTTTTGTAGTATTAATATGATGGTTCACTGTGTACATGTTGGTTCACTGTTGACCTAGCCCTCGGTTCAGAGTGTCCCACGAGGTGGACTCAGTGAGCCATTTCCCATCTTTAAAAAAAAATAAAATATATCTTATCCTGTTACGTTTGGGTCTAAAATTAATATGCATTTGAAGTCAGATACATGAGAAGTATTTTAGTAAAAAAAATCTTTATTATGTTTAGAAACACTTCAGTTTTGAATGTGCAACTTTTTCATGGTTCACTGTTGTGTTGGACACAACAGTGAATCAACTACATAAAACTAATACAAAAACACAAAGTACACAGTAAGTGCGTCGAAATACTCCTCCACATCGCTGTCATCCAGTAATGTGCCCAGAAGACTGGCAGCATTGCCACTTTGAAGGACAATGCTAGTTCTTTGGGCAAAGATCGAGCCAGCCCTCTGGTCCTCTGGTCTGTCGATCAGTCGGCGTGAAATTTCCATAAAAAGGAGACGCGCACTCGGACCCCATGACCGAAGCGTTCGACCCCAAACGGCTCAAAACTGTGATTACCAGAAAGGTACTTGGAACATGGGATGGCACAAGGGTGTTGACACAGGTTGCGTCCCACATTAGAGGCCTACCCATCTTCCACGGCCCCAACGTCATACCATCTGGTCTCTTTCCATCGTCACGTACCAAGACATTGCGTTCTAATACGGCAGGCACACTGGCAGTGACAAGAGCCCAACGAATAATATCGTTGAAGCTAGCGTGCCGTGCTATGCTGCGCTCCTGCAGCAGGACAGGCCATGGTATCCGAGGCTGTCGACAGCTTCGCCACAGTGGCACCGATTGATTATTTTTATTGTACTTTTGGGTACAATATCGACTGGTCTACACTGTTCTTACATAATGTCTATTATTACTGTAATATGAAAATATTGTAAACAATCACTTTTTTAAAAGAGTAACCATGGAGTTTCTTGCCGGTTCTTCTCCATAGGAAACGACCAATTTGGAACCATGCACTAGCTTCTGACGTTTTATAAGTGCCCATGTAGGCCTATCATCATCATCTTAACTATGTGAAATAAAAACTTTTGACTTTGGCTTTGACTTTTACTTTGACTTTGATTTTTATACATATGTATGGATTTATGGCCAGGCAATGAATGAAATATTATGAGATATTTCATTCATTGCCTGGACGCCCTAGGTACACAATATGTACATTGAATATAATAATTTATACTGATCACTTTAAGTGATGAATAAACACTGCAGGTAAAAGACTGCTATTTCACAGAAAACAAAACAGTAAAACCGGGCTAAGCAGTCCCTGAAAATGTGAGCTACCTCTACTGCTGTTATTTCTAATGAGCTCCTACAAATTTGCATTGAAATAACGACTCGATGTGTCTAACAATAATGAACCTTAATAACTGAGACTTAATTCCGTATGCTATTTTAACCTCTAAACTTAGGACTGATTATCTCAAAAGCCATTAGTTAAACATTAATTGTTTAACTAATGGCTTTTGAGATAATCAGTCTTATTATTATTGGGCGACACGTTTATTTGAACAATTCTGTCTTTCTGGGCTTCTCTGTAATGAAAGAATATCATTTAAAACCTGGTTATTTGAGATTCCAGTTATCCAGTTTTTTATTGTATTGAGAGAGAATATAATTCATTACGAGTATATGCCAAATACCGCAGTGCACGATAAATCGAAGGTCGTTTATCGCTTGAATCAACGATGAAAATAAATAGTTGTTTTTTCTCTTCTAATTGTTCAGTAACTTGGCAATCTGTGTAACACACAATGGGCCATTCATTTGTCGTTTCTTGAGCTTATAATAGGCAACTCCAAAGGAAACTTCATCAAACTTGCCTAAGTTGTGGGGTCTTCGAAGCGGTCTACCAGGGCAGGAACGCTATGTCTTTTTAGACGAAAGTATTGAGCGCTGTGTGTGCCTTTCAGCCTTGATGCTAGTAGGTTTACATGTCTTGACAGTCTGGTCTGATACTTTTTACTGAAGTTGACAATTTCTTGCTGAACTGTGTTCAGGTTTAGGTCCATGTGAATGTCTGTTGCTGATGTATTGCGGAATATTGAGTATCTTACGCAGAGTTTTCTGTTTCTTTCTGTTTATCTCTATGATGCTATTTTTCGCTCTTCCCTATAGCTCGATTCCGTAAGTCCATATAAGTTTGAGAATGGCTTTGTAGATGGTCATTTTACTTGTTGGAGATAGTTGTGAATATCGTCCAATCATCCAATTCATGTCCCTAACTCTGGCATCCAGTTTTTTTTTTCGTTTTTTCCATATAATTATGTTTCCGCCATGTAAGTCTGCGGTCTAGATGCATGCCTAAGTACTTTGCGTCTTCATTTGCGGGATTCCCTCATTATAGAGTTTAATTGTGAGGCAGGTCTTTCTCCTAATAGTAAAGGTAACATGTACTGACTTGCTTTGGTTTGCTTTTATACGCCATTTGTTTAGCCACGCTTCAATTTCTAATGAGTGGGCTTGTAGGTTCTCAGATGACAATTCTGGGTCTTCATTTACCGATAAGAGAGCTGTATCGTCTGCGTAAGAAGCGATTGTATTATTAGAATGTGTAGGAAGGTTGGCAGTGAAAAGTACGTATAATACTGGACCCAAGATGCTTCCTTGTGGCCAGAAAGTATTTCACATATTTCTGAAGTTATGTCGTTGTACTTGACCTCGTAACAGCGGTCGTTCAAGTACGATTTCAATATGTGAAAGAAAGAGTGAGGAGCAACTGTTTGATTATGTAAAGCAGTCCATCATGCCACACCTTATCAAACGCCTGTCCAATAACAAGAAAAACAGAGGAACAATATTCCTAATTTTCAAATGCACGGCCAATCAAGTCGGTGATTCGATGTACTTGTTCGATAGTTCCGTGCTTATATCTAAATCCGAACTGATGGGAAGGGATTACTTCCGCTAAGTGTGGTCGCATTCTACTAAGCAGGACCTTCTCCAACAGCTTTCTAGGAACAGACAGGAGGCTGATAGGTCTGTAGGAACTAGCTTCATGTGGTGGTTTCCCCGGTTTGAGAACCATAATGACCTGCGCAATTTTCCACTGGCATGGAAAACTTGTCAATCATAATCATGCGTTAAAGATATTTCTGAGCATTAAAATACCCTTTTTGGGCAAGTGTTTTAGAAAGGTTGCATCAATCAGGTCGTATCCAGGAGACTTCCCGTCTTGGAGGTTCATTACTTCTCGCCATATCTCTTTTGGAGATGCACATTTTAATGGAGGGGACATCTGCAGCGGAGAGTTTAAAAGTTGCCGAATGACCTCATCGTGCTCAGGGTTAGTGCTCTCATGCGGTTTGAATACAGTTCTGAGATGTGCCGCATATACTTACCTACCGCTTTTTCTTTCTCTAAGCTTGCCCATGTACCAGTATCAGTCTTAATCAGAGGAATTTGATTTGTAGGTCTTTTTAGCTTTTTAGTAGCTTTCCATAGTGAGTAATTAGAGGCTTTATTTGGGGAAAGACTACTTAGGTACGATTGTAGTTTCATTTGTTGTCTGGCTGATCATTTATTTCAGTACCTCAGAGGCTTTATTGAAGTTTCTTTTGTCACATGGGTATCTGGAGTTGTGCCATATTTTCCGCAGTCTTCGTCTCTCGTTTACTTTCTCCTTAATTTGTTTTGGGTATTCGTGTTGGTTGGCGGTCTTTGGATTACTGACAGGCGTGCATTGGTAAGCCGCTTGGTGAACTATTTTGTTGAAGGTATTTGTTGCCTCCACGTCTGTATAACAAATTTTGTTTTCAGGGGTATTTTTAAATCTATGTTCTTCTCGATAAAATCCCTATATAATTTCCAGTCTGTATTTCGGTTGTATAATCACGGAGGAGTTTTGGTTAAAATTCCTTTGCAATATACGTCAAGGATAACAGGTACGTGGTCTGATAACAAGTCGGTACATTCAACTTTGTTCAATTGATTGGGTGGGATGGTTTTTTGTGATTAATAAATCCATTAAATCTGGATTTATATTCGTGTCGGTAGGCCAGTAAGGTAGGAGCAAAATAAATAGTGAAAGCTTTTTATTCAATACGCAAGTCAAACATTTCATTTTAATTTGAGCTTCGTCTATATTGATTTTGGCATTCGCAACTGGCTATCTGAAATTGAAATGTAACGGTGCAGTTTTAATATAGGATGCTGATAAACAATAGTGTGTCAAGACTCACGTTGTTAAAACTTCTACGATCCGAACTAAGCGTTTCGCTTTGTCGTTTATACCGCGTACATCGAAAGACTGGAATAATTTGCCTGCTGCGCTCTTCCCATCCGATTATAATTTAGGTGTCTTCAAGGCTAGAGTGAATAGGCTGATAATAAACTAGTGCGCCTCACCATCAAAGATTGCTTCACTGCTTACCATCAGGAGGGATCGCAGTCAAGTACTGGTTTATGTCAATGAAAAAAAAAGCCCATCAGTTTTCTACCCGTTGCGAACTGTGCGTTGGAATTATAGCATAGCATAATCAGCCTTTTAATGTTCCAACTGCTGGGACTCTGGCCTCCTCTCTTGTAACGGGAATGGGCCATAATCCACTACGCCTTGGACTACCAGACGTATGACGTTGCGCTAACGGTTCATGGTGAACATCCAACCCATACGCACGAAACGTTTTAGGAACACATTCATTATGCGTACAGCTAAGGAGTGGTATTCCCTGCCGGAGTCTATATTTCCTGACAGCTGCAGTCTGGAGATCTTAGATTCAAAGATTTAAAGCGTATTATTTCAATAAACCATTTACAGGCACTTTTGAAATGTAAAACAGTCAGTCAGTCAGAAAAATGGTGCTAATTGCTCATTCCAAAGCGTAGATCTCTATGGAGAAGAATGTGCAAGAAACTCCATGGACACTCTTTTCAATCATGTTATGTACAAATATATCTGTTACATGTTTCTTATCGCCATTGTTAGGTGAGAATAATGTAAATAAAGTAAAAACTAAATATAGATATTAAAATATCCACTGGCAGCTAAGAGATGACCAGTCTTAACTGACAGCACTCGATCACGGACATGATGCGAATATTAGCACCACTCAACTCAACCATTTTGAAGAAAACCGAATGATCCAACAAATGCGCCACCATCAGTGAGACATTTGAGTGAGCATGACAAACTTTAAACTGCCATGCTCATTTATATCAAAGAAGTCCAATAATAAAGTAAAAACTATCTACTAGTGAAGTACGTTCGCCATAAATGCTGTCCCGCTCCTACCTGTTGCACCAGTTTCATCTACTCATAGATATTGTTGCGCGCATGTGTGCGGAACCTGTGGATTTGGTTGGACCAACTTCAGCCCAAGTAGCAAGTAATAAAATCTGCTTCACCTTACATCGTCAGCATGTCACCGTAATGTCCAGCCTACAGCGTAAGCCTCCACCCGCAAAAACCACAAAAAGTTGCAAGTATACGCGAAACTTGAAAAGTTCATTTGCCACAATATGTTTGCAGCTTTGAATGAGTTGAAAAGATTTTTTTAATATCTATATTTAGTTTTTACTTTATTTACATTATTCTCACCTAACAATGGCGATAAGAAACATGTAACAGATATATTTGTACATAACATGATTGAAAAGAGTGTCCATGGAGTTTCTTGCACATTCTTCTCCATAGAGATCTACGCTTTGGAATGAGCAATTAGCACCATTTTTCTGACTGACTGACTGTTTTACATTTCAAAAGTGCCTGTAAATGGTTTATTGAAATAATACGCTTTAAATCTTTGAATCTAAGATCTCCAGACTGCAGCTGTCAGGAAATATAGACTCCGGCAGGGAATACCACTCCTTAGCTGTACGCATAATGAATGTGTTCCTAAAACGTTTCGTGCGTATGGGTTGGATGTTCACCATGAACCGTTAGCGCAACGTCATACGTCTGGTAGTCCAAGGCGTAGTGGATTATGGCCCATTCCCGTTACAAGAGAGGAGGCCAGAGTCCCAGCAGTTGGAACATTAGAAGGCTGATTATGCTATGCTATAATTCCAACGCACAGTTCGCAACGGGTAGAAAACTGATGGGCTTTTTTTTTTCATTGACATAAACCAGTACTTGACTGCGATCCCTCCTGATGGTAAGCAGTGAAGCAATCTTTGATGGTGAGGCGCACTAGTTTATTATCAGCCTATTCACTCTAGCCTTGAAGACACCTAAATTATAATCGGATGGGAAGAGCGCAGCAGGCAAATTATTCCAGTCTTTCGATGTACGCGGTATAAACGACAAAGCGAAACGCTTAGTTCGGATCGTAGAAGTTTTAACAACGTGAATCTTGACACACTATTGTTTATCAGCATCCTATATTAAAACTGCACCGTTACATTTCAATTTCAGATAGCCAGTTGCGAATGCCAAAATCAATATAGACGAAGCTCAAATTAAAATGAAATGTTTGACTTGCGTATTGAATAAAAAGCTTTCACTATTTATTTTGCTCCTACCTTACTGGCCTACCGACACGAATATAAATCCAGATTTAATGGATTTATTAATCACAAAAAACCATCCCACCCAATCAATTGAACAAAGTTGAATGTACCGACTTGTTATCAGACCACGTACCTGTTATCCTTGACGTATATTGCAAAGGAATTTTAACCAAAACTCCTCCGTGATTATACAACCGAAATACAGACTGGAAATTATATAGGGATTTTATCGAGAAGAACATAGATTTAAAAATACCCCTGAAAACAAAATTTGTTATACAGACGTGGAGGCAACAAATACCTTCAACAAAATAGTTCACCAAGCGGCTTACCAATGCACGCCTGTCAGTAATCCAAAGACCGCCAACCAACACGAATACCCAAAACAAATTAAGGAGAAAGTAAACGAGAGACGAAGACTGCGGAAAATATGGCACAACTCCAGATACCCATGTGACAAAAGAAACTTCAATAAAGCCTCTGAGGTACTGAAATAAATGATCAGCCAGACAACAAATGAAACTACAATCGTACCTAAGTAGTCTTTCCCCAAATAAAGCCTCTAATTACTCACTATGGAAAGCTACTAAAAAGCTAAAAAGACCTACAAATCAAATTCCTCTGATTAAGACTGATACTGGTACATGGGCAAGCTTAGAGAAAGAAAAAGCGGTAGGTAAGTATATGCGGAACATCTCAGAACTGTATTCAAACCGCATGGGAGCACTAACCCTGAGCACGATGAGGACATTCGGTAACTTTTAAACTCTCCGCTGCAGATGTCCCCTCCATTAAAATGTGCATCTCCAAAAGAGATATGGCGAGAAGTGATGAACCTCCAAGTGATACGACCTGATTGATGCAACCTTTCTAAAATACTTGCCCAAAAAGGGTATTTTAATGCTCAGAAATATCTTTAACGCATGCTTATGATTGACAAGTTTTCCGTGCCAGTGGAAAATTGCGCAGGTCATTATGGTTCTCAAACCGGGGAAACCACCACATGAAGCTAGTTCCTACAGACCTATCAGCCTCCTGTCTGTTCCTAGAAAGCTGTTGGAGAAGGTCCTGCTTAGTAGAATGCGACCACACTTAGCGGAAGTAATCCCTTCCCATCAGTTCGGATTTAGATATAAGCACGGAACTATCGAACAAGTACATCGAATCACCGACTTGAATTATACGTACAGTAATCGTCGATGTTGGGTAAACTTGTTGCTGAAATTGCAGACCTTAAAGTGCAAAACTCCTCGATTCAGACGGTCAACTTGAAGATTTAAGAATCAATACGTCAACGCAATTTCCCCACACTATAATGCCATAGGTTAACCATGAGTACACGTTTTGAAGTCGGTTGATCTTTTCAACTCATTCAAAGCTGCAAAAATATTGTGGCAAATGAACTTTTCAAGTTTCGCGTATACTTGCAACTTTTTGTGGTTTTTGCGGGTGGCAGCGGCTGCGGCTTACGCTGTAGGCTGGACATTACGGTGACATGCTGACGATGTAAGGTGAAGCAGATTTTATTACTTGCTACTTGGGCTGAAGTTGGTCCAACCAAATCCACAGGTTCCGCACACATGCGCGCAACAATATCTATGAGTAGATGAAACTGGTGCAACAGGTAGGAGCGCAAATGAACTTTTCAAGTTTCGCGTATACTTGCAAAGTTCATTTGCCACAACATTTTTGCCTTCCAATTTTCGTAAGTGTCAACTGTCAGACCCAAGAGTCTAAATTCATCCACACACTGGAGCAGTATGTTATTGAACGAGTAGCTAATATTCAATGAACGTTTTTGATAAGGTCTGTATTGCATAAGTTTTGTTTTACAGATATTTATTTTCAAATTGTGGTCCTTCAGCCAATTTACTATTTTTGTAGGTATATTGTCCATAAATTTAACTCCGTATTAAATTAAATTTGCTACCGTCGTCAAATGGAAACACTACTGAGATGTCGTCAGCAAAAAGGACACTCTGGACATTTATTCCTCTTCGCGTACAGCTGTTTTCTCTGTTTTCGCGTCTTTTTATCAAACATTGCGTTGGATTGCGTTTGATTTTGAACTCTGTTTAAGTTGACGATAGGTGAGTGGGGAAGGGCCTCATTAATCAGCAATTATTTTTGTGTAAACATATTTCTAAAGATCAAAGGCGATAGTGATCAAGCGTAAGCCTAACAAACAATATTATCAAAAGATTGCTTGTAGCCAATTAAGCTGATATTTATAATTAAGTTTTAGGTAAACTTTGGATATTAAAATTAAAATTTAATAATCTTGAAAGTTTAAATGATAAATGATATTTATTTTGTAAATAGGTTTAAAAAACACTTTTAGACGTTAATTTTTTTTCAATCCAGATGAAGCGGGTGTTTCCTAGCTGACTACCCTGAGAAGAAACACCGAAACAAACTCATTTTTTTTTTTTTTTTGTGTGTGGCCTCTCGCAGGTCAACCTAGGAGGTTGTCGGCTGCTTAACCGGACTTGCCTGTGGCGGCCTCAATTCAAGAATCAAAGCCTCCAGCCAAGGCTTACTTAACTAAACTTAAAACTAAGCGACTACACGCTAAGGGCACCCCCTGTGGGGTACGGACCTCAGCTTAGGGCGTCGCTGGGGGCGGACAGCAAGGGACGGGCTGGATCGAATAAGGATTTAATTATTATTTTCGGGGAATTTTAAAACTACGGCTCAGCGACGCGGGCTGGCTCGAGCAAGGGACGGGGAGGACGTTTACGGGATTGTCGCGGCGGGCCTCGGCGGCGAGGACGCAAGGACGGCGGTCTGTATTGTCTGCGAACTGTACTGGTTTCCTTACGGCTCTCTTGGAGCAGGGTAGTGGGGTCATCGGGGGTGACGAGAGTAGGGCGGCGAATCTTTGAGATGTGGGAGGGTTCGTATCGGGCTGCCGATACTATAAGGGGGTTGCGGTGTTTCACAGCAGTATCGAAGAAACGCTTGCAAAGGCGTTTCATGAACTGCTGGATGGTGGGGATTTTGAGATCTAGATGTAGATTCTCATTTCGGACATAATATGGGGCACCGAGAATTTTTCGAAGGGTCCTATTTTGAAGGGTCTGCATCCTATGGAGGAAGCGGGGCTTGGCGTGTGCGAAGATGACACATGCATACGTCATGATCGGGCGGATTACTGCAGTATAGAGGCGCAGCTTGCACTTAAGTGACAGTTTGCTGCGGGCAGTCATGAGATAATGGAGCCTACCTTGAGCGAAAGCGGCTCGCGAGCGAGCCTGCTTTATGTGCTCGGCGAAGGACAAGTGCTGATCGAGGATCACTCCGAGGTACTTGGCTTGCTTCTCCCAGGGGATCGGCTTACCGTACATGGTGATCGGAGGAGGAGGGGGGACGGACTTCCGCTGTTTCGAGTAGAGAACAGCTTGACTCTTATCAGGGTTAACCTCGATCCTCCATTTCCGGAACCATTTGCCCAAAATGTTTGCGGAGGTTTGGAGATTGCGAGCGATAACTCTGGGGTCACGACCGGTGTAGTAAATTGCCGTGTCGTCGGCGAATAGAGCCAACTGGGCCTTTTTACTTTTGGGAATGTCGCTGGTGAACAGCGTGAAAGCTAGGGGGGACACTACGGAGCCTTGAGGGACTCCAGCTCGAATGGGGTGGGGGGAGGAGAGGGCTCCCTCGATTCGATAGCGGAAGGTGTGATTCGACAGAAAGTCTCGCATGATGAGCACGAGACGGTCTGGCACACCGAGTTGATATAGCTTATATAATAAGCCATTGTGCCAGACCTTGTCGAATGCTTTCGCTATATCGAAATACAAGACACCCGTCATCGCATTACGCTGGAAGCCAGCGCTTAGGTGCTCTACGATGCGGTGGACTTGGTGGATGCATGAGTGCTCGGTACGGAACCCGAACTGCTCATCAGGAATAAGACCCTTGGATTCGGCAAAATCTTTGAGTCGCTTATAAATAAGCCTCTCGTAGATCTTACCGAGAACATTGAGGAGACTGATGGGGCGGTAACTGGTGGGGTCAGACTTGGGCTTGCCTGGTTTGGGGATACCGATAACGGTGGCCTGTTTCCACGCTTGGGGGAAGATATTATTGCTTAATGCGCCATTGAAGATAGCGGTCATTAGCATTATAAGTTGGGGGGGGAAGAGTTTGAACACTCTGTTCGTGATACCGTCGGCGCCGGGGGCTTTCCTTGGTTGAAGTTTTTTGATGATATCCTCCACCTCGTCGGGAGTGACGGGGGCCAGAGGGTTATCAGAGTCTTCAACGGGAGGGAGGGAGGCTCTACGTTCGACTTCAGCGTCCACCATGTCGATGTGGGCTTGGTCTACTAGTTGAGAGCTAGGTGAGCATTGGGCTTCGAGGCTGTCGGCTAGGCATTCCGCTTTTTCAGAGTTGTCGAAAGCGACACTCTTATCAGGGCGGGTGAGCGGAGGCATAGAGGACTCTTCAGTGGAACGTAATTTCCTCTGAAGTTGCCAGAAGGCGAGATGAGTAGGCTCGAGTTCGCTGAGCGTCTTGTCCCAGCGGGCGGAACGCAGCTCGGTCATGCGTTTCTTTACAGCACGCTGTAATCTACGCATGTGAGCCTTGTTAGCGTCGCAAGGAAAAGCGCTGTATGCACGGATGGCTGCGTTCTTCTCGGTCATCAGAGCCCGTACATCGTCCGGGATTTTCCAGCGAAGGTCCTCCTTTGCAGGAATCTCCCTTGAACATTCGTTCAGGACGGATTGTATGTGGTCTGTGAGCGAGTCGATTGCCACCGTCGTGTCAGCGACTGAGACTATGTGGTCGGGAATAGAATCCAATTGAGGTGACGTGGTAGATTTCAGTTTTTTGCTTACTTTCTTCCAGTCAGTGATCAATTGGGAAGCGGGGGGCTGGCCCGGGTCGAGATTGCCCGAGCGGGAGCCTAGGTGCATAATCACGGGTCGTGACGGGGAGTAACGTCGGGGCTATGGTTGGGATCATGGGGGAAGTGAGTATGACACATCGGGGCGATGATGTCAAAGTTAAGGGATGCACCAAGGTTGAACACAACCTTTCCCCTAGGGTTGGTCGTACTACTGTTCCAGGCGGGGTGTTTGGCATTGAGATCGCCCGCTATGATTACGGAGTCACTCAAGCCAAAGAGGGCAGTGAGGTCGCTAGTAAGCGCAATGGACTCGTCTGGCATACGAGACGAGGAAGTCGGAGGGGGATAGTAGGCAGAGATGACAGTGATCGGTTGATGACCAGTCAAGCCTACTCGGCAGGCCGAGTATTCCAAGAAAGATCGGGGCGCGGGTGGAGCTAGAGGGATACAGTACAGTTCCTTTCTATAATAGATAAGGGTGCCACCACCGTGACAGCGAGATCTATCGTTGCGAACTAGTTGATAGTTGGCAATTCTAGGATCTTTACGGTGGGGTTTGAGGAATGTTTCCTGGATGAGGAGAAGGTCTAACTGATGGTCGCGGAGGAACGTGGCGATCTCATCTCTCTGTTTGATAATGCCGTTGGCATTGAAGAAGCCTAACTTTAGGGATCGCGGTTTGGTACAACAAATTTTTTGTTGTCTATCCATTAAGAGGTACGGCAGGTAGTTTGTCGAGTTCGGCTGTGACCGACTCGTACTTATTGAATAGCGCAGCGCGCTTGGCAAAGTCGAGTTGGCCAGTGACTTCCGCTAGGGTTAGCTCGTCAGCTAAGTCCCTAGCGTCCTGCGTCATAAAAATGCGATAGTTGTCCAGGATAATCTGGCCAACTGTTCTGCGTGGGAACGCAGCTGAAACTTGGGGAGGTTTAGCGGCCACGGGGGCCACAGAAGCCGGGGAAGGCGCTGGGATGGGCTTAGCCATTAGCGCTGGAATTGGCTGGGAGGCCACCAAAGCCGGGAAGGCTTTTTGGTGGTTTAGCTGATTCCACCAGAGACCATCCCGTCTCTGGGGTGCGAGACGTTCGGGGGGCTGGGAAGAGGGGACTTTCCCGGATGGTGCTTCCCTCTGCTGGCGAGCGGCAGCACGCTTTGCCAGCTTGGGAGGGATTTTGGGGGCTTTGGGGCAGCCACGGTAGTTAGCCGGGTGCCCGGCTTGGCCGCACAGCACACAGCTGGGAGGCTCTGTGCTGAGTGTGCTTTGGACGGGAGCAGTCAGAAGTGCCATGTTCGCCCAGACACTTAACGCATCTGGGTGTAGCGTAACAGTTACGCTGCGAGTGGCCGTATAGTTGGCAGCGGTGACACTGCCCAACTATCGTGGGTCTGTAGGGCTTCTCGATGGAGATCAGATCGGAGAGGGAGCAGATCGACTTGACCTTGAAGATGGGGTGGTGCCCGTCGGTCGGGTCACAAACGACAAGGATCATGTCGTATACTTCGCTTCCTCTCGCCTTGTGAAGGCGATGGACAGCGGAAACGGGGATGTTTTGGGCCAGGAGGTCGGCCTTAATGTCCTCGGCGAGGATTTCCTTGGGAACACGTCTAATGACCACTCGGGTCGGGGTGTCCTCAGGGAGGGAGTATGTGTGAAAGGAGATTTTCCTTTCACGGAGGACTTTGGTCAGTTCCCGATAGTCAGTTGACGTCGGGACTTGGACCTTGATGCCTTGTTGGCAGGAGCGGGCGTTTGTGTAATTGATCTTGCGATCGCTACACATTTTGGACACGTCTGTCCATTTACCCTTGTCCTGGATGTACAAGGGCGGAGGGGGGCGCTGCTTCTTCAGCTGAGTGACAGAAGCGGAAACGGAGGGGGGCCGAAACAAACTCAGGGGTCAAAGTCTCTTTTAAAGTCCTTAAAGTAAATTTGTAATGGTAAAATCACATGAGAACCATGCAGATTTGTCTAAGATGGTCTTTTGAACAAAGAACCATACAGATTTGAGTGGACATGGGTAAAGTAAATATTGATGTCAAAAATTAATAGAAAAAAAAAAAACAAATTGCAAAATAAAAATAATCTACTAACAATATCAAATTGTAAAAAAAAAATACAATAAGCATAATTGAAAAAATAAAAAATAAGACAACAGTTGTAGTGCGTAATGGAGCAGGTCAATCCCAAGCCTTTTCGTCCTCAACATAGTCCTTTATAGTGTAAAAATCCTTTTGACAAAGTTTTCGCTTTACAAATGATTTCAATTTATTAAGGCTTAGTTGTTGAATATAACTAGGATGTTTATTATTATAGAAGTGTATACATATTATGAACATCACTATATTTTTTAAACATGTTTATATTTTTATATGCATACAAAATATTTTCGTAAATATACTGTGAAGGTACAGTCATTGTATTGATATCTTTAAATTTATCTCTGAGGGAGTATCTGGGACTAAATTTATAAAAGTTTGGATTACAACATGACTTTCTGTTACAGAGAGGAGGAAGGATAAACGCGAGCGAAGAATTTCAAGATGTTTGGATCTGCAGTGCTAAAGCCGATGCAGCACTCCTTGGTGATACACATGGTAAGTAATTTATTACTTATGATTTCAATTGGTACAAAGTTTAAGGGATTTATATTTTTGAAATATAAAGTCTGACTTTAATTCAATTTATTAAGCTAATGAGAGTATACTATTGCTTATGATTTCAATTGGTACAAAGTTTAAGGGATTTATTTTTTTGAAATATAAAGTCTGACTTTAATTCAATTTATTAAGCTAATGAGAGTATACTATTGCTTTTAAAAAAAATGTTCATTTTAGTTCCATAAAATAACAAAATTCATTTCAAAGTTCTTTTTCACTTTTTTTAGTCTCGTTTTTTTAAGTGACACAGGTGCCGCCGTCATATTACGTAATAGGATCAAGTAAATTAAAAAGTGTCAAATGTCAACTATTAACTGATGAAGTGTCAGTGCAATTGTTTATCAAAGGTTTTATATACCCTTTTTGTTTAAATGAAGTCAAAGTCAAAGTCGAAAGCCAAATAGATCATTTACAGACTCTTTTGAATAGTCAAATGTAGGTCAGTCCAAAAAAAAAGTGAAGCTAAATAGCACGGCTCAAAGCGTAGATCCCTTTGGAGAAGAACATGCAAGAAACTCCTTGGACACTCTTTTAAATTATAGTGTGAGTTACATATAATCTTGGTTACATTTCTTGTTGCTTCTATAATGTGAGCACAATGTAAATAAGTAATAAAACATAAAACTAAATAAAAGATAGAAATTGAATTAAGCCATTGGCAGCTTTTTTTTTTAAGGTGGGAAAATCATCTAATGACTAATCCCGCTCTTGGGTGGAGCGAGAGATAGTGTCAGACTTTTACTGACTAAAAACCCACTTCTGTTCCCTCTTTGCCTTAATCCCGGGGCCCCGGGCTTCGCTTTCACACTACCCGTGGCCCCAGTAGGCTTCGACCCTGCTGGGCCCATAATGTTTCGCTGACATCTCCTTTAGGCGCGCGTGGAACACTACACGCCGTCTACAACATGAGCTTGGTCAGGACGGTTACCGGACGATCGAACGGCGAGCCCCCCATTGGTCGCCGCCCGCAAGCCCGCGCCTACGGTGGCCGGAAATCGGGATCGGAATCCCGGCAGCGGTTGGGGCGTGAGGACCGTTGCCGTTGCCTCACGCGATCGGCCGCCTCCTTTGCTAGCATTACTGCTTCGCAGAAGGAGGCGACCGCCTGCCACTCCTCCTCACTGTGGACTGAATTTTTTTTTTTTTTTTTTTTATAATAATATTCCATAACTACCACACAACGCCGTCGTACTAGACAACTGATAAACATACTTATATATTTCTAAATACATACCTATATAGATAAATCACACCCAGACACAGAACAAATGATCGTGCTCATCACACAAACATTTGTCCTGGGTGGGAATCGAACCCACGACCTCCGGTATAGTAGTCAGGGCCACTAACCACTAGACCAACAGGCCACCAATGCCCGGCGCGAGAGATCACTGCCGCCAATCGCCCTCACGAGGACACGGCGTTGCTCTGCCCAAGCGGGGCACACCTCCACCATGTGCTCCACCGTGTCCTCCAGGCGTTTCACACAGTGGCGACACCCAGGCGTGTCTTCCGCACGAATTCGGTGCAGGAACCTCCCGAACTTACCCTATCCGGTGAAGATGGGAAACCGTGCGATATCCCCGCACCATCCGGATGGCGATGACCCTCTGGCATGCGTTCAGCTTGGCCGCCGGTCGTTTTCGCAGCGACGGCGCCCATACCGGCGCCCCATAAAGGGCCATGGACCTAACGATTCCTGCGTAGAGCCTCCGGCAGGAGGCGTCTGGACCCTCTAGGTTAGGCAGAAGCCGCTTAAGGGCAGCCCCAGTCCAATCCAGTTTGTGAGCCAAACTTCGGAAGTGCTCTTCGAAATTCGGCTGTCGAGGACGAGTCCCAGGTACTTAATCGTCGACGCCGATGCCGATGTGAACTCCTCCTACCGTTATTTGAGAGACAGGTGGTAACGCAAAAAAAAAAATCCCCAATCCCTGCGGAACACCGCACGACATCTCTCGCCGTTTCCACTCTTCCTGGTGACCGGGGTAGATGATGAACCTGTCCGTCAGGTAGGCCTCGATCACACGACAGAGCTAGTCGGGCACCCGGTCCAAACGCAGATCCAAACCCAGCGACGACGGCGTTCAACTCCATAAGGGAGTTGAACGCGAGAGTTTTATTCGGGGAGAGGTACATCCCAACCACAGCCATCTCTCCGAACCGTTCTGCCACGCAACCCTGTCCTCTCTTGATACCCTCGAGAGACGGGGTACCAGCGGCGGCCGATGAAATTAAGGTCACCGAGCCGTTCAGGTCCTGCACCCAGTCAGCCCTGGGTAGGACATAGTACGGCTCGGAGACAACGGCGATGTTGATCGACCACTGCGCCATGCTCTGGAGCAACAGATCCTGAGCGGGGGCGCAGTGGTTGATGTTCGTCTGGAGGAGACGAAATGGAGCCATTATTGGCAGTCCATTACAGTCAATAACACGTGCCACCATCAGCGTGACATTTGAGTAAGCATGACAAACTCTCATCTGATAAGCTCATAATGACCAAAAAAAAATATTTGATATTTTTTTTGGTCAAAATTAACCTAATAAAAATGCTCCATGGTACTTCACATTCACAAATTTGAAAAAAAAAAGTGCTTCTACATTATATAATGCTATTGTTCTCAAATACAAATTAAAAGGTAATAAATGATCACAAGTTTCATTAGACAAATAAAATAAATACAAAAATTATAAAAACAAGAATACAAAAGGGCAATAGCGTTTCTTCCAATATTTATAAAACCAAAAAAAACTAATTAGTAGGCAAAAATGGCTGTGGAGCAGGACCGGCATTTACCCAAGCATTTTTATCAAGGATATAATTTTTTACGTTTAATGCATGTTTTAAATTTGTTTCACAAGTGGTATTTTATTACCCCAAATCGCAAAAAGATCACCCCTACGAGGACACGGTGGTGCTTTACCCAAGCGGGGCGTCCATATGCTCTACCGTGTCCTCCGGCAGTCAACACAGTATTAACACCCGGGTTATTCTTCCAATCGAATCTGATGCAGGAACCTCCCGAGCAGACCATGTTCGGTGAGAACCTGAAAATCATGCGGAAGGTGAGCGCTGTATGGTCTTTCCAACCCCGCGTCAAAGAGGAGTCTCACCACAATAACAAAGTCGTCGTCATTGAACTATGACGTCCTGCCGGAACTCGAAGCGGTGTTTCGCCCCGGCGTTGCATCTCCAAGCAAATCGTGCATGCATGCGAGGACTGTTGCCTCCAAATCCCATGGGTGCAGGCAGCAAGGAGGATCGCCGCTTAGCGGGAAACCATGCGGTATACCCGCACCATCCGCATGGCTATGATCCTCTGGCATGCTTTCGGATTAGCTGCCAGTTGTTTTCGCAGCAACGGTGCCCATATCGGCGCTCTATACACGGCCATGGACCGAACGATACCTGCGTAGAGCCTCCGGCAGGTGGCATCTGGACCCCTAAGTTGGGCAGGACCCGCTTTAGGGCAGTCCCAGTTCAATTCAGTTTGAGAGCCAGACGTTGGAAGTGCTCCTCAAAATTCCATTGGCCGTCAAGGACGAGTCCCAGGTACTTCATCGTCTACTTGACGACTGAAGAGCCCTCTTAGTCGAGTCCCGAGAGCCTCCATGGCCAGGACCCAGGCTTCCCGAGACAGGCTATCGGGTCCCGGGTCGGTATTTTTGGCATAAAGCCGTCGTACCACCACATCTCTACCTCGGTCACCTCTGAAGCATTGTCGTCGTCGTCGCCATCGTGGTCATATAGCCATGGGTGGGGGAGAGTATTCTCCTCTTGCGAGGAACAGAGTGCTCACCAAACCCTTCGCAATCTGGGACCGGAGATTCAGTGTCAGTGGGGGAGCCCAGGGGTGGAGTTTTTCCAGCACCACCTTGTAGGGGCGTCCCCACGGGTCTCCGTTCTGAATCCGCAGCTACATGCTGCGGGCCTCCAGTCGCACTACAAGCAACGCCCTTGTGACCTGCTTAAACACACTGAAAGCAGCGTTCACTGCGATCCACCTCCGCGACGCAACAGGCCCCCACGCGGTGCCCCACGTGACAGTGATTAGCACCACAGAGGTCTGGGCTTCAGCAAATTCACTTGCACGGGACTCAGCCCACCAAAAACCTTCGGCCCATGCTGTCATAACCATAGTGCCGGCCCGAACCTGATCGCCAAAGCACCCTCCCGTCCTAATTTCGTCCACCTTGACAGAGCAGTCCAGGCCCATGATGCACATATCTAAGCACTTTGTGGGCCTGGACACTCAGGTCTATTCCACTTCCACGGACGCGCTGATCCTTGCGGCCAGGGCGTCTACCGCAAGGTCACTGTCCGCACCAGAGACCTCAAGAATACGCGCCCCAGTTGTAGTGCGCCTCATGTGGAAGCTCCCAGAGGCTCCGAATTCTTCGAGGTGCGTCGAGAAGGCGGGGTAGGTGGGCACCTACCCCGCCTTCTCCATGACCATGTTATAGTTCACGTCCCTCTTTTCCGCAGCTGGCTGTAGTGTAATCACTATAACTGCGGAATTCGGAGCGCCAAGACTGGCTGCCATGGCCCTCTTTTTTCGCTTCTGCCGCCTCGCGCACTTTTTGCAGCCCTAGCCACCTTGTCCGCCCTCCTCATGGCACCGACAACCGTCCATTTGGCGTCAGCCGAAGATTTTGCAAGCGGGGTGGGGGGGGGTTTGGCGGCAGGGGCGGCCTAGTCACCGCCACAGCAGGAGCCGTCGCCACTTTAGCGGCGGGTGCCGCCTTGTCCTCGTGGGTGGACCAGGTTTCTCCTGCTACTGCTGTTGCCTGGCTACCAGGACCAGCCTCCCAGGCTCCGACATCACAACCCCGCGCTCGGCTTGCCCCGACGGGCCCACCTTGGGCGCTGCAACCGTGGCCTTGGCGGTGGTGTATGACGCCGCCTTCCGCTGACCGGAGGCCATGAGTGGGGGTCGCAACACGATGCCCTTCAGAACAGATAACTGCTGTTGGGCCCGCTCCTGGAACTGCTACTGCTGCTGCCAGAAGGCAGTCAGCTCCTGCCGCAGCAGGGTCCGTACCCTGCGCTCTGGCTTAGGCTGGGGCTGGGACCGGCTTTGCCCCTGCTTGCGCCCCCCTTGTGGCGCCGCCTCGGGGCCAGCTTTTCGAAGGCTGGCTAGGTCCACCCCAAACCTCTAAATCCTCGTGTCGAACCACTTTTTGTGGGGCTCCAGGACAATCCCCAGTGACTTCATAATGAAGGCTTTGGAGATAGCCGTCGTCTTGGAGAGCTTCTCCCTCTTCTTAGCAATGCCTGTTATGGCGGCTGCCACCACCTCTGTAAATTTGGCCAGTGCCTTCTCCATGCCTTCTGGCTCACTACCAGAAGGCTTCGGCTCCGAGGGGTTGGCCAAATCGCTGGTTGCTCAGGGGTGGCGCCCCTCAATGGCAATTTTCAGGGGCTCGCCGGGTCGCCTCCTCGGCGGTGAACTCCCTCTCCTTTCCAACCTTTCGGCCCACACCCCGCCCAGTGGTGGAGATTTACTCGCAAAGTTACTTGAATCCATTGTTCAAAAAAATATACACCTTCAAGTGCGCTCGCAACTTACATATGCACAACACGGATTTCGACCTGCAAGAAGCACCACTACAAATCTTCTCAGCTACGTAGCAGAAGTTGTGCCGCCAGTGGACAGTGGAGGGCAAACCGACGCTGCTTACTTCGACTTTAAAAAAGCCTTCGACCTAGTCGATAATGACGTGTTGCTGAAGAAGTTGGCAGCCATCGGGTTCACTCCTCATCTGCTTAACTTCTTTGCAAACTATATGAGAGACAGGCAGCAGTATGTGGATTATGCAGGGTACCGAACGCAACCATATTTTACAAGATCTGGCGTAAGCCAGGGAAGTAATTTGGGCCCTTTGGAATTTATATTGATGGTAAACGACCTGCCGGATGTCATACAAGAGGCCAAGTGTCTGTTGTTCGCGGACGACCTTAAGTTATCTCTCGCTGTTAGAAATACGGAAGATTGTGAAGTATTGCAGAGAGATATAGACAGGGTCGTTAGTTGGAGCAAACAGAATCGGTTGCAGTTCAACGTGTCAAAGTGCGTAACCATCTCCTTTTCACGGGCACGTGCACCTATTCAGTATAAGTACACTGTGGATGGAAATGAGTTGACACGGGTAACGGCTGTGAGGGATTTGGGAGTTCATTTTATTACTGAGTTGACGTTTCGTGATCACATTCTCAAAATTTGTAAAAAAGCATACAGGAACTTGGGCTTGGTTCTTCGAATGGCTAGAGGCTTTACCAATATAAAAGCTATTACAGCGTTATACGATTCTTTAGTTAGAAGCCAACTAGAATGTAACGCAGTTATCTGGGCCCCACATGAGACTAAATATAGCCTCATGTTGGAGCGGGTGCAAAATAAGTTCATCAGATTTATTTACATGAAGCTGTACGGGGTTTATCCTTTTTATCCACTAATGTATCCTACCCTATTTGTCCTAGGTATGATCGGATATAATGAACTGAGGGTCAGGAGGTAACTCACACTCGTAACCTATATCTTTACGGTAATTAGGGGGAGGAT
Source organism: Mythimna pallens (assembly GCA_961205895.1). Taxonomy (NCBI): domain Eukaryota; kingdom Metazoa; phylum Arthropoda; class Insecta; order Lepidoptera; family Noctuidae; genus Mythimna; species Mythimna pallens. The sequence goes on from OY540824.1 coordinate 29,911,143, forward strand.
ACATAATGCGGATATTTTGGCAAGGGTAGGGTTGTGTGCGCCTGACGGGTACGCGACGCGTCGGCAACGGCCGCGTCTGCTGGCGGTGCCGCGCGCGCGCACTAAGTTATTGAGCGAGGCGCCTCTCACGCGCGCGTTGCGCACGCTCAACCTCATAGCTGACGACCTGGATATATTTTATTGTGCTCTGAGTGAATTCACTAAGATAGCGCTTTTTAAAATTTGTTATTGAATCTAGTTTGTAAGTTAGAAATAAGAAACCTCAATATCGATTTGGACTAGTCTGTAAGGATATTGTTGGGAATAAAAATAAATAAATAAATAAAAATTTTCGGGCCGATGCTCCCACTTCACCGATAGGGGACATCCTCCGGCCGACCCCTGACATTGGGCATTTGAAGTACTGATTATTTCTCCTGGAGGTGGACTATTCCACCTCCATTCTCTCCGAGTTGAGCGAAGACGTGACATTGGAATCCGAAACCATGTCTTCGCTCAGCTTCCTGAGGCCAGTAGGTGAGCCACCCTGACTCAGTGCATCTATGGAGGACGGTACGGGGTCCGAAGATACGAGGCGGTAGTTGCCCCCCCCCCCCCCCCCCCCCCAGGAATACTAGGGGCAGCCCGAGCTCTAATCGAGGAGGAATTTTCATGCATGCAGGTGCCTGGGGTAGATATTTTACTACTCAGCTGACCACAGCTTTGCCATTTTGTCAAAGGGTCCCAATAAACTCGTTCACCATCATGGTTATGTCTGATATGCAGACACGTACCAGAGGCGAACCCACTCTCCAAAACCACTTTCCAAAAACACCAACAGCTGTTGGTGCCAATGCTTTTACACAGCGTACCCTCTGTGGCCGTCCGTCTAAACTCCACCCTATGTGTGTTAGAGTGTAATTAGTCATCATCATCTTCCTGCCCTTGTCCCGTGTTATTTGGGGTCGGCGCAACACGTTTTTTTCTTCCATTCTGCCCTGTCACTCGTCATGCTATCACTTTCTTCATTAGTGTTTCTGCTTTTAATTTAGTTAGATCATATGGTCAAGTAATGAAGTCCCCATATTGCATAACATGAGATAATAATTTTTTCTTTTACAGATGATGACGGTTTTTTGGGATCGTTTCCACATAACTGTGGAGTTGATGGACACGAAAACGCCACCGCTATTAAAAGGCAATATTGTAGTCAATTTATTGACTACTACAGAACCAACGACTCTGCTGACGACTGGAATGACAGACCGAATAAACGAACTGGACCCAGTAAGTACTTAAAATAGTAAACTATCTCCCTTGCTTGAGGGTTAATTAAGAATAATTTAACGAATAATAGACTAGTCTAGTACTTTGGGAAACCTTCGGCCACATCATCACTTACCATCAGGTGAGATAGTGGTCAAACGCGAGCCTATCAATAATAATAAAAAAAAAACCTCGAACTAAAGATTGTCAATTCTAGCTTTGAGCTAAAGTTTTTTTATTTGTCCTTTTTTAGTATTAAAATATAGTAATGAATATATTAATATATAAAGTTATGATTCGCTGATATTAGAAGTAAATAGCTCAAAGATACTTTGTATCCTAAGTTATAAAGTTACAAAGACCTTTGTAAGAGTCTATCGGGGAAGCTCTGTGCATGAAGTTAGTAGTTCCACGAACTAATAGCATCTGCAACGTGGCTTGTGTTAAAACATAAACTATTGACTTTTGATAAGACTAGTTTAGAAAACTATGCTTGCTTCAGTATCATTAAATATTGCTGTTACTAGAAATTGTAATTAACATATTCGATCTGATACTTGTAACAAAATTATACATTAGAAAACTTATTTAAATCTTATTAGCTTATAACAATTAGGTAGCTTAGTTTGGCCAATCATGTAAAATTTTAGGTAATGCGACTCACTCCTGGCAACATGACGTCAGCCCTATACCTAACTCGAGGTAAATGATACTTCCTCGTTGTCCCTTCCTCACGGACGTTCGATCTCTTTGAACATAAAGTAAGGGAAATTGGCCTAATAACAAGAATTAGTTCACCGTAGATGGAATTACGCTACTAATTGAGCTACGCTTACGCTACGCTAGATGGAACTAAGGTGGATCTAATAGACGTATAAAAATATACTTAACAAATAATAATAAAACAAAAAGGGTTTCCCACAATGTAAACAATTCAAAAATTTTATGGTATTTCGGAAAGATTACTAGAAATTAACATGCATTCGGCCATCACCTTAATTCGTTTTTGCTGTTTCGGTCCTAAATTAACATATTTCCTCCGCGCTTCTCATTTATGGAAACACCCTCATCTTTAGGAAAAAATGGATCAAATTATCCAGCATACCCTTACGTCGAAAACAAGTCCACCCAACAACCCAACTTCCCAGAGACGGTGGGATGAGCCGCTCTGCAAAGTAGTCCAGAAAAATCTAATGCTAACATCAGCTACTACTGCGGGACGTGCGCGCCTTCTGGCTTTGGAGAATTGGGAGTCAGGTCTTTGGCTTCACGCACTGCCGTCGTCGAATATTGGCATCTTATTCGACGATACTACTTTCCGCCTAGCTGTTGCCCTACGCCTTGGCGCTCCTTGCTGTTCTCCTCATCGCTGCCACTGTGGCGAAGTTGTCAACAGCCTCGGTCACCACGGCCTGTCATGCAGTCGAAGCGCGGGACGCATAGCGCGGCACGCGTACATTAACGACATAATCCGAAGAACTTTTGTCACCGTCCGCGTTCCGGCTGTTTTGGAACCTCCTGGCCTGGCACGCGACGATGGTAAGAGACCGGACGGTATGTCTTTATTTCCGTGGAAGATGGGTAGACCTTTAGTGTGGGACGCTACCTGTGTCGACACTCTTGCGCCATCCCATCTTCTTAGCACATCGTGCTGTGCTGGTGCTGCCGCTGCGGCTGCGGAGAACCTCAAGCGGCGGAAATATAACAACCTCGTCGGCAGTTATATTTTTGAGCCGTTTGGGGTTGAAACTCTTGGGCCGTGGGGTCCGAGTGCTCAAAAGCTTTTTAAAGAACTGTCCAAACGCTTAGTTGACACTTCGCGTGGCTGGCTTTTATCTTGGTCAGAGATTAAGCATTGCCATACTACGTGGCAATGCCGCCAGCCTTTTGGGCACACTTCCAGTCGACAGCGATGCGGAGGAGTTTTATGACGCCATATTTTAGTTAGGACTAGCCTTTAGTGTATATATATAGTTTTAATTAGTTAAGTGTTTTTTTATATAATTTTGTATTTATATAAATATTATTGTGTACTCACTTATGACGCTTGTCAAAAGTACAAAATGATTGGGTTAGTCCTCATGATATTTCAGTTCAGTCTATTGTCAATTTTCATATTGATTTCGGTAAACAATTGTATATGAATTAAACGTCAAGCTCCCCAACACAAGTACCATTGTAAAAGATGACCAACCGCTGCGCAAAAACCAAAACATAATAAGTTGCCTAGATAAAACAAATCACGAACCAGACTCTAACTTGTGATTTTAAACGCGTATTGCTCTGAAATTATGTCAAAGAACGAAATTTGAAATAAAAATTACTTTGGTGGGGCCGCGAAGTTGACATACACACGGCCAGTGCCCGCTGCCTTACAGGTTGCACGCATTTCGCTTGTTCCACAGAGCTACCCCTCATATTATTTACGCTTCGTTTTCGTTTCTTTTTATTTATTTTTTAATTTGGTATAGTTTTTTTGTCGTTATAGGTAGTCACATTGTTAGTCGTAAGAATTTGTGAAAAATTAATAATAAAAATAATAAAAGATCATATATAAATTTATAATTAAAATCTAAGACAAATCCACACCTATGAATTTCTTGTTATTATTCTATTTCAATGGTGGTCATTTTAAATGAAATAATGTGGGACAAATCAACAATTCGATTTATGACACGCTAACTTTCCCGCTTTCTTATAGGAACTTACTCTACTGCTTCGCTCCCTAGCTCGCAGCATGATAGTCTGTGTCATGTAGATATGTATCTCAGGGATAAAGGATAAAAAGCAAGCTATTGCATTAATTTAGGTATACACATAAGTAAAAGCCTATGTACCACTACTGTACATGAAGTTTAAATAAATATATAAATAGGTATATAAATAAATAAATAAATAAAAGTGAAAATGGGCGTGACATTATGAAGTCAATTACCTTTAATTTGATTAAAGCGCGTTTATCTTCATTGTGAGTCTATGGACACAAGCTCGGAAGCGCTCTGAATTAGCCGAGTTTTACGGACATCGGATACACAGAAGATGAACCCACTAAACTATACTATCTACATGAGATAAAATATAGTTTATTACAAAACTGAAAAGCAATTTTGTCGTAACTTATAACATTTAAATTATCATAGAAAACAAATACTAATCTTGTTATAACAATTATATCATAATAACTCTTGTCGAACTTTTGTGTTTGGGCGCGTCTATGGACCACGTTACCTGGAAAAAATCGATGGTGTCACTTGAAGATGCGAGAGATATTAATAAAAGTTGTACTTGTCGCACTCATATTGAGTACCAGACGCGTCTATAAAATCCCATATCGTCAAGTTGTGTTTTCAGCAGCCTACCTGGATGTGCAACCGATTTTGTGCTTTCCATGTAGGCCGCTGCAATTTGCGTCCAGGCGGCACATGTACCTGGGATGCCAAGAATACCGCTCCAGGACACAATCCACGTGCTCCACGCGCACGCATAGTACAACAGATGTCAGCAAACCGTAGGGGCCCAGCAGGGCCGATGCCTGCTAGCTAGGACCGCGGAGAATTTCTGAAAAGAAAACCCGTAGTCCTAGAACGCAAAGAGTAATTGAAGGACACAGGTGTGGTTTTAGTCAGTAAAAGTCTGACACGCCATCGGTACTAGCACCGCCCTTGTGGAACATCGGGTACGACTACGTGCTGATTGTTGACCTCCCTGCGGGGTCAGCGTGGTCTGTTACGCAGACGACACGCCTGGCACAGGCAGAGTTATACTGGGCGGCGGATGAAGTCGTTTTTTAGGGTTCCATACCTCAAAAGGAAAAAATGGAACCCTTGTAGGATCACTTTGTTGTCCGACCGCCTGTCTGTCTGTCTGTCTGCGTTTTTAGTTATTAAAATTAACTTATTTTCTATAATTAACTTTTTATAAGAACATAAATTAACTCTCTATTCAGTTCCTAATCATATATTATAACATGAAATATTATTCTTAACTCACATTAGTATCACAACTTTGCAAAATTCTTATAAAGTTAGGTAATTTAAACGATTGAAACTTTAAATATTATAAAAGAAAAACTAGGCAAGTGCGAGTTGGACTCGCACACTGAGGGTTCCGTACAAACAAACCCATGTAAATAATTTAGTTTCCGAATGGAGTCTCGAAGCTTTTCTGAATCGCAAAAAAAGGTTTTTTAGTGACGTAACAACAAATTTACTGTTTTCAGATTTATTCCTATAGCTTTGCTATTAGACCCAGTTTTAGACAAATTTCAGCATTCTGGATCAATGGGAAGTTCCCTATGAATTTTGATTCCCTTGAGAGTGGCGAAATATACGTTTTTTGAGTCTTAAACAGCCGTATCTCTATTTTTCATTAACATAGAAGTTTGAATTTTTCACAGCTTCAAGGCTCCGTAGACTTAAGTGGTAATGGTTTTGCGTTACTGAGATAAAGGTTCTTGATAGACAGACAGACGGACAACTAAGTGACCCTTTATAGGTCCCGTTTTTTAGAAAATACTATGCGTAGTGTTTTTCCATTATGATCGCCATTCATTCATGCATAATCAAAAGCCTGTATAACATCGATCTGTACAATACTTCCATAAATTGAGTGATATTTTAGGATATAAACCTTACTGTTTATGAATATTATTTATTGAGAATTTACCTAAATAATAACAAGACATATTCTAATAAGCCCTTTATGTATTTGTACTAATTAAAACTTAGTGGTGTATAATTGTTGAGGTATCAATCTGTTTCGATTAATCGCTTTCGTGCGACCACAACGTCGAAGACGGAAAAACGGTATTCTGTGTTTGCGAAGGGTGCTGGTTTTCATACGACTCTCGTAGAGCAGGGTAATGTGGTATTGCGGGTGACGAGAGTATGCCTGAGATGGCGAACCTTGGAAATACGGGAGGATACGTAGTGGGAGGCCGATACGATTAGGAGGTTGCGATGTTCACTGCAGTGATGGTAGGGATTTTGAGACTTAATGTAAATTCTCATTTCGGACATAATAGGGAGCTCCGAGTATTTTTCGGAGCAATCGGTTTTGGAACTTTTGCATCCCATGAAAGTGTGTCCGAGTGTCACGATCCGGTATGACCCTATGACCCCGTGAAAATGTGCAATGGGTTGCAAAAGGGGTTTTTTCTGTTTCGTGAAACGGATTGCCTGATTCTTAACAGGGTTAACCCTAATTCTCCAATTCCGGAATTATTTGCCTAATATATTTGCAGAAGTTTAAATATTGCGAGCGATAGCGCCAGGATCTCGACTGGTGTATCTATTAAATGGCCGTGTCGTCAGTGAAAAGAGCCAACCTTTTTACTTTTTTGGTGTACAGCATGTAAACTAAGGGGCACGGAACCCTAAGGGACTTCTGCTCGTATGAGATGGGGGGTTGAAAACGCTCCCTCTCCACGGTAGTGAAACGTACGATTCAGCAGTCTTGCCAAATGAGTACGACACGAGTTTTCTGGTTTTATTTGTTTTTTATTTAACACCGATTTTAGAAATGAAATTTATTTTGAATGTTTTAGTGTTTTTAGGGTTCCTAGGTACCTCAAATAGAAAAAACGGAACCCTTATAGGATCACTTTGTTGTCCGTGTGTCTGTCTGTCTGTCTGTTAAGGCCCTTTATCTCAGAAACTCATAGAAGTATAGAGTTGAAATTAAAACCACTCATATCTGCGGTCTCTTGAAGCTGTGAAAAAATCAAACTTGTAAGATAACGAAAAAAAAGATACCGCCAATTATGTTGCAGTACTCTCAAGGGAATTTAAATTCATAGGGTACTTTTTGGTGTCCTAAAATCCTGAAATTTAGCATGAAGCAAGGTCTAAATATAAGGAAAAAAACTGTGTATTTGTAGTTACATCACAAAAAAAAAAACTGTTTTGCCATTCATAAATTTCTTTGAGACTCGATTCGGAAATTGAACTGTTTTCATAAGTAAGTTTGTACGGAACCCTCAGTGCGTGAGTCTGACTCAAACTTGCCCGGTTTTTTTGTATTGTAGTTCACAAAAAAAATTGTGAACATTATGTTATTACATATTTTTTAGTTGTGATACACATAATAGCCAGAGTACCTACATCTCATGACGATTCCAAATAGCCCAAACACTGCTAGGATACATTTGTTTTATTACGAAGTTCCTGTGCCTACCTTTCACCTTCCGACTGCATCATCAGATCAGTTCGATGGTACCTTATAGCCAAAGTGCATCTCATGACAATTCTAATAAGCCCAAACACAGCTACTTTGATTAAGTACGGAGTTGCGTTGCATACCTTCCGCCATCAGTTCAATGGTACCATTTACATCATAACTATTCAGTACCATTTTATTGTCATAGTTGCTTATAATCAGTCTATATATGACGGAGTTTTAAAGAACTCCGTAATTAACAAACAAAAAAATACAACCGAATTGAGAACTCCCTCTTTTTCTGAAGTCGGTTGAAAAATAAAGCAGCATTACTAAAATATAGTAATTCATCATCATCATTTCAGCCGAAAGATGTTCTCCGGTGCGCGGTCGCCACTCTAGAACCTTTCAGCCCCATCGACCATCCGTTCTACGATCAATGTACCCTGCCTCTGCCACTTTAGTTCGGCGATTCTTTGGGCTATGTCGGCGACCTTGGTTCTCCTGCGGATATTTTCAATCCTTATGCGATCACGCAAGGAAACTCCGAGCATAGCCCTTTTCAATGCCCTTTGGGTGACTGTAAGCCTTCTGATGAGGCCCTTTATAAGCAACCATAGTTCAGTGCCATAAATCATCACTGGCAACACGCACTGGTCATGGACTTTCCTCTTGAGACACTGTGGTATGTTGGACGAGAAGATACCGCGGAGGTTCCCGAACGCTGCCCAGCCGAGTCGGATTCGACGATTGACCTCTTTCTCAAAGTTAGACCTACCCAACTGGATTGCTCAGTACAATGCTCGATGACCTTAGTAGAGCTTCAGAAAGAGAGGGTCTTAACATGAATTTGGACTAAACCAAAGTCATGGTAAATAACCATGTAGCACCCACTCCGATCAAGATCGGAGACTCTACACTTGAAATAGTAGACGATAACTTTTACCTGGGACAGATATATAATTAAAAATAACTCGTTAATAATTCAGTTATCGAAGCTTGATTAACAGAACTGGGAATTTTTTATATGTTTGCCAGTAAGGATCACGATAATAGCTATTTATTGTTTTATTACTTATTATTATTGATAATTTGAGATACATTTAATTACCACCGTACCTGTGTTTTCTTAAGCATTCACCTTTGTGCACTCCTTCAAGTCGGTAACTTGCTCCACTTTCCAAATTAAGACACGAATTTAAAATTACATAAACTATACAACGCAAGTTAACATCGCCGTCATACTTCTAAACTAACCAGATCGTCGATAGGGTCAAATAAGCACCAAGCATTAAATATTATTACTATTTGTATTATTTTTTTATGATATCTTAAATTTTACACAGTAATCCCAAATGATAATATATTAAAACAATTTTAAGCAAGTCAAAAACAACTTGCAATGTTATCAAAAGGAATAAATTGAAACAACCATATCCAAGTATTTAAAAAATTAAATATGGCAGAATAATTGTAACTCAACCTGAAGAAATTGCTTAAGTTTTTAATTATTAAATGTAAAACTTATTTGTATTTAATTATTACTATTATGTACCATATTGGTACGTAGGCGGATATAATGCAACAGTGTAATCTTGACCAGTCAACCTTTAGGTTGAAAAAGACTACACTCTGGTAGCTGTGCACAATAAATAAATAATAGAATTCGATGGATACAAGACGCACAAGACCAGTCACTGTGGCGGCACTTGGGGGACCCTATGTTCAGCAGTAGACGTTTTTCGGCTGAAATGATGTTGTTGATAATAATGAGATATTTAAAATATAATGTAATGCATACTGTGTTATTTAGATTTGGTACTTACATTTTTTATAGTTCCTGCTCCTATCCCATATTACTTGGGGTCGGCGCAATACGTTTTTTCTTCTATTCTGTCCAGTCACCCGTCACACTATCCATCCATCTTTCTTCTTTTCAATACATCCGCCAACTCTCTCAATCTCATTACCCCAGCTAGTTTCTTACGTTGCTCCCGCCCGGGATGGTGCATATTATGGTTAACTCTGGTCCATTTCTCACAGGAGCCGAGCGTCGCTTGTATGCCCTAACCCTACCGCACATTCTATTAGTACCAAACATGTTCCTAGGGGATTTGGCAACTGTTTTATAGTCAGCCTGATACCAACCCTCCTTGGGAATGCTTTTGGACTTATCTTTAGTTTGCTTTGAATTATACTCAGTTATAGATTGTGCTGATATTAATTTCAGCTTCACACGCGTGGAGGACGCGTACCTGAGACGGTACGCGGGTATTGACAGACGGACAACAAAGTGATAAGGGTGCCGTTTATGCCGACTTAGGTACGGAACCCCAAAAATAAAATAACTGTAACAAATTTAAGTTTACCCTTTTAGCAGACGTTTTCACAAAGACAAGGTCTTCGATCGGTATCTTTAAAATAGCACCTATAGTCGGTTCTTTCAATATAATTATAGTTTTTCCCAAATCAGAAGCACTAGTATTCTATTATGACCAGTTTCCGTTATCTTAATCCTCTATATCAAATCATTTATTAGATTTCTTTTACTGTTTTCTTTCTGTCGCAACACAGTCTAATATCAACTTTGAATTATTTATTGCCTCCAAGGTTAACGCTGGCACACGGATGTACTATCCATATCTAACTGAAAATTTTCGTTAGACGTACGCTGCATTCCATCGATCACAATCCATACTAATAATATCCTTACGCGAGTGAAATCGGTAATACAAGGTGGTTACATACATGATAACTAGCTACTGGAAGCGGCATAAAAAAAAAGTAAACAATCGTTTTAGCGGGTACTTCTCTAACCAGACGCGCAACTATTAGAAGCAACAGATTGAGCTCAGCTAAGTTTAAGAAAACAGCTCTGCCCACGAGATCAACAGGTGGTGAGAAGTACTGGATGGTACAATTGGCTGGTCCAATCAACATGGATCTAACGGTGGCAACAGGTGGCACATTTTTATTCGAAGCTACGCCAATGTTACTGGCCTATAACAAACCTACAGAAAGAGCGCGTTTTATAAAAGTAGGTCAAATGCTTACAAACCGTTCTAAGACCGCTATCCCACTGGAGTTTTACGAACGTTGGCGCTTCTCCAACGTTTGCACAGCGCCAACGTTGAGCGGTCGCGACGTTAACGTTGCGTTTTTCTAGTGGTAAAGCGCCAACGTTGGACGGACGCGACGTTAACGTTGCGTTTTTCTAGTGGTAAAGCGCCAACGTAGAGCAGACGCGACGTTAACGTCGCGATTAGAGGTGTACGCAAGAAACTCGCAACGTTAATATCGCGTCTGCTCAACGTGGCGTTACCACTAGAAAAACGCAACGTTAACGTTGGGAGCACGCCACGAAAAACCTCACGGCGTCCTCACTTTCCGCATGACGCAGGTTCTCACCGAACACGGTAAGTTCGGGAAGTACCTGCACCGGATTCGTGCGGAAGCGACGCCCGGGTGTCGCCACTGTGCGGACCGCCCGGAGGACACGGTGGAGCACAAGATGGAGGTGTGCCCCGCTTCGGCAGAGCAACGCCGTGTCCTCGTGGGGGCGATCGACGGCGGCGATCGCTCGCACCGGGCCTTGGTACAGGCCATGGTCCGGAGCGAGGAGGAGTGGCAGGCGGTTGCCTCCTTCTGCGAAGCAGTGCTAGCAAAGGAGGCAGCCGATCGCGTGAGGCACCTCAGGCCCCAACCGCCGCCGGGATTCCGATCCCGATTTTCGGCGACCGTAGGCGCGGGCTTGCGGACGGCGAGCAATGAGTGACTCGCCGTCCGACCGTCCGGTAAACGTCCGGACCGAGCCCAAGTCGTCGACGGCGCGTACTGTTCCACGCTTGCTTCAAGGATAATAATATGCCAGCAATTGTAGGAGCCCAGCAGGGTCGAAGCCTACTGGGGCCACAGGTAGTGTAAAAGTGAAACCCAGGGCCCTATGACGAAGGCAAAGAAGGAACAGGAGTGAGTTTTTAGTCAGTAAAAATCTGACACTATCTCCCGTACGAGATTTGTCATAAGATGATTTTCCCACCCAATAAAAAAAATAAAAATAAAAAACGTTAACGTCGCGTCTGCTCAACGTTGGCGCTGCACACAGAGCCTTATTTAAGGAAAATTGTCATAATTGTTTCTCTAAATACATTCAGTCAATTGAAGATAGCATTCACAAAAATATTAAAGATTTTTGGGTCTATATTTCCAATCGCAAAGACAAACCTGGTATACCGGCAAAATTACAAAATAACAACAATATTATCCAACTATCCTATATCAATATGTAATATGTTTTTTGATTTCTTTTCTTCCGTATATGAACCTGCTTCATCTGCCCTTTCACAATGGGAGACGACACTCTCTGAAATAAAATCTAATAATTAGTTATTTCTGATCTTAACTTTGAAGAGGAAACGCTAACGGCAGTGATAAAATCACTGGATCTAGCTAAAGGCCCAGGTCCAAATGTTCTGTCGGCATTCGTTCTCAAAAATACTGCCACTGTAATATATAGACCCTTATCCATAATTTATAACAAATGTATCGCTGAAGGTGTCATGCCAACAGTATGGAAACATGCTAATATCACGCCTGTACACAAGGCCGGATCTAAACGTAGTGTTAGCGATAGAGCAATACCGGCCAATTTCTATTCTATCTACCTTGTCGAAGGTTTTTGAAAGACTGGTACATAACAAAGTGTATCCTATTCTCCATAACGCTCATATACAACAACAGCATGATTTTGTAAAGAAGCGGTCACCAACAGACTACGAATTTATTGATGTTTGCTAATGATCTATTTGACATGATGGATAATCGTATACGGTTGATGCAGTTTACACGGACTTTCAGAAAGCTTTCGACAAGGTGGATCATCATAAGTTACTATTAAGAGAAAAAGTTACCACGAATACCATTCTTGCCTTCAATGGTATTCGTGGTAACTTTTTGCGATGGTTTATTTCTTACATCACTAATCGCTGTCAACGGGTTGTGATCAACGGCTATCACTCTAATGCTACTCAGGTTACCTCTAGTGTCCCTCAAGGCTCTATTCTCGGTTCCCTTTTGTTCATCATCTTTATAAATGACATTGGAAACTGTTTTCGTAATTCAAAATTTTTGTTATATGTGGATAATCTCAAGGTGAGTATAGAGACCGATTCGAAACGTACAGGATAGTTATCTTCTTTAAGAGGACTTGGACAACTGATGGACTATTGTTATTCAAGTAAGCTTTTTCTAAGCATTCTCAAGCGTAAATATATTAGTTTTAGCAAAAAAAAACTTTTTACAAAAAAAAATAACCGACTTTAATTTCGGTAGTGGGTGTTTCTCAGTACTGTTTGTTTCTTATTTAAAACCGCCTTCCGAAATTAAAGTTATTTTGATCGTTTTAATGTTATTTTTTAATGAAGTCTTTTGTAAAAAGTTTTTTATTTCATGCTTTTTAGATGCACACTTACAGCCAGAGTACCTATTACTCATGACAATTCCAATGAACCCAAACACTGCTAGGATACATTGTTTTATTATCAAGTTCCCGTGTCCACCTTCCACCTTCCGGTTCCATCATCAAACCAGTTCGAGAGTACCTTATAGCCAAAGTGCATCTCATGACGATTCTATTAAGTCCAAATACGGCTGGGATATATTTATTAATTACGGAGTTCCGGTGCCTACCTTCCGGCTCCATCATCATCACCAGATCACTTCGATGATACCATTTCCAACATAACCATTCAGAACTATTCATTTATTTGTATTTTCATAGCCGCTTAACTATCTCCATTGTGATATCTATGTGAGTATGAAGTTTTGTTGGCCATTTCTGGTCTTCTTCACCAGTTCCACTTCTTCCAAATGTTACTTTTTGATTGTAAATGCTTTAGTCCTCGATGAAAATACCAAAATAACTATATAGTCGCCTATAATATTTAAGGAGTTCCCTCGATTCGTATACTACGCGTTCCTCAAAGAGATGTCAGCAAAACTGTAGGGACCAGCAGGACCTAAGCCTACTAAGGCCATAGGAAGACTTCTGAATAGGTAACCCATGAAGCAAAGGGCCAACTGAAGGAACCTAGGTGTGGTTTAGAAGTAGTGTAAAAGTAAAAGACTGGCACGCTATCCATATCCGCCCTAGAGCGGGAGAAGTCATTAGATTACCCACATAAAAAAGCTTTCTGTCAGTGAAAGTCCCGTCAAAATCGGTCCAGTCGTTTCTAAAATTTCTTCTCCCCTGGCAATCAGGATGTCCCCCCGACCACTGGAATTAAGTCCCGTTCCCGCGAGAATATAAAAAGTAGCATAAGATATTGATTATAATATTAGCTTTATCCCAATGAAAGTTCCGTCAGAAAGATGCCCAAGTTACTCCTTGTAAAATCAGCTATCTGTCAGTGAAAGTCCTAAGTCAGTCCAGCCGTTTCGAAGATGTCCATTATCCCCAGGAATTAAGATAAACTACCTCCCGCGAGAATCAAGATGTCCCCGCCCTCGAGAAATAAGACCCATCCCGCAGAAATATAAAAAATTGATTAAGTTACTCGTTATAACATTAGCTATATCCCAATAAAAAGTAGCCTAAATAACTGCTTGTAACATTTGCTATCCGTCAGTGAATGTCCTGTCAAAATCGGTCTAGCCGTTCTGGATGTTAGCCGGAACAAACCGCTAACTAATCTGTAATTTCAAAGTTCACGTATTTGTTATAAATAGTGATATTAGATTATATTAACTAAAAAATGTAAAATAAAAAAGAAATAATTAAAAAATTAAAAACCCGACTGCGAAAAAAAATACTTTAAATAAAAACTGAAAAGAAAAAAAAAAACAAGTTCAAACCAGTAGCGTAGATATCAATTTAATTAAAACAAAACTGCAACAATCGGGACCCATTAAAAGAATCTAGACTAAAATCATTCTATTTGCTATGAGAAGAAGGCATGCCTCGTGCTTACCCCCGGGGTAAGCACGAGGCATGCCTTCTAAATTTTGTTGTTTGAAGAAAAAAAAAACAACTAAAACCTTAGTAGTTTTTATTTTCCAATGAACGGTCCTGTGCGTCTCGCATCCATAGGACTCCCGCAACCGTTACCAAGTCATCGGTTCACCTTGTAGGAGGCCTTCCAATGCTACGTCTTCCAGTACATGGTCACATATTCCAGAACCTTTTGGCCCCAACGGCCATCCGTTCTGCGAGCAATGTGCCCTGCCCATTGCCACTTAAGTTTGGCGACTCTTCGTGCTATGTCGGTAACCTTGGTTCTCCTGCGGATATCCTCATTCCTGATTCGATCATGGAAGGAAACTCCGAGTATAGCCCTTTCCATTGCCCTTTGGGTGACTTTAAGTATTCTCATGAGGCCCATTGTAAGCGACCACGTTTTGGAGCCATATGTCATCACTGGCAACACGCACTGGTCATAGACTTTCGTCTTGAAATACTGTGGTATATTGGACGAGAAGATACCGCGCAGCTTCCCGAACGCTGCCCAGCCGAGTCGGATTTGACGAGTGATCTCTTTCTCGAAGTTAGACCTTCCCAACTGGATCGTCTGTCCCAGGTAAACGTAGTCATGTACAACTTTGAGTGTAGAGTCCCCGATCTTGATAGAAGTGGGTGCTACATGGCTGTTTACCATGACTTTGGTTTTGTCCATGTTCATTTTAAGCACTTTTTCGAAAACAACAAGGCGTCGGGCCTTGTTGTTTTTCAGCTGCTTCAGAGCCATCCTAATCTCGTACAGGCTGACGTCCGGAATATCTTCGGTATAATATCGAGTCAATGTAGCTCTTGGGTCGTTTGCTGGATTTGCAGCGGGTTTAGTGATACACGTGTATAACTGTCCATAAAAAGCCTCGATCTCTCCCAGAAGCTCAGATTTGGCGGATATGACTCTGCCATCGTCGGTCTTCAGTTTCGTGAGCTGGCTTTGCCCAATAGACAGATCTCGTGCAAATACTTTAGAGCCCATATTTCGCTCAATCGCATCCTTAATCCTTGCGGTATTAAAACGGCGAAGGTCGCGTTTCAGACACTTCGAGATCTGTCTATTGAGCTGCCGGTATAAGCATCGTCTGAAGACTGCAGAATCATTTCACGCCTCTTCTTCATTAGCTCGAGAGTCAGACCAGAGAGACTCTTGTTCTTATTTGTACGGTGAGTCTTGAAAACTTTAGACCCGACCGTATGGACAGTTTCCACGAACCCATCGTTATATTTGTCCACCGTTAAGTAAATCGAGTAATCGAACCTCCGTAAAAGTACCTACATGTATTTAATTATTTACTTTAAAATGACACCGCCAAATTTTCGGAAGGGGTTACATGGTACCTTGCGTTGGAAGGCCCCCAGGTGGATCGATAACCAGTTGAGGGTCGCGGGAATCCGATGGATGGACCGGTCATTATGGCGACATTTGGGGAGGCCTATGTCCAATGGTGGACATCTTTCGGCTGAAATGATAATGATGTTGATGGCACATTTTTTTCTTTTTTTTTTAAGGTGCAATTTGTCTAATCACTACTCCCGCTCTGGGTGGAGCGGGAAGGCGTGTAAATCTTTTACTAAATAAAACCACACGTGTGTCTTCAATTTTTTCAAGTTGCCTTTTGCGACATCTCTTTGAGGAGCGCTACCCATTGCTCGACGTCCGCAAGCCCGCGTCTACCGTGGCTGGTAGTCGAGGTTGGAATTTTGGCTCGACGTGAGGATGTTCGTTCCCTCACGCGTGCGGGCTCTTCCTTCGCTAGCATTATGGCTTTACAGAAGGGTGCGACCGCCTGCCATTCCGCCTCGCTCTGGACCATAGCAAGAACTAAGGCCCGACGTGAGATGTCACTGACGCCGATTGACTCCACGAGGATACGACGGTGCTTCGCCTTTGCAGGGCACACTTCCACTGTATGCTCTACTGTGTCCTCCGGGATGATGGCACCTTGCGGCCTAATAATGGCGTGTTTTATTAGTTGCAGTCACTGCTTCATATAAAATAGGATCGAATGTGTTTTTTTGATCACATTTCGACAAAGTATGATGTATCTCAGATTCCTTGCAGCCTTACGTCGACATCTGGAAGTTACCTCCTTGCAGGCATAACACTAATCGTCTGCTACATTTGTTTACACAAGCTCAGATCTGTTGTGGGTGTTTCGAACGGTTTCTGTTCCGGATTCGATTGGAAGTACCCTAATATTACCATTTTGCGAATCGGCCGGAAGACCCGGTCGGTGCGGTGTAGCATGCGGAGGAGGTCTAACTAGCTTGGGTGAACCGCCATGTTCTCATAGAGGCAATCGGCGTCAATAATTTCTCAGTTTGGCCATCAATATGCGAGTACGGTTGGACTGTTCGGCAAAATCTTAAACGTGTGTATCCCCGCTTAAGATTTTGCCGAAATTCATTTAAAAGTTGGAGACTCTTCATAGGGTAGTTCCCACTATGGAAAAAACATTTTTCTGATATACGGGGACGTCAGTTAAAAACACACCAAAAAATCCTAAGAAAATGAACAAGTAACTCTAACGCCCAAAATGACGAAGCTGCAATAATCAATACAAGCATGCTCTCGCAAATTCTCCATAAGTACTGTTGTGGAGGAAGATAGTTGATGATGATGTTAGTTTTTGGATTCACTTAAGGCTTTGCACTATCAGTGCACGTTATCCAGCTGAAGGTTGGTGTCCCGATTATACTCCTTCGTTTACCTCTACCAAAGCTGTCTAACTGCTTAAACTCTTCAGTAAAACATTATTGGGGGGTTACGGGGGGTAACTCTTTCGAACAATCTCGCAGCCCTAGCAGACATCGACCCTAGAGGGCCCTATCCATTTGCTGACATCTCTTTGAGTCGTGCGTAGAATAACTACGCGCCGTCGATTCAGGATTGCTTTGACCAGACCACCGCAATCCCGTATTTGCGAAGGCTATGGGAACTACCCTGCAGCTTTCAAGACCCGGAGCGTCACTTGCAGCGACAGCTGAGGAGTCAGGATGTCCTATCCCTCATAGTTTTATACACCTTCTTCGACCGTAATGCTTCACTGAAGGAAGCCACTGGTTGTCATTTTCTCTACCAATCGCCTCCATGAGGACACGGCGATGCCGGCGCTCTGACCAAGCGGGACTGACTTCCGCCGAATGCTCCATTGTATTCTCCAGGCGATCCGCACAAGGTGAGACCCCAGTGTTTCTTCCCTCTGAATTCGATACAGATACCTTCCGAAAGACCCACATCCGGTGAGTCCTGCACAAAGAGAGGATGCCGTGACGCCTCTGTAGTCACTCCTCAAAGACAGGCATTACCGCTGCGCCACAGTGAGCACACCACAATGCTCACTATGGCGAGGGATATTATACAATGTTGTTTTACCAGAACATAAACCAGAAACATACATAAACTAATGAGTTTTCCCTTGGGGTAGGCAGAAATGCCAACTGCTACGACCCATACATACTCTTTCTATTCATTGACATTCATACATCTGAATCTGGACGAGTACATAACATGTTTCCTGGAGGTAAATTGTGTTTTTAACTTGAACCGTTTTATGTTATAGTACAATAAATAATTGCGATGCTTTCGGAATGAATTGCAAGCACAGAATGATTGTACAGTTTTAAGAACTTAACGCGGACGAAGTCGCGGACAACAGCTAGTATCTCATATAAACAAAAATTTATAAATTTCATATCAATAAAAATCGATTGCGATATTTGATGGAATAAAGGGTCGATTGTGTTTACATAGTTTCAATCTCTAGCCTAGACCTTTACCCCACGCACGTAGCCTTATACAACCATTTTGTTACTAAAAAATGTTCGTGCGCAGCCTTCTGCGCAAAGTTCGGGCTCACCAAGATACCGTACTGTATCTATAAAATGACGGGCAAATGAAACGTATAGAACATGTTTCATTTGTCCTTCATACTTAAAATCAATGTGTGTAAAAGACGAAAGCAGGGAAGGAATTGACTTAATTTTAGGGCACCCCGACACGGACAGGTTAGGTTAGAAGGCTATGATTTTTTTTTTTATAACTGCCTGGAAGTAGGAGCCTTACTTTAAACCTCTCGGACAAAAATAATACCTGAGCACTTATACATAATAATATTAAAATGAAATTTAAAATTCCAGTAACTTAATGTAATTTGCTTACAAGTACTCACGCCTCCAAACCTAACCTTAGTCCTAAAATTACTTCACTTCCTTCCCTGTTCTCGTCTTTTACACACATTACCAGCTGCGCATTCGGTATTGTATAGAATACCTAGGCAAAGTATAAAATAAATAATATTTCATTTTTGTTATCTATACGTTTTAGGTATTCTATACACAGCCTAGGTATTGTATAGAATACCGGATTACACAGATTGCCGGTAACATATACACACAGATATACGTACATGTATTGTACATTATTTTGTCGACGCCTTATTTGCTAAGGCAAATTAACCTATATATATATATAATCAATGCTAGCCGAGGCTGATAGATGAGGCAAGATCGAGCATTTATAGGTTTAATTTTACTATGCTGTCGGACGGTTAAAGCAATAACTTGCATCTCTTTGACCGCCGCAGTCTTGCAAGATGACTAATTTGCATCTCTTTGACCGCCGCAGTCTTGCAAGATGACTAACTTGCATCTCTTTGACCGCCGCAGTCTTGCAAGATGACTAACTTTTCTCTATCAATTGGTACAAAATAACCACAAACAATTTGAGACCCTATCTCTACGTTCTCACAATATTGAGGTAGCGTATCTCTAAGAATCACTTACATTAAATTACTTCGCTATTTTGCATTAACAAGAAATTGATATGTCAATATCAGTAGTAAACTAATTCACTTCAAAGGTAATATTGTATTGTTTACCTACGTGTATATCGAGAACCAATTATTAGATACAGCTACAAAATCATTCATTTGAAAATAGAGTCTAATAACAAAAAGATATAAGTAATAAGTACATATTTAGGTGTAGTATGGTTAGGTGTGTTTATATTTGATTTGATATTTGATAATATTATAAAGTGCTAAAGTTTGTTTTTATGTTTTTTGTTTGTGGTAACCCTCGAAGGCCAATTGTACATACGTCTGTACAACTTAAATGACCTTGAAAAACGCTTAATTGTCGAAAGCCGAAAATTTGGTTTTCTATATGTTTGTTTTTATATGTAAAAACGCGCAATTACGTAATAATAATACCTCCGGGCACCCGAGGGGTTAATATGCAAAATTAAAGTGTATACACACACACATGTAACATGTCATTCTTTACAAAAACACAAAATTAAGATCCATTAAAATTCACATAACTCACAAGATCAACCGTCCTCACAATTGCCCAAATTCATTCATTTGAATTTCACTTCTTACATTTTTACCCGGAGGTAGAAAAAGGGTTTTTTTCATGGATTTTTAATCAATTTCCGTTAACGTGATAACGTCTCTACTGGAAGCAGGCGGATCTACTGGATAAATATGGATACCAAGCCTGCAGAAGCCGTTAAAGTTATTGCCTAGCCCAAAGCAGGCCATAATCAAAATGAAGTGGTTCGACAGCTAAACTTGATCCGCTTCCCTGTTCGTCGGGTATACAGACGTTTCAAAAGTACATTCGGCGACCAGGACTTGGCCGGTGGCGCATACAATCAGGGCGTGATAGTTGCTTTTACACCCACTTCAAAAAAAAGGACAAGGTTATCAATTCGGTTGTATTTTTTTATGTGTGTTACCTCAGCACTCTGTCGTATATGGTTTTTGGTATTTTCATGATAACTTAAGCACTTACAGGTAAAAAGTAACATTTGATGAAGTAGAGCTGATGAATAAGACCAGAAATGGCCAACGGACCTTCATACTCAGACAGATATCACAATGAAAATATTTAAACGACTATGACAATCATCATCATCATTTCAGCCGATAGACGTCCACTGCTGGACATAGGCCTCCCCCAAATGTCGCCACAATGAACAGTTCTGTGCGTCTCGCATCCATTGGATTCCCACAACCTTCACCAGGTCATCGGTCCGCCTTGTAGGGGTTTTTTTTTTAGGTCATCAAAATCATCTTATGACAAATCCCGCACTTGGGCGGAGCGGGAGATAGTATCCGACTTTTACTGACTAAAAACCCACTCCTGTTCCTTCGTTGCCTTCGTCCCAGTCCGGGTTTCGTTTTCACACTACCCATGGCCCCAGTAGGCTTCGACCCTGCTGGGCCCCTACAATTTGCTGACATCTCCCTGAGGCGCGCGTGGAACAATACGCGCCGTCGACGACTTGGGCTTGGTCCGGACGGTTACCGGACGGTCGGACGGCAAGCCTCCCATTGCCCGCCGTCCGCAAGCCCGCGCCTACGGTGGCCGGAAATCGGGATTGGAATCCCGGCGGCGGTTAGCCCTTTTCATTGCTCTTTGGGTGACTTTGAGACAGAAGGTTTTTGATGAGGCCCATTGTGAGTGACCACGTTTCGGAACCATATGTCATTACTGGCAACACGCACTGGTCAAAAAAGTGTATGGACTTTCGTCTTGAGGCACTGTGGTATACGTGGACGAAAAAATACCGCGCAGCTTCCCAAATGCTGCCCAGTCGAGTGGGATTCGACGGTTGACCTCTTTCTCGAAATTAGATCTATCCACGATCTATCAAACTGGACTGTCTGTCCAAGGTAGTCGTAATTGTCCACAACTTCGAGTATAGAGTTTTCAATCTTGATAGGAGTGGACTATGATAATACAAATTAAAAAAAATGGTTCTGATTAGTTACGTTGAAAATGGTATCATAGAAGTGATCTGATGATGATGGAGCCGGAAGATAGGCACTGGAACTCTGTAATTAATCAATGTATCCTAGCCGTATTTGGGCTTAATAGAATTGTCATGAAATTCAGTTTGGTTATAAGGTACTATGAAACTGATCTGATGATGGAGCCGGAAGGTGGAAGGTAGAGACAGAAACTTCATAATAAAACAATGTAACCAAGCAGTGTTTGGGTTAATTGGATTTGTCATGAGAAATAGGCATTCTGGTTATATATAAGTATATCGTAACTAAAAAGTAAAATAAAAACTTTTTACAAAAAAAAAAATAACCTTCAGACTTCACTAAAAAGATAAAAATAACTTTAATTTCGGAAGTTGGTATTAAATAAGAAACAAACAATATCGAAAAACACCGACTTGCGAAATTATTTTCATCCTTTTAGTGTTTTTTTAGTGATATCGGTTTGTTTTTTTTTTGTAAAAGTTTTTTATTTGTAAAAAGTACTTTGAGAAATGGGCTACTGAACACAGTTGAACTGAAACAAAAGCTTCAAGAAGTTCGCAACGTCAGTGTGTCAGTGTATAAATCAGTGGACATTTAAGAAATGAAAAAAGATTTTGAGGAGCAGGCCTGACTGCACATAAACCAGCAAATGGTTCCAAATTGACCACAGCTCACCGACAAACCCGGCTTTAATTTGCCACGGAACACTTAAATTGGATATATGACTAATGACAAGCTGTTGTGTTTTCTGATAAGTACAGAATGACTTACATGACCATGATGGAAGCTTTAGGGTCTAGTAAAGGTCATCAGGGCAATTTTAACAATGCTGCATAATCTGAGTTTTTGAAGGCCTTTTGGGGTGGCATAATGTTGGGCAAATACCGACCCGATATCAAGGGGGTTGACGGCTTCACAATAGGTCAAAAAAGTGCTCGAAGAACATGTGAAACCTCTTGAGTGGCTTATTGTTGGTTGTTTTTTTCCTTAATGTGCGGCAACACCAGATCGCATGTCGCTAGAACAGTTTTCGACTACATAGAAGACGTTGGAATCATCGTGATAGAAAGGCCAGCTCGTAGTTCCGATCTTAATCCGGTTGAGCATAATATCTAAAATGACTTAAAAGAAACATAGTATAGCATAGTCGGCCTTATAATGTTCCCACTGTTGGGACTCAGGCCTCCTCTCTAGGTGAGGTAAAAAAAGGAGAGTCTTAAGAGAAGAGATAGAGCAAAAAATCCAGCTCTCCGCGACTCCAAGAGCTTCCATTTGTCGACGTATGAATGAAATCTTATATACCATAAGATTTCATGGTAAAAATAAATACGGTCAATGAAAAAACAAAGATTCAAGATTCAAAGATTCAAAACATTTTATTGCAAATAAACCATTTACAGGCACTTTTGAAATGTCAAGAAGTCAGTCAGTCAGAAAAAATGATGCTAATTGCAATCCAAAGCGTAGATCTCTATGGAGAAGAATGTGCAATTCCATGGACACTCTTTTCAATCATGTTATGTAATTACAAATATCTCTATTACATGTTTCTTGTCGCTATCATGTGAGAACAATGTAAATAATGTAGAAATAAAGGCAACTGGCAGCTAAGAGATGACCAGTCTCAACTGACAGTGCCCAGTCACGGACATGACGCCAATATTTAGCTCAACCATTTTGAAGGGAACTGAATGATCCAAAACACGCGCCACTATCATTGAGACATTTGAGTGAGCAGGACAAACTCTCAACTTAATTTTTACATTTTCATTTTTTTTTTTTCATTTATGTCAAACAAGTCCAATAGTAACCTAAAACACATAAATAGCTCCATGGTACTCACATTTGCAAACATTGAAAAAAATGTTTCTCCGTTATGCAGTAATTACAGTATTTAAGGAAATAAAAAAAAACTTTATAAAATAATAATAATAATTTCCAAACTAAGCAATTTGTATACGCCGGTGGTAGTGGAGGTGGACCATCATTAAGCTAATCATTTTTATCTTGAATATAATCCTCCAACTTATAATATGCTTGCCTACATAATGTGTGTTTAATACAAGATTTAAATTTCAGGAGTTCTATATTTGGGGAGGTATTTTATTATAACATTTCAAACAGTACCCCATGAAAGAAGAGGCCACTTTAGCCAGTCTTAAACCTGGTCGAACTAATTGGTCCCTATTTCTTGTAACATATTTATGTCTATCGCCTATTTTGCTAAACTAACGTACATGATGTTTGCATAAATATATTGACAAGGCACCGTCACGATATTAATATCCTTAAACATTTCCTTTAGAGAATCGCACTGGCGAAAATTGTAAATAGCTCTGATGGCTCTTTTCTGTAGTATAAAGATTGAGTTGATATCTGATGATTGATACCTTATGACAAATGATACTATGAAAATAACTAAATAAGTCTAGCGGTATCAACATATATATGCTAGAAGTATCGTCGGCAAACCACACCATATGAAGTTTATTTTGCAACAAGTAGGGTAAATCGTTAAAATAAACTAAAAATAAAAAAGAACCTAAAATTGAAACTCGGGGTACCCCCATTTTCACATTTAATCCCGACGAATCGACACCGTTTATCTGAACTAGTTGCTGTCTGTAATGTGCAATTAACATCTTTTTTTTTTCTGACTATCTGACTTCTTGACATTTCAAAAGTGCCTGTAAATGGTTTATTTGAAATAAATGCTTTTGAATCTTTGAATCTGTCATTCAAATAAGATTTTGATAAGCTTAACGCTGTTTTGCCTAGTACGTAATGCTTAAGTTTCAGGAGTAATGTTTCATGACCACACAATCAAACGTAAGGCGACAGGTCGCAGAAGATGCCATTAGCATTTTATGCCTCTTCACACGCATTAAAAAGTGTTTTAATAAGGAGACACCAGCGTCAGTTGTACAACGTCCTTTGGTGAAACCATACTGTTTATCGTGTAAGATGTTATTTGTGTTAAAATGATTATGCATTTTATTTAACATTATCTTTTTAAATATCTTTCTACTCGTATAAACCGGCAACACGGACACTGGCCTATAATTATCAGTATCTTTACTGTCTCCGGATTTAAAAAGTGGTATCACTTTACTACATTTCATTAGATCCGGAAAGACTCCTTGATCTATACACAAAATAAATATTAAAGCTAAGCACGGCGCTATAGTCTCAATAATTGAGGTACAAACTTTGATAGACATACCCCACAGATCTTCTGTCAATTTAACCTTGATTTCTTTAAAAGCTTTTATAAATGTTATGGGGTTTACATGCTTAAAGTTAAATTCAGTCGAGCAGCTGCAACGTTCACCTGTAATAAACCAAAGGCATGCGATGGCGACGAAATTAGGGCTTCAGTAGTTTTAATTCTGCAACTAGTTTGTTATCGCTAATAATACCATGATGTGTCTCCCATGTGTATACATTGTTATGTATTTTGTTTCTGTTGGCTTCATTATTTATAATTTTTCAAACCGTTTTTATTTCATTATTTACTGATTTAACTTTTTTGCTAATGTATAAGGCATTAGCCGCCGTACAAGTGTTTTTAAACATTTTTGAGTAGCAATATTCTTATTAAAAGTTTCAGTGTTAATAATAGACTTAAGGCCATACAGCTCAAAAAGTCTTTCCCTACTTATTCTAAATCCGTTAGTTTCCTAGTCACTAAATTTAAACTTAAGGCAGATACTTTTAGTTTTTTTTTTTCAAAAGTCTTAATGAAATCAATTAACAGCTGTAATTAAGAGCGGTCAACTCGAGATCCATTTTCATACAACCACTCTTACGTGATTATAATTTTGTTACACATTTTTCTCCAGATATTTTGGTCATACAGATATCTTGTGGATATTATCTAGGCTTCTATGGAAATCAAAATATAAATTTGTCTAAAACCAATTCATTAAAGACCTCTTAGCTTAGCTTTCAGCTGAAAGACGTCCACTGTTGGACATAGGCCTCTCCCAAGCGTCGCCACAACGACCGATCCTGTGCAACTCGCATCCACCGTACTCCCGCTACTCTCACCAGGTCGTCGATCGAACTTGTGGAAGGCCTTCCAACGCTGCGTTTTCCATTGCACGGTCACAAATCCTCTCTTAGTGCTCGCTTACGTGATAAAAGGAAACCTTGTGCCAAATTTCATGCTCCTAGTTCCAGTAGTTACAGCCATGCGTCGATCAATGAGTATGTTTATTCTTTTATACATAATAATATATAGATTAGGTTTCCAACCGAAGTCATTATTAATCAGCAACATATCAGCTAAGGTAATTCTTTATTTTCGTTTAGGTTGCCAGAGGTCGGAATCAGGTAGAGTTATTCATGTACTTACTATACCAACTAATATCAACATTTCGTTGGCACGAAATGTTGATATTAGTATGCATATTCCTGTATGCATATTAGTATGGGATTTCTAATGAAAAATCTCGTGAGGCCAACAATATTACTAATAAATAATAATAAAAACCTCAGAGATAGATAAGACAAATAAAACAAAGATAATTAACATACAATTTTTATTAGTATTTTTTCATTGAAAAAGATCTCTCTAGTCGACTGAGGTGAGGTTAACAATTTATACACTTCCTCCTCCTCGTCATTAATGCAAGAAGAATTTTTTCTGCTATATTTCTGACAGTGTCATAAAAAATCTGCACTTTAAAATTAATCTCGTGATTTGAGGCATGTCCCCTTTATTCTTTCGCTGTATGAAATCGGTATAAGTACATGAATAACTCTACCTAATTCCGTCCTCTGGTTATCACAAAATATATGTACTACGCACTAGATAACGCGTGCCGAACACTCACTTCAATCGACTCAGGTGTAGTGTAATCCTTATACCTTAAACATTACACTATGTTGAACGAAACGCGTAAGTGCCGCGAAATTCATGGCGCTTAAGACAGTTTGGTCGCGAAAAAAGTATCCTCTAAAAGCTATCTGAGCGCTGTATGTTTTAGTAGTTCTGTTAAACGGCATAATGCCAATGTAGCGCCGCAGCGAACTTTTGTGTTAACTTTTCAGTATTTCGACAAATATTTTCCATGAACGTGCTTGTCTATCTCTAGAATACAAGTCGATGGTCACAGTCAATATATACTATAGATAACGTTTATATTTTTACGAATAATAATTAATCGTTGAAAATTTGACAATTCAGAAATGACTTATCATCATGTTCGTTAAAGATGAGTTTATATGTAAAAGCAAAATATGGCACTACACTACAACCACACCGGTCACTGTGTCGACCGATCCTGCGTTTCGTACGTCCAGCGGATTCCATCTGCTGATTCACTTTATGGGAGGCCTTTGAACGTTACGTTTTCCGACATGCGATCACCACTACACCACTTTTTGAAACCATAGGTCATCCGTTCTGAATTATGTATGTCGGTTATTACAAACCTAAGGTCGAAGTCGAGATAAGATAAAAAGTAGCTTATGTCTTTCCTTGAGGTTCATAAAAATCAGGTCAGTAGTTTAACCACAAAAGCGTAACCGACAGGCAGAGTTACTTTCACATTTATAATTTTTATATAATAAGGTTTAAAGTAAGATATTGCCGTTTTTTAAATCGGGTTGCTTTGAAGTGTTATATCTTTGAATATATCTTTGGATTGACTTAGAATTCAAGGCTAGAGTGAATAGGCTCTTAATAAACTAGTGCGCCTCACCATCAATGATTGCATCACTGTTTACCATCAGGTGGGATCGCAGTCAAGCACTGGTTTATATCAAATAAAAAAAAAGAATTATAAGTTTAAATAAACTTTATAGGTACGTTATTCTTTTTTCAAAAATAGGTATTTACTTTTTCTTATTCTTTGTGTTTTGTATTTTCTATAATATTGCAGTACTTGTAGCTACTTTTGTATGAAATATAAGAAAACCCGCATTATTTTGTAATAATATGAGTTCTATCAAAAAAAAAAACCCCTTGAGATACATTGTTTATGTATCTCAAGGGGTTTTTTTTTTTTTTTTTCGGTGGGAAAATCATCTTATGACATCCCCCGCCCTTGGGCGGGGCGGGAGATAGTGTCAGACTTTTACTGACTAAAAACCCACTCCTGTTCCTTCGTTGCCTTCGTCCCAGGACCCCGGGTTTCGCTTTCACACTACCCATGGCCCCAGTAGGCTTCGACCCTGCTGGGCCCTACGATTTGCTGACATCTCCCTGAGGCGCGCGTGGAACAATACGCGCCGTCGACGACTTGGACTCGGTCCGGACGGTTACCGGACGGTCGGACGGCGGGCTACCCATTGCTCGCCGTCCGCAAGCCCGCGCCTACGGTGGCCGGAAATCGGGATCGGAATCCCGGCGGCGATTTGGGCGTGAGGACCGTTGCCTCACGCGATCGGCCGCCTCCTTTGCTAGCATTACTGCTTCGCAGAAGGAAGCGACCGCCTGCCACTCCTCCTCGCTACGGACCATGGCCTGTACCAAGGCCCGACGCGAGAGATCGCCGCCACCGATCGCCCCCACGAGGACACGGCGTTGCTCTGCCCAAGCGGGGCACACCTCCACCGTATGCTCCACCGTGTCCTCCGGGCGGTCCACACAGTGGCGACACCCGGGCGTCGCTTCCGCACGAATCCGGTGCAGGAACTTCCCGAACTTACCGTGTTCGGTGAGAACCTGCGTCATACGGTAGGTGAGGACGCCGTGAGGTCTTTCCAACCACGCCTCAAAGAGGGGACTTACCGCCATAATTGTGGCGTGCCCATGCAATATTGATGATGTTTAAGGACCTAAAACTATTAATGAATGGGATGTCTATTTTTGTTTCAATCACTATCACGTATCAAATTTTATCTCACGAATAACTTTTCTCCTTAGTGCGGCAACAAGACAAAATTTCTAAAACGAAAGTTATTAAATCAAGAGCATAGAAGAAAGTCGTAGGTATACGTAATTGATATTGCTTGCCCTTTGAAATGCACAATTTCTACGTTGGAACTCTTAATATGAAAAAAAAATTAAAAAATTATTAGCTTTGATGGTTATAAGAACTGCGATATTACTATTAATTTCGGAAAAAGAGAGACGTACCTTTAATATAAAGTCTATACACTTCAAAGAAACCGGTTTTAAAAACGGCATATTCATACTTTAACCCTATTATTATATATCTTTACACATAAATATATAATTCTTCTGTATGTGTGTTCGTAACCTGACTTCTCCTAAATGGCTAGACCGATTTGGATAAAGTTTTGTGTTTATATTTGGGTGGGTCCCTGGATGGTTTGTAAGTACAATTGGACCTGGTAGGTGGCGCTGCAGTCAGGATCTCAATTTTTTCTAAACCAGTTTTCGAGCAAGATAAAGTCTGCTAGGACCGCTAGTAATAGTACAGATTACGTTTACGATTATTGTGCGTAAATGATGAGGTTACAAAAATTTTTTAGACGAAATCAAATAATACGAAATGTTTTTATCTAACAGATATGCAATAAAATTTTACAGTACTCATACACAGGTTTGTTACAAAAACGAAAACAGAACCAATATAATTCTGTCTATCTATTAGTTCAAAGGCCGTCCGAACGAGATCAATACATTTCTGAACTAAATACTGTGCTATTTATATAAATATGATAAATTCAGCTAACAGTAACTGAGTTCGGCACACGGCACGCGACTGTGGCGAATTGTGATATTGTTACATAGTGTACGTGTACATATTGATTTCACGAGAAAACCTTATTGGGAAAATACAGTCACAGCTTCATTCACAGAGAACTATAATATTTATTTATTTAAACTTCATGTACAGTAATGATACGTAAGCGGATTTAATGCAACGAGGCATTCTAACAAGTCCTTTTTCTATTTGATTATTTTTAGGGTTCTGTACCTCAAAAGGAAAGAACGGAAACCTTATAGGATGACTTTATTGTCCGTCTATCTGTCTTTCAAGAGCCTTTATCTCGGGAATGTGTGGAGGTATTGAGTTGAAATTAAAACAATATACTCAGGTCAGCGGACTCTTGAAGCTGTGAACAAATCAAACTTGTAAGTTAACGAAAAAAAGGGCTCTCAAGGAGATCAAAATTCATAGGGTACTCAGTCCCGTTGATCAGGAATGCTGAAATTTGGCATGAAGCAAGGTCTCATAGCAAGCATAACAAAGAAAAAATTCTGAAAACTGTAAATTTGTAGTTACGTCATAGAAAATAACTATTTTGCGATTCGGAAAAATCTTCGTAACTCAATTCGGGTATTGAACTGTTTTCATAAGTAAGCTTGTACGGAACCCTCAGTACGCGAGTCCGACTCGCACTTACCCATTTATTTTTTAAATAAAATGCCTTTTAGTAAGTAAGTAAGTGGAGATAAATAAATAAGAGCCGTGCGCTGTTTAAAATTATGCAACTGTAGCCAAAGTTGACCCGTGGATGGTTGCCATTCAGTATATTCTAAAAAACTAAGCAAAAAAAATATGTAAGTGGCAGGTAAGAACATACTGAGGAAGCAGTAAAAAATTTTTTTTTCTCTTCTATACATTATTTAAACGTAATTTGCAAACTTAATTTAATTATCATCACACTCCTGCCCTTAATATGATTTACTTGGGTAAAGCGCAATATGTCTTTATCCATAAATCTCTATTTGCCATTCTCTTCTAATTTTTCACATTCTTCGTTTAAAGATCTTACTTACTGTAGAACCATCAATTCTATTGAGTGACATTGGTGCTTCAATAAAATGAATATAACTCAGCATCAGAGGACTAAACCTGTTTATCATAAAATCCTACTGTAAAGGGCTGTGTTTATCGATCGTATCAAAACATTGAAACTAGAATTATGTATATGCATCTGGGCTTCTGGATAGTTGCGCGTGTATTGGCGATCTGTGGGTGGTTGTGGGTGGGTGGGGCAGGGTGGCAGTGCTCTCGGTCGCAGGTAACGTAGCCCGGATGCAGCTACGAGCCCTGACCTCGCGACACACAGACCAGGCTTTTATAAATTAATCCTTATGTGAGTGATGAGGTACCCGGGTACCTATAGCGTTTTCAAACTAAAAATAAACTATGTTGTACTTAATAAAGTTAACTGTGATTTTTGAGAGCTCCTAACTTTTTGTGAATTATTATTTTTACATGTTTTAATCCGGACGAACAACTATCCACAATAATTAAAAAAAAAAAAAAACATATTTAACACCTTTAATTTAGTGACAAGGTACTCGGGTACCACTTTGTATTTTGTGTGAACAATTGCGAGAAATGTTATAAATTTCTTAGTTAAAATTCATGCAATGAAATAATATATGATCTTAAAAACGTTTTATTTGCATAGAATCATACGAAATCCCTTATTTATGGAGAATTAGCACAACTCTTGGAGCTGTTATTACATGTTGAACTATTGACTGCATGTTCGTCATAATCTGGGCTTTCACGGTCCGTGAAAGCTTTACCCGCTTTTGTCTGCTTGCGTTTTAGTTACCGGTATATATCGCAACTTCGAATTGGGTCCGTGCAATATCGTGTAGTATGACCACTGGCTTTTTTGACCAAGCACGTCCTTCATTCTATTACTACTGCTGATCTATTGGTTTACTGATCTACATAATATGTAATAATGAAGTCACAATGAACAGTTGCAACTGGCCTGTTGGTCTAGACCAAACCACTAGTGGTTAGTGGCCCTGACTGCTATGCCGGAGGTCGTGGGTTCGATTCCCACCCAGGACAAATGTTTGTGTGATGAGCACGATCATTTGTTCTGTGCATGGGTGCAATTTATCTATAATGTGTGTGTATTTAGAAATATTTATGTATGTTTATCAGTTGTCTAGTACTCATAACACAAGCTCTGCTTAGCTTGGGACTAGACGACGTTGTGTTGTAGTTGTGGAATGTTATAGTTATAGTTACAATTCAAAGATTTTAGGAAATTTGTAGGCCTGTGACTCGAGACAAACTGTGTATTAGGCTCCATGTAAATGATATATGCTGCCAACGCTGCAATGATACTGTAAATAGTACTAAAGGCTACTGGTTCGTTCCATGGTT
Organism: Mythimna pallens; assembly: GCA_961205895.1. Taxonomy (NCBI): domain Eukaryota; kingdom Metazoa; phylum Arthropoda; class Insecta; order Lepidoptera; family Noctuidae; genus Mythimna; species Mythimna pallens. The sequence continues at coordinate 29,942,393 of OY540824.1, forward strand.
TACGGTATATTTTGCTAATAGTTTGTTCATGTTATCAACTCCCAACTTCACTTTTGATTGTATTATAATATAATTTAATTTCTGGTTAAATAGTTTCCTTATGGAAACTTAAACTTAAATAGTTTCCTTATGGAAACTATTTCATAACTGGTAAAATGTGCAATGTGCATGGATGAAAATACTAGAAATAATCCTCTCGACTGAATTTCCAGAGAGGATCAAGACCAATGGCTTTATTTTTACCAATCACACCACCAATTTCCAAACAGCGGTCCGCTATAGAGTAATTCCAAATAGAAAAACCTAATTGCAGTTTTTACCCGACCCGGGAATCAAACCTAGGACCCCCACGCTCAATAACTACGCTTGTGGCCACAGGACCAAAGTGGCAAGATAATAAGACTATTACTACATTACAGACGTTTTTAGAAAAGTAAATCGCTCTGTCCTCGTGTGCTTTATGCTATACTTTCTGGTTTTCATAGCGTGTTAAAGCAACGCCCCTCAATTTTCATATATGTAGCTGCTCGTCAACTGTAACTGTAGTATAATTAGCCTTATTTTGTTCCCACTGCTGGGACTCAGGCCTCCTCTCTAGAGAGGGAATGGGCCGTAATCCACCACGCGGGCCCAGTGCGGGTTGGTAGATGTCACATGTCTTCGAATTTTTGATTCTAGGGCATGCCGGTTTCCTCATGATGTTTTCCTTCACCGTTTTGAGAGCAGTAGTGATGAAGTAAATTACACAAAGTAATGCGTCTGGCTGGGTTTGAACCCGCGACCTACGACTCGTAAGTCGGAACCATTACCACTCGGCCACCACTGCTCTCTCGTCAACTGTAAAACATTCAAATGGCTTTTATAATTTTCATTCTGAATTGAAATGAATAAACGTCAAGTCTTTCGAGTAGTAGCTGTTGCACCAAAATACTAAAAAACTATGCAAATTATTAGAAATTATTAGAACGCGATTCGTATTATTCGTAAAATGTATGAAGGTACCCGGGTATCTCGTCACTCTGATCAAGGTATTTTGTCTTCACTCACAGGGTTACAATATAAACACGTTCTGTGACAGCGTATTATCGTAATAATCTTTACATAAAGACTTTATTCGATATCATCTCACATAAAAATAACTTTTTACACAAAAAAAAATAACCGACTTCACTAATAAAAACACTAAAAGGATCAAAATAACTTTAATTTCGGCAGTATTTAACACCGACTTCCGAAATTATCACTGTTTTTTCCGTATTCGTTTTTGCATATATATGTTATATTCAGTAGGCATTTTACCTTAATATTATAATTACATAATTATGTTTTACGTCGAAAGTATTAGAATCTTGAAAGAGTCAATTTTGGAAAATCCTTTATTTGCGGGTTGACTGTGCATTATCATTAATTACATATTTTAATGTTGAAATAAGTATGTACATATAAAAAAAAGCAACTCAAATTATAAGAAAAGGGATTTTAATTAATGTATATAAACTACTCCTACTCCTATCAACATCGGTGACTCTCAAAGCTGTCGATAATTACCTTTACCTGATATACAGACGGATCTAACTTCGAGAAAAAAGTTAATTATTGAATTCTTCTCAGTTACGCAGCATTCGAGATGCTGTGCCGTATTTTCTTGCCCAACATAGTTCAACGTCTCAAAACGAAAATCTATGACGAGGGTGCTCATAATGGGCGTCATCAGAAGTCTTAAGTCACCCAAAGAACAATGGATAGGGCAGAGAGTTTTCTTAGTGATTGTTTTAGGAATGATTCAAAAAGAAAAACCAAGGTTACTGACATAGCCCTAAACATCGCGAAACTAGAATAACAGTAGGTAGAGCAAATTGCTCGCAGAACAAATGGCCGATGGGGCTGAAAGGTCCTGGAGTTGTGATCACGTTCCGGAAGACTGGGAGGCCTCCCACGAGATGGATCAATGATCTGGTAAGGGATGTGGGAATCTGATGGATACAAGCCACACAGGAGCTGTCATTGTGGCGACACAATATAATGATGATGATGATGAAAACTACTAACAAGACCATTATTACAGTTCACGTTAAAATTAATATAAAGTTCCTCGAATAAATTGTACAGCTATGCTTTCGCTGAACTGTCGCTTAATTAAATTCCTCTTACAAATTATATAGTACTAGCTTCGCCCACTAGATAGTAGAAAATTAACCCAAGTGACCATTTTCCCGGCATAAAAAGTATATTTTGTGCTATTCTAGGATATGGTCTACCCGTGTGTTAAGTTTTATCGAAATTCATTCAGTAGTTTATGCGTGAAAGAGTAACAATCATCAATATATACATACATACAAACTTTATATAGGTGACTGAAACTCAAATCCATCAAAGGTTTTAATCCGCTTCAAGTACGTTGAACGTTCCATGAACAGTAAGCAAAACGAACAATGTTTATAGGTACTATTATTATTTCCATATACGGATAACGTTATTCAGAATTATTTTATGCATTTCAACATATTTTGGATGAACGTGTTTCGTTGCATTCCTCAGTTCGATATTGGAATATTTGGAACAGAATGTATTGTTGATTAGTGGCTTCTATCGAAATTATACAAAGCGTTTCAGCCATCATAAATTAATAACGAACTTGTTGAAAATGAGTAGTCACCGACGTGGTTTGGTTAAATTGGACATAATTTCATTTGAACCCAGTTTAATATTTTATTAAAATGTAAGCTCCGAGCAGTGCTATAAAACAGTGACTTTCTAAAGCTCAATGAAGTTCCATAGTTTTGAAAAAAGTAATTATGTTTACTAGCTTCTACCAGCGGCTTTGCCAGCGTGAAATTAGGTTTTTCCATTCAAACTTTGGAACCCCATTTCAACCCCTTAGGGAGTGAATTTTGGAAAATCCTCTCTTAGTACTCGCTTACGTCATAAAAGGAAACCTTGTGCAAAGTTTCATGGTCCTAGTCCCTACAGTTTCGGCTGTGCGTTGATATGTCAGTCAGTCAGTTTCTCCTTTTATACATATATAGATTATAGATTCATGTACATCATTCATATCATTTTTTCGTAAGACTTTTGGGAAAAAAAAAATTAACATCATGATATTTTTTTGGCTTATTTTACCCACTCCTTTCAAACGGCTTTGATCTTTAGAAATATGTTTCCACAAAAAAAAATGCTGATCAAGTGTTCTTCAGAGTATACATAGCATATGTAAATCCATCAATATTTCGCAAAGAAAATGGATTTATAGGCTCTATCCGGGCGTAGCTGGCCGGAATTAATACACGGATACACGTACCGCCGCCTAATCAAAACTTCGTGTGTATGCAAAGCGAGAAACGAAACTAGTCCTTTTGAATGCTTCCGTAATACTGGTTTGTTTACTGACTCGAATACGCTCAATATATGTATACTGCAGTTGTACAAGGGGAAAATAAGAAGAAATACTCTCGAAAATTCTTTCTTTGTAAAGTTACAAAAGACGACAATTTATGAAATAGGTATTCCCAAATAAAAGTCCTCGGTGTATTTTGTTTCATTATAATTAAGATGAAATTAAATATAGTAATATATTTAAATAAGTATGTAGGTACCTAAATCCAACTAAACCTGGCCAAATCGTTAACTTCAATGATTGATGATAAAGTATGTCCATATCATTGATGTAGGATTTCTGTGCATTAAAAATCTTACTTTTCACTAAAAATACCTATTGTACACCAAATATTAATGGAGTTTTTAAAATTATTAAGGAACTTGGTGCACTCCGACTCAAACAGGTTAGGTTAGAAGGGATCCATCATCCATCTCCTTCGTGATCATTTTTTTTAAACCACCCATAAGAGTGCAGTTGTGCACAAATAGTATTTTTGATGGAACCAAAGCACATTTTTTGTATAAAACTAGCTGGCCCGGTAAACTTCATACCGCCCAACAGTCAATGAATATAGTATATCTTTCGATATAGTCAACCGATTGCGATGAAACAAAGCCTAAGTAATATATCAAGTTACACACAATTTTAAAGTATAAAAGTCACACAAACACACATAGACACACAACACACACACAGAAATGTCTGTGTGACTTCGTACATTTTAAGTGATGCGCGCACAATTAAACTTCTACAGATTTATTATATTTAAGATAGGAATATATTGAGGAACAGTAGACTCTGCCGGTGGACAACGTAACTATTTTATGATATGCCATACCTAATCATGAAATAATAATGCGTTTGGAAGAAAAAGTACCATTTCATGAAATAGTCGATCACATCATTAAGTGATCAATCTGGCCACGACATACAAATATATATTATACATCCTTATTTTTTATTAGTACAAAAAAATTGTACATTTAGTTCTATTTTTTACCGTACCTACATTTTTTTCGTATCCGAAAATTGTCCACGATAATCTGTCATAATTGGTAAATTCATAATTGAATAAATCATTCATAACAATTACTACTAGAAAATATACCGCGCAGTTTCTCTTTTGATTGTCATTCATTCATTCATAATAATATAAATAACTTGTACAATATTTCCATAAATTGATTTACATTTTGGGATATAAACAAACGCTAAAAACTTTGCTGTTTATGAATACTATTTATTGAGAATTTACTTAAATAATAACAAGACTTTTTCTAATAAGCATTTTAAGTATTTGTACTAATTAAAAATTATTGGTGTAGTTGTAATGACTATGTAACTAACACGTCAACCTGTCATCAGAACTAAATTTAAATAGAACTAAACCTCGTTTACCAATTTATTTGGTGACTTGTAAGTATCGAAGAAACTCCTGTATTGAGGTACAATCACCGAGATAACTCCAGGTAATCCACAACAAGTCAAGTTATCTTCCACCTCCGCCTGGTTCAGATCTTTGACGAAACAGAGTTCGGTTAAATACTTATACCAGCTACCGTATGTAAGTTCCGTTTTGCTGAAATAATTATGAAATGTAAAGTTACAGACTGAATAGCCCTCAATGCCTCTACGAGCAGAATTGGTATAATAATACAAATGCACTTGATAAACAGTTATCTTTGAAAGACATATGCTTATCACTTTTAATTTTCTTTTTCTTTTTTTTTTATTCTACCAAGTCTGTCCCATCATTTAACCACTAGACGTACGGCGTTGCACCATCGATACATGGTGGACATCCCGTCAATACTGTACAAAGCGTTTTGGGAGCACATTCAATATGCGTACAGCTGAGGAGTGGAATTCAATGCCGAAGTTTGTGTTTCCTGATGGCTGCAACCTAGGAGTCTTTAAGTCAAGAGTGAATACCTAGTAGGTTACTTCTAGGCAAGCGTCCATCGTCGGCCTCATTTTGCTTACCATCAAGTGAGATAGTGGTGAAACGCGAGCTTATGAATAATAAAAAAAACATTCCTACGAAAATGCTAAAAATAGGTAGGTACTCATATCGTCGCATTTTTTAACTTTGAGCAAAAATTATTACTGGGAAATGAAATTTCGGTATGAAAATCTAATTGTGGTTGTGAGAATTATAGCAAACTCCCAACATTATTCTTATGGGGTCATTTGACGGCACATGGTTTGTGAATTTAAAGTTAATAATATTACTGAAATCTAGGTAGAAAAAACTTAAGGATTTGTTACGGATCTTTCATCTTTAATAATTACCCAAACTGCAGCCATATGAGTCCTGTATCGGTCATAGTCAGAACTCTGTCGTCCAATACTTTGCTTTGACGAAGCCAATAGTCGCTACGATACAGATCAATGCTAGTCCCGTTTCGATCCGTGGCCATAAACTTAGCAAACTCCGCGAATTGCCCGTCTAATGTCGCCTTCTCTTCATCGTTGTCCATGGCTGACCTATTATCTATATACAAATAAATTGAAAGTAAATACTGGCCATGTTTTGTTTCGTTTGAAATCAATTTTAGACCAGGGTAATCCCTGGCCTTTGAAAATAGTAAAAAGTGAAAAAGCATAGGATAAAACTGTGGAATGATTTTAATCTCATATTTTACTGTTGCTGTTTTAATTAAATTGGTTTCTACGCTACTGGACTGAACTTGGTTTTTTTTCTTTTTCAGTTTTTATTTAAAGTAATTTTTTCGTAGTCAGGATTTTTTTTTTTATTTTACACATTTTTAGTTTGTATAATCTAATATAACAATTTATTCACTCTATTTTAGGCGTGCAATGTTCACAAACCTACCTTGTCATCCGCCTCGCTTTTTTGTATCTTATATAAAATTGAAGTGTCTGTTTGTATTATCAAAAAACACTTGTTTACTAAATGTATATCAAAGTGATCGATACCTATAACCAAAACGTGTACTTTGAAATTTTTGATTAGTTATCGGTTTGTTCCGGCTAACATCCGAAACTGCTATACCGATTTTGACAGGACATTCGCTGACGGGTAGCAAATGTTTCAAACAGTTACTTAGGCTACTTTTTATTGGGATATAGCTAATGTTATAATGAGTAACTTAAACAAATTTTTATATTTCTGCGGGATGGGACTTATTTCTCGAGGGCAGGGGCATCTTGATTCTCGCGGGAGGTGGTTCATCTTAATTTCCGGGGATAATTGACATCTTCAAAACGGCTGGACGGACTTAGAAGGACTTTCACTCACGGATAGCTGATTTTACAAGGAGCACTTGGGCTTCTTTTTGACGAAACTTTCATTGGGAATAATAATACAATAATGGCTTAAAATGAGTACATCCTGATTCCCCGGGGAGAAGAAATTTTAGAAACGGCTGGACCGATTTTGACAAGACTTTCACTTACAGAAAGCTTTTTTTATGTGGGTAATTATCTAATGACTTCTCCCGCTCTAGGGCGGAGATGGAGAGCGTGCCAAACTTTTACTTCAGTTTCAGGTTCCTTCAGTTGCCCTTTGCGTTCCAGGACCACAGGTTACCTATTCAGAAGTCCTCCCATGGCCTTAGTAGGCATCAGCCCTGCTGGTCCCTACGGTTTTGCTGACATCTCTTTGAGGAACACGTAGTAGGCGACGCGCTGTGGACGATTTAGGCTTGGTCTGGACAACAGCCGGACGGTCGGACTGGGAGCTACTCATTGCACGTCGTCCGAAATTCGTCGTTGATGTTACAAGGAGTAACTGGGGCTATTTTTCATTTTCCCGTAACTCAATTCGGGAGTTGAACAACAGGTTCAACTCCCGAATTGAGTTACGAACTTTTCTCTCTCTTTACGAACTTCATGGGTTTTTTATGTTATATTTTTTTTAGTTAGGAAAATCATCAAATTTGTACGGAAACCTCACTGCTCGAGTCCAACTCGCACTTGCCCGGTTTTTTTTGGTATATTCTCTTGCTTTTCCAATGGGTTTCATAAATTATCGACATTGGTCTATTTAGTCACTAATTAGTTACTCATAAGATAGTTACTTTACGTATTCAACTGGATCATATTGATGTTGATATTTTCAATTGAAAACCGTAGATAAAAGCAAAGTTCACAATAATTAGTCGTATTGTTGCCGTGCTATTCAAATTGTTCAAAATAAATTTTAGATATTCGATATACATCTGAAAATTAAGAGCTGCCGTCGGACAATAGTATCAAGTTACTATTGTTCAAACAAATTCATTCAAAAATGAAAATATCAGTGAATCTTTGATTTGAACCAAATAACAATCAATATAGTACATATTGATACATAGTGGAGAAACTTCGTCACTGCAACGGAGCCGAAGATGAATTTGAGCGCCCTCGCTTGCTGCTATGTTATGCTTGCATGCTATGCTTGCTATTGTTATGGAGTCGAATTATCCAGTGACTTTTCACGTATATCAAACAGCGTTTTTCAGTGCGCAGCGAAGAAACACTTTCTCTAAAACGTCGCATTTTTGTTCATTTTATACTGAAGAAAATTTTCCAAAGTTGCCATACATTTTAGTTTTGACTTAGATTGTAACAAGCTATCGCAAGCAGTTTTTAGATATCTGGCAGCATAGCGTCTAAAGAATTGTCTTTAAAATTTTTAATTCGATTTTTTTTTGACATATAACATACATAAATAAGTTAACAAGATTTAATTCACTGTTTTCCGTGCTTGCAGGTTTGTTTTGGTTATTAAGAAATAATAATAAAAAAAAGGTTGAAGGAGTTCATAAACAACATTTTTATTTTTATTAAATACCTGCTTTTGTCCGCGTAGAAGTCGTCATCTTTTCTATTAGGTTTTATGATTGAATCTTTTATTATAATTAATAGCTTTTATCCGTGACTTCGTTCGCGTCGAAATTGGAAATATTTGTAAAGTGCAAGTAAAGGCTGTATAGGATACATCACGTTATTATATACCATTAGCCATATTTGACCAGCCAAAACTGTGGCACTGATCACGTTATTGCGAAGAAATTTAACTCCGAGTCTGGTTCCCCTAGTTCTTAGAGTAGCATAATTGGTGTAACCATTTTAAATTGAGCAAATTTCGGGGAAAGCCACTTGGAGTTCGTGAATTCAGGAATTCTTGAGAGTAATGTATCTTCTTGATCCATTATATTATCAAAGGAAACCTAGTTGTAAACGTCGATTTTGTTTTCATTTTCGCAATAAGGTATTCCCCCATCGCTTATTAAAAATAACTAAAAACAACTAACTAAAACTAACTAAATAACTTTGAAGAGAAATTTGTACCTTCACTTAAAAGTGCTCTCAACATAAGACTCAACAATTTCAGCTTTAGTTCCCCTAACTATAACAGCTGGCAAAGTTAAATCTCTAGCAAACTTGAAATTATTTCCATCCATGATTTTATTACAGCTTTTTATGTCTTTAAAGGTCTTTATAAGATCTATGAATGTATACATCCTATATGATTAAACTGATATCTTGCAATTTTTTCCCAAAGGGCCATTTTTACGGATCGCATCTTCCTATATAAAAAAAAAAATACTCAGAGGCAGTTCAAAAATTGAATGAGCGGTTTGTCCACCTAATAGAGTAAAGTGCCTGTTACACTACTCGATATTCAGACAGTTTTAGTCGATGTCACGTAGTGTAATAAGGGTTAGACCGGTCTTACTCGGAACAAAAAATAACCCAGTCTGAATATAGTGTGCTGAATATCACGATATTCAATCGCGTAGTGTATTACACTGCCACACTGCCCTTTACAGCGGTAGGACAGCCGCGACGCGACGGCCGCTGCGGCCGTGCGTGTTGATCATTGGCGCGAACTTGATCATTATTTTGCTACGGCATTATTTAAAACTATGATATCTCCTAAGATATTTATCGAAATCAAATTATGTAAAGGCAATTATGTTCAAAATAAAATACTTAAAATGTATATTGTACTTATTAAATAAGGATTAATATTATGTTTATAAATCCTTCTTTCAACCTTCGCAAATAATGCATTATGTAAGGACAAATTTGATTACCATAAAAAGGTTATAGTGATCCAATCTTAAAATATAGACATTATGCTGTCGCGGACGTTTTTTTTAGAAATTTTAAGGGAAACAAATTTGTAATACCTACATATATTTATTGTAACTTTAACCGTTTACGCAGCGCACGCAAGGGAAGCTCTCGAATGAAATAATTTTCCCCCGTTTTTGCAACATTTTTTGTTGATGCTCCGCTACTATTAGTAGTCATAGCGTAATGATATACAGCATATAACCTTCCTTGATAAATGGGCTATCCCACACTGAAATTTTTCAAATCAAACCGGTTATTCCTGAGATTAGCGCGTTCAAGCAAACAAACTAACTCTTCAGCTTTAAAAATATGCGCCTCGTTCCTTCTAAAACAATCACTGATGTTTATTATTACATTTTTAGGTGTGTAAATCATCTTATGACAAATCTCGCTCTTGGGTGGAGCGAGAGATAGTGTAATTTTTACGGATCGAACACACGCCACTAACACTAAAAACCCACTCCTGTTCCTTCGTTGCCTTCGTCCCAGGGCCCCGGGTTTCGTTTTCACACTACCCATGGTTGTTTATTATTACTTGTGATAAAAACAGAAACAATAATATATATTTTATAAAGCATTTTCGTCGTTTTGTTGATGTTCTCTGTACCTACATGAAATACCTATATTGCAATAGCTAGCGTTATTGTTCGATATTTGTAATTTATCCAAAAAAGAAAAAAAAATTGTACACGTAGCGTAGAAAGTAGGTTGTGCACTAAGCCCACAATTTACATTTACTCTAAATTATTAAATAAAGTGATAGATGAGATGAAATTATGTAGTCTCCTAACCTTACCTAATGAATGTAAATAATACTAATAGACTAAATAACTTTGGACACCCATGCTTATAAGGTTGAGATTGAAAAATAAATCAAATACTAATACAGACAAGCTGTCGCATTTTATCAGAGACTATTACTGTCACTTTCAGAAAACAATGCAATTGTATACCATGGCGAAAATAGATCTGTTCAGTCGACAATGTATTCATTCGAACTAAATATCGACCTAAATAGACACAATTTTGTGCCGGTTTAAAGGAAATTAATTTTGAACAATAATCAGCATTGTTGCGGGCTGCGCAAAGACATAATTATTATACTTATGAAGAAGAAAGAAAGAAAAGAAATGTTTTTATTCGGGACAGACACAGCACAATGGTTATAAATACAACGTAAAAAAAATAAAATAACAAAATACAAAGCGCCGAGCCTGCCCGCACCGAATTTATATTTAAATAAATAATGAATTACGCTACCAAGAATATTGTGCTGACAAAGGTTTTACATACTTTGTCTACTTTTAAAATTATTATCGATAGAAGCATATTAATTTCTCACTACTTTTGTAACAGTTTCACGGAAGTAGCTAAAACCATACATACCTAAAACTGCGTCATATAAATCAGCAGGCCGTTATTGCTAGTAATGAGAATTTCCATTTTATGTAAATTAATAACGAAATGTCTCTCAAACTATCAAATTTGTACCAACAACTTAAAGCAATATTCAGTTTCCAAATGATAGCAACAACAAGCTTACAACCTATTCATCACATGTTTTGACGATAATTGAAATACGGACATGTTCAACACAGACCGGAGAGAGTCCGGCAAGTCATTAAGTTTCAGTATAAACACGCATAATATGTATACCATAAACGTAACTGAATAAGGCTCGACACTAAAGGGGTTGGGGTAGTTTTTTAAAACTGGTTTTCGATTTAGTTTATTTGAGGTCTATTGGTAATTATTTTAGGTAAATTTCAGGAACATTTGCTTGGTTAAAAATCATCATATGCCTAGCCTTTTCCCAATTAGCTTGGGCTTTCAGTTTAGTCAGCCGCATATGGTTAACGACTATGCGGCTGACTTCCTATCAGCCCTCCATAACTCAGTTACTGAACAACACTATACTTCTTGGATAGATAGGACAGACTTTCTAGGGTCTGACTGATCAAAGCTTTTTTTAATAATCTATTTTAATAACATAGTTTTTTTTTAACAAATATAGACCTAACGTAACAAATTTAGTCGCAAAATAGCCGCAGTCATTGACGCCACTCACAAACTTGCTCATCATAACTGGCATGGTAAACGGCCAAGAGGCCACAGTCCAAAAAAATGCGTAGATCAGGTCTGCTTCACACTGGACACCCAATTGCATGTACCAGTACATGGCGCCAAGAGCCGACACAGACGGCGGGGCGGCGGGACACCATCAATGAGCAGTTAATCCAACGGGAACTTTAGGTTGATTCTAGGCAAGCATGCTCCATCGTCAACATTATAATACCGTCTGATCGTCCACCGCAAACTTGACAATAAATTCACCAGTAGCGTGCACATTCATTAAAGTGAAGACGTGTGCTGTGTATGCACAAATTAAATCCTGTGACAAACAGCACTTTTTAAGATAAGTTCACAATCTCATCAATTCAAACATATTTTTTGTCAGCGTTTCGTTACATTCCACTGAGCAATTATGTCAAAAATGCTAGTTAGTGGTGGAATTTATTACAAAATGGAATGCTAAAGCTGCATGCACGACGAAAATCTTTTTAATAGGACGCGAAAATTGTTATATGAAATAAATAAATAAATTCTATTCATTTTCTTAAAGTTTAATAATTGGACAATAGGAATTCGACTACAGATATTGAAAGAATAACAAAAAAAGAACATTCCTTTTAATTTAGATACACTTTTAAAAAAAAATCGGCCCAAATACGACGCGAGGATATAAAAAAGCTGAAATTCGTGCAAATGAAGCTTTTTCCGTATAATCAGTGAATTTACCTTTCAGTGTAATTTAGAATATCACCTACCCAGACTACCACTGGTATGCCCGATTATGAGGATATTCGAATGCTTCTGCATTACAGAAATTAATAAATTTTTTAAAAGTTTACCTTCCAAGTAAATTGAACAATACTGTTCGACGTATTTCATTGATGTGCCGGTTCAAAAGTACTTTGATTTGTCATAATTAAGCTGAAATATACGGGGTCACGGTAGACTGTAAGTATTGTTGAAAGGTAGGAAAATAAATTATTTCCTTTCAAAACTATGTTCCTCTCTCAGCGATGTTCAGTAGAACCCAAGCTAACGCTCCTGCAGGCTACAGACCGTATCTTGGATGTGTAGAATTAACTTCTCGAATAAAGATTTTGTTGATAAATTATGAACTATATTTCTCTATCATATATTTTCCCAACTTTTCTAATTTGCCTTTTTTATGTTAAGTGAAAATTACCTGTATTTATTCTGACGCTCAATAAGACCGTAATACCGTGTATAGGTAATGTATAATCTAATATAAAATAGTATAGTTTTTTTAAACACAGATCTAAAAATGACTGTTTCACTCGAAAATTGTTTTATTATTCTTACAAATAGTCATTTATCTTGGTAGATTAACTAACCGTAACTCTTGATTCTTATAAAGGAGAAACACTTTCATCACATTTGAATTGACGAGACGTTTGACAGAGGTGAACCATCTCAATTACCGACTTATATAAATTTGACGTTGAAAATATGCATAAAAAAACTTACCCAACGTTCATTTGGGCCAGTTATAATCCTTGCAAACGTGCGGACGAAAAACCTTCGCGATTTTTTAATCGATCTGGCTACTTGTTCCACCGCGCCAAATGTGTCCTTTTTATCTCGATACTATTTCTAAGCTTACTTTCGATTTTCTATTCATATGCAGGTAACTCTCGCATATAATCTGAATATATAACGATTATTAACAGATATTTGAATGATTATATTAAGTTAGAGAACTTGCCCGTGCAACATAATTATGTAAATAATTGGGTCAACATGCAACAACAGACTCACTTGAATGTGACCGCAAAATCAATACATTTCAGATATGATGCTCTCCCTGCTAACTGTATAATAATTATAGTAACCATGCCATTAAAATAAATAGCGACCTATTTTGTATTTATCACTAAAAGTAGCTGGTTGGGTATCGAACGGACTTATTGAAAACCGTCACAATGTGATAAGTTGAGGGCTACTCCAACCTTTGGAGGTGATACTGCGATGTCAGCTCGGGATCACTTCAAACACATTTTAGTCCACATCGAGCGCCCAGCGAAGTGTATCAAACCTGTAGAAAGGAATCCTTTAAAAGTAAAATAATTCGATTTAGGTTCAGTTAATATTTTTGTGTAACAAATATTTCTTATCATTATTACGTTTTACATTAGCTGTCTGACATTCGTCATTTTATAAAAGCTGTTAATTTGTCAGTGCATGTCCCCCTACACAGGTAGGAACGATGCCCTAATATAAATTTTCAGTTATGGTGGCTTTGGCAGGTTAGATTGTTGCATAATATAGCAACCTTAATTCGTTAAATTATTAAGATCAATATTTTTATATGTTACTCTGGATGATATTAGAAAACATGATCATCCATAACCATCAGAAGTCAAAAGAAATAAACTACAGAAAAAAAAATTAATAACAAAATTAAGGTAATTGCCAAAAACTCACTGAAAAATAAATTACAACAAAGTTTATATTAAGGTTTAGCGGTAGTGTGTGTGTGTGGTGAGATGTAGGTATATTGGTATGTTTGTGTAATAGCTGTGTCCGTCACTAGGTTAGATTACTGATTAGGGTTTCAGTGTCATCGTAGCTATAATTTTCCAGCCAAAGTAATATTTCCTTTTTTTATCGGGAACTTGCTCACAACCGGTTTGTACTGGCTAATTTTGGTGTAGAGGCGAGGCGCTAAGCTGATATAGTGCTTTCGGGTAAATTGGCTCCTAACTCGTGGATCAGGATACCTGTCTGATCTTTTATTTTGAATAGTCAAGTAGGGGACCGTAAGTCGATGATATCTCCGTAGACACTCGTAAACAAATATTTTTCTTACGCTTAGTACTCGTGTTTGCTCATACACTAAACTGGTAGGAGTTCTGAAGTTAAGTGACAGTAGGACCTTCAGAACTGCCCGCTGCGAACGGTCTATTTCTATCATATGGGATTTGCCGGCGCTACCCCACGCACAAATACATATATATATATAGATGCAGTGACACAATGCTTTATACGTTTGTTTTAGAAGTTTCTCATTGGCGACATGTCTCAGTGTAAAAGTCATCTACATTAATTTCGTACATTTTAAGTGATGCGCGCATAACTTCTACAGATTTATTATATATAGATAAGGTAACGCATTAATAAAATAATTTTGTCAACTAACAACACTGATATGGATAATTATTTTATTATAATGTTATTTTATTTAAATAATCCAAAAACCGAGCGATTTGTTTTTGAATCAATATAATAAAGCCACGAAAACTGTTAAGACTACATTAGAATGTACTTCATTGTATTACAGCAATCATCAATAGATACCTAATGTCTACATACATGACCGTAACATAATCACGAATAATCACTTTCAAACAATCACTGTGTAGTGTAGACTTAATGTGGTGGTCATCCTCTCGCCAGACAACCTTAAACTTCAATAAAATGCAACTATACTTACGTAATAATATAAAACTAAAAATGTATAATAATAATATTAATAACCCCATCGCCGGATCTCTACGTTAACGTCGTGGTGGGGCTTGCGTGCTCCATTAAACCCTAGATCTGTGTCGGTAAGGTTTGTTTTGCCGTGACATGCCTGAGGGGCTATATGAGACTGATACAATACGCAGGGGAGTTTTGTAGTGAACTGTTGGGCATTAGCGACCTCACGGACCCGATCTCCCGGAAGAATTCTCGTTCTTCATCTCCGGCTTGTCTTTATTGGCCGGCCGTAGTGAACACTGACGAGGAACAGAACTCCCACCTCTATCTTGCCTGTGTTGGCAGACCTGAGTGGAGATTCGCAAGATCAAACGTGCTTGGCAGGATGTATAATCCAGTAAGGTGCTGGTAGGGATTTTGACCGTACTTCCGGGACTGTCCCGATAGCCGTGGTATACCTCTCCACTCCTCAAGCACCTCAGGATATGTTACCCTCTTGTTGCTACGTCACTTCGTGCTAGCGACCGTTTTTGGGGGTCCATTTATTGAGTATGCAAGTCACCCTCTGCCTTTTATTGATGGATATAATAACATTGTTCAGGCAGGGGCCATAGTCCTAATATAGTTCCAGGTTACCAGCCCACTTACTCGTACGACTCCAAACGCTATAGCCCTGTTATCTTTGTTTTCCTTAAGTCGCAATAGATTTTCATTAACCGGGGGTTGTCTTTGGGTGCACTAGCATAGCGCGTACGGGAATAATCGTCGGTTTTATCACCTTCCATTAAAATTATCTAAAGGGCCTCTGGGAATTGGCTTCAGCCCCTCGTACGCCTTCCTAATGTCCAGGACCTTAGGGTCCTGAGATGTATAAATAAATAAAATAAAAACTTTATTGACATAATGTATTATAGGATTCCCTAACGCCTACGCAAATTCTACTAGCGCTACTAACTAAAACCACTTACACTAACACAAACCACTATAATGTGTGTGTCTTCCCTACTATAAAGTGACATTAATCTTACGTCAGACAGAGTGTGTTGAGAAAGAAACAATACAAACAAAAAAAACATTTAATTTTTTATTAAAATTAGACACACTGTGCTGCCATGAGTGTGTATATGAGTTTTGTGTATGCAGTTCAGAGGATGAGAGGTCCACGCTGTGAGAGGAGAAACGCCCAGCTTCTATACACTTCATCTTAACACCCCATCAGAACATCTTATCGCAAACCGCAATCTAGAAATCTCTTAACCGACTACGGAAGCAGGTTGGCCGCTGCACAAACAATCTGGTAAAATTAAGCCATTCGACTCATCCCAAACACAGTGCCAGTGTGGAGCCACTTCACAGGACATTCGTCAAATGCTGTGCTGCCTGTTCTACACAAACACCCCATTGAAGATTTATGCGAGGCCTATAAGAGAGTTGTACGGGTTGCTAAATATACTTCACAGAAAACCCACACTATTCCACATAACCGCTGCAACTCTTTAAAATCGGAACCAACTCTGGTGACCAGTACAAAAGCACTGAGGTTATGAAGCTCGGTGAATTAAAAAATCGATTTGATCCCTTAACAAAGTTAATCAGTGCTTTTAATGGTTTATACAACTTTTTCTTTATTAAATAACCAGCGAGCCGCCCCGGCCTCGCACGTTATTTAATGGTGCAATGCTGATACCACCGCAAAATTTTAAATCTGTAATACCTTTGAAAATATTCATTTAAATTATAAGCTGTTGATGGCCATATTGTTCTATATTATATGCACAATGTATATATGGTATTTAATGGGATAAGGAATAATGCTGTATTCATTAAAATCGCTTTGTAAATAAGCTATTATTTCTTGAAAAAAGTAGAGGATAAAAAATTGTTACTGGGGGATATCTATCTATTAAAAAAAACCGTATCAAAATCCGTTTCGTAGTTTTAAAGATCTAAGCATACCAAGGCACAGACAACGAGAAGCGACTTTATTTTGTACTTGTAGTGATAAAAAAATGTTCTACCTGTGCCACCCAGAAGGCTGGTGACTCCAAAAGAAATAATGTACTAATAATTTTTTTTTTCTGTGAATTTGTTTTTGGCCAGATGAAGCTTAGAATATTGGTAGACCATTGCTTAGATAACACGCACATTGCACATTACACATTTATCTTATTTAAAAAAAAAAAAAACATTTTATGTTGTTTTCCTACTTCCACACGGGCGAAGCGGCGGACAAAAGCTAGTCTCTAATATATAAGTATGTCACAGTGTTTGTTATCGAATTCTTCCGAAAGGGCTTGACCAATTTTTATAAAAATAAATTTTGATTAATAACGAGGTGTTTATGTGTTGTGTAGAGGAATTAAGCTAAGAATCCAGAGTGTAGCAAGGAAATCAAGCTAGCTTATGAGATAAGATGTGATACCTTTATACCCGGGGAGAGAACTATACTTTTCACATCTACTGTGAGAAAATCAAAACCAATGCTATCAAAACAATTATTATTTGGTAGGTCCGAGAATAGAACGTTGGTTATTTTTTACCTTCCAAATTTTTTTTTGACAAATTATCCTGTCTTCGTCTTTCGAGATTTAATTATATATTCACCTGTAGTAGCTTCGCTACGCTTCGACTCACTCGCACATAGTTTAGTGCCATAGGTAAGAAAGAGATAGCACTATCTCCATAGGCGCCCGATTACCATACTACCATATTCTTCATTCGTTTCCGTGCGCGCGCAGCTACCGCACATAGTGGAAAAGTTTTTAGTTTTTTTTCGGGTTTTATCAGTGTTTAGAAGTGCTAAAACTTACAAAATGCCAAAAGGATGCATGACGAAACTGAAGAAGATAAATGGCGAAGGAAACTAAGGAAATATGAGCAAAAATTATATATTACATCCGTAACAAACTCCAACTGAATGTCTCTAAATGTTTCGTCCTAACATTCTCACGCCGTGCATCTTTGATAAATTTTAATTACACCATAAACAATCAACTCATTAGCAGACTAAATAGTATAAGAGATTTAGGTGTGATCGTAGACAACAAGCTTCTGTTTGATCTACATGTAAGTAGCATAGTTACAAAGGCATTGAAAGCTCTGGGATTTATACTACGCACTACGGCCTGTTTCCGATCTCTTAAACCAGTTAAAATGTTGTATTGTTCTTTCGTACGTTGGTTACGTACGAAAGAATAGATTTAGAATACACATCTCAGGTTTGGAACCCGCAGTATGAGAGTTATAAGTCCCGTATTGAAGGCGTCCAAAGAAAAATTTCTACGTTACCTAGATTATAGGGCACAGCAATACTCAGTTGACTATGAGCACCGCTGTAAACGGTACCACTTCCTTCCTTTGGAGATGAGGCGTCATATTGGAGACTTAAGTATACTGATGGGTGTCGCAAATGGCCACATAGATTGTCCTGAACTCGTTTCTAATTTAGCACTACGCACAAACCTAATGGAATTACGTCAGCGACGAATATTAAGTGTACCTTTCGCATTGACATTGATATGAAAAATGTTTTTTCAATAAGGAGTGCACTGGATTTCAATAGACTTTCTAGGGACCTTGATATCGACTTGTTTTGCACCAGTGTTGCGACCTTACGACGGCAAATGGCACATAATTTTTTCTGTGATTAACTTCTCGTTAGTAATTTATTGATTTGTGTGTAATTTCTTTTTATCGATATATATATTTTTTTATCTAATTACAAACCAAATTTTTCTTCTATTTGTCTGTGAGCCTTCTATAAAATAAAATAAATAAATTAATTAATTGGCCAAGAAAAGACGGCAATTGAAGGTATGTACCAAATACCTACAAGAAAAAACTTATTCTACGGTTGTTGTTATTGTGCAAAATACAAGGCCTAAATTGATAATGCCTAATTTTACCTTTTTTTTAAGGTGGGAAAAAATAATCTAATGACAAGTCCCGCTCTTGGGTGGAGCGAGAGATAATGTCAGACTTTTACTGGCTAAAAACCCACTCCTGTTCCCTCTTTGCCTTCATCCCGGGGCCCCGGGCTTCGCTTTCACATTACCCATGGCCCCAGTAGGCTTCGACCCTGCTGGGCCCCTACGGTTTCGCTGACATCTCCTTGAGGCGCGCGTGGAACACTACGCGCCGTCGACAACTTGAGCTCGGTCCGGACGGTTACCGGACGATCGAAAGGCGAGCCACCCATTGCTCGCCGTCCGCAAGCCCGTGCCTACGGTGGCCGGAAATCGGGATCGGAATCCAGGCGGCGGTTAGGGCGTGAGGACCGTTGCCTCACGTGATCGGCTGCCTCCTTTGCTAGCATTACTGCTTCGCAGAAGGAGGCGACCGCCTGCCACTCCTCCTCACTCCGGACCATGGCCTGAACCAATGCCTGGCGCGAGAGATCACTGCCGCCGATGGCCCCTACAAGGACACGGCGTTGCTCTGCCCAAGCGGGGCACACCTCCACCGTGTGCTCCACCGGGCGTTCCACACAGTGGCGATACGCGGGCGTGTCTTCCGCACGAATTCGGAGCAGGAACCTCCCGAACTTACCATGTCCGGTGAGGACCTGCGTCATGCTGTAGGTAAGGACGCCATGTGGTCTTTCCAGCCACTCCTCAAAGAGGGGACTTACCGCCATAATTGTGGCATGCCCAGCACTGGGTTGCGATAGTCGCTGTCGCCATTTCACCATGATATCCCGCCAGAGTTCTTCCCGCCATGCCGCAACTTGGCGCGGCAGCGGAGTTTTGCCCCGGCGTTGCATCTCCACGCGCAGATCGTGCATGCGTGCAAGGACTGTTGCCTCCAGATACCATGGTGGCTGGCCAGCATGGAGGCTCGCCGCTTCATGGGAAACCGTGCGATATCCGCGCACCATCCATAGATGGCCATGACCCTCTGGCATGCGTTCAACTTGGCCGCCGATCGTTTTCGTAGCGACGGCGCCCATACCGGCGCCCCATAAAGGGCCATGGACCTAAGGATTCCTGCGTAGAGCCTCCGGCAGGAGGTTTAGGGCGACGCAGGTGCTCTCGGGGCATGGCTGCTTCGGGAAGTACTTGTGTCGCATAAACAGGGAGCCGGACGCTCGGTGCCATCACTGCACCGACTGTCGGGAGGTCACGGCGCAACACACACTGGTCGAGTGTGCCGCATGGGAGGAGCAGCGCCGTGTCCTTGTATCTGAAGTGGGCCCCGACCTGTCGCTGCCGGCCGTCGTTCGTTCGATGGTCGGGGGCGTCGAGTCGTGGGATGCGGTGATCTCCTTCTGTGAAGGCGTAATTTCGCAGAAGGAGGCTGCGGAGAGGGAGAGGGAGGCCGTGGCCACTCTTCCGTGCCGCAGCAGGCGAACCGGGCGTTGGCGGAGGGCAGACAACGCCCTCTTCCAGCCCCCATAAAGAGGTCCGGAGGGACGGTGAACTCGGGGTCGTCCGCCGTCCCCCATCCAGCAAGACCCGAGGCGGCGGCGCGTAGTGTTCCACGCGCACCCCTATTAGACGTCGCGTGGGGAGGACACCTCACACTCCCCGCGGGCTTGAGGTGGCCCGCGTAGGCGGGCCGGCACTAGCCGGGGATCATGGATGGCGTATCAGCTCCCACGATCCCCGGTCCAAGTGTGGGAGGGAACACCGAGGTGGTTTTTAGTCAGTAAGAGCCTGACAGACCCCTTCGCCTGCCCCAGGCGAAGGACATCCATGAGGATTTACCACCCCGCCAACAAAAAAAAAAAAAAAAAAAGGAGGCCTCAGGACCACCTAAGTTAAGTAAGAAGCCGCTTAAGGGCAGCCCCAGTCCGATCCAGTTTGGGAGCTAGACGTCGGAAGTGCTCTTCGAAATTCCATCGGCTGTCGAGGACAAGTCCCAGGTATGACCCGACGCCGATGTGAACTCTTCCTACCCTTATTTGGGAACCCGGTGGTGGCGCATTCCGAGGGCCGTGAAAGCACAAGGCCTCGGACTTGTGCAGTGCCACCTGGAGTCCCAACTGCTGGATCCTCTCCACGACTATCGCAACCCCGCGTGTCGCTAGTTCGACCGCCGCCTGGTACGACTCTCACTGCACCAAAACCAGCGTGTCGTCCGCGTAACAGACCACGCTAACCCTGTCAGGGAGGTCGCCGCGCAGCACGTAGTCGTACCCGATGTTCCACAAGGGCGGTCCTAGTACATATCCCTGCGGAACACCGTACGACATCTCTCGCCGTTTCGACTCTCCCTGGTGACCGGGCCAGATGATGAACCTATCCGCCAGGTAGGCCTCGATCACACGACAGAGGTAGTCGGGCACCCGGTGATACCTGAGTGCTAATGCTACTCCAGGGCAGGGAATTGAAGACGTTGCCGATATCCAAAGACACCGCCAAGACACACCTGCCCTGGGATACCGCATCCCCCGTCGTGAGGGCTCGCACGCGCATGATAGCGTCCACAGTGGAGCGTCCCCTGCGAAAGCCGAACTGGCCTTTCGCCAGATCCGGCCCCACCCGTTTGGGGATAGAAGTAAGAATCGTGTGACTCCAAAACAGAATGTGTATATTTTTACCATGCACCTCCTTTTACACAAGTTTACCGCACTAAGAACTTAGCCAATAGTAACTTAGTATCTACAAAACTCTTTACCAATAATAGCTTTTGGTTTGAGCAGCTGGGGTAGCAGGTAACAAGGTTCGCAAGTGGGACCTTGGAGTACAATGGCTGCGTAGGCGTGGGAATACTTTTTGGTCGAGCAGATGTGGCAGCAGGTAGCAAGGTTGTAGCAAGGTTCGCACGTGGGACCTTGGAGTACAATGGCTGCGTGTTTCTAGCGTGGTAACAGTAATCTGCTGTAAGGTGGCTACAGTACTCCCCCTCAATAGAAGCGTACCGGCAGTTTGACGACACGACCCGAACGTGATTTTCTGTACTTGGTAACTGTGGTACTTGGGTTTCCTTGATAGCGGTTGGCGTAGTGCTGTGCTTGGTATTCTGTATGTTGGTACTGGTATTTGGTATTGTAACAGGTGTGGTAATCTTGGCTAATGGTGAGGTGTAGGTAATAGAACTTGTTGTGGTTAGATCTAACACGAGATGTTAGACGGTACGTTAAACGATGGAGTCAATATGAGATATTGACCTATTGTTTTCTTTCCTTAGAGTCAATACGAGATATTGACCTTTTGTATTATATTAAGAGTTAATACGAGATATTAAACAAAAGATATCGTTCCAGAATATCTGGAACTAGACAGCGGCGAGTCTAGCCTTTGTCTCTTCACTGCTCACCTACGCCGACGCCTGCGGCGGCGGATGGCATTGCCACTGACTCAGCGAGGCCAGTGGATGAGCCAGGAACCTCTGCGCACTCTGCGACTCCAGTACCACCTGTACTTTCTATGACGGGAGAAAATGCATCACTGTCAGCTGACCTTCCAGGTGTGACAGCCCCGGCCGATGATGCTAATACAAAGGGCGATAATGTTCCTCCTACCGCAGATCCCTAGCTTGTAATGGCTTTAGAGGATTTCGTAGCTGCATTACTAAATGAGTCCGTAAAGTCTCATGACGTCAGAATTCTGAAGAAGCAATCGCAAATAGGATGCGTCCTGACTATTTTAGAAAGGACGATGTCAGGTATATTGACAAAATACACTGACATTGGCGATATACTTCGTTTTACTTGTATTTAGTATTTTTATCATTCGTAAAAGTATGTAATGGTGAAATATGTTTAATTCTAAATTTAAAGAAAATAAATACATTTGTCGATGTTAGGCATTTTAAGATGGAAGATATTAGGACAGCTGTCAAATTAATAACACTTAACTTGAAGGAAGCATACTTTTTGATAACTATTCACAATGATCATGTTTTTGTGATTTTATTTTGATAATATTCTATATTAATTTTTGGTTTTACCTTTTCGATTGAGCTCAGCTCCACACGCTTTAACAAAACTTATGAAACCAGTTTCTACTTTTTTGTGATCTCGAGGTTTTAAATCAATATTCTACCTAGATGACAGGTGTTATTTCGGAGACAATTATGAAATATGCCTTTGCCTTGTGCCTAGTGAACTTAGGATTTATAAAAAAATATGACAAGATTTTACTGGTACCAAGTCAATGTTGTCCGTTTTTAGGTTTTATCTTAAACTCTATAGACATGACTCTAGAGCTCCCTTTAAAGAAAAGACGCGACATTTTGTCACGTACTGAAAATATGCTAGTTACAACGAGAATCACTATTCGTGCTTTTGCCCGCTACCTAGGTACCCTGACAGCTGCCTGTCCGGCAGTTGCGTACGGATGGGTGTATACAAAATCTTTAGAGCGGGCCAAATATTTAGCATTAATGGAAAATGATGATTATGACAAGATAATGACTGTTCCATATAGTTTACGCGTTGACTTGACTTGGTGGAGGTCATCAATTTTAAACACGAGTAACCCCATTAGACCAATGTACATTAGAAATCTTTAGTGACGCATCTAGTATCGGCTGGGGTGCAGCCTCTGGAGGAGAAAGTATAGGTGGTTCATAGACAGAAGACAAGCGTTCTCGTCATACTATCTATTTGGAACTCCTTGCAGCCTACTTTGGACTTAAATCTTTCGCGAGCAAGGTCATTAATTGTCACATACTTCTATGCATTGATAATACTACGGCTATCGCTTACTTATATAGAATAGATGGAGTGAAATACCCACATCTCAATGAAATTGCCCGAAATAATGGACGTGGTGTGAGAAGTGACAGATATTCCTTTTTACTTCCTACATTGCGTCATCTCAGAATATTGAAGCAGACACAGAGTCAAGAACTATTGATATTGAGTGGGAATTGCACTCTACAGCATTTAATACCATTGTTTCAAAATTTGGCAAACCACTTCAAGTCATTTTTGCATCGAGGACTAATGCTAAATGTAAAAAGTATATATTATGGAAGCGTGATCCCTGTGCTTACAACGTGGACGCTTTTACTATTAAATGGGATATGTTCTTTTATGCGTTTCCACCCGTTTCGCTCTGATTGGCCATCTCAAGCAAGGTATCCAGTATTTAGATCTCGTGCTGTAAATTAAATATTGATATTTCCTCCGAATAAACATCTGTTATCATCTAATTTCAGGGAAACTCATCCTCTACATCGCCGCCTTTCCCAGGCGGTGACTATATTATCAGGGAAGCCTTCGCGCGATTGCAAGTCCCTCAATAAGCACTGACTGTAGCGTCATCTATTTCTGGGAGTAAATCGCAATATTCTTCTAGCTTTAAACAGCGGTGGTTATACTGTCACGATAAGGGTTTAGATCCGTTCCTAATCGGAGTACATGATTTGCTTGCTAGACTTTTTATCTGAATGTTTTACAAATGGTTTCACGTATGGAACATTAAATCACCGTTCGGCTTTTTCACTTATTGCCGGATATAATGTGGGACAAGACGAACGTATCAAGAGATTCTTTAAGGGTGTATTTATATTAAAGCCTTCGTTCCCGAAATATAATTGTACATGGGACCCCAATATCATTCTTAATTATTTTGGTGTTTTATACCCCAATAGTAATTTAAGTTTGGAGCAGTTGAGCAAAAAATTGGTTGTATTATTGGCTTTGTCAACAAGCCAAAGATGTCAGACGCTCTCATTAATTAGGTTGCCCAATATTGTGATTAATCAAGACAAGGTTTTAATCACTATTACTGACTTACTTAAGACACCTGGTATAGGTAAATCCCAACCAATTCTTGATCTTCCCTTTTTCCGACAGCGCCCTGCAGAGACTTTAATAGCTTACATGAATGTTACATCAGCTAAAAGAATCAATGTAGACAATAAGTTGATTCTAACTTTTAAAAAACCTCATCACCCCGCCTCTTCGCAAACTAGCGAAGGATAAAGCAGGCTTTAGCTGCTAGTGGTATCGACACTGTAATATTCAGTGCCCATAGCACTCGGTATGCAACATCTTCTGCTGCACATCAGGCAGGAATCAGCGTCGATGTCAATAGGAGAACGGCTGGGTGGTCAGAGCAATCTGCCACCTTTGCTAATTTTTATAATTGGCCGATCACTCAAACAAATTGTAAATTTGCAACTGCTGTTCTCAGTAATCAGTAGAAAATTTTGTTAATTTCTTTGGTTATAATAATTTAAGTTTATTATGAATTAATATATGTATTATTTATAACAATTCATTTTTATTTATAGTCCTACTTATAACATTGCATATGAATATCTCTAAACATCTACAGGTGAATATTTACTTAAATCTCAAAAGACGAAGACAGGATAATTTAATAATCAAACGAACTTACCTGAAGTGAGGTTCGATTTTAATTATACTGTCTTCGTCGAAGAGACTCAGCTAGTTATTACATAAATATTTATTAAACCTGTATGTAATTCACAACTACTATAGTTACTTACTCGTTTAATATTATTTAAAACATTATAACATAAGTAAATTTAAAAAAGCGCCGAGTTCGACTCGCACTTGGCGAGTCGAACTCGCCCATGAAGGATTCCGTAGCAGCAAGTAACATAATAAAATTGCGGTTTACAATCTATGACGTATTTAAAAAAACTACTTACTAAATCTCGTTCAAACCAATTTTTGGTGAAAGTTTGCATGGTAATGTACATCATATATTTTTTTAAGTTTTATCATTCTCTTATTTTACAAAATTACGGAGGTGGGGGGACACATTTTACCAGTGGAGTGAAAGTGTTGGAAGTGTCTCTCGCGCAAACTATTCAGTTTAGAAAAAAACGATATTAGAAACTTCAATATCATTTTTGAAGACCTATTCATAGATAACCCACATGTATGGGTTTGATGAAAAAAAAAATTGAGTTTTACTTCTAAGTATGAGGGAACCTCCAATATTTATTCTATTGTTGTGTAAAAATCTTAATGCGGTTCACAGAATACATCTACTTACCAAGTTTCAACAGTATAGTTCTTATAGTATCGGAAAAAAGTGGCTGTGACATACAGACGGACAGACAGACAGACAGACATGACGAATCCATAAAGGTTCCGTTTTTTACCATTTGGCTACGGAACCCTAAAACAGTATTCGTAACCAACCACACATAACATAACATCTACATGAAATTTTATTTTATTTGCTAATTTTATTTATTAACTATCCATTTATAAAAAACATTTTAGTAAACCGTACTCCCAGTTTTCAATACATTGCATGGAAGAGATACTGTAAAATTACTCATATTGATATTTCTGCTACAACTACATATATAGAGATAAAATCGATTTTAATGTCGCCTTTTAAAGCTTATCGCTACCAATGCCAACCGTTGCATACACAGACAAGCTCGCTTGGACGGAAACATTTGGACGACCACTCAAATTTAGGGCTTTCATCCCGGTAGTCTCGGATTCGATAATATCGAGAGTATCGACGATTTTTTCACATTTTCGAGACTCGAGATCCATAACTCTAGTCCCGTGAATTACAAACTTTTAAGACTTGCGTAGATTTTTAAAAATCTACTTCGTGGGGCATACTACAAGTTTCTGGATCTGGCCACTTTCAATAAAATTGGCAGAGCCTTAAATTGGCATTATATACCTCAAGTTGTCCGCTCGTGAACATTTTCTTTCAATGATTTTCTTTATTATTTTCGCTGTATCTTAAGTCAACACGAGACTTGCCAGAGACTTCAATTAGCATTTGATGATGAAGCACCATGCAGCTCTGTGTATTCATGGTTTGGCAAATTTAGACGTGGACGTGATCGTCTCTATGACGAGGTACGTGAAGGTAACCCGGCGACTGCGGTCACAGCCTTGAAAATTGACACTGCACGATAACTTATTAAAACTGACAAAAAAACTACTTGCCAGCAAATTTGTGCTTTGTTAGGCATTGGAATGAGCCTAATGCATGTTACATGTGCATCTGAGGGTTCGGAAGCTTTGCACTCAATGGATACCACATGACTTAACGGAGGACCAGAAACCACTGCGTGTCTAGTGGTGCCTTAAAATGATTAAAAAAATAATGGAGGAGAGTCATTGCCTGTCAAAATATCGTGACGAGTGACGAAACCTGGGTGTACTGCTTTAAACTCGATAGAAAAAGCCAGTCGGCAGAGTGGGTCCTTTTGAAGATTTGCCGATGAGATTTATAAAAAGTCGAAGAGTTTGTAAAGAATGGTTGCTTCTTTTTTCGGCAAATCAGTGCATTACACTACAGTGTCGTTTGAAGATCAAAGGACAGTGACTGCACATTGGTACATCAACACTTGCTTAGCCAGAGTCTTATAAAAAGTTCCCAAAAGGCGTCCTCGAAGCATTTTACTCCTCCACTACGATAGGTCACTCCTCACATTCCGTTAAAGAATCAGAAGCCTATTTGATTATACGGATTTGATAGGCAACTGGTGACGCATCTGCCTTTCAGCCCGGATCTTACATACTACTACTTCTATTTGTTTCCAAAAATTAAAGACAAACTTAGAGGCACACGTTTTACGAGCCCTGAATCGGCGGTGAATGCGTTCCATAAAGCTATTGAAGAGGTCCCTAGTGAAGACTGGTCCAACAGCTTTTTACAGTGGTTTCAGCGAATGCAAAAACGCATAAATTGCGAGGGAATATACTTTTAAAAATAATAAATGTATAGTAATTCTTATATTTAGTCTTATTTATCGGAATCCAGAAACTTTCAGTATGCCCTAAGTATAAGATGCTTCATGATTTTTACATGATCACTTTAAAAAAAACTTATCTCGTCATTGTTGTTTTACTCGATTGTAACCACGGCAGAAGAAAAACTTTTTTTTAGATTAAATTATTATAATCCCTAGCCTAGCATTTGAATATATTTTTTTTTTAACAGTCAGGTTTTTCCCGAGAACACCGAGATCGGGCTATGACTCGATTTTTTTAGTCCCGGGACTCGAAAATGTATCGAGACTTTAGCAGTAGACTGCAAAAGGTACAGTGGAATACGGAAGCAAATTGTTAGATAATAAATTTCATACAGGACGTTTCGTCCTCATAAACGTAACTACAGGAATAAGGTTTTTCAAATGATAATATAATAATAATAATATAATAGATAATAAAAATCCAATAAACAATCCACAGCCACAGCCACTTTTACCTTCAAATTAGTTTATATATATATATATAAAATATTGGAAGAGATACTATTCCCCTTTTTGTATTGTTATTTCAAAATGTTTTTTTTTTTTTATTTATTTGTTTATTTCAGTAGAGCTTATGATAATTTATTACTTTTTATATTTAGAAACAATAGCATTGTATAATGTAAAAGCACATTTTTTTTCATGTTTTGTGAATGTGAAGTACCATGAAGCATTTTTATTAGGTTACAACTTTTTCGACGCCGTACTTTAGATTGCTTTTTTAGTAGTGACTTTTATTATTTTTTTTGTAAGTTAGTTTTAATTAGGTTAAGTTAAGCATATTTTGTTTAATTAATTATTTAAATTAATAAATAACTTCACTTTCAACTTGTTTGACATCACGAGCCTGGCAATTGAGAGTTTGTCGTGCTCACTCAAATGTCTCGCTGATGGTGGCACGTGATATTGGGTCATTCTGTTCCCTTCAAAATGGTTGAGCTGAGTGGGGCTGATGCACGCGTCAACCTCGTGAACGGGTCTTGTCAGTTGAGAAAGGTCATCTCTTAGCTGCCAGTGGCTTAATTCAGTTTCTATTTTTTTATTAGTGTTTTTTTTAAAATGATTATTACATATCTACATTGTGCTCACATATTAGAAGTGACAAAAAATATTTAACCAAGATTTATGTAGGTAACTCATAATATGATTTAAAAAAGTGTCCATGGAGTTTTTTTGCACTTTCTGCTCCATAGAGACCTACGCTTTGGAACATGCAATTTAGATTCACTTTTTTTTTGACTTAACGACATTTTGACAATTCAAAAGTGCCTGTAATTGGTCTATTTTAAATAAACGTTTCTGATTTCTAATTTCTGTAATATTCCATTACTTTCACGCAACGCCATCTAGTCCCAAACTAAGCAAAGCTATGAGTACTAGACATTGTACTAGACAACTATAAATATACTTATACATTTCTAAATGCATACCTTTATATTTAGCGATAAATTACACCCACACACAGAATAAATTATCGAAACACACAAACATTTGTCATGGGCGGGAATCGAAACTACGACCTCCGGTAGATATAGCAGTCAAGGCCACTAACCACATGAGCAACAGGTAGGGTTCATGAGTTTTCGAGCTCTTCAATTTCTCGGCTCTCGAGAATTCTTGAGGGTAATTTCTAGGGTATTTTCGGATTGTCGAGAACTTTTTATTGACATATTGTTTTGTAAATCTTTTCTGCTCAAATAATGAAAAATATCATTACCTACCTAAATTATAAAAATTAAAATATCTTATAAACTAACAACTAAACTGGTTTTCTCTCTATCTCTTTACATAAAAGTATCAAAATAATCATAAAATCTTTATTCATAACTTTTAATTTTCACAGGACCAAGAAACTAAACTATCTTCTCTTGAAAAAGAATCTAAATAAAAATAACAATATTTGCTTTTTAGGAACAGTACCTACCTACTAGTAAGTACCGTAGGCGCGGGCATGCGGACGACGAGCAGTTACCGGACTGCAAGCTGGGTAGCTTGCCGTCGGACCGTCCGGTAACAGTCCGGACCGAGCCCAAGTCGTCGACGGCGCGTACTGTTCCACACGCGCCTCAAGGAGATGTAATTCCAAGTAATCTAAAAAAGTTAACCAAAAACAGCACAATTACTCGTCATATTAAATATGTAAAAATGTGTTTTTAGTGAAAAAATAACTAAATTATTGTTAAAAAAACAACACACCGTCCGTTCGTGACTGCGGCACAGTCGCGACTGTCTTCATGCCTAGAGCATGCCGAGATCGAGGCGCGTAGGCACAGCTAACACAAGAAACTGGTAAAAATTCCCTCACACTGAACATACTTGACAATTGCTAATACATTACAAGGCAAAACTATACTAATCTATAAATATCCTGTTAGGTAATTTAATAGGATTTCTACTGATATAACTCGTAACCAGCTAACTAACGTAGTTTCGAAGATATCATCATTTTAATCAGACGCGCCTATTGAAGCGAAATTTGCGCGCGAATAATTCGCGAACTCTCACAAGTGTCGCGCTTGCGGAATTCGGGCCCACAGAAGGAAGGACCTCAGCCACCTTAAGGGTATGTCCACACAGCGATATATCACCGCGAGGTTTTTATTTTTCTTCTTGCATAAAATATTCCACGATCGCAATTACGATTTTTTTTTTTTTTAATTTTTTTTTTGTACGATTTTTGTCAGTTCAATTCTGTTCCCGGCTGAGACTCACGTCTAGAATGGAATAAAATTTTACACAGCGCCACCGTTGCAGAACTGAGCAAAACGCGCAAATTTTTTTCGCAGTGCGGACATAGCCATTCTTCCTTAATACTGCACAAATCTTTCGCGCAGATTTTTTCCGCACCGCATCGTGTCAAATCTGCATGAAATCACAGTTATTTTTATTTTTGTCTTATTTTTGATATTATTCAGCTTTTGGATACAACGTTGACTAGTCTACACTGTCCTCTCATACTTAATAATAGTCTAATATGCATAAGTTTGTTTTTAAATGGGGTACCATGGAGTTTCTTCATAAGAAACCACTAGTTAGAATCATGCACTAGCTTCTGACGTTTTACAAGTGTCCTTATAGGCTAATGTGAAATAAAATATATTAATAGAAATAAAAAAAAATAAAAAATTAAGAGTGAATAGGTTACTTCTAGGCAAGCGTGCTCCATCGTCAGCCACATCATCGCTTACCATCAGGTGAGATAGTGGTCAAACTGGGTTGCATTAATAAAAAATAAAAAATACACTATTAGTGTAAGAGTCGCTGCTACTAGTTTTACCAGTACAGGTATATCACTGATTCATTGTACTTTACTGTCATGCATTGATTTGTAATTGAGTCATAATTTACGTAATGTTCTTTAACGTAATAACTTTTTGATATATTTTTTATTAATGATACGTAAAAATTACAGCGCAGTTGCGCTCCGTGTCACGGGTTCATTTCCCGCACGGAACAAATATTTGTATGGCCTACAGATAGGTGTCGTGTCTTGTGTATGTGAGTTTACATGTTTGTGAACACACCCATGATACACTAGTAATTCCTAGTGTGGGGGAATGTCAGTAATCAATTACATTAAAAACATTTATTAAGCTACTTTTGGAAAATAAATAATTCACGACAATTTTTTTTTTTTTTTTAATGTACTATGATAATATGATTTTACAACACACTTGCTCAGAAAGTGACTCTTATTGCACTGCACTTAGGTATATAATGGCACTCGTTACCAACCTGTGACATTTTGATTACCATTACGCACTAGTGCTATAATGTAGTTAAAACCTTTTTGTTCAACCTCTTTATTCGCAAAACAAATTTTGAATTCCAATTAAATTCTCGTTCAATAGTACCTATATAAATTAGTGTCTTACTAACTTATAATATTTCATCCAATTTACAAGTTAAAATGGACAAATTTATCTTGTACAAACGATTTATTTAATAAAAAACATTTAGTAAATAAATCGTACCTTAGTTTTTTTTAATTTTTTTTTTTGTAGTCTTTGGCCGCCATTTTCAGATGCGCGCGGATTTTGGCGTGTTTTATTTTTTATTCCAGTTAAGTTCAGTGGCTGTATTACTTAATTAAATAAAATTAAATAATACAAAATCATTAAAATGTTACATCTGTATACTATTGACACTACGAAAGACATTATCGTAAAACTTTTCACGCAAGAAAACATAAACGGTGCATAAAGGTAAGACTAGGCAGTATGATCAAAATACCTTAGCCTTCCTCTAAGGGTAAATAAAATAAATGACGCGCGCACGTTATGAAAACAGAAAACAGATTTTTACCGCCATGTCACAGAAAATTTTACTATTTTTACTGTTGTTTTCTTCACAAGTGTATTGTAAAACGTCGTATGACACACGTGAGTAATTAATGATTACCGTTCTTGGCTCTCTTAAGACCCTCGCCCGGCTCGGGTCTAAATACCGCCTCGACGGTAATCACTAACATCACACACTTATATCATAATGTACTATAATGAAATGATAATTAACATACTGACGGTGCCTTGTCAATATATCTATGAAAACATCATGTACGTTAGAAAAAATCTTCATCTTTTTAGCAAAAGAGGCGATAGACATAATTATGTTACAAGAAATAGGGACCAATTAGTTCAACCAGGTTTCAGACTGGCTAAAGTGGCCTCTTCTTTCATGGGGTACTGTTTGAAATGTTATAACAAAATACCTCCACAAATATTAGAACTCAATGAAACGAAATTTAAATCTTGTATTAAACGCACACTATGCAGGCAAGCATATTATAAGTTGGAGGATTATATTCAAGATAAAAATGCTTGGCTCAATGCTGGTCCAGCTCCACTACCACCGGGGTGTACAAATTGATTAGTTTTGAAACTATTATTATTATCTATTATTGTATTTAGTATTGTATAATGTAGAAGCATTTGTTTTCAAAGTTTGTAAATGTGAGTACCATGGAGCTATTTTATGGTTTTTAGGTTATTATTGGACTTGTTTGACATAAATGAGCATGGCAGTTGAGAGTTTGTCATGCTCACTCAAATGTCTCACTGATGGTGGCGCGTGTGTTGGATCATTCGGTTCCCTTTATAATGGTTGAGCTGAGTGGTGCTAATATTCGCGTCAGGTCCGTGAACGGGCGCTGTCAGTTGAGACTGGTCATCTCTTAGCTGCCAGTTGCTATTTTAATATCTATATTTAGTTTTTATTTTTAATTTATTGACATTGTTCTCACATGATAGCGACAAGAAACATGTAACAGAGATATTTGTAATTGCAAAACACGATTGAAAAGAGTGTCCATGGAGTTTCTTGCACATTCTTCTCCATAGAGATCTACGCTTTGGAATGTGCAATTAGCATCATTTTTTTTTCTGACAGACTGTCTTCTTGACATTTCAAAAGTGCCTGTAAATGGTTTATTTGAAATAAATGCTTTGAATTTGAATTTAATTTTATGATATGAAACTTAATGTTTTTCCATTTTTTTTCTATAATTTGTAACTTAATAATATAATAATAATAGTTTATTTATTTCATAGACAACAAATGATCCATAATGTTAGTACCTAAAAAAATATAAAAAATATAAGCTATGTTCCTACGTAAACAATATTAGAAATATTCTTGTTTATAATACAGAAAAACAAAATGAAAACATGCCATTTACGCTGTAAAATAGTGCGAAAATTTAAAATTCGTTTTAAGTTTTTTTTTTAAAGAAAGATGTAGGAACTTCGATAAATATTGTCTACGCCAGCCAGAACATGATAGAAATATGCTCAAACTGCAAATGATTTTGGTATTACGTTTGTATGGATAATTCATCCGTTGAAAAATCTTTTCTTTTTTTTAAACCTATTTGTAAAATAAATATCATTTATCATTCACCAAAGTATTTATTAGTTAATAATATTAGCATATATAAATATTTTATTATTGTAAGTAACTTAATTTAATAATACTACATTCTACTTGATATATCTGTTATTTATTTAATGTGCACATCTACCACAGTGTTGTCTTTTTAAACCAAATGTTGACTGGTAGAGAGAGCCTTGTTGCATAATAAAATGAAGTTAAAGTAAATAAATAAATTACATATATTTCGACACTCTCAAGGGAATCTAAATTCATAGGGTACTTGCCGTTGACCTAGAATCCTGAAATTTGGCATGAAGCAAGGTCTTATATCACAATTATAGGAAAAAATCTGAAACCTGTAAGTTTGTAGTTACGTCACAAAAAATATTTTTTTTTACGATTCGGAAAAATCTTCGTAACTCTATTCGGGATTGAACGATTTCATAGGTCAGTTTGTACGGAACCCCTTAGTGCATGAGTCCGACTCGTACTTGCCCAGTTTTTTTCATATTATTTACCAGGGCTAAAAAGTACTTAATTTAGCAAGTAAAAAAATTCTATACATATTTTCTATTGCCCTCATAGGATCATAACACTTGAACTACACGTAAATACTAACATATACCAAATTCTTAAAAAAAAATATTAAAGCTTTTTGGTTAACATGGCAACTTAATCGAAACATCAATGTCAAATTTTCTGACGTAATTCTGTCAACCGGTTCATAATGGACTTGCTTGGTCGATACAAGAGTACAAGAGCTACTTTGTTCGTATTTATTTCGTTTTTTATACTTACTTAGCAATTATTAAAAGAAAATATTCAAAATTTAACTTAGGTTCCTCGAGAGAAAGAAATATAAGCACCTGCAGTACCCTGTACTACCAAAAGAAATTTTTTTTAGGACATACGTAGTAACTGGTAAGAAATTATAATTCATGATTAAAACTAACTTACATACAAGTTACAGCACTTGTGTTATAAACTAAACTTTAAGGTAAAGTTTTAAAGAAATATGAGCCAAATATACCCTTCATAATTGTCACCACCTTAGGAAATTCTGTACTGAATTATTCAGATAAGCATTGCCTAGAAACGGTTTACAGTATTTCCTCAGTAAGAAACTTTACAAACTGCCTCATTTTTGATAACAACAGTTTTTGTCGCAAGGTTTATTTTTTTTATTTTTGATTAGAAACATCCGACCGTTTTAGCTACAATTTCAATTATATTTAGCCTCCGGCGAAGCTAAACGTTTTTAATTCTGTTTTAGTCTCGAAGGACAGTTTACACTGTAATACGTCATTGTATTTTACTTTATTCATTTGCTTAGCACACAACTTTCTGTAGAGAGAAATTTTCAATTTATTATTTTATTTTATCAAACGTCATAGGTATTCATCAAAGGTCATTTTAGATTAATACTCCGATTTAGTGATGTTAGTTGATGTTTTTTCAATGTTGCTTGTGTAAAACAAATGATTTGGAAACCAGCCGTGTTTCGGTGTAATTTTATTTTCCGTTACCGATGCATATTTGTACAAGTATGTTTCGCTATTCGGAGCTGAAAAAGTCTGCGAGCGAATATTAAAACTTGGATTCTGCTATCTTTTGTTTTTTATTATCCATGCCATGAATACCGAGTTTGATATTTAATTCATGTGAAATTCTGGGTTTCCACCCATGATTCTGGGTGGAAGCCCAGAATTTCTGTCGGAATCAAACTAATTGGAATCGAATAACAGAAATATTCAAAATATAATGTAGGATACTAGGAACTCACGCAGTGTGTGAGTGCTGAAAATGATACAGAATGCTATCCAGAGGTTAAATTATTTTAAAATAAGTAGTAACAGCAAAAATTACTTTAGATTTAAATTTATATTTATATTAATTTTAAATTGATTGAATTTACCATAAATACTGGCAAATTTTGTGTATCGGTAAATGCGACGCATTGCGGCATAAATATAATAATAACTCTTTATTTCAGGCTACTAAGGCCCATAGACACTATACTTAAATAACAATCTTAAAAATAATAAACTAATACACAATAATAACAACATTATAATTTTGTTTATTATTAAAACTACATTTGGTCGGCGACGTATTGTGCTGAGTCGTGGTGTCATGTAGCCTTCCGCGAAAGCGCCGATACACGACACCCGTCGGCCAAAATTCTTCCTTCATGAAAGTCTCCAAATGTTGAGTCGGTACCCGTACAACAAAAGATTTTAAGTTGTAATTAGTAGGACAGAAATGCCCAATCTCTTTCATTAGATGATTGCCAAAAATATATGAGGTTACGAACTTTGT
The DNA here is from genome assembly GCA_961205895.1 of Mythimna pallens. Lineage (NCBI taxonomy): Eukaryota > Metazoa > Arthropoda > Insecta > Lepidoptera > Noctuidae > Mythimna > Mythimna pallens. The sequence goes on from OY540824.1 coordinate 29,978,220, forward strand.
ACTACAGGAACATATTTATATACGTAATGAGAATCGAAACTCTTCAATTATTTCGGGTATAATTCGTGTTTATACGTGCATCATTTCTACGAATATTAATTTTCACGTAGTTATGTGGCTGATATTAATTCATCGACCTACTAAACATATACAAATCTATATATATAAAAGGAGAAACTGACTGACTGACATATCAACGCACAGGCGAAACTACTGGGATTAGGAACGAGAAATTTTGCAAAAGGCTTCCTTTTATGACGTAAGCGAGCACTAAGAAAGGATTTTTCAAAATTCACTCCCTAAGGGGATGAAGCGGGGGGTCCAAAGTTTGTATGGAGAAACCTACATTTACGCGAGCGAAGCCGCGGGCAGAAGCTAGTATTGGTATAGGTAAATGAAACATCAAAAATGTTGAAATACATGGATACTCGTAAACACTATCTATAAAACAATTAAGAAACAGTTTAATGAAAATGATTGGATTCTCTCAGCCTGTCTGTCTAGTAGCGGGTTTTTTGTATTATTGGTAGGGTCGCGTTTGATCACTATCTCACCTGATGGTAAGCAATGATGTGGCCGACGATGGAGCACGCTTGCCTAGAAGTAACCTATTCAACCTTGACTTTAAGACCTCTAGGTTGTAGCTATCAGGAAACACAGATTCCGACAGGGAATTCCACTCCTTAGCTGTACGCATAATGAATATGTTCCTAAGACTTTTCGGGACTCTGAGTGAATAAGTTAGTTCTAAGTATACGTATGCTCTCAAAACGTTGAAGGAAAACATTGGGAGGCTTTCCTCACGATGTTTGCATGGCATGTCCTAGAACCAAAAATTCGATGACGTGTGACATCCACCAACCCGCACTGGGCCCGCGTGGTGGATTACGGCCCATTCAGCTCCTAGAGAGGAGGCCTGAGTCCCAAAAGTGGGAAGATTATATGGCCGATGCTATGCTATACGTGTGTTCCACCGACGACCATAATGTCACCTTTGCTTACTCACCTGGTGTGATAGTAGTTATCAGAGGCGTTTCAGTAATGAAGAATTTCATTTTGGGTTAAAAATAAATAAAGATAATTATAATTTTTTAGCACTAAGCCAACGGAATGGATGAAGAACAGGCTACAATTGACAGCCAGTTCGTTGCCTACGCCAAGCTCTTTGAAGCTAAAAAAAGGTCTGGAGAGACCATTACGCTTTGGAACAACGACTATTGGCTACGTCAAGCGAATATCATTGACGACAGGAAAGTCACTATGACTGACACTGGAATAATATTTAATAAATACGGGTATTTTATTTTTAATTTTTTTTCGCGTATAATTTGTTTGTATTGTTTTGGAGAAAGCTTACTCTAGCTTATTTTAAATTCTCATATATTTTCATCTCACACAAAGACCGACAACGTCCCGGTCTTTGTGTATGACTTACGTTAAAAAATATCTATTAGTTGATTTATTTGTAGAATTTTGTTAAATATTGAATATGACTACGGTATTAATATACGTAACTTCTGTTCGTAGCGAATTGCTCCGGTAGCAAAATACAGGCTTTGACTATACTTCATCTGTTTAGTTAATCAACTAAATGTAAACAATCTTGACATGTCTTTTATATAAAAGTTGTCAAAAAAAGAAATCTAAAAATTTTTACAATTTGTTATTTACCTGTACCGATGTTTGGTAATTAACAAAATTTAAATAATCTTTGTATGTCTTTTATCCTTTTTTTTTTAATAAAAAGGCCTATCAAGATTGTTTATGTTTAGTTAACTACCTAAACAAATGGAGTACAATTTGGCTACAGATGCCACTATAATTTTAGTATGTAATTACTAACCGCACCTCCATAATGTATGTAAATTACTGTAATGTTTTTGGCAAATAAACATTATTAATTAAGATACAACCGGGTTCCGGGAGAAATCATTGGATGATTTCTCACCTTAAAAAAAACTATACAACAATAGCAGTAATGAAGAGTTTTACGATGGCACCTAGTTAACCGGAGCTGGTATCTTGTTGGCTCTACGAAACGCTTATTTAATTTTTTATTCATATGTTCAGTCCGTACAACCTTATTGTTCTGTTATTTTTTATTTTTTTCAGCAAATCGGAAATAGACTTTGACGAATGGATGAGGTTTCTAACTGAACTTTGTGAATTGAAGAAATTAGATTTAGAGAAGATTATTGAAACGTTAACCAACTGCGGTCTGCCTGGAGAATCGCCCGTGGAGATTCCGCAGTATCGAAACTTCTTTTTGACTTTTAAGTCTAAGAACGCATTGGAAGGCTCTTCAAGTATGGGTGTAACAAAAAATAAGTGACACGTTCTAAAATCTCTCTCGACTAGTGCTGTCAAACTTATCTATAGAGGCAAAAATTTGTATGCATGCATGTGTATAATTAATTTACGCTCAAACAACTGATTAAATCTGTATGAAACTTGGCACGCGGATAGACTCTAATCGGACGTGGTTAGTTTTTATTCAGGGAAAATGTTACCTTGTGATAATTTTAGATATTCACGTGGGCGAAGACACAGGCAGAAGCTAGTATTACTAAAAAGAAGTTAAATCTTGGATCAAGCAATAATATAAAATACTCATTGTTTTAAGTATTTTCTCTTATTAAGAATTAGGTCAATTAAATAGTGTACTAGAAATCGCACACTAATGAATTATTATTATTATTATATCTAGCCTAAACTGTCCCACCGCTAGGCAAATGCCTTCCTCCATTTCTTCCATTGTTCCCGGCTCTGTGTCACTTCTTTCTACATAAGTCGTCCTGCTATCTCCTGGGTCTGCATCAACCCCAAACAGGTCTAATTTTTCAATATAAACATATGAGAAAGCTTTTGCTTTTTCGTTTATTTTTTTCTATATTTATATAGACATACCATTTTTTAATATTTGATCTTATGGCATAACTTATGGCATGTAGACCAGGGCTAAAAATGGTAAAAAGTAAAAAATAATAATAGTAGGATGAATCACATTAGAAAAAAAGGCAAGTATATTCGGAACCCTCACGCACTGAGGGTTCCGAACATACTTGCCTATGGAAACAGTTCAATTCCCGAATTGAGTTACGAAGATTTTTACGAATCACAATTTTCTTTGTTTGTGACGTGACTGCAAATTTACAGTTTCCTATACTTGTGCTATGAGACCTTACTCCATGCCAAATTTCAGAATTCTTGGTCAACGGGAAATAGGTACCCTATGAATTTAGATTCCCTTGAGAGCGTCGAAATACACGTTTTTTGCGAGATAAACAGCCGTATCTTCCGTTCCGTTCTCGAGATAAAGGATTTTGGCAGATAGACAAACAGACGGACAACAAAGTGATCCTATAAAGGTTCCGTTTTTTCTTTTTGAGGAACAGAACCCTAAAAACGGGAGGAAGAATATTTTACGGGTGATCTGAGGATGGGAGTGAGTTTTCTAAAGTAAAAAACGGTTTATCTCTATTTCCGGCAAAACTAGAAATCCTATGGAAAAAAGTTAAATCGCAAAGTTGTAGATAATAAAAAGATCTATTTTACTTATCTTACATAAACTCAAAATTTATAAGAAAAATTCTAATAATCATTTTCTTGGTTTTTTATTTATTACAAAATAAAAGATTACGAACTTACCTTTTTATGTCGAAAAATAAACTGTAATTTTTTTGTTTTAAAAAAATAAAATTCACTTCATTTTGACCTAATATCTAAAAAACACCCTATTTTCAATTGAAAATTCGCCCGTCAAAATATCTGCTTTTTTTAAAAAGTCTGTGGAGTTTTTGTTTGTTGAAGCCTGAGCTACTTCCTGATGGTGTAAAAAATTTACATTACAATGCAAATTTTCTCAGATTTCAAAATTTTTTCTAAACCGTACATTTCTCAAACAAACTGATAAGTTTTTATCGAAATCATTTAATGTTTTATGTGTTTTTTTATATTTACAGTAATAATAGGGTAAAGTATGAAATTGCCGTTTTATGTAATAGTTACTTGGAATTGACCTAGAACTTTCATGGTTTGAGATTTTTGAGTGAAACTTTTTTCACATGGTACGAGTAGGTACCGTGTGAAAAAAGTTGGAGTACCTATGAAGTTCTTCTTTTAAAAAATGTGCAACATTCGATCGACTTTCAGTTGTATTTTTATTTAGCTTAGACAAGAAAGTCAGATACATCGAAAATTCGAGTGATTTTTGAATACGAGTTCCGACGCGGAACTAACGCGGCAGAAACAGCTCGCAATATCAATGTTGCGTTTGGAGAGGGGACAGTTAATGAACGCACCGTCCGATTTTAATTTAAACGCTTTCGTGATGGAAACTTTGATTTGAAGAACGAACCACGTGGAAGACCGCCCACACAGTTGAATAACAATTAATTGAAAGATATGTTGGAAGCCGATCCAAGCCAAACTACCCAGGAATTAGCGGCATTGTTTAACGTTACCTTACTAACAATATTGACTCATTGGCGTCAAATCAATAATTAAAAAAAAATTAAAAATGGGTGCCTCATGATTTGACTGATCTGCAGAAAGAAACGCATGTTGAAACTTGTGTTGCTTTGTTGGATCGACACAGAAATGAAGGAATATTTGGATCGAATTGTAACATGTGATGAAAAGTGGATATTTTACGATAACCGTAAGCGAAAAATGCAATGGCTGACCCCAAGTCAAACGCCACAACAGTGCCCTAAAGCAAAACTTATCAATAAAAAGTTAATGGTAACTGTTTGGTGGTCATGGTGTTATTCACTATCATGGTGTTATTATTGCTTTCTCCGATCTGATCAAGCAATAACGGCAGATGTCTACTGTGCCGAACTCTGAACAATGATAGCAAAATAAGCAGTGAAGCAGCTCCGACTCATGAATCGATCTTCACCATTATTGCTCCATGATAACGCGATACCTCATACAGCACGAGAACCCATTTTAACTCTACAGAAACTGCAATTAGAAACCATTCGTCACCCTCCATATTCACCAGACCTTGCTCTAACGAAAAAGCACCCTTTTGCACAATTGACTACCAATGTTTCGGTGGTTTGGACAATTTTCTTCGTGATAAAAAATGCTTTCACACAGTTTGTCGAATCTAGATCACCAGAGTTCTATCGGAAGGGCATTAAATGACCTTCCTATTAGATGGCAGCAATGCATAGATAATAATGATAATTATTTTGATTAAATAAATATGTTGAATTAAAAACAATTTTTCAGCACAAATCGGCAATTTCATACTTTAACCCCTAATATATTGTCACTTGTATCGTTATTTTGAATAGTTGTTTTTTTTTTCTTTTGAAATATTACCGAAAAACCCTCCGCAGAGAAAGCAATTAAATTGAAAATTAAATTTAAATTAAATTTAATGAAATTGGTTTTATTTTTTCTTCTTTTGATTTTTTTATGTCTTAAACTACATAATGCTGCTAATGCAGTCAGATAATCATATTGACTTTGATTATTTGGATGAATAAAATCTGATGTTAGTCTTAAATTTTTTTGTATTTATTGTCGATTATTTTCTTGCTTGATCCCACTAAATGATTAAAAGCTGTTTTTTTTTATTTCGTACAGTTTCTTATCATCAGCTTTATTGCAAATTATACGAACAGGTTCATCCATACTGATTATAATCTGAAAAGATAAAATCAGATTAATAATGCCTTTACAGTTTTATTAAGAGTGTAATTTGTTTGTACAAAATAAACGATTTTTTGTTTTAATTTTGTCCTAAAATATCATTCTATTTTATTTTTTTAAGTTGTTTTTTTTTTGGTAATGTTACGTTAAACATACTATTTGTGGAAGAAAATATTAATGTTTTTATTTGAGAGCTGATTGATAAAGATAAAAATACAGATAGTTGATATGTAGATTCCAAAAGTTTATTTTAAAGTAAATTTGTACAAAATAAATAACTTAAGGAAGATTGGGCAAGTTACTATGACATTTGGTTGCGCAACTTTTAACACAGTATAGTAATGAAAATTAGACACAAAAAGGGGTAGTGTTATGCTTTAAAACAGGGTTAAATCTAAAATGATACATTGTGGGGTTTTTGAAAAAAAAAACAAATAAGTTGAGTATTGACGTTAAGTTACATCTCAAAACAATCCATTTTGAAACCCTACCTCCGGGCCATGGAATCAGTTGCCTCTCTGATTTGGTGTGCTAATAAAAGAGACAATAACACAGCGCGACGTATTGTTTAAGTCACTCTCGATCAAATCACCATGCACGTAAAAACGTTCTAACAATTCACTTCACAGCGACACGCAAAAAGAGTCAAATCGCTCGATGTAGTAAATGAACGTGGAAGAATTCTAAAACTCAACACGACTCGAATTTATGTTTCTTAGCAGAGAAAAGCTAAAAACAATATTCTCGATGTTTTGTTTGATATTTCATCGAATAGTGTTGTGACACATCAATCGACTACGGCGTTATAACATTATCGATTATATCTTAATTGTTTTATTTTTGCCTAGAAATTGCTTTTTAACGAAAGAAATATTAACATAAATCAATAAAAATGACAACTCTTAATATTTTTTTAGTTGAGAATGTAGTGATTTTGTTTACCCACGATTTACGTTAATGTTTAAAATCGATCGATTAAAACTGACAAAGGAGTCGCTTCACTATAATGGAACAAATGACGTATAATATTGTATTAAATACTAATTAAAATGAAAATAGAAACCCCACAACTGATTTCAATGAATTTAAGTAAAAAATCAATAAAAATAAAAATTATGAATTATGCAATAACTCTAATGGCCATACGCGTCAAAAAGTGAATCTATAAGTGCCCAATCTCCTTTGTCACAATTTTCTTGAAGAAACTCAGGTTGCACGTGTATTTTTATGAACGATATAGTTAACTGCTCTGTAACTAGAATACTGGCTAAAGGTCTTTACAGCTGCTACGAAATAACAGGTAGGAAGGCCTAAGACCCTTCTAGCCCCTTCCTCACTTCTGTATAAAATACCTTTTGATGGGCTAAAATTTTCCGTAGGTCACTTATTTATTTAAGTTATCTTAAAATAGTAATAAATAGGCATTTATGCATATAATTTAAACAAGATTCTACTACTTTCTCAAAATATTGTAGATGTCTTATTTTATTATTGTTTGGTTGTTAATTATAGTTTTATTTCGATTTGCAATTTTTTTGTTTATCAATGTAACATGGAATATTACGTTTATCGAGTAATTAGTGTAAATTTTAATAAATAGCTCAAAATTATACATAATAAAAATAAATCAGATTCGAGGTTTTTTCGTTTTTATGCATTTTCTGATTTACATATAATAATTATATATTTTATACCATCAGAAAGCAGAGATTGCAACGAACAAAAATGCCACCGATTATAAAAAAAGCATACATTTTGTCGGGAAAATTTTCGATTGAAAATTAAGGTGTTTTTTCGATATTAAATCAAAATAAGGTAAAGAAATAAATATTTAAAGAAAAAAAAACTATGTACATAAAAAGTAAGTTTTCAACTAATTGCCTGAAAATAATAAATGTAAAAGATAAAAACAAAAAACTTGTTTATTTGAATTTTTCACGAGGTTATGTGAAAAAAAAGTAAATGCATAAGTCGTAGATATTTTTATTACCTTATATTACTTTGCCTTTAATTTTTTTTCCACAGGACTTGTAGTTTTTTCAGAAATCAAGATAAATCAATTTTTTACCCTTAAAAACATCCAATCCACATCCCAACCTTATTTTTAAAATAATGTATAAATACTTAAAAAAATTACTTAAAATATTTTTCTTTCTTTTTTCTTTCTTTTCTTCTCTACTTGTAACTTAATATACGTGCTAGATACAAGTCATATAAAAACCTATGTCAGAGGATAGTAACTGTCTCTTTTAAACACAAGTAACCTCGTAACCTATCTAGAAGAACAGAACTGCACTCACTAACTAGTAAAAGTAAACATGTGGCTGTATAACCCAAGAATGTACATAAGCTAGTTCTAAATTTATCAAATAAATTATTATTATTAAAAAAAAAACATCGCTACCTCAGATCGCCCGTAAATTATTATATTATTTTTCTTTTCGTTTTTGATGTATTCTCTTCGTTTTCCAATGGGTTTCATCCAACTTTTATTATTTTCGATTTCAAAAATTATTGACCCTGGTCTAATGTAACTCTTAATCAGTAAATTGAAACATCTATTGTCATTTTCAATTTCAGGTATTCAAAGGAATTTATGGAACAACATTACGGACATCAGTCCGGCTATTAAAATAATATTATGATGATGATAGAAAGATGGTAAATAAAGAAGATAGAGCAATAAAATAAACAATATTCATTTTTAAAACTTAACACGTTTTATTCATCTGGAATTGACAATAATTGTTTAAATTATTTATAAAAAAATAAATTTTTCTTTGAACATTTTACATTTTTTAATCAGATAATAGTATATAATGATGAAAGTGTGTAATGTTGATGATTACCGCTGAGCTGTTATTATATATACGAGTTCAAAGCGAAGGTCTCAAGAGAGTCGAGGACGATAATCATCAATAGCCACGTGTACCATAAGAAGTTTTTCAACAAGCTTGTGAAGAAAAAATATTTAATGATTTATACTTTAATGGTAAAATTAGTACTTACCTAGTAATATGGTGGCAACAGACTAGCTAGACTGCATAAATAATGAGAATGAGTTTGCTTAACTCGGAAGAAAAAACAAATTTTATTTGAATGAAAGATTTATTTTATTTAACATGTACTAGTTAAAATAGTTTATTAAAACACTAAATTGTGTGAAATAACAAGACATTTATACTATTCAACATGTTAGAAAGGTAAAGGGTTACTATATGGATATATATATTTATATCTACCTACATATCATGCGATAATGTCAAGATGGATACCGATTCCTATGACTATTGCACAGAAAAAAAAAGACTAAGTATGTAGTTTTTTCAAATAGGATTGCCAATTAATCGAATAAACCATTTGCTTTTTCGTACACAGAAAGTCCATGGTAGCTCAATTATAATATTTTATAGACACATTTTTACTATATAATTAATTACGGTTTATCACAATAACATTTGCGAGTAATTCTATGTTCTATGTCTTGGGTCATTCCATAATAGTAAGACAAAGAATGTGAATAAATACAGAATAAGATAATTAGAAACAAAAGCCCCAGCATGATACATACACAGAATCAATACAACCACTAGCAATAATTAACATAACATATTAAATAACTTACGTGAGCTTTGAACACCAACGCTCATGTACACGGTTTATCCACAGATATATATATAACTGGTTTATCGCAGTATCTCAAGTGTATTTCTAGTTGAATGGTTTACTAGTTACACCCTTATTGTGTGTTGTGTGTATTTAAACGTCAGATATGATATACCGTCATTTCCGTGGCCCTAGCGAGAAGGCATATATTATAAGTCCAAAAATGCAACTTTATAGAAGACGCAAAATACACTCCGCGCGCTTCAAATTCATGAACGTTTGTCCCGCTCGGACCACAGAATTGGCGTTTTAGATGTACACCAATGCAATGTAGTCACTTCTAGGAGTATGTGTACCGGTTTCTTTTTCAATATACTTCTGTACTTTGAAGAAATATGCAAAAAAGTGGGCCGTACCAGCCAAATGTTTTCAGCACGGCCCCTTTGTAACTTGAAAAATATATAGCGTATTAAAAAGTTTTTTAAACTCAAGGAATATATTTTTTTAACACGTTATATGTATCGCAACAGATATTGACAATTCATAATAACAAATAATATATAGATGTGATGAGGAAAAAACATAGAAAATTTCTACAAAAGATAAAACTACCTCAGCCCAAAAAGTATTAAAAAACTGCAAGTGCAAGTCGGACTCGCGCACTGAGGGTTCCGTACAAACTTACCTATGAAAACAGTTCAATTCCAAAAGATTTTTTTTGCGTAACTACAAATTTACAGTTTTCAGATTTTTTACCATACTTGTGTTATAAGACGTTGCTTCATGCCAAATTTCAGGATTCTAGGTCAACAGGAAGTACACGTTTTTGCGACAGTAGGCCGTATCTTTTTTTCCGTTAACTCAGATGTTTGATTTTTTCACAGCTTCAAGGGACCGCAGACCTGAGTATATGGTTTTAATTTCAACTCAATACCTCCACGCATTCTCGAGATAAAGCGTCTTGACAGACAGACAGATGGACGGATAACAAAGTGATCCTATAAGGGTTCCGTTTTTTTTTCCTTATAATTGATGTTTGGTAAGTAACATCGAAAGTAAAGAAAACATAAAGTAAGGAAAACATCGTGAGGAAACCGGCATGTCCTAGAATCAAAAATTCGAAGACATGTGACATCCACCAACCCGCACTGGGCCCGCGTGGTGGATTACTGCCCATTCCCTCTCCTAGAGAGGAGGCCTGAGTCCCTGCAGTGGGAACATTAAAAAGGCTGATTATGCTTATGCTTATGCTTAAGAAACATATGTAACGCATTGGTTTCTTAAACAAATTGCTAAATTTGAAAAATAAACCAAATTTAGTTCATTCAGCATGGCCCTTTACAGTTGCCTATATCTTTTTAATTAAGACGTCATGCTTGTTTACAAAATTCGACTTCCTGAATTATGTGTAGGAGTACATCCATTCCAAATAAATTGCGATTCTGCTGTATTAGTACTTCAAAAGATAAATTCGATCTATAATATCATACATTACAACAGGATGACCATGATTCCATGAGAAAATAGGTTAAAAAAAACTGCTGCTTCAAATTAACAACTCACGAAGCGGTTTTCACCCGCGTTCGCCGCGGTACTATTACTTATTCTATGGCTGCGGTTGCGGGCCCACAGCTTCTGAACAATGTAGATATGTAAAAAAATTAAGCTCATTTGACGACGCGTTTTACGTTCGCGGAGTGCGCGATTAATTGGGGCTCCCGTTCCACCGACGGGCAACTAGTAGAATCGCGTGGGCCACGGTCACCCACAGCCTGGGCAGTTGCGCACGCACGCTCTGCGGTCGGTTGGCGCCCGCAATAGCCGGCGAGGGGCACATAAATTCGAAAATCAGTGTTTTCACGTTAACGTTTTAGGCCTCTTCTTTTTAATTCTTTTGTGAAGTAAGTATAAAGTGAGGTATGACGCAACAGCTCATTTGTGGTGTGTGTCTGTGTGGTGGTCTGGAGCTCAACTGATAAACATAAACTGTGTTACACGATTTTGGAACCCGTTTAAAGAATCACATATAAAAACATACAAATATATGTAATATCTATCACGTCTAGTTTTCGAGGTAAAATATTTATATACCAATCATTATTTTAACAACCCTTACTTGAGGCGTATAAGAAACAGTTGACATCCGACTCTTGATAGGAGTGGGTGCTACACGTTTAAAAAGTAATTTGCCTCTGTATTGATTTCTTATTTAACATTTTTCAGTTTCATGAGTAAATTTTTTAGCAAGTAATCTTTACTAGATTCTTAAATGCTGTTGTAACTATTATGAACCAGCGCGCGGTTAGATCAAGACGGTCACAGAAACAAGAGAACTTCGTAGAGTCTTCGAAGAGTCTAAAATTGTTGTCTTAGTATTCAAACAGAGAGAGTATTCTTACAATGTAATGGCTCCTTGCTAACGGTAACTCCATAAATAAATAAAAAAACTGACAACACATCGGCTTTTATAATTTACACTAATAAATTACTATTAATGTACAACTGTATTATCCAATAACGTGGCTAATTCAATATTAATTATTAAGATTTAAGATTCAAAGCATTTGGTTTTAAATAAACTATTTCGAAAGTGCCTGTAGCACTTTCGAAATGTCAAGAAGTCAGTCAGTGAAGAAGAAAAAATATGCTAATTGCACATTCCAAAGTTTATTTTAAGGTAATGGTAGGACAAGTAATAAATCTATCTAACGGAATTTCTATTATACCTAAATTGAAGTAGTAAAAAATCACGATTACAATACTTTCTTACTCGTAGGCTGCAAAAAGTTCTCAAAACTGCCAGTCATTATGTTACGAGTATAATTAAAGAGAAAAAAAATAGTAATCCGCATAGTCCCCACATTCACTATAATAAAATTTCCAAAAAATGGAAATATTACAAATTGTAAAATATATTTAAATTTCTAAAAGTAATTTTCAATGTCAACTTCTAAATATAAAAAGTAATCATTGGCTATGTCTGTCTGTCTAAGTCTGTTTGACAACTGCCGCAGTACGCAGCTGTGTGTGTAGGTACTATAATGTTGTTAGTAAAATAAGTATGTTCATTATTTGTTTTAATTTTGCCAAATACTTTGGGGAATCGTTAGTGAATGTACAGATTAGTAATGCGTTTTTTGGAAATGTCATTACCGTGCCGATATCTCAACATATTAGGATAACTAGCAAACACTAACAAATCAGAAAATGTTATGGAGCCGAGTGGTTTTTTATAAGTGGGAAATCAGTCATCATGCGGAAGGTGAGGACGCTGTGACGTCTTTTGAACTATTCCTCAGAGAGGGGATTTACCGCCATAATTATGGCGTACCTAGCACTGGGTTGCGATAGTCGCTGTCGCCATTTCACCATGGAATCCCGCTGGAACTCTGTCCGCCATGCCGTAACTCGAAATTCCGTCGGCTGTCGAGGACGAGTACCAGAAACAGAAGTGGGTACATTGACGACCCGACACCGATGTGAACCCCTCCTACCTTTATTTAGGGACCCGGTGGTGGCGCGTTCTGAGGACCAAAAAAACACATAGCCTCGGACTTGTGCAGTGAAAACTCGACTCCCAACTGCGGGTTCCTCTCCACGACTGTCGCAACCACGCGTGTCGCTAGTTCAGCTGCCACCTTGTACGAATTTCCCTGCGCCAGGACCGGTCGACCGGCGACCGCCCCGACAGGGTCAGCGTGGTCTGTTGCGCAGATGATATGCTGGTCCCGGTGCAGGGATAGTTGCGCCAGGCGACGGCCGAATTAGCGGCACGCGGGGTTGCGACAGTCCTGGAGAGGATCCAGCGGTTAGGACTCGAGGTGGCACTTTGTGCAGTGCCACCTCGAGTCCGAGGCCATGTGTTTCCATGGCCTTCGAAACGCGCCACAATCAAGTTTCCAAATAACAGTAGAAGGAGTTCACATCGCGAAGTCGACGATGAAGTACCTGGGACTCGTCCTCGATAGCCGATGGAATTTCGAGGAGCATTCCGACGTCTGGCTCCCGAACTGGATCTGACTGGGGCTGCCCTCAAGCGTTTCTGCCCTACCTAGGGGGTCCAGATGGACATCTTGATTGAACATCCTTTCAAAATCAGAGACTCTACACTCAAAGTTGTGGACGACTACATTTACCTAGGACAGAGGTCAATTGCCTAATCCGACTCGGCTGGGCAGCGTTTGGGAAGCTGCGCGGTATCTTCTTATCCAATATACCACAGTGTCTCAAAACGAAAGTCTATGACCAGTGCTGGTTGCCAGTGATGATTTATGCCTCCGAAATGTGGTCGCTCAACAATGTGCCATATCTGAAGGCTTAAAGTCAACCAAAGGGCAATGGAAAGGATTGTGCTCGGAGTTTCCTTGCGTAATCACATCAGAAATGAAGATATCCGCAGGAGAACCAAGGTTTCTTGGCCTACTTGGCAACAAAAAATAGTTTTCGTCGAAAATGTAAATTTTTCTATCTGGTCTCTTTTTTTCTTTTTGGGCCTAATAATTTCATAACGCATCACTTTTGGATCATCAAACATTCTGAAAAGGTCAAATTTTAACATCTTGACGTCGTTATGGATCTTTGCGTGATTTCCAAATTATATCTGCATATTGCGATGGAACATAATTAGCGTCATATTTTTGGATGCCACGTTTGATGCTAGCATGAACGCTAATCCACTTCCATCTGCATATGGCCAGGTTCTAGATATTAGTGGTAAATAACCACATTATGCACAGCAGCACAATTGGATAAAGCCAGGGGTGCCGAATCCGTGGGTGCTCGGGGGCTCGAGCACCCATAAAAAATAAACAGGGGGTGCCGAGCACCCCTGAGGATAGACATAAGAAACAGATCAGTAATCACCTTCTAAGGATGGGCGTTTTTTCATTACCCGACGACCCGTTTAGCGCAGTGGTTTATAGCGCCTGAGATGCAAAGTTCGATTCCCGCACCAACACAAATGTTTGTTGATGAAACAGATATTTGTTTTGGGTCTGAGTGATTGTGGTACCTTCGTTATTCCGCAGTATTATATGTAGGACATTTATTTATTTGTCGGTCGATCACTGTGCATTTCTCTTCTCACACTTCGCCACTTTTTCGCCGGTTTTCTAAAAACCGGCGCCCCTGGATAGAGCGTTTACTAATACTGCATTCCTATTTTGATAGGTGCAGCCGTCACTCCAAATAATGACAGGCTTTGTCACAAATTCGACTTCAGAGTTGAAAATCATGTCATGTAGATAATCTATTATGCAACTAACAAAAACTGATGCCTGAGTATCAGAGTTGACTTCTGAAAAGCTGGCTCTTATATGAACATACAGGATGTCTAAGAAAACACATCTTCCTTCATCTGCCTCTTTAAAATACCTTTCTTTTTCTTCTCTTTTACATTTTTACCTTAGCTGATGGTCTTTATATTGCTGTTCCGATATTTGTATAATATGGTAGCTTTATAATCTTACTCTGTTATTGCGAATTGCGAACTACATTTTGCGTTGACACCTCGTAACTCGCGCACTAGTGAGTTCAAGTTGATACTTATTCATTTTTGGTTATCAACTGTAGCATAAGTTCGAGTGACATTTTTTGTGCATTACGAGTTATCAATGGGAAGATTTGGCGCCTAATTTAATATTTTTTTATGTTATTAACTCATTTTACGAAAAATTGTGGGTAACGAGTTGTCAACGTATGACCTACGATGTTAATTTATAGTAACTGTATATTATATTTAAATTATAAATGTATTAGGTTTACTTATACTCACTCCGTTTGAAACTTACTACAAATTACATACTTAAAATAATCCTACGTTGGGTGCCAATTAAATATGTCGTGTAGCTATTCGTTGTGGTGGAAATGACCTTAAATAAACACATTACCCTCCTTTGCGTCGCGCAGTCGGGTAAAAATAGGGGCACGTTATAACCTTCATTTCATCAAAGTTGATCACTCGAGAGGTCTTACCCACGTAATTATGGTAGACAGAAAAGCGGAGTTAACAATGACCCTACTCACCCTTCCAATTGTCGTTTCACATGTCTCAGTATCAATTGCATCGATAACTTATTATCCCAAGCATTGAAAAGATTTCTACAAATAAGTTGAGGGGGTGCTAGGCACGTGAATCGTTATACCATCCAAGGAAAAGGATATTCTGATACCCGATATCTGCTCGCAAGTTAACACCTGAGCTAAATGGAAAGGGATGATAGTCGTCCCAATAAACTGCAACGTCTGCAACCGCAAACTGACCTGTGGCTGTGTCACTATTTTTGACGTAACCTAATAAGGCATATCTTTAGTAGGTTACTCGGTTACTATACTCTGTGAAGTATGGAGTGTCATAGAAGTGCGCGCACTGCGGTGAAATAAACGCATGCGGTAGAATCACCGTTGGCCTCTCGCTGCAAATTTGCTGTGAATCTAGCGCACATATTTTTGTATCGCATAGAGATCTAGGAAGCGCCGCGCACTGCGGTGAAAAAAACGCACGTTTTAACCGACTTAAAAAAAAGCAAGAGGTTATCAATTCGGTTTTTTTTTATCATCATTTTTTTTAGGTTTGTTACCTCAGAACTCCAACGTTTATAGACCGATTTGCAATTCTTTTTTCCCATATAAGATATGCTTCTAGATTGGTTCCAATTTTTTCAAAATCCAGTTCTGATGATATTCCATCATCCATGAGGAATCGATGGAACTCCTCAAATATTATGCATTTACAGTCAAAAAGTAACATATGATGAAGTGGAACTGATGAAGAAGACCAGAAATGGTCAACGGAACTTCATAATCACATAGATATCACAATGAAGATAGTTAAGTGACTATGACAATACAAATAAATCAATGGTTCTGAGTAAAAGTTTTGAACTTTGAAAATGATATCGTCGAAGTGATCTGTGCAGGAAACAAAAAGATATAGACGTTGTTTGTATTACTGAACACTTCATTATGCTTGGGCACGAAAAGTCGTTGAACCTTCCGAATTACAAACTAGCTGCATGCTATGCAAGACAATCAAAAAAGCTTGGAAGATCTTGCATTCTTATCAAAGGAAATCTAGATTATAAAGAACTAACGGACATCTCACAACAATCAAGACCAAACGTTTTCGAACGTTGTGGAATAGAACTAATAAAACAAAAATTGATTATTATATGTATTTATAGACCACCAAAACTGAATAACTTAACTATATTTTATGAAAACTTTGACATAGTCCTGAAAACGATATGTACAAAACAAAATAAAAAAGTTATTGTATGTGGTGACTTCAACATAAATATCTTGAAAAGAAATAAAGTTTCCAAAGACTTTGAATACTTTCTGTTAGGGTACAATCTTAATTTAGAACTACGACAACCAACAAGATTAACTAGTAGCAGTTGCCTTGATAATTTTGCATGTAGTTCTCAACTAAAATGTAAGTGTAAAATAATGGACTTTGCTTTATCCGATCACACTGCCCCGATACTGGAAGTAAAAGTAATTAAAACCTGTAGAATCAGTTCCTGGCGCATTAGGAGACGTGATCTGTCAACCGGAAATTTAGTAAGGTTCAATAATTATCTCCAATGTCTTTCCTTCTCGGATATATATCGCACGAAGAACGCAAACGAAGCATACGATTACTTTCTGGAACACTTTAGAATGCTATACGATCTTTGTTTTCCATATAGGTTACTTACGATCAAATCAAATCAAACTATTAGATGGGTATCACGCGGGGTATACGAGTGTGCAGTAAAATACAGAGGCACTTGTTATGGAAATATAGACGTGAGCCCACGGTTGAAAAAAAAACAAAATTCAAATATTACTCCTTAATATAAATATAAAATAATTAAATTAACCCAAAGAGCACAAAACAATCACTTTATAAACTCGGCCAGTAACAAATCAAAAGCATCTTGGCGTATTATTAATAACAATACACGCAATGCTGAGCCAATATGTAGGATCAAAATTCAAAACACCGTCATTACTAACCCATCAGAAATTGCGAATTTATTTAACAATTTCTTCATTGACCAAGTACAGTCTAATACTCCATCAATACACGTACCAACTGGTTTAATTAGCAATACACATTCAATGTTTGTGTCTCCAGTGTTTCCTCAAGACGTAATAAGAGTAATACAGGCACTGAAATATACAAACAGCGTTGGATATGATGGTATAGCTACAAAAGTTATAAAATTCGTAGCGAATAGCATTGCTTCGCACTTATGCCATATTATAAACTTATGCATTAGTTCTGGAGTGTTCCCGAACGGTCTGAAAACAGTCATTGTAAAACCACTTTAAAAAAAAAAACGATAGAGACAGTTTAGTTAACTATAGACCCATTGCCCTAATTCCCATATTTTCAAAAAATATTGAAAAGATAATTTATGAATTAATTGATAAGTTTTTATGTAAATATAATATTTTATGTGATGAACAAAAAGGATTTAGAAAAAACAAAGGTATAAATAAATATTGCTATTTACGACTTGCTTAGCAATATAATGGGTAACGTCGATAAAAGACTACCAATTTGTGCAATTCAAAATCACAAAACCCTGATCGATAAGCTTTGACATGCCTAATGATTCATTTTTTTTTCTCTTATTCATTGACATACCTAATGATTTTTTTTTTTGCTGATTTTATTGTTTTTATTTTTATTCCAATTGTATTAAGCAGACTTTTAAAGTTCTGATTATTTCATGTACCTACAATCTATGCAAATAAATTTTTACTTTACTTTACCTTGATGATGATGATGCGGCGAAAAAAATGCACGTTTTTAACCGACTTCAAAAAAAAGGGCGAGATTGTCAATTCGGTTGTATTTTTTTTATGTTTGTTACCTCAGAACTCCGTTGTTTATGGGCCGATTCGCAAATATATGTTTATGTTTTTTCCCCTTATAGGAAAAATCCAGTTCTGATGACGATGGAAAATAAAACAATTGTCTTCCCTAAAAAAAAACAGTGATAAAAATTTCGGAGAAACAAACAATACCGAGAAACCCCGAATTCCGAAATTAAAGTTATTTTGATCCTTTTAGTGTTTTTTTTTTTAGTGTAGTCGGTTATTTTATTTTCGTAAAAGATTTATTTAACCCTTTTTAACTGCGATACACTTATAAAGAGAGTGCCTATTTCTCATGACAATTCCAATGAACCCAAACACTGCTAGGTTACATTGTTTTATTATGAAGTTCGTGTGTCTACCTTCCACCTTCCGACTCCATCATCATCATCAAATTACTTCGATGATACCATTTTCAACGTAACTATTCAGAACTATTCATTTATTTGTATTTTCATAGTCGCTTAACTATCTTCATTCTGATATCTATGTGAGTATGAAGTTCCGTTGACCATTTCTGGTCTTCTTCATCAGTTCCACTTCATCAAATGTTACTTTTTGACTGTAAATGCTTAAGTTCTCGATGAAAATACCAAAATTACTATAAGGTGGCCTATAGTTTTTGAGGAGTACCCTCGATTCATCATGGATCCCATCATCGTAACTGTAACCCCCACCAACTGTGTTCCCACGTTGTCGTCGTGGTGGGGCTTGCGTGTCTCTGTGATCTTGAGGGCTATGCCGGTAGAGCTACTCATACCGGAGGGCCTCAAGTGAGAGACCAGACCAAGAGGAACACACACAGGCGGAGTCCAGGCGGACCGCCACGGAGGGTGCGCTGTCTTGGAGACTGGGTTCGCCTCTGGTACGTGTCTGCTTATCAGACATGACCAAGACGGCGAACTTGCTTATTGGGGACCCCACCCCACAAAAAAGGCAAAGCTGTGACCAGCAAACTATGGACGCGACTCTCAAAAATTTATTACCCCAGGAGGGTACCGCCTGCACCGCAGGAGGAGAATCCCTGCCCGAGCAGAGCTCGGGCTGCCCCTCGTATTGGGGGGGGGGGGCAAAGAGCGCGCCAGGTCCTCTAGGGGCCTGTTACCGTCCTTCGTGGACGCAAGGAGCCAGGGTGGCTCACCCACCGGTAGCGTGGAGTCCCTGGGACCCGTTCCCAGCACGTCTGCTGCGCCGGTAGGTACTACAGAGGCCGGCAGGTGCTTCGGTCTCAGGGAGGTGAGCGGAGACGCGGCGTCGGACTCCGATGCCGCGTCTTCGCTCAACTCGGAGAGAATGGAGGTGGATGAGGCCACCTCCAGGAAGAAGAGGAACCAGTTCCTCAAACGCCCCATATCCGGGGACGGTCGGAGGACATCCTCCGAAGATGAGCGTGGAGCTTCTGCCCGCAAAATCTCCACCGCTGGACGGGGTGCGGGCCGAAAGGCGGGAAAAGGAAGAAGGCCCACCGCCGAGGAGGCGACCCAGCGGTACCTGAAGATTGCGAGAGAGGGGCGCCACCCAGGGGAAGGCAGTGCCCAGGCCAGTCCCTCGGAGCCGGAGCCTTCCGGCACTGAGCCAGAAGGCATGGAGGAGGCGCTGGCCCAATTTAAGGGTATTGTTACAGCCGCCATAAATGGAGTCGCGATCAAGAGAAAAGAGGTCTCCAAGAAGAGATCGATCCCCCAGGCCACGACCTCAATTATAGAGGCACTGGGGATCGTTTTGGAGCCTCTAAAGAGATCCCTCTCCAAGAGGATCGGTCAGCTCGAGGCGGACTTGGCCGGTCTTCGAGGCAATGGCCCCGAGGTGGCGCCAAACGGGGGGCGCAAGCAGGGCCAGTCCCAGCCCCTGCCCCAGCCGGAGAGCGAGATTCTGGCCCTGCTGCGGCAAGAGCTGGCTGCCTTCCGGCAGCAGCAGCAGGAGTAGCAGCAGCAGTTCCAGGAGCGGGTCCAGCGGCAGTTCTCTGTGCTGGAGGCTGCCCCCCGCTTGCGGCTTCCGGTCAGAAGAGGGCGGCGTCGTATGCCACCGCCGCCGCCGCAGCCACGGCTGCTGCACCCAAGGCGGGCCCGTCAGGTCGGGCAGGGGAAGCCTGCTCCTTCCCAGAAGGGTAGGGCAGCGTCTTCCACTAAAACGGCGGGACCTTCTGCCACGGCGGCGATAAGGCCACGCCTGCCGCCTCCCCTGCCCGAAGAACCCTCGGCTGACGCCGATTGGACGATCGTTGGTGCCAAGAGGAGTGCAGGTAAGGTGGCTAGGGCGGCCAAAAAGCGCGCGAGGCAGCAAGAGCGCAAGAAGCGGGCCATGGCGGCCAGACTTCGCGCCCCAAATTCCGAGGCTGTAGTCATTACGCTACAGCCAGATGCGGTAAAGAAGGGCGTGACGTACGATGCCGTCATGGTAAAGGCGAAGCAGGCGGTGTTGCCCCACCTTGACGAGCTCGGAGCCTCTGGGGGCTTCCACATGAGGCGCACTGCAACCGGGGCCCGAATACTGGAAGTCCCTGGTGCAGATAGTGTCTCTGCTGCGGACGCCCTGGCTGAAAGGATCAGGGCGTCCCTAGATGTCGAGGAGGTCCGAGTGTCCAGGCCCACCAAGTGCATAGACATACGCACCATGGGCCTGGACGACTCCGTCAAGGTGGACGAGATGGTGGCCGCCATCGTCAGTGCGGGTAAGTGCACCTCCGCTCAAGTGCGGGCGGGCACCATACGCGCTGACAGCACGGGCATGCGAGCCATTACGGTGAGCTGCCCTGTGTCGGCGGCCCAGGCCATCACGGGTGAGGGCCGAAGGCTTTTGGTGGGCTGGGTTTCCGCCCAAGTGAAGATGTTGGAGCCCAGACCTCTACGGTGCTACCGCTGCCACGTGGGGCACCACGTGGGGGCCCACTGCGCCGCGGAGGTGGACCGCAGTGATCGCTGCTACCAGTGCGGTCAGACCGGTCACAAGGCCGTCGAATGCCGTGCGCCACCGCACTGCTACGCATGTGCGGCGGCAGGCAAGCCGGCCGACCACCGGGCTGGGAGCAGGTCCTGCGACCCCCCCGCCAAGGCCAAGGGCAAGGCCAGGAGGCCCATCCCCGCTGATGTCCTCACTGCCGCAGCCGCCTCCTTGGCTGCCGACGCTATCGCCGCCGCTCCTGCCGCGGTAGGGCCCTCACGAGGGGCTCGGGAGGAGACTGTAATGGACTGTCAATAACGGCCCCATTACGTCTCCTCCAGGCGAACATCAACCACTGCGCCCCCGCTCAGGATCTGTTGCTCCAGAGCATGGCGCAGTGGTCGATCAATATCGCCGTGGTCTCCGAGCCGTACTATTCCTGCCCAGGGGAGACTGGGTGCGGGACCTGGACGGCTCGGTGACCCTAATTTCGTCGGCCGCCGCCGGTACCCCGACCCTCGAGGCTATCACGAGGGGACGGGGTTGCGTGGCAGCACGGTTCGGGGACATTGCAGTGGTAGGCGTCTACCTGTCCCCGAACAGATCTCTCGGCGATCTTCACATCTCCCTAATGGAGCTGAAAGCCGTCGTCGCTGGGTTTGGTTCCCTCCCCGTGGTCGTGTGCGGGCACTTCAATGCCAAGAACTTGGCTTGGGGTTCCCGGTTCACGAACCAGCGGGGTCGGATGGTTGAAGACTGGGCACTGGAGACAGGCCTGGTCGTCCTAAACCGGGGTTCTGTCCCCACGTGTGTGCGGATGCGGGGTGACTCTGTGGTGGACATCTCGTTCGCAAGCCCCGCTCTGTCGCCGCGTGTCGTCGACTGGCGCGTTATGGAGGGGGTGGAGACGTACTCAGACCACCGGTACATCCGGTTTGACGTCTCCGCCCAAACCTCGACCGCGCCGGTCCGACAGAACCCTTGTGGTCCGCGGTGGGCGCTGAGGCACATGGACCGGGAGCTCCTCCTGGAAGCCGCGACGGTACAGGCCTGGGTGCAAGCACCGGACAGGCCTGTCGACATCGACGTCGAGGCAGAGTGGTTCCGGGAGGCCATGTCGCAAATCTGTGACGTGGCAATGCCCCGAATCCATCCAGGACGTGCTCGGCGCCAGGTATACTGGTGGTCGCCGGAGATTGCGGCACTGCGCAACGCGTGCAATGCCGCGCGACGCCGGTATGCCAGGTACCGCAGGCGCCGCATCCGTCCAGCGGATGCGGAGGCCAGAGAGGCGGAGCTGTATGAGGGATACAGAGACGCAAAGCGCACCCTCCGAGCGGAGATAAGGCGGTCCAAACTCGAGGCCCGCAACGTGTGGCTGAGGACTCTGAATGGGGACCCATGGGGACGCCCCTACAAGGTGGTGCGGGACAAACTCCGCCCCTGGGCTCCCCCGCTGACGCAGAGTCTCCGGCCCCAGCTTGTGGAGGGTGTGGTGAGCACTCTGTTCCCTGCGCGTGGGGAACACTCTCCCCCGCCTATGGCTCTACCACCAGCGGTGTCCGACGCGGACCACGATGGCGACGACGACGACAACGCTCCAGAGGTGACCGAGGTAGAGATGAGAGTGGCGGTACGAAGGCTGAGTGCCAAAAATACCGCCCCAGGACCCGATGGCTTGCCTGGGAAGGCCTGGGTCCTGGCCATGGAGGCTCTCGGGCCTCGACTAAGAGGGCTCTTCAGCGCATGCATGGAGAGGGGCCAGTTCCCACTTCACTGGAAGACGGGGAAACTGGTCCTCATCGCGAAGCAGGGGCGCCCTGCGGACTCACCGTCTGCGTACCGGCCCATCGTGCTGCTCGACAAGGTGGGCAAGCTCTTTGAAAGAGTTATTGCAGACCGCCTCGTCGCGCACCTAGCACGTGTGGGACCGGATCTGGCGGACGGCCAGTTCGGCTTTCGCAGGGGACGCTCCACGGTGGACGCTATCATGCGCGTGCGAGCCCTCACGACGGGGGATGCGGTATCCCAGGGCAGGTGTGTCTTGGCGGTGTCTTTGGATATCGCCAACGCCTTCAATTCCCTGCCCTGGAGTAGCATTAGGAGGGCACTCAGGTATCACCGGGTGCCCGACTAGCTCTGTCGTGTGGTCGAGGCGTACCTGTCGGACAGGTACATCATCTACCCTGGTCACCAGGGAGAGTGGGAACGTCGAGAGATGTCGTGCGGTGTTCCGCAGGGATCGGTACTAGGGCCGCCCTTGTGGAACATCGGATACGACTACGTGCTGCGCGGCGACCTCCCGGACGGGGTCAGCGTAGTCTGCTACGCAGACGACACGCTGGTCCTGGCGCGGGGAGAGTTGTACCAGGCGGCGGCCGAACTAGCGACACGCGGGGTTGCGACAGTCGTTGGCAAGATCCAGGATTTGGGACTCGAGGTGGCATTGCACAAGTCCGAGGCCATGTGCTTTCACGGCCCTCGGTACGCGCCACCACCGGGTTCCCAACTAACGGTCGGAGGAGTCCACATCGGTGTCGGGTCGACGATGAAGTACCTGGGACTCGTTCTCGACAGCCGATGGGATTTCGAGGAGCACTTCCGACGTCTGGCTCCCAAACTAAATCGGACTGGGGCTGCCCTCGGGCGGCTCCTGCCCAACCTAGGGGGACCAGACGCCTCCTGCCGAAGGCTCTACGCGGTCATCGTACGGTCCATGGCCCTTTATGGCGCACCGGTGTGGGCGCCGGCGTTGCGGAAGCAACCGGCGGCCCGGCTGAACGCGTGCCAGAGGGTAATGGCCATACGGATGGTGCGAGGATACCGGACGATATCCCGCGAAGCGGCGAGCCTCCTTGCCTGCCAGCCACCATGGGATCTGGAAGCAACAGTCCTTGCTCTCATGCACGATCTGCGCATTGAGATGCAACGCCGGGGCGAAACTCCGCTGCCGCGACAAGTCGCAGCATGGCGGACGGAGTTCCGGCGGATTCTCATGGAGAAATGGCGACGACGGCTGTCGCGACCCAGTGCTGGGCACGCCACAATTATGGCGGTAAGTCCCCTCTTTGAGGCGTGGTTGGAAAGACCTCACGGCGTCCTCACCTTCCGCATGACGCAGGTTCTCACCGAACATGGTAAGTTCGGAAAGTTCCTGCACCGGATTCGTGCGGAAGACACGCCCGGGTGTCGCCACTGTGTGGACCGCCCGGAGGACACGGTGGAGCACACGGTGGAGGTGTGCCCCGCTTGGGCAGAGCAACGCCGTGTCCTCGTGGGGGCGATCGGCGGCGGCGATCTCTCGCGCCGGGCCTTGGTACAGGCCATGGTTCGGAGCGAGGAGGAGTGGCAGGCGGTCGCCTCCTTCTGCGAAGCAGTAATGCTAGCAAAGGAGGCGGCCGATCGCGTGAGGCAAGGGTCCTCACGCCTCAACCGCCGCCGGGATTCCGATCCCGATTTCCGACCACCGTAGGCGCGGGCTTGCGGACGGCGAGCAATGGGTGGCTCGCCGTCCGATCGTCCGGTAACCATCTGGACCGAGCCTAAGTCGTCGACGGCGCGTATTGTTCCGCGCGCGCCTCAGGGAGATGTCAGCAAATCGTAGGGGCCCAGCAGGGTCGAAGCCTACTGGGGCCATGGGTAGTGTGAAAGCGAAACCCGGGGCCCTGGGACGAAGGCAAAGAAGGAACAGGAGTGGGTTTTTAGTCAGTAAAAGTCTGACACTATCTCTCGCTCCGCCCAAGAGCGAGATTTGTCATAAGATGATTTTCCCACCTAAAAAAAAAAAAAAAAAATCATCGTAACTGGATTTTTCCTATAAGGGGAAAAAAATAATTGCAAATCGGTCCATAAACGACGGAGTTCTGAAGACGACAAACAAAAAAATTATGTTAAAAAATACAACGGAATTGATAACCTCCTCCTTTTTTTTTGAAGTCGGTTAAAATTTGCGTTAGTTTCGCCGCAGTGCGCGGCCCTGTAAATTCGTTTATTCTACCGCACGGTAGAATAAACGCACCGCGTTCCACCGCAAGGCAGTGCGCGCAAGGCCTAAGCAATTTGTTTATGCCCGATAGGATTTATTGTTCTATGTAGGTAGTATAAATACCCTGAATGTTTGTTATCCCATACTATCATCCCCTGTTAAACTCCTTTATACAAAACTTTATAAAACATAAAAGATTATTTCTTCATCATTTATGTACAAAATTTTATTGATTCAGTGATGTTCCTTTGTTTATCAGTGAATTTAAGGAAATTCTACTACTACTATGTGTTACAGAGGAACGACACGTGTCACGCTATTTCAGTGTTACTTCGACTTAACAACGATTGATTAAATAAAAAAATATCTATTTATTTTACGTTGAACTGTCGTAGTTGAAGTGAAATTACGTGGACGAAGATAAACAATAAATAGTGATATTTCAAGTGAGCAATGATGACCAAATATGGATCTTTGAGGGATAGAAAAATACTTAAAGTACTAGTACTCCTTAACCCTAGTTAGATGAAAACTAAAACAGCATAATTGTTTTTTTAATCAATTTTCGTAGTCAGTAATATCGAAAATGTTAATTTAAAAAAAAATGTTTATGTGAATTTAAGATAATACGAGTACATATACTCGTTTAAATATGTTTTAATGTTTAATGTGTTTAGACCTAAAAGATCAACTAACCAAGAAGTTGACAAGCTGTCTAAATACATTAGTACGAGACTAGATAGGGGTATGCATACCATTGGAATCTTTCTGGACCTTGCCAAAGCCTTTGACACCGGGCTTGCGGATGTCGAGCACTGGGTAGCTCGCCGTCCGGCTGTTCGGTAATTAACCGGACCGAGCCCATTTTTCAATAGCGCGTAGTGATCCTCGCGCTCCTTAAAGAGATGTTGCCAAACCATAGGGGCCCAGCAGGGCCGATGCCCACTAGCTAGGACCGCGGAAAATTTCTGAAAGGGAAACCCGTAGTCCTAGGACGCAAAGGGTCATTGAAGGATACAGGTGTGGTTTTAGTCAGTAAAAGTCTGACATGCCCTTGCGCTCCACCCAGAGCGCGAGAAGTCATGTAGATAATTTTCCACATAAAAAAAAAACCTTTGACACAATTTCTTGTTCTATATTACTGAACAAGCCTGAAACGCTTCGGGTAAGAGGAGTGTAACTTCTATTATTCTCCGATTTTCTAAGAGGCCGTCGACAATGTGTTAAAATAGGGCAGTACACAAGTTCTGAAATGGAAAATAGTTGTTTTGGAATACTAGGTAGTATTTTAGGCCTGACGTTATTTTTAATTTACATTAATGAGTTTAGTCCTTCGTAATGGGCTAATATTATCATATGTGAATGACACGGCTCTATTGTTTTCCGCTGAGTCCCGAGGTGAAGCATATGAACATGCCTAAAATGGCTTTAATATTGTCTCTAATATGCTTCATCAAAATTTTCTAACATTAAATATAGAAAAATCTAAATACATCTTATTATCAATGAGAAACATTTATCTAACACTTACTAACGTAAACTAATTCGCACATAATCGCAAACATGCTGACATTGCTTTTACTTTCCCTACTTTAGTGGTATCTATGGATCCTGGATAAATGACCCCTAGTGCCCGGCAGCCCCCATGCCCTTGATTCCGGTAGCGGTCAAAGCCACGGCGAGGCAAGGGGTGCGAAGAATCTCTGGATGGGATCCGGCTACCCATTTATAAAACGACTGGACCTGGCAACTTTTAACACGCTTACACTGAGGACTGACGAGAAGATCACCGAACTTGAGAAGGAATTGAGCGGGTTACGATGGAGTATTGTGGGATTATATGAAGTCCGAAGACAGGGGGAGGACACGATAATTCTCAAATTCGGTAACTTGCTCTATTTCCGGGAGGGCGACCAGCAGTCCCAGGGTAGTATGAGTACAATGTGGTGAAGATCGAGAGTGTGTCGACCAGGGTGGCGTCCTTATACTCAGAATATCATCAAGATGTTTGCTAAAGGTCATACAGGTTTATGCCCCGACCTCGACACACCCCGATAATGATTCCATCATACTCGAGGGAAAAATGCCACAGGCATAGAGCAGAGGCAAGGTAGTACTCTTCTTTTAGAAGGGTGATAATGCCCTGCTTAAGAATTACAGGCCCATTTTGCTTCTGAGTCATGTTTACAAGCTGTTTTCCAGAGTCATCACGAATCGCCTCGCACGCAGGTTCGACCACTTCCAGCCTCCCCGAACAAGCTGCATTCCGAAAAGGCTTCAGAACCGTGGACCACACACATATGCTGCGCAGGTTATACACAAGACTGAGGAATGTAATCAGCCTCTCTGCTTAGCGTTTGTGGACTACGAGAAAGTCTTTAATTCGATCGAGACTGAGGCTGTACTGCAGTTTCTGCAACGGTGCCAAATTGACTATCGGTACATCAAGTGCTAAAGTATTTGTACAAAAATGCCACCATGTCAGTCTGACTACAAGACCAGACCCCGAAACCTAAACATCACTCACCTTCAGACGATATAGTAGTCATGGCTGAGACTACGGAGGAGCTCAGTGCAATGCTTGGTTACCTCAATAGAGCTTTCGAAAGAATGGAACTTAAAATGAACATGGGCAAAACCAAAGTCATGGTAAACAACCATGTAACACCCACCCCTATCAAGATCGGAGACCCTACACTCGAAGTTGTGGATGACTACGTTTAACTGGGATAGACTGTCCAGTTGGGTAGGTCTAACTTCAAGAAAGAGATCAATCGTCGAATCCGGCTCGGCTTGGAAGAGTTCGGAAAGCTGCGTGGTATCATCTCATCCAATATACTACACTGTCTCAAGACGAAAGTCTATGACCAGTGCGTGTGGCCAGTGATAATATATGGCTCTGAAGCGTGGTCGCTTACAATGGGCCTCGTCAGAAGACTTGAAGTCACTCAAAGGGCAATGAAAAGGGCTATGCTCGGAGTTTCCTTGCATGATCGAATTAGGAATGAGGATATCCGCAGGATAACCAAGGTTACCGACGTAACACGAAGAACTGCCAAACTTAAGTGACAATGGGCAGGGCACTTTGCTCACAGAACGGATGGCCGTTGGGGCCGAAAGGTTCTGAAATGGCGACAACGTACCGGAAGGCTTAGCGTTGGAAGGCCTCCTACAAGGTAGACCGATGACCTGATAAGGGTTGCGGGAATCCGATGGATGCGAGATGCACAGGACCGTTCATTGTGGCGACACTTGAGGGAGGCCTATGTCCAACAGTGAACGTCTTTCAGCTGAAATGATGATGATGTATATATATGCACCCGTAATGATTAGTCTTGAAACACAGGTTTTTATAAACCTAGCTCTGGAAAGTCTCTCTGAAACAAAGGTTTGAGAAAAACAAACCTTGCTCTGGAAAGTCGCTAATTAAACATAATTCTAGGTTTAAAATTAATTTTCCATAAGCCCCGAAATATAGATAAATTTAGTTATATACATAGTTATTTGTTGGGTACTAACAAAATTACTTATTTAAGATTTACTTGTGGCTATTTTATGTAAAACTAAATTGTGTAATAGATTTAATAAAATAAAAAAATAAACAATTCTAACTAGACCGTGGTTCATATTGTGTTAGTAATCACACACCATAAAAACTATGTTAGTAAAAGATAAAATAACAGAGAAATCTTAATTTATATATCTTTCGAGTACATCTGACACAACGGGTATATGTACGTATACATGCACCCAGTGTGCCAAAGTGGCGCAACACGGCTTATCACTAATGCCTCTCAGAATGCTGTTGCCGCTCTCACGCACCCTGCACATCATGGACGCTACCCGGTTTCAAAGGATGGCTTTAAAACAATCAATATGTGTGTTGGTATGCATTCTCGAGGCACTGCAGTAACGTGGGAGCCCAAACAACATCCTGAGGGCATTTTTATACTGAACCTTGCGGGCGTTAATAAAGATTATAATTTTATAATATTATTCATTACTGTTTTATACATCTTTCTCCCGAGCACGTTTGCTCTTGCGAATTTCTTTTCAAGCCAGCCAATAACAGCAAGCAAGAGGTGGGAGCTCTATTCCTCGTCAGTGTTGTCACCATGGCTGGCCAATAAAGGCAAACCGGCAAATCATCATCATCATCATCATCATTTCAAA
Source organism: Mythimna pallens (assembly GCA_961205895.1). Lineage (NCBI taxonomy): Eukaryota > Metazoa > Arthropoda > Insecta > Lepidoptera > Noctuidae > Mythimna > Mythimna pallens. Next base: position 30,007,402 of record OY540824.1, read on the forward strand.
CCGGAAATGAAGAACAAGAAATCTTCCGGGAGATCGGGTCCATGGAGTCACTAATGCCCAACAGTTCGCCATAAAACTGCCCTGCGGATGGTATCTCTCTTAGTGTGGCCCCTCACCCTAGGCATGTTACGGAAAAGCAAACGCTACCGATACAGACCCAGATAATTATATTTTTTATTGTAAACCGCATAAACAAAAACAAGATATTACCTGGAAACAAAAAATACAGGATATTATTATTTGAATACGTGCCGAATAACACCGCCTCACATATTATGTGTGTAGCAACCCTAACAAGGTATTTTGCGATGAATATCCGTAGAACAGTTTCTGTGAAAATGCGCTTCAAAATTCAAATTCAAATTCAAAGCATTTATTTCAAATAAACCATTTACAGGCACTATTCAAATGTCAAGAAGTCAGTCAGTCAGAAAAAATGATGCTAATTGCACATTCCAAAGCGTAGATCTCTATGGAGAAGAATGTGCAAGAAACTCCATGGACACTCTTTTCAATCGTGTTTTGCAATTACAAATATCTCTGTTACATGTTTCTTGTCGCTTCATGTGAGAACAATGTCAATAAAGCAACTGGCAGCTAAGAGATGACCAGTCTCAACTGACAGCGCCCGTTCACGGACCTGACGCAAATATTAGCACCACTCAGCTCAACCATTTTAAAGGGAACCGAATGATCCAACACACGCGCCACCATCAGTGAGACATTTGAGTGAGCATGACCAACTCTCAACTGCCATGCTCATTTATGTCAAACAAGTCCAATAATAACCTAAAAACCATAAAATAGCTCCATGGTACTCACATTTACAAACTTTGAAAAAAATGATTCTACATTATACAATACTAAATACAATAATAATTAACAACAATAATATTTTACAAATTAAAAAAAAAACATTAAAGAATAATAATACTACACCTTACATACTTACACCTTACATACATGCACTACACGCACAAATAAACTCTACAAACACAACACTGCACACACATTTTAAATTTCTTTTAATATAACTATAATCTTAATTTAATTCTGTTGTATTCTATAATTTGTCATTTGTAATTTTTTGTATGTAATTCATAATTCATCATTTTAAATTTTGTTTTTTTTTTTCTTTCTCTTGTGATCCGCATTATGTGATTTCAATTTTTTTTTGTTAATTGATTATAAGTTTTGATTTTCTTTTGTCAATGGAACGCTGTCATCTTCCTCCTGGAGGTGGGCGTTAATAGCTGCGACACAGTTCCTAACTACTGTAGCTATTTTCGTACGCAAACAATTTGTAAAAGTTTTTTTTTCTGTTCCAATAAAAGATTATTATTATTATTATTATTATTAATAATAATAGTTTCTAAACTAATCAATTTGTATACCCCGGTGGTAGTGGAGCTGGACCAGCATTGAGCCAAGCATTTTTATCTTGAATATAATCCTCCAACTTATAATATGCTTGCCTGCATAGTGTGCGTTTAATACAAGATTTAATTTTCGTTTCATTGAGTTCTAATATTTGTGGAGGTATTTTGTTATAACATTTCAAACAGTACCCCATGAAAGAAGAGGCCACTTTAGCCAGTCTGAAACCTGGTTGAACTAATTGGTCCCTATTTCTTGTAACATAATTATGTCTATCGCCTCTTTTGCTAAAAAGATGAAGATTTTTTCTAACGTACATGATGTTTTCATAGATATATTGACAAGGCACCGTCAATATGTCAATATCCTTAAACAGTTCCCTTAGAGAATCGCACCGGCGGAGATTGTAAATAGCTCTGATAGCTCTTTTCTGTAGAATAAAAATTGAGTCGATGTCTGCAGCCCGTCCCCATAGTAGGATACCGTATGACATGATACTATGAAAATAACTAAAATACACTAGTCTAACGGTATCAACATCCGTAAATTGGCGGAATTTTCTAACAGCATATGCAGCTGAGCTAAGCCGTCCCGCAAGAGATGTTAAATGAGGGCCCCATTGTAGCCTTGAGTCAAGCGTAATCCCTAAGAAAACCGTTTTATCGACAAATTCTAGTTTCTCATTGTTCAATATTATGTCACAATTACTACTCTTGACATTCGGTAAGGAAAATCTTATGCATTTCGTTTTTTTCCCATTTAAAACTAGATAATATTCAAATTCAAATGTGGGCAGTCTTTTATTTTACATTCCACAATTTTAAAATGCTTGTAGCGTGAACGCTTTCCAAATAACTTTGACTTTATTTCGAATAGTTACCAATTGAACTATTTGCTATATTTTACTGATTTTATTTTATTTTGCAATAAGATTGTTTAAAATATGTGTCTACTAACGGCTCTAATCTTTTATTCTTTTTCGTTTACATGGTATACACGTAGCTAATCAAGTTCACAATACACATAATTCCCTTGAAACTCGACTGAAAAAGGACAGCTGCTCTTCAAAGTTAGTGCAATATATCACAACATGCCGCTGCACTTCAAGCTATACTTGTCATTTGCAAATATTGTCTAGTTGATAGCCGCGGTAGCTAACTGAACGACCTCATATACACACAGTCATTTCCTGGGTTAGATTCCCAAATGGGCAGAGAAGTAATTGGGAATTATCAATAATTACGTATTGATAATTCCCAATTACAGCTTGGGGTTGGCCATCGCCGAATATGATTAGTCTTACTTTTTGTGTAACTTTAGGCCTTCAGCATATGAGACTTCTTCATCTCATTTTCTTTCTTTGAAAGCCAGCGCCACAACGGTTCATTATTGAAACTTGCATGTTTAGACTTTATATGCGTCGTATTTGGATTGATAAAGAAAGGCCCTCTCTTAATTTACGTGATATTCCTCAGATGCTATTTACTGCAACGCAACTTGTGATGGTTACCTCTGCTGGCCTCCTACTCCTGCCGGAGAAACATTTTTCCAGAACTGCCCCAAAGGTTTGCTGAGTAACGAGAAGAGTAAGTAAAGTTAACAGCATCGTACGCATGGTTTGAAGCTGTCAATATCATATGCCTACGTTTACACACGTCGAGTCCATAACTCCCCGTGTCGTTCTATTTATCTGATATATTTTGTAGATATCCTTTGGACTCACAGTTGTCAATATTTCAAATATTTGCTCTGCATGTTGGCTGTCTTAATTGACGGTTTAGACTTTTCAAAACTGAATAATAAAAACACACTTCTTTCACGTTTAAGTTTGAAGTTATTTTTTGCTTTGTGACATTGCAGATGTGTGATAGATTTGCAATTGATATATACGCAGCCACAAACGGACTACCTAAAACCACTTTTTTGCTTTACCAACTGACAAAGTATTTATAATATAATATAACCACAATAAAGTTACCGATCCTTGGGTAACAGTGACGTGCTCGATAAAATAGATAAATTAAAAAAAAAGAGAAAATTTCAGTCATTAAAAAACAATTGGTATTGAATTGTTTTTTTAACTCTTTTTTCTAAGATATCAGGACATTTATCAATAAACTATATATTTACGCAAATATGGAAATTATTCAACATGTCTTTCAACTTTAGCAATATTATGAGTGGGTGCTTCAGCACATCTTCAACTATGGTGGAATTGAAAAACTTTTAAAGGTCTTGGGTATTAGATACTCGTAGGTTACAATGACCTGCTGTAAATCAATCGTCTGTCGACATCTGCGAGTACAGCACCTATATCTAATACGATATTTGAAATATTTTTGTGAGGCCTGTTCGTAGATTATATATTTAAAAACTGAATCGATGGGATAGACACGGTTTAAGCAGTTTTGCATGTTGTAGGTATTTGAAGTGCATCGTAATATTACACATTACGACTTAGTGAATTTGAATATATAATAATAGTATTATAATCTAAGTAACTACAATTTAAATAGTATATTAATATTATTTTTGTTTTACTTTTTTTGTGTAATTATTATCATTTTTTTATTTTGTTTTAAGTGTGCGCGTTTAGACGGTGTGGCCCGGAGGGTTTGTGGCTTGGCCGCCATCTAAACGACACCTCGCCTAAAGGCTGGACCAACTATACGCCTTGTTTCCCCGCACTCGTACAAAAAATACTTGACAAAGTAAATAAGGACGAAGCTGAAGCACAGGTATGTTTCAAGATTTAGTGCTCTGAAAACTTCCACGTAATCATCCATCATCATCGTCATCCCGGTAAAATCAATATTAATCATTTGCTTACCAACATAATCATCAAATTTAATTGAAACCAAAAATTTAAAAAATGCAGGTTTATAATATTTTTACCTTTGACTGAAAACTGTGCAGTAATTAGTATCATAATCGATTCTATAACACTACCAATGCCAACATAGGTAAAGGAAACTTCTACGGCATCGATTGAAAAAAAAAACACCAATTGAAATTTATTATTTGATTGTGATTTTTAATATTTATTACTCCAAAAATGTAAGAACAATAGAATGAGTAGTACTCTCGCTCGCAGCTTTAAAGTAATATAGCTGAGTGTTGGAACCATCAAAATCGTCTGCCTGCTGAGAAAACATTTTCATACAATTACAGAAGAAACAATAAAATTCAGTTTTTATAAAATGACGTAAGTCTAGTTACATTTTATTGAAGTTTAAGGTTGTCTGACGAGGGGTTGCCATGGCACTAAGTGTCTGGCAATGGATGATCATCATCACTAATACTGTCCAGAATAACATATAAAGAAATTGAGCTTTATAATTTAACTAATTTAGGCATCAAAATTACACACCTTTCCTACCGATTACCTGCCAAAGCCACCATAATTGAAACGTCATATTAGAGCATCGTTCTTACCTGTCTTATACACTGACAAACTACCAGCTTTTATAAAATGATGAAAGTCTGGCAGCCACGGTCTCTCACTCTATATATAAATCATTACTATCTACCACTATCTGCTAGCTATCACAGGAGCACAATTGAAGAAAGTGAGTTTTAAAAGTACCTAGCCGTACTTCCATAGTGAAACTGCCCCCCATGGGAACCTATATCATAACCTATTTGTAGAGTAGTAATAGTAGTTGATCAAGAAGATATCAGCTCTATATATTAGTTAAATGCGGACTAATTTTAAAAAAAAGTGACCGAAATTGACCTTTTACAATGTGACATATGTTTGTTAGTTTTAATGCTAGCAAAACAAAACTAATTTCTGTATTTATGGTACTTTACAGTTTATTTTATAGCATTTTTTTATGAGCCAAGCCTAAATAAATATGTTTAAAAAAATGCAAAAATATAATAATATAATAATTGATTTCTTTCAGACCTAATTGACTTACCACTTTGAAAAATATATATTTATATAATTATCTATACTTTGCAGCATGCCAAGTTTTATCAAAATGCAAAGGGTGCAATATGTCGAAAACAAAAATTAAACTAAATGGACCACGTTACAACCAGTTGTCGCGTTTAAATCAAGAGTCAAATAAAAATATGTAAGAAAAAACGCCAATATAAGGGAAATGCAATATTCAACCTTTGCTAAAAGTTCAAAAAAATTTTTTTTACAACGAAAAAAAAAACAACTTAAAAAAACTAAAAATTGCAAAATAACTTTCAAGTTCGTAAGTCGATGTTTGATTCTGGCATTGTTTATTTATTGTTTAAAGTTATTTGACTTAGGACTTAGGTTTTTTTTTAGGTGGGAAAATTATCTTATGAAAAATCCCGCTCTTGGGCGGGGCGAGAGATAGTGTCACTTTTACTGACTAAAAACCCACTCCTGTTCCTTCGTTGCCTTCGTCCCATGGCCCGGGTTTCGTTTTCACACTACCCTTGGCCCCAGTAGGCTTCGACCCCCTGCTTGCGGCTGGGCCCCTACGATTTGCTGACATCTCCCTGAGTCGCGCGTGGAACACTACGCGCCGTCGACGACTTGGGCTCGGTCCGGTCGGTTACCGGACGGTCGGACGGCGGGCCAACTATTGCCCGCCGTCCGCAAGCCCGCGCCTACGATGGCCGGAAATCAGGATCGGAATCCCGGCGGCGGTTGGGGCGTGAGGACCGTTGCCGTTGCCTCACGCGATCGGCCGCCTCCTTTGCTAGCATTAGTGCTTCGCAGAAGGAGGCGATCGCCTGCCACTCCTCGTCGCTCCGGACCATGGCCTGAATCAAGGCCCGGCGCGAGAGATCGCCGCCGCCGATCGCCCCCACGAGGACACGGCATTGCTCTTCCCAAGTGGGGCATACCTTCACCGTGTGCTCCACACTGTCCTCCGGGCGGTCACACAGTGGCGACACCCAGGCGTCTCTTCCGCACAAATCCGGTGCAGGAACTTTCCGAACTTCCCGTGTTCGGTGAGAACCTGCGTCATGCGGAAGGTGAGGACGCCGTGAGGTCTTTCCAACCACGGCTCAAAGAGGGGACTTACCGCCATAATTGTGGCGTGCCCATAGGCCTTAGGTGGACTAAATTTTCGATCAAAACAACAAGTCAGGTGCAACTTAATAAAAAACAAACAGATAAAAATAAGTGCAATTAAAAAATAGCTACATAATATGAACATACATACAAACGCACAATGTTAATGTGAAAACTAATTCAACCAGTCAATACTGTGACAATATTGCACTGTAAGTAGGTACTTAAGTTATCTAACGTCTAGTTAAAAGATATGTAAGGTTTTTAACAAGTTTTTTTATATATGACTCGACACAGATCCCGCGCGACGATGTATTGGACTGTATGATACTTGCAAAGGTTACGAAAGACCAAAAAAAATTATATAGGTTGCAATCCTAACATAAATATGATGTCAATGCAATTCAAAAGCAAGTGTAAGAAATGCAGAAATGTCACTGAGTGCCTAACGGGAAAAGTCCTTGAGATTGTTGTCAATAATCAACTGTCTCATTTTCTATCCTCTAATAGCCTGCTGAGTACTTACCAATCTAGTTTCCTGGTCCTGGTCACAGCACTGTATCGGCACTAGTTAAGATAACTGACGACATCCGACTGGCCATAGAAAACAGACTTCTTACAGTATTGAATCTGTTGGACTTTAGCAGCGCTTTTAATTCAGTTGATTTTGACATCCTTTCGGAAATCCTATCCTCTCTTAATATATCTCCTCATGTAATTGCTTGGTCTAATTCTTATCTTCGTAGTCGCTAGCAGTGTGTTCACTCAGGAAAAGCCTCCTCTGATTGCTGCGACCTGGTCGTGGGTGTTCCTCAGGTTGGCGTCCTTTTTCCTCTTCTTTTGTCTATTTTGATTAATGTTATCACAAAGGTCTTATCTTCACACTACCATCTCTATGCAGACGACTTGCAGCTTTACCGCCACTTGAAACCTGAAGAGCATCCTGACGCTATTGATGCCATGAATAATGATTTAAAAAATACGAATATCTGTCAATGGGCAAAGATTTTTGGACTTTTAAAAATCCAACAAATTCACAAGCTCTCATTATTAGTGGTAGATATTTTATAAATTTGTTGAGTAACCAGTCTCTCCCAACTTCTCCTGGTATCTTCGTGAACGTTTTGAGTATCTTCTCCTTCGTTTTCCTCCCCATTCCTCTAGTCGATACAGTGGATCATTCACTGTTCAAGCTGTGCGTCTTTGGAATTCTCTTCCGCTTTTACATTATGGACTAGCTCCTCGCAGGAGAAGAATTAGGGAACATTTTATGTCAACTTGGCCCATTAATATATATGCATAGGTTTTAATTAGTGTATTTAGTACGTATTGTGTGCTCTGTACGTATTTGTGTAGTTTATTTTAGTTATAAGTGTGATCTGATTTAGGTAAACTTAGATTTTTATTGTGCATTTGTTTTAGTTATTCTCATAAATAAAAATTCTTCCAAATATATTAAGGTATGCTGTTAGAAAACCCAATTGTGGTAAGCTCGCCTTTTTACATCAGCTGTCTAATTTTAATTTATTGTAAAATTATGTACAATATAAGGAACAACTTGTGGCAACATTAAAAATTGTAAAAAAAAAATATGGGTACTGTTTCCATGCCATATTATGTTGAAATTTGACCAAAATAAAAAATCAGAATAGCTATTTTTGGTACCCAATGCGATTTGGTTTTTGGTACTCAGGAATAAATATTAAAGGCGCTACCAAAATTATTGGAAATCGCTTTTAGTTCATTAAACCCCGAGCGAACGCCGGCGTTCGCTCGGTCATTGTCTTTCTATTGTGTCTCTAATTACGCTACTGTATTGTTAATACAAATGGATCTACAGACACACATCTCATCACCGACTTAAAGACTGCTCTCTAGCTGTATTAACCGAATACAAGATGCATCTGCAGTTTAATGCATAGAAAATTTAATATTGTTTTTGTTTCAGCTTAAATTCAAAACGGCTGTCAACACTCGCACGATTGAAATGGTTGGAATAGCATCGTCTTTTCTAACAATTAGTGCAGCTATAATAATATTCAACGCTTTTCCGTGTGTATTATTGTACATATACTATATTTTTATTTATTTTAGAACTGTTAAAAATTGGTTCAAAACTTAAAATGTCGTGAAGGCTTGGTGATCACAAGCCTCGCCTCATATGTATGATAAGGTTGTATTTTACAATGTAGACAATTAAATACTAATTGGACTTTACTTCATAATAATATACTTTCAAGTTTGAAACATTTGTGATATCGGTAAAGGAACAAATCGTTCATGATAAATCGAATAGCTTTTTTAAAGATCGATTCAGCTTTACTCACTTGCTTACGTATATATAATTATGAAAGCAGGCTTTGTTAGATTAAAAGATTGATGTATTGTCCCAAGAAAAAAAAAAAAATACCGCACTGCCATAATCATTGAAGCGAGTTCAATGATTATGGCAGTGCGGTATTTTTTTATTACTGAATGTGTATGTTTCTGACCCACTTCGAACTCGCCTGGAAGAAAGACCGCCACCAGGCAGTTTGTAAGGTGTTATTTTGTGGAAAAACAGTAAATCCGCAGACCTCTATGCCATTTTACATTCAACTTATTGTTACAGTAGCTTGCACAATCGTCGGACCGTGATACACAGACACTTATTTTACGCTTTACTCATGGAGGTGACAGTGCGTTTGGTGCTGTACACTCAGCAGTCGTACTCATTTGATGACGTAGACCCACTCGATGAGAACACAAGGAAGGGTATCGAGTATTTTGTAAGTAACCAATGCATTTTTCCATTATAAATTTATGCCCCATGACGTATTAAAAACATCATGACTTCGAAGTGAGAAAAAATTAACGCTATATGGTTTATAAAGCTGCATCTTTCTCTCACTCGAAATTATAATCCTTTTGAGACGTCATGGCGAGCCCTAGATGATCGACCGATCTCTCCCAATTCAAACTTTGCATGCGCATAGTTTTGGCTAGAGACCGGATTATATGCAACATAAAAAACTTGTTCTATGCATGCAAATATGCATAAAAATGCTTGAAATATGCACGAAAACTGGCAGAATAGGCAAATAAAATAATAAATTATAGGAACCCAAAAAAAAAGAAGAAAAGTAAGTTTTCATTTTTTTGCTTCATAATCAGCATATAATTAGTAAATTAATCTTTGACAGGAGATAAATTGACTGGCCTGTTGGTCTAGTGGTTAGTGGCCCTGACTGCTATACTGGAGGTCGTGGGTTCGATTCCCACCCCGGAACAAATGTTTGTGTGATGAGCACGATCATTTTTTCTGTGTCTGGATGTAATTTATCTATATATGTATGTATTTAGAAATATATGTATAAATATGTTTATCAGTTGTCTAGTACCCATAACACAAGCTCTGCTTAGCTTAGAACTAGACGGCGTTGTATGATAGTTGTGGAATATTATATTATTATAGGTACCTACAGTAACATTACATGACTTTTTTATTTTTATTAATGATAGGCTCGCGTTTGACCACCATCTCACCCGATGGCAAGCGAAGATGTGGTCGACGATGGAGCACGCTTGCCTAGAAGTAGCCTATTCACTCTTGACTTAAAGACCCCTAAGTTGTAGCTAACTGGAAGCACAAACTCTGGCAAGGAATTCCACTCCTTGGCTGTACGCATAATAAATGTGTTCTTAAAACGATTTGTGCGTATGGGTGGGATGTCTACCATGTACCGGTGGCGCAACGTCGTACGTCTAGTGGTCCGATGATGCAATGGACTTGGCGGAATTAGATTGTGCAATTCCAGTGCACACTCCCCGAAATGTAAACGATAGAAAACCGACAGGCTAGCAACTCGGCGACGATGACCAAAGCTTTGGAGCTTCGACTCAACAAGTGCATCATTGCCGATGATCCTCTTGGCTCGCCTCTCAATCGACTCGAGCGCATCAAGCTTGTATTTGGCAGACCCGTCCCAAAGATGAGAGCAGTACTCCATACACGATCGTACTTGTGCTTGATAAAGGTTGAGCAGCTGTTCCGGCGTGAAGTACCGTCTCACCTTTGCTAAGATCCCCAATTTTTTGGCAGCAAGTTGAGCCTTTGCCTCGATGTATGAGCCGAAATTGAGAGTAGACGACAGCGTAACCCCAATTATGACATTAAAATTATTTGATATTTTTGTAAACGTAAATAATCAAGTATTGTGTCAAATGTTCAGTGGTAAGATTGTGTCTTCGGCTTCACGCTATGATCATTTTTATCGCATTTCGGAGCGCAGGGCGAGTGCACATCACTCGGAAAATAATGTAAATATACCGATAATATGCATCATATCTAGATTTTAGGTAAAATATGCTATTACCGTTGAGGATGGCTTAAATATGCAAATATACAAATGCATATAATCCGGTCTCTAGGTATGACGCTATTCGTAGTGTAAATGATTTTGAACACCTTTAAATACATCTTGCTTCGACTTTATGAAATTTACGTACCTACGTTTAGTAAAATTGAATATTTTTCTGTTCATGTAGTTAAAGCTAACACAAAGCTACTGTGTTAGTTCGTCAGACGTGCCTATTAATTTTATTACGAGCAATTTCTTTCAATTGTGTGAAAAAGAAACTGGAGGGTCCTTCATGAACCACCGTAATCTTGCTGAGTCCGCTTTCCCTTCGGCCATGAGAAGTGAAGCCTAAGGGCCACGAGCACAAGGACACTTATCATCACTGCAGGATTATTGATAAACATACTTTGAAAATACGATTCGCGTTAATGTATAGAACTAACCGGTGTTATTAGGTACATATCAAATCACTTGACCACTAAATCAGGAAGTAACTTCTCTGTGTTACCCGATATAATACAAATAATAATTCTATTTAGAGTGAACTTTGCTGCATATTGGTCAAATCTTAAATTTCAAGAAACTCAAAAAAAATTATAAAGTAGTTTCGCGTTCGATGTCAATGTCAAAATCATTTAATTTGATTAATTGATAAAAAAAACACTTAACTAATTAAAACTATATATACACTAGAGACAAAAAGCTAGTAGAGCTAAAATATGGCGTCATAAAATTCCTCCGCATCGCTGTCGACTGGAAGTGTGCCCAAAAGGCTGGCGGCATTGCCACGTTGTATGGCTTGATGCATGCCACGTTGATGTAATGCTTAATCTCTGACCGAGGTAAAAGCCAGCCCTTGGGTCACGCGATGTTAATTAAAATTGAAATTGAATCACTGGATTTTTGAAAAATCAATGTTTATTTTGGAAAAAGATACAAACACTGTATTATTACACTATGCAGAGTGTTGTTCGATAGATATACTCGTATAATTCCGGGAAGTAATTTCATATAGCAAACTATGGGACTAAAGGGCTATATTTAACAAATACTTTTTATTTATTTTTAACCCCCGATGGAAAAGAGGGGTTTTATAAGTTTGACGTGTCTGTGTGTCTGTCCGTGGAAACGTAGCTTTTAAACGAATTGACCGCTTTTGAAGTGGTTTTTTTTTTGTTTAAACGGTGGCGTAATAGAGATGGTCCTCAGATACAATTTATACAGATCTATCCAGGTGTTCAAGGTCATTATAGCTCGTTTGTTAGCTGCGGTAGGGATTTTAAAATTTGTTTGAAAGTGAAGTAAATACCCAGTATTTACTTCACTTTCAAACAAATATGTAACTTAATATTTAAATTAAAATACTCATGAATATGCTAACGCCATTGAGCTGATCTGATGATGGAGCTCGATGGTGTGAGACGTAACCTTGGATTGCCTTTTAGTAAACCCATACAGTTTTTGCTCATTTAGATTCGTCTTAAGTAGTTCTGTTTATTTTTCATAATGACGAGAACCTGATGACGAGGACCTGATGCTAGAACTGGGAGGTGACTAATGGAACCCTGAAGTGCCTACTAATAAATCCATCGAGTTTGGGTTCGTTAGATTGGTCACAATCAATTCTATATAGTTCTCATGATGACGAGGACTTGATGCTAGAAATGGGAGATGGCTGATAGAATCCTCGAATACCTACTAGTAAATCCATCAATTTTGGCATCATTAGAATTGTTTTAACCAGTTCTATACATTAATCATGATGACGAGGACTTGATGCTGAAACTGAGTATTTTTTCTATAATAGCCTTTATAAGGTCAGTAACATGATTCGCAGTGGGATATAGTCCAACTAGTGTTACTAAACAATTGCGTTTCAACAAAGTTTTGCAAAATTTTCGTAGTTTCCTATAGAAAATCGGTACCATGAGTAACAAATTTGACAGGTTCGAAGCAAACCGTTACTACAGTAGTAAAGTAACTCACTAGCATATGGAAGGGTGAAAATTAAAAAAAAAATTAAAAAATTAAAATTAAAATAGTTTATTTCTGTAACTTTCTTGTACAATATTTTTCTGTGGCTAGAACCCCCCAGGAAGCATATAGTAATGCTTGTGTTGGGTGGTTCTGCTCCTCCCTCGGATCAACATATTTTGGCAACTAGATAACTAAACTATTTTAAGTAAATATAAACAAGTACACAATGAATGAAAAGTTAGAGATACTGGTATGACTTCTCTTTATGTGTGTGTGTGCATGAGTGTGTGGTGTGTGTGTGTGTGGTGAGTGTGTGTGCGTGTGTGTGTGTGTGTCTATATGATAGTTAGAACATACTATTTCTCATATAGGATGTGAATTTGACTCCAAATTAGGAGACTTCTAGCCCTACGATGTTAATATCTTGGGATCGAATTTGGGAAAAAATTAAATGTTGTAAAGCGTGTCGTGTAAAACAATATTTTGTTTATTTGTGCATAAATATGTCCGGTAAAACTTATTTAACGTAGAATATGTTAGGTACGGCTGCATATGAAGACGAACGACGCGTCAAAGGAAATTTCCAAGCGACTATGCGAAAGGCACATAAAGATATTAGTGAAAATAATTTCATCAAAGAATATAGGCTCAATAAAGGGGCGTTCGAGTATTTGTGTGGTCTGCTAAGGGTTTATACAGATTTAAAATTTACACAAAGAGCAAAATTCACTTGAATTGAAAGTAAATTAGAAATAAGGATGTATGAAGTGCATGTATAAAAGTAAGTTATTATAATAACTTACTTTTATACATGCACTTCATAATAGAAATGCCACTTTTCAGTATGCGCATTGTTATTTAACGTATTACTGGTAAAACTCTCCATTTTTCCCATTCAAGAATTCACAAACACAAAAACACTAAACCATCAAAATATTTGTTCAACTACAATATTACATTTTCAATAGGTCGGGTTATAGAGAACGCGAGCGAGATGGTGTTTCAAATTGATAGGGTTTTTAGGTCTATCTGCCTTACTCTGTCTTTTACTGTAGCTAGAAAGAGAGCAAACTTAAGTGTGAAGTTAGATACGATGCGGTTTTTGTACCAACGTAAACGCTCGACACCGTGTATACCTATCGAGTTGTCGCTAGCGAGTACGTTTGACTCATGGTACGAGTTTAATTGTAATCTATTCGAAGCACGTTTACTCGATATCGACCACAGTAAGATAGTGTAGTTTTTCGATAGTAACTCATGGTCCCTTACCATGCTGTGTTGAGAACTTTACTTTCATCTTGTTATTTTGAAAGTGTACCTATGTGATGATAGCGAAATTTGTTTGCTAAGTGGAAATTTTCTTTTTATTGTAGTTTATTTAGCTCCTCTTAAAATCTCCATTCTATCTTATTTGACTAGCTTACGATGTGTCAGGTCTTGTGCCAGTCAATAGAAAAAACAGTCGTAACACAACCTACTTAATATTGAAGGAAATCAAGGCAACTACCTACACCAACAGTCCTACAAAACACGAATAGTAATAGGGCAGCGGGTTTTTATACCTGTACATTTATATTTTCTTCACTAAAAAAAACACTAAAAGTATCAAAATAACTCTAATTTTGGACCACCGCACCAACCTGGTAGGGGCGTCCTCACGAACCTCCATTCAAAGAATTCATATTATGACAGTCTGACGCGTTTAAAAATCTATATTTATCGTTTCTTTATTTCAGCCGTATGTGTGCGAGGGAACTTTCGTTATCCTGGAGTATTCGCGCCTTGTCGTGTATGGCTGGATGTTCATAGAAGGGATCTTCCTCAATACCCTGATCTTTACCAACACCCTTCGAAATGAGATACCTATTATCTACTTCTACGTCGGCGGGTGGGGTGTACCATCTATTATTATTGCTATTTGGGTAACTGTTGTAGGAAGACACTATTCAAACGAACCTTTAAATACGTAAGTAAAAGTCTATGTTTTGTTCAGTTGTTAAAAGCTTGCATATCTACAGTTTTATAGAGATGAAATAAAATGATGAAAACATAAAATTGTTCCGACTTTAACTATACCTGTGTCTAGTGATCGTACTGATCGAAACTGTACTAGATTACCAGTGACTAGTGACTTTAAATTATCTCTCTGATTCTTATTCTTTATTGTGCACAATAAGTTTAAAAAAATGTATGTAATAGTTCAATTTGATAACTTACGTACCTACCTACTAACACTGCAAACTCTTAATGCAATAGAGGTATTTACAAATGAGAACATTTATTTCTTCGATCGATATTCGCTTTGTGGTACATTGTGTTTTTCATAGGTAAATCTATATATATATATAAAAGTAGAAACTGGCTGACTGACATATCAACGCACAGCCGAAACAACTGGGATTAGGAGCATGATATTTTGCACAAGGTTTCCTTTTATGACGTAGGCGAGCACTAAGAAAGGTTTTTCCAAAATTCTCTCCCTAAGGGGATGAAGCGGGGGTCCAAACTTTGTATGGAGAAACTTACATTCACGCGGGTGACGCCGCGGGCAGAAGCTAGTGTATAATAAAAATACTCCCTTGTTTTAGTTGCTGGTATGGATACAACTACCTCCCTTCGTACTACATCATACAGGGTCCTATACTGGCTATTGTCTTGGTAAGTTTAAATATAAGTAATAATTTTATTACCTTTATTTATTTTTTATAACTCATTTGCTTTTGCAGTATTTATTAAATTATTTAGATTTCAACTACCTTAAATTTGTTAGTAATTTATTTTGCTAACATCTCATTTAATAATAGTTGTAATTATTCATATTTTTCTTGCTTTTTTTTATATAGCCTCTTTTTATAATGTGTATTTGAGAACACTGTACACTCCACGAATTCTTAGACTACTTCCTATTACGACTCACTTTTTTTAAATATGATTATTTTTATTATGCTTTTGGGTACAATATTGACTGGTCTACACTGTTCTTATATAATATCTATTAATACTGTAATATGAAAATATTGTAATCACCTTTTTTTAAATAGTAACCATGGAGTTTTTTGCCGGTTCTTCTTCATAGGAAACGACCAATTTGAAACCGTGCACTAGCTTCTGACGTTTTATAAGTGCCCATGTTGGCCTATATGAAATAAATATATTTTTGATTTGATTGACTTTCCTAGGTTTATTTTGGTCATCACTGACCTGCTTTGAGCTAGCGTGATGATTGATTTTCGAGCCTTATTTTTACATAATATAAAACAAAGTCGTTTTTTGCATCTGTCTGTATATCTACTAACTCCCCCCAAATTATGCAACGGATTTTGATGCGGCTTTCACTGAGAGAAAGAGTAATAAATGAGAAAGGGTTATGTAGGGATATAATTTGGACCCGAGTCAAGCCGGGGTGGGTCGCTAGTCTGTAATAAAAGAGGATGTTACTTTTGAGGGGCGTTAGAAATTTTAATAGTAAAAGAGTCGTTTTATTAAAATTTGTTATAAATGCATTTTAATACAAATTCGGTGGTAATTAAAATTGTAATAAAGAGATCAATTCTGGTTTCTTATCAAACCCAAAAAATCTTCCAAAACTATGCTCATATTCAGTATACCAAATTTAACGGTTTAAAAATGTCAGAATAAACTTTTCAAAGATAAACGGACGCGTTGCAAATGTTTTCAATAATTATATCGTGTTATTAAAATAAACACAGAGAACTTATTATATTTATCTACAAATTAATTTAATCATAGTAAAAATGTCTACAAAATAGTCCGCGATGGTACGCGTCTCTTAGGGATAACCATTTTTATACTTTACTTTTTACGAGAAATAATAGCTAATTTACGAAGCTATTTTAAGCAATACAGCATTAATACTTATCCAATTTAGTACGTTGTATACATTGTGTATTAAATGCGTTTAATTAGCGGTTGCGGTGGTATCAGCATTGCACCGTGCGAAACCGGGGCGGGTCACTACTAAATGTATAAAAATAATAATAATTTATTTATTTCACAAATTGAGGTACAATCTAAACAGTTTACAATAGATATGGCCAATTTAAAAGTAGAAGAAGCATCCTGGTATCCTAGCTAGGTTACACAGTTACCTGTATTAAGGATTGCCAGCCCAAGATTCTATTATTACAATTATTATTTTAGAAATACAGAGAGACTGCCTACGATAGTGAAATTAATTACTAAATAAACTTAAGTTTATCATCAAATGGATAGTGTAAGTATGTGTGTATATAATATATATTTAGTGTAAGAATCTATGATCTGTACTTAGTGTAAAGTGTGTGTGTGTGTGTGTGAGTAAAATGTGGTAAGAAGTAGTTTAAGTTTAGACACGGCGTGTAACTAGTAAAACGCTAAGGTAGTGTAAGTAGTAGTGTAAGGTTATGTAATTAGAAGTTCAGTGTCGTCGTAGTTTTTATTGGCTAGGAAGAGTGTTATCTGCTTTTTAAAAATGCCATAAGAAGATTGATGAATAGGGGGGTTTTACTTAATTTGTTGTATAAGAAAGGACCTAGGTAATAAAATAAACGTTTAGTAAAAGCAAAGCGTGTGAACGGTACTTTACAAATTTCGTAAGTTCATCTAGAGGAAGATTGTGTTTGTGTAAAAGGAGTTATGGTGTGTTGATGTAGTATGGTGTTGAGAATGAATAGTTGACGAATCATATGGACTTTGCACTTTTGATGGAGGTCAAAAGTTGGGTAGAGCATTGGCCGGAAGCTATAGAAGAAAAAGAAGCTTAAGGATGGCTCTTTGTGCCACTTTGAGGTTTTAACATTGTTTTCGCTGCTCCACCCCAACTGGTAATGCAGTAAGAGAGGACCGACTGACACATGGTAAGATAAACGGTTCGTACTATATTACAGAGGCATTGGCGATGTGTCTGTTTTAAATAAATAAATTAGTTTACGTAACATTTTTTCCTATACTGATGCTATGAGATAGGTCTCATAGCACCAGTAGAGAAGCTAGGGTTTTAAGTCAAAGTTCAGGATTCTAGGACAACGAAAAGTCCTACCCTATGAATTTTGATTCCCTTGAGAGCCCTTTTTTTTTGTTAACTTACAAGTTTGATTTTGTCACAGTCTCAAGGGACCGCAGACTTGTATGACCTGAGTATATGGTTTTAGTTTCAACTCGATACCTCCACGCATTGCCGAGATAAAGGGTCTTAACAGACAGACGGACGACGAAGTGATCCTATAAGGGTTCCCTTTTTATCTTTTGAGGTACGAAACCCTAAAAAATTAAAGCAGATTTCACGACGCGTTTCACGGCCGCAGTGAGCACGGTTATTTGCGGTCCCGCTACACCGGCAGGAAACTAATCGATTCTATTAGTTTCCTGCCGGTGTAGCGGGACCGCCCGCACCACGGGCCGTGGTTATTTGCAGCCCGCCGAAGCTACAGGTGACGCGATGTGCTCGGTTAGCGCCGACAGTAGCCTTCAGGGGATATCCTCGTAGATATCCGATGCGAAATCCGAAAATCAATGGATGGACCCAGAAATTTATAGGACTTTTTAAATTCTTCTGTGAAGCAAGTATAACGCAACAGTTCGTTTCTGGTGTGTGTTCATGGTGGTCTGGAGCTCACCTGATAATTAACCGCCCATCTTGCGATTGTCACCCGCCAAGTTTGCGAGCGATAATCGCAACCGCGATGTCTCGTGAGTTAAAGAGAAGAGAAATAAAACAGCTGTTTCCTCCGCCGCGGCAGGCGCAGTTGAAAACCGCTTGGTGAGTTCTCAGTCACTTCCTTTTACCAGGGAGCGCCTGTATATGGGCGTCCCAACACAATTTTTTATCTCGTTTACAAGAACGGGACGAGACAGTCACCGTTTATGCTTTGGAATTCAAAAAAGTTAACATCATTGATTTTTAGAGTTCCGTACCTCAAAAGGAAAAAAACGGAACCCTTATAGCTGCTTAGCTGTCTGTCCGTCTGTCTGTCTCTCGCGAACGCGTGGAGGTATCGAGTTGAAATTAAAAGCATGCAGACAAAACTGCGGTCTCTTGATGTTGTGAAAAAATTAAACTTCTAAGTTAATGAAAAAAAAGATACGGACGTTTATGTCACAAAAAACGTAAATTTCGAAACTCTAGAGAGAATCAAAATTTATACGATAGGTCCCGTTGACCCAGGGTCCTGAAATTTGGCATAAAGCGAGGTCTTATAGCACAGACATGGGAATAAACCTGAAAATTGCAAATTTGTTGTGTGTAAAAACATTTCTTTTTTTGCGATTCGGAAAAATCTTCAAGACTCTATTCGGGAATTAAACTGTTTACTTATTTAAGTTTAAACGGAACCCTCAGGGTGCGAGACCAATTCGCATCTGCCCAGTTTTTTTTTTTGTTTATTTTGGGTGGTAAATCATCCAATGACTTCACCTGGTCTGGGTGGAGCAGGAGGGCGTGTCATAAAAAGTATGACTAAAACCACTCCTCAGTTGCCCTTTGCGTTTTAGGACTACGGGTTTCCTTTTCAGAAAATCCTCTATAAAACTGCCGGACGGTGAGCTACCGTTTACTCGACGTCCGCAATTTCGCGTCTACTGTGGCTGGTAGTCAGAGTTGGGGTCTTGGTGGCTGGGACGTAAAGATGTTCGTTTCTTCACACGTGCAGCTTCCTCCTTCGCTAGCATTACTACTTCGCAGAAAGAGGCGACCACCTGCCATTCCTTCTCGCTCCAGACCGTAGCCTGAACCAGGTCCCATTGCGAGAGGTCACTGCCACTGATTGCCTTCACGAGGACATGGTGGTGTTCCGCCCAAGCGAGTCATACCTCCTCTGTATGCTCCACCGTGTCCTCAGGCCGGTCCATACAATGGTGACACCCGGGCATTTCTTTCGCCTGAATCCAATGCAGGACCTTCCCAAACCTTCCATGTCCGGCGAGGACTTGCGTCTTGCGGAAGAGAAGGATGCCGTGACTCCTCTCCAGCCACTCATTATCAATACATCATTATGGCATTCACATCTCTGCCTTGCAAGATGTGAATGCACCTGATTCGTTTTTATCGCTACAATTTATAAGAGATCTACTTGGAAATAGTACAATAGTGATTTTATAATTGTCAATTATTAGTTTTCAAACCGAAGTCATTATTAATAGTACCTATTAGTAAAGTTGCAATAAAGTGTCAGCAAAAATATCAGCTTCAGTAATTCAATATTTTCATCTGGGTTATCACCAGCTCGAGACGAAAAAATAAAATGACCACAACTTTTGCTAGTCTTTCAATTCTTAGGCTTTGCCCCCGCTTGGGCAGAGCAACGCCGTGTCCTCGTGGGGGCGATCGGCGGCGACGATCTCACGCGCCGGGCTTTGGTAAAGGCCATTGTCCGGAGCGAGGAAGAGTGACAGGTGGTCGCCTCCTTCTGCGAAGCAGTAATGCTAGCAAAGGAGGCGGCCGAACGCGTGAGAAAACGGGATTCCAATCCTGATATCCGGCCACTGTAGGAACGGGCTTGCGGACGGCCAGCAATGGGTAGCTCGCCGTCCGACCGTCCGGTAACCGTCTGGACCGAGCCCAGGTCGTCGACGGCGCGTACTATTCCACGCGCGCCTCAAGGAGATTTCAAGCAGGGTCGAAGCCTACTGGGGCCAAGGATCTGATTCTGAAAGGAAGACTCGGCCCTGGTACGAAAGGCAACGAAGGAACAGGAGTGGGTTTTTAATCAGTAAAAGTCTGACACTATCTGTCGCTCCGCCCAAGAGCGGGGGATGTCATAGATGATTTCCCAAAGAAAAAAAAAAATCTTAGGTTTAAATTATATTTAATTTTATAAGTTAAACATTTGCATCTATCAAATTCAGGAAATACCAAAGCCGACCATAGCTAGTTACATAAATTTAAAATGAAATTATTTTTACGATTTTTACGAATATTTTCGGTTTTTTTGGTCAATGTCGGTTGAAGTACCTCACTATTTATGAAATGAAAAAAAAAATGCAACATTCGAATTGTCAAATCGTTATCTCTTATTAATAATAATTAGGTTTAAAAAATATTTAAAAATGTAATTTATATGTATTTACAATTATTAAAGGATATAATAATAATAATATGTTTATTGAATTGTTTGATTTACACATTTATACATTAAAGGCTTAATCTAGAGGTAAAGGTAAAAAATTGTATTCTACCTGAACTAGGTATAAACCTGTATCTCAGTTAACTTATTCAGGCGCATATATGTTAATAAATATAACTATAATTCATTAAACAAAAAGTAAATAACTCATGAACAATATTATTTCAAATGACTGTTTGTGTGTGAATGACTGACCTGTTGGTCTAGTGGTTAGTGGCCCTGACTGCTGTGCCGGAGGTCGTGGGTACGATCCCCACCCAAGATAAATGTTTGTGTGATGAGCACGATCATTTGTTCTGTGTCTGGGTGTAATTTATTGTATGTATTTAGAAATATATAAGTATGTTTATCAGTTGTCTAGTACCCATAACACAAGCTCTGCTTAGCTTCGAACTAAACGGCGTTGTGTGATAGTTGTGGAATATTAATATTATTTCATGACGAATAATGTGCTTAGTCAATCGGCATCAATTACAAACAGACTGTACACAATTAATGTTGTATTTATTTAATAGCCCAGTTTTATTAGCTCGCATTTTGATGCGTGATACTTGTGAACGCCGAGTTATAAACTGTAATTTGCCACTCATTTTAAAAGCCATTAAATATTGCTCTCGTATGAAGCCGGATTTCAATATTATGTATTTGCAGCAGGTACCTACGTTTTTATAAGTCCTTTTTTTTGTTTTTTTGAATATTTCGTTTCCAATCCGGTTTGATCCTACTGCTGAAAAACAGTGCTGGGTGACAGAACAACTATCTACTGTTCTGTCACCCAGCGCTGATTTTCAGCTGGTAGTTGGTACTGGAGGTGGCACTGCACAAGTCCGAGGTCATGTGCTTTCATGTCCCTCGGAACGTGCCACCACCGGGTTCCCAAATAACGGTAGGAGGAGTTCACATTGGCGTCGAGTCGACAATGAAGCACCTGGGACTCGTCGTCGACAGCCATTGGAATTTCGAGGAGCACTTCCGACATCTGGCTCTCAAACTGGATCGGACTGGGGCTGCCTTTGAGCAGCTCCTGCCCAATTTACTGCCCCAACGTAGTTGACGATGTAGCCAACTGCGTCTAGTGTCCCACGTGCACCTTAATGAAATATCAGCAAAACCGTAGGCGCTTAGTAGGGCCGATGCCATATACCAGTAGCGCCACGGAAAAGTTTGAAAAAGTTACTGTGGCCCTGGAACGCAAGGGGCAACAGGTGGAGTTTAGTCAGTAAAAGTTTGACACGTCCTCTTGTTTCACCCTAGAGTGGGAGAAGTAATTTGATGATTGCCTTAAAAATAAGTAAACATCTTCAAAAAAAATCAGAATCTGTCGAATATCGTAAGTTTGGAAATGAAATGATTCAAAGAGATTTCTGGCAAAAATTTGGTAATTTTCAGTTCACGTTGAAACTTTAGAATACAATTACTAAAGCTAATACAGTGGTTATTAAACAAAATTGCAATTCTTTAATTAAAAACTGGCGACAAACAATAGTGAAAATTTACCTCAAATCGAACTGGTGGGAAAACATGTTGTATGTTATATCGGATCGCGCCACCCTGACACGGCCGTGTTGGTTCGTGTATTTGTTCATGGAAATGATTTTAACATCTAAATGGATATTCCTTTACATAATTTCGATCAAAGCGTGTTTTCATTAACTAGTAAATTATCGCACGTTAATTTGTTCTTAATTAGTTGCAATAATCATGAACAATATTTAGTTGAGCAACGTTGTTCATTTTGTACAAAGTTCATACCACGTCGTCGTTACAAAAGCTTTATTTAGTAACTCTAGTTTTCACACCTCGTTACATTGTATGTCCTTTGTTGCAGATCAATATATTATTTTTGGGGACCATAATGAGCGTGATTATATTGAAACTGCGTCGAACAAATGATTCGGAACTCAGAAAAATACAGTAAGTTCACATCGTAATCCGCTTACTTTTTTTATCAATGCTGTGCCAAAAGATAATACTGATATTTTATCAACAGGAAAACAATTCGTGCCACACTGATTTTGCTGCCACTCTTGGGCATCATCAACATTTTCAACTTGTTCGACTACCCTCTGGATGGATCTTCCACTGGCTTCGCTATCTGGGCCTACTTTACCCACTTCTTCCGATCTTTCCAAGGAGTATTCATCTCCTTTATTTACTGCTTTTCTAATGGCGAGGTAATTACATAGTAACTAAATAATGAAATTGTTCTAAGATTTTATTTTTCATGTAGGAATTAAAAAAAATACGCTGTCACGATCTCATCTTAAGAACGATTGTTTCTTATTACACAAACTTCTTAGTTGAAGTCAACTATTTTTAATTTTATCGATTGAAGGTCAAGATTTGTTCGAGCTCATAGGATGACCAATTTCCGAGATTCATTTGGCAATAAATCCAGAGAATCAGATCACAATTTATGTAGTATTTCGAAATCAAGAACATAATATGCAACAGTTGACGGCTGCCCGTGTCATTCAATTATCCTCCCGGAGCCTCGAGCGACTAACAAGTACCTACCCACTGTTCACAATTGAGTGTTTGAGGAAACTTCCCCAAACAAAGTCTTAAATTCTGTTTCGAATATTGTTTGCACAATCCGAATATTTTCTCGCTCCACGCGGCCACGTAACTTAATCGTAATTATGAGCGGGTATTTATACAACTATTTTGATAGGTAAACGTGACAAAGTTCATATAATTTACTCATAATTTTACACTGAAAATCACATTCAGGTTAGAAAAGCTATCAAGAAGAAGTTCGAGAGACGAACCTGGTGCAGATTTGGATGGTTTGCCGGGCACGGCAGAACACTACCAGCTGTCAATCATCCGGAACGTGCTATTTTGTAAGTCCTGCATTTGATTAATATCATCTAAGGATTTTGTTTGTCACAGGACAATTTTCTTTCAAAATATGTAATAAAATAGGGTCATAAATTCCCAAATTTACGTAGCTATTTTATATAAGATCAAACGAACTTCTTAAGTGAAGTTTGATCTATATAATATGAGTGGTTTCATTTAAAGATATAAATAAACAGGTAGTCCTTTGACCTACAAGGCAACACTCGCATACAAGTTATTTATAATTAGAATAACAAATCGATTCCTTTTTTAAATAATAATCGATTAAAGTATCTAGTCGCCACTAGACGGTGACGACATTCATTCTTTTAGAGTTGCGACTTGAGCTCAAGTCTTCTCGTGTTATAGTAAAAATAAACTAGGTTTTGGGCGGGTTGTGTATTTATATCTTCAAATTAAACCACTCATATTATACCGATTGAACTTAATAAGTTCGTTTGATCTTATATAATATTTCGTGGTTTCATTTTCGATTTAAATAAACAGGTAGATGATCAGAGTCTGTGATATTTTTACGTTTTAAATGTTGCCATATTATTTTTAGGATACTCAACCGAGTAATTAGAAAAAGATGGTCTCAGCTTGAATATCCCTAAGGATAGGATTTGACGCTCTCGGCTGAAGCTAAATGGTTTCCTATGAGTAAAGATAATGCTGAACACTAACTGTTATTTAACACGCATAACGGACTTTTTATCCTACTGTTCATTTATAAAGGTGACTACGTGAAGGGTAGAACTCTCGAACACATTATATAAGATTAATAAATATTAATTATTATTCCTTACAGTACTGCTACCGCAACCTGTAACACACTATATTGCTTTAGGGTACTTTTTGATAGTGAGACGAGCGTCAAACGCAAAACGGCTGTACCGCGGCGCGGAAGAAAAGCGTGTTAAATACGACGATAGTATTTTTGGGAGCGGTTCTAAGACAATCATTATTCCGATTAATAAATCTATTAATTTCGAGTACCAAGCCTGTGTAAGCCACATGGTGAAAACTAAGATACGGGTAGCTTTTATCCAGTATAATCTTTTGTGTGCAGTTTGATAACAGAGAAAATGGTGGGAATATGTACATAATTTTGGGTACCAATATATAGTAAATGCGTTAACGACAATAGCGTCTGGGTCCTTTTTCCAGGACACACACTCGCGGCACTTGGCATTGATGTGAGAAGCGAATACGTTAATTTCTGGTTGACTTAACTGTTTTACAATATATTGAAATGTGGATTGTGCTACTGTTCATCGCCGGGGTTCCCCCTACATGAGTCTTCGTCAGCTTCGACAGTGTTGGTTTTGTGTTTATACGAAGTGAATAACCATAGCTTTCGC
Organism: Mythimna pallens; assembly: GCA_961205895.1. Taxonomy (NCBI): domain Eukaryota; kingdom Metazoa; phylum Arthropoda; class Insecta; order Lepidoptera; family Noctuidae; genus Mythimna; species Mythimna pallens. The sequence goes on from OY540824.1 coordinate 30,032,432, forward strand.
ATCTTAAATCTTTGCCAAATATCATGAGAAAGTGGGAATAATAGACGGAAATGAGAACCACCAATTCGATTTATGCAAGTTATCGCGGTAGTGTTATCCACACGAAGCAGAATGATCTCACGAAAGGCATTCAAGAGCGAAAAATACGGCTAATAGTGATATGAAACTAATTTTACTTTAATTTCAAGCACCATTGATTCGTATCCCCTCATTAAACACATCCCAGCCTGTGCGTGACGATCAATGTAAAATTCTAGCTGAGTTTGGAGCTTAATTAGATTATTTAATTTATAAATATTTTGGGAGCAGCCATGATGAAGTTTAACTTTTATGCCAAATGTACCGTGTTATTTGTACCAAATATGTATTTCTTTCTAATATCTTTATATGTGTACGACCAATCGTAACGCTTGGCTGAGCAGGCTGCTACTAATACTTAAATCAGTTGGGAGAAATATCTGATTGAAAGAGTGGGTAGTTGAGAATATTTTGAATTTGTCTAGAGGTAACGATACAATAAAATCAGTGGTATCATAATTAAATCCTAAAAATTTACATGACTTTTGAGGTTGTAAATTGCTTTTATTATCATTTATTACGAATCCAAAATGTAATGCTAGGTAGTTTCCTTAACATTACGAAGACATTTTACATAACTACCCTTTAAACGAAGTAAATTGTCTAAATACGATACAGATAAAATCCTGCGATTATGTAAGAAACCAACAACCTCTCTAACAATCTTAGTAGCCTACCTTGGCGGCTACCTAATTATTGTTTTATTTGTTGTTTTGCGCAATATAATGAAATTGAAGGTATCCCTGTTGCTAAGCAATTTCGTAATCCTAAATGCTTCCTTTGTATTTATTTTCACCATTTACCAGTTTGTTTGTATTAACTTGCGGACAGTTCGGCTATCCTCCATTTTAAAATGTGTTCAAGTATAAATCGATTAGAGATTTTAAATTCAAAATAAACCTTTTACCATGGCTGGACTTTGGAGCTAAGTATGTACAAGAAATAAACTGATCTGAACTGGCCTCAACTTTTCTTATAGCAACTAGTTCCCTTAGGTTACCTATCATAAGTTTGAAAAATATTTGACCAAATTTCATTTCACCTAAAACTTTTCAACTACTTTCGTTTCGCTTTTTTTTTTATTTAATCGAAGTCACATCTGCCACTGTATCAGTTGACGTATTATCAATTCGATTTTTTTTGTTACTACGATGTTTCATTTGGTCGACAAACTTTTCACCGATCTTACACTTAGCCGAAATAACATTTATTCGAAGTACGAGTAAAATTACACTATTTATTTATATATATCTACATCTTAACTATTAAATATTATAACTTAATAAATATATAAACAAACTGAAAATAATATATGTACAAACGGGTCAGCCCCAAGACCAGGTTGCGGCTCAGTTTCTATCGGTGGTTCTAGTCCAAATCACCGGTTCATCTTCTAAAAAGAAGCCTAATCAACGTAATGCAACTATACGTAGGTAGAAGGTACGTTAAAATATAACAGTTCTAAATTCAAATCTGTTACTAATTTATTTGTAACGCCTCGTTCGCTTATGGAATCTATGGCGGCGGGTAGAATTTTTGCTGCGTTCATATTTTAAGCAATGGTAAATCACCAGTATCAAGACTGTCACTTAGACCAGTACTTGTACAGTTGTTTTATAACAGAGATTTATAATAACAAACCTTGTTGGTTATCCTCAGAACATGAAGAATCTCAACGCCGTCTTTTGTGTTTATCCCGTAATTTTTCCTACTTCTTAATGTAACAAATAGTTAATATTTTCTTCATATTTCCATTAGGCATCGTAAATCACCGTTATTCAAAATTCGAACGAAACTAAATAATTGTAGCTAAGCGATTCGATTACTATTTAAAAAAGGAATCGATTTGTTATTCTAATTATAAATAACTTTTAAAAGCGTGCGAGTGTTGCCTTGTAGGTCAAAGGACTACCTGTTTATTTATATCAAAAATGAAACCACAAAATATTATTACATATTTCTTATCCTTTCGGCCTCTCCGGTAGATCAATAACTTAGTACACCGGCGAAGCCGCTGGCTGAAGCTGGTTGGTATATACCTAAACCTTTCGTGAAAAACATAAATAACGGTGAAAACACCATGAAAGGTTGAGTGATTTTAAAGGAGTTAGCAGATAAACAGACTGACCTGGTAAATTACTTTGTGTTCACACAATCGGCTATACAAAAGTATACGAAGCGACAATGGTTGTCGCTTCGAATATTTAGAAAAACCAATTGGTGAAAAATTGTATCTTAGTGCATCTCCTGGCGGTTAATTGGGAGTATATAATCGAGTTTAAATTATCAGAATTAGCAGCAGTTTATTAGCCAAAAAGGCAATCCACTTAAAAATAACAGGTTGTGTGGAGACTGTCGCCGCAAAAATTAAAAAAATATATATATTATTATGTACAAAACCCACAGTTGAAATTATAAAAATGTTGTTATTTCATTTTTGGGACGCCAAATTTCACCAAAATAGAAAAAAAAAATCATTTGGTTCAACATTTTGACAGAGAAAAAGACAAAATATTTTAAAGATGTTCTATCGTAACTGATAAATCTACCGTCTCTACAAAATAAATCCTTTCCGAAATATATTTATATTTCAGAAAGGTTTTTGTTTTTCAGTATCTAGGAAGGGTTTTGAAAATTCAACTTTTAAGAGGGTGAGGGTTTGGGCATGACGTCCGGGTGTCGCCACTGTGTGGACCGCCCGGAGGACACGGTGGAGCAGACGTTAGAGGTGTGCCCCGCTTGTGCAGAGTAACGCCGTGTCCTCGTGGAGGCGACCGGCGGCGGTGATCTTTCGCGCCGGGCCTTGGTACAGGCCATGGTCCGGAGTGAGGAGGAGTGGCAGGCGATCGCCTCCTTCTGCGAAGCAGTAATGCTAGCGAAAGAGGCGGCCGATCGCGTGAGGTCCTCACGCCCCAACCGCCGCCGGGATTGCGATCCTGATTTCCGGCCACCGTAGGCGCGGGCTTGCGGACGGCGAGCAATGGGTGGCTCGCCGTCCGACCGTCCGGTAACCGTCTGGACCAAGCCCGCGTCGTCGGCGCGTGCTGTTCCACGCGCGCCTCAAGGAGATGTCAGCAACTGTAGGGGACCAGCAAGGTCGAAGCCTACTGGGGCCAAGGGTCTGATTCTGAAAGGAAGACTCGGCCCTGGTACGAAAGGCAACGAAGGAACAGGAGTGGGTTTTTAGTCGGTAAAAGTCTGACACTATCTCCCGTTCCGCCCAAGAGCGGAGGATGTCATAAGATGATTTTCCCACCGAAAAAAAAAAAAAAGAGTGAGTGTTATACTCGTATGTATTCAAAATTTTATTATTTGGGCTCATATACTTGAAACTTAGCTTAAATAGTAACCTAAATATATTAAACGGTTACCAAACTTGATTTTTCAAAAATACCCCTTTTTTTTCGGGTGGGAAAATCATCTAATGACAACCCCCGCTCTTGGGCAGAGCAGGAGATAGTGTCAGACTTTTACTGACTAAAAACCCACTCCTGTTCCTTCTTTGCCATTTTTTTTTTTAGTCCTCCTTTACACCTCCTAAAAAACGATTTAGGAGGTGTTCAAAATTTTAAAACTTGAAACACATCTTGTCTCTGCTCTACAAAGTTCTGTTCAATCCTAAAACCCCCGCTTGTCTTAAAGAACGATTCAAGTTCTTTCATGACACACATGCTAGATAACGTAGTTCACTGGAAAAGCCACTCCAATTTTTAAAACATTGTTACCTTTATAATATTCTACCTTTCCACTTGAACGTCGTCATTAAGTATATTATTTCTCTGCTTTCATAGCAAAGGGTGTCTAGGGGGGCAACGTTTGTATGGCACAACGTAATTTCTTGTTCCCAATCTACTTCAAATTTTGCAGGAACATTCTTTAAAAAAATTAATGGAAGGAGAGTTACGTATTTTATTGAAATTCATAAGCTAACGGGGTAAAAAATAAGGGTAGAAAGTTAATTTGGGACTGATTTGCTTCGAATTTGATATCAAAACTCTTTAATGCTTTTGATATAGATTAAAAATGATTTTGACACATGTTTGAATACTTAATCTGATTTTATTCAAAAAAAGTTGAACTCGCATTAAAGCTTCGCGCAATACAACACTTAAAGAGTTAGTTACACTTAGTTAGAAACACGTAGTAAAATGTCTCGAAAGTTTGAAATTTGAAATGGTAAGGACGAATCATTCCATACTAAAAAAAACATGTAAAATATGAACTTAGAACATTATTTATATCTATACGTATATAATACCCCTATTTCTCCTAGTTACGCTATAACTTAAGAACGGCTGGACCATTTTACTAATTATTTTTTTACGTTTTGTTCACCAGCATATAGGGAAGGTTCTGGAGTAGATAGGTAGTGTAGGGTAGGGTAGGTAACTATATAGTAGTAGGTATAGTAGGTATAGTAGGTATAGTAGTAGGTAGAATAGGGTTAGTCTATATATATTTAAAGGGAAAAACTGTTTGACTGACATATCAACGCACAGCCGAAACTACTGGGACTAGGAGCGTGAAATTTTTAATTTTTTCTTTTATATGACGTAGGCGAGCAAAAAGAGAAGATTTTTCAAAATTCACCGCCTAAGTTGATAAAATAGGCCAAAGATTGTATGGAGAAGCCTACTTTCACGCGGTTTTTAGGTTTCCGCACCCAAAGGGTAAAACGAGACTCTATTACTTTGACTGCGCTGTCTTTTCGTCTGTCTGTCTGTCCGTCTGTCAAAAGGCTGTATCTCATGAACCGTGGCAGGTAGACAGTTGAAATTTTCCTAGATGATGTATTTCTGTTGCCACTATAAAAACATATACTATTAAAGAAACATTTAAGGGACTCCCATACAACAAACGTGTTTTTTTGCCGTTTTTATATATGCAGAGCTTTTCGTGTGCGAATCCAACCCGCATTTAGCCGGTTTTTTTTTATACATGCTGTAGATAATTATTATTTACCAAAAAGAAGAAAGGACCCAGTATTGAGCCTCTTGGTTGAGCCATTTTGACTTTTGTTTTCATCAAGCTGAGTGCATGTTTTCCTAACCCATAATATATTTATGCCCTCTTCCAGTGCGATTTTTAACAATGAAAATATGGAGCTTGTCCCGATTGCGGCGGATTCGCAGGTGCGTACCTGGCCTCAACCCTCAACCACTCACTTGATGTCTGATATCGAAGCCGGGCCCAGCCAAGCTAAGTAAGTACTTCTAACTAATGACTACGCATATAATTTTACCCGGGTGTACCAGTTGCCGACTTGAATATTGTTCTTAGGAATTGGCAAGGAGAGGCGCAGAAAATGCGACGATAATAAAAACGAAATTTGTTTTCATAAATGAACAAATTGGCACTTGGTTGCTATAATATCTACTTAGGTTGGTGATAACACCTACTGTGTATATGTGTGGCGTTGATATGCCGTTTATACCGCGTACATCGAAGGACAGGAATAATTTGCCTGCCGCGGTCTTCACGTACGATTATAATTTTGATGAATTCAAATTACATCATCGCTTACCCTCGGGTGAGATCGCAGTCAAGCACTAGTATACATCAATTTTAATAAAATGGGTGCCACTAATCCCATGAAGACCTCTGTAAATCTGTTATTTTGCGTGAAATTTGGCTCTTTATATTATACTCATAAATTAATGAAGTTAAAAAAATACATTAATTTATCCAACGCAATGATATATATAATATATTTTTAAACCTTGCACATTCGACTGATTTAGTGGTCAACGGCCCTGACTGCTACGCCGAAGGTCGTGGGTGCGATTCCCACCCAGGACAAATGTTTGTGTGATGAGCATAATCATTTGCTCTGTGCCTGGGCGTAATTTGTCTGTAATATGTATATATTTAGAAATACTTGTTTATCAGTTGTCTAGTACTCACACCACAAGCTCTGCTTAGTTTGGGACTAGATGGCATTGTGTGAAATTTGTGGAATATTATAATTATTACATTTAATCAAGATTCTGAAATACGATTACGATATATTCTACCAAAAACTTTTAAAAAACAGCACGTAATTCTTGGAATGAGTTTTTGAAACATTCGAGTTAATGACCGAATTATCGAATACTAACGGCTTTATCTAACATAGCTTTGGATTGCGTTGAACGAACCAACAAACTTGTAAACCAAGCTCAGGTTGGCGATCGATTGGTCGGTAAGAGCTTACATCAGGCAGCACATCAGGTTCAGCCAAAGATACTGATATGTGCGATCAAGGATTTGCAGGTTGGCTGTTGCCGGGCTTTTTTTACGTGGGAAATTATCAAATGACTTCTCCCGCTCTGAATAGAGCTGGAGAGAGTATCAGAATTTTATTGACTAAATCCCAGTGTTCTTTCAGTTGCCCTTTTTGCGAGTACGGTTCTGCTGTGATCCTATGAGGAGTTCTGTTTCATATCTTCGAAGTTCATGATCAGATCATAACAATATTTCTATGGGACCAACTCGGAAGCATAACCTTTCAATCAAAAAAAAATTCTCAAAATCGGTCCACAATTGACGAAATCGGTGAACATACATAAAAATAAAAAATAAAAAACATACATTCAACCGAACATATAACCTCCTCCTTTTTGAAGTCGGTTAAAAACTTCATTTGAGTGCATTCATGCACACCTATCAGTTGACTCGTTACCAGCACCGATGCTCAATCATGTCACCGTTGAGGACTTATGGTGATGCATGTGAACCTGGATGGATTTTCTTTTACAACGCTGGGATTTTACGGCGTCCCCCGAAAATATTTTCGTCGCCAGAAGCTGTACTTGTTGCAGTCGATCACGTCGTAAAAAATATCTTGTACGGTCTGGAAGGTTGCTTCCAAAGTTGCTTTAGCCACTTAAAAATTTAACGGGTAGTGTGAAAGTGAAACGCGGGACCCCGGGACGAAGGCAAAGAAGAAACAGGAGTGGGTTTTTAGTCAGTAAAAGTCTGACACTATCTTCCGCGCTCAAGAGCGGGATTTGTCATTAGATGATTTTCCAACCTAAAAAAACATAATGTGATGACTTTATTATGTTATTATTACACTTCACTACACGTTGCCTTCAGTTTGGATGTTAGTCAAAGACCAAGCCTGTGCACCATAAGTCAGAATGAGGAGATTACACACATATAAATTATTATTTCATAGACTAATAGCAGCTCTTCAAAGCATTTTCTGTTTGGCGAGTTATTTCCTTGTATTGCCTTGCTTGGCAAAGACTGCTTGGCCCAAGTTATATTCTTGGACATGTTATACATTCTACTCATACTGGTAAATCTTGCTTAGCCAATGGCAATACCTTTCTCTTACCCTTTGTCTGCTAGCGTCCTTGAAGACTTCTTCCAGGGTGCTCATGAATAGGTTTGGAAACAGCGAGCCACCCTCTATGACTCCCTTAAGGATTAAAACCTCAGGATCTAACCTTTCAAGTTTTCAAATGACAGATATCACAATAAGATGACTTTGACCACAATAAATTATATCAATAAATTTTCTCTAAAGCTATGCAATATCTTTTTATAGATTTTTCCTTAACAACCACATAATATTCGTGCCTACTAATGCAGAATTAAAAATAAACACTTTTTTATCAGGTTGATGCAAGTTGAAAACGGGAATTAGTGAGGGACGATTGACAAAATGATAGTTTTAGTCATGTACCTACTTCATATTGATAAATTTTTACGAATTTTTGAGACAGATTCTAGATCCGAGCAGATAATTAATAACAGCCTAAAGTTGAGCTAGACCTTCTGCGCTGTATTTAACGTGGCGAGGTGGGATGATAACATGGAGAGTGAGGGCGAGTGGGGGCACGTAGGTGTGTGAGGAGGCTTCGGGGTTGGGGTTTGCCGCAGGGTGGCACAGACGTTCCGATCGACGGCAGTCGACGCTGGACCTCAGTCTAGTCTGCGTTACTGTAGAGCAGTCAACTAGTGCAAAACAGCTCGGAAGTCAGTTAACTTAATAAAAACTTACATTTTATTTTCAAAATTCAGTGCTTTGGGATACTTTAAATAAAGAAAAGTTTAGTTTTATTAGTGATCGTGAATAAAATAAAGATTTGAATAAGTTTAAATGAATTAAACATATTTTAAATTATTATTAAGTTAATTTATCTGAAGTACAAACCACTATTTATAACTTTATTAGTGGTCGTGAATAAAATAAAGATTTAAATAAGTTTAAATGATTTAAAAATATTTTAAAATATCATTAAGTTAATTTAACTGAAGAACAAACCACTATTTATTATCTACCTAATTAACTTATTGAAATATATTTTTTACCAATTTAAACTTATTAAAATCTTATAAAAATATTTAAAACTCATTTAACTAATTTAAAATGTAGAAAACCACCGCGTAAATAAAAGAATAAGGTTCCTGTCTCTGGCATCCCAATTAGTATCAAAGTACTGCTTTGATCCCGTTCCGGGAAACTGCGCATCCAAGTTATGTATGTATCTACGTATTTAATTTTATTCAGTAGAAAATATTACATGTGTTTTTTTTATTATGTGCGTATGATATTTCGCTCCGCATAATTATATTACCTAAATAGAGACAAAGAAATTCCAAAGCAACAAACAAACAAATATATTTAATAAGCTACCAAAAGGTTTAAAATCCATACCGAATGACTTAAATTCTCCAAATAGTTACAATCTCTGTTAATAAACAAAAGCTACTATACCGTTGAGAAATTTAAAACTAATTGACTTTTTATTAATAACAATATACCTATGAAATGGCTGTTTTTTAAAAAGGGTTGCTTATTGAAGTTTTATATCTTTAGATTGACTTAGAATCATAACTTCAAATAAACTCTATATTAAAGGTACGTTATTCTTTTTTCGATTAATTAAATTAATAATGTATTTTTTGGTTTCTTTGTGTTTTGTATTTTCTGTCACATCACTGTATTTATAACCATTTTTGTATGAAAACCAAGAAAACTCGCATTCTTTTTAACCGACTTAAAAAAAGAGAGGAGGTTATCAATTCGGTTGTATTTTTTTTTTATGTGTGTACCTCAGAACTCCGTCATTTATGGACCAATTTGCAATTTTTTTTCTTCTTAGAAGATAAGCTTTCCGATTGGTGCCATTTTTATTAGAATAAAGTTTTGATGATTGGATCCATGAGTAATCGAGGGATCTCCTGAAATTATACCTAGTTATTTTGGTATTTTCATCGAGAACTTAAGCACTTACAGTCAAAAAATAACATTTGATGAAATGGAACTGATGAATAATACCAGAAATGGCCAACGGAACTTTATACACACATAGATATCACAATGAAGATAGTTCGACGGGCCTGTTGGTCTAGTGTTTAGCGGCCCTGACTGCTATGGTTCGATTCCCACCCAGGGCAAATGTTTGTGTGATGAGCACGGTCATTTGTTCTGTGTCTGGGCGTAATTTGTCTATTTATGTATGTATTTAGAAATATATAAGTATAAGTTGTCTAGTACCCATTACACAAGCTCTGCTTAGCTTGGGACTAGACGGCGTTGTGTGATAGTTGTGGAATATTATTATATATTATAGTTAAGCGACTCATAGTCGCTTAACATACAAATAAATAAATGGTTCTGAATAGTTATATTGAAAATGGTAGCATCGAAGTGACCTGATGATGATGATGGAGCCAGAAAATAGGCACCGAAACTTGATAATAAAACAATATAACCTTGTAGTGTTTAGGTAATTTGAAAACAATATGTCTTATTCGGTATACAAAATTAATTATGTATACGGATTTTAAACTGCTAATGAATAGGACGTCTATTTTTGGTTTAATTAATTTCGCGTGGAAAATTTTGTCTCACGAATAACTTTTCTTTTCAGGGCGGCTAAAAGACAGAATTTCCAAAACGAAAGCTATTCAACAAAGAATACAAAGTTTTTTGTTAGAAGAAAATCGTATGTCTACGTCATTGACAAGCAATATCAATTTCCCTTTGAAATGCATAATCTCTACGTTGGAACTCTTAATAATATGAAAAAATGTTTTCTTTATTAGCTTTCATGGTTAAAAGTACTGCTATATTACAGAAAATACAAAACACAAAGAAACCAATAAATACCTAATTTCATAAAAAGAATAAAGTACCTTGTCATCTGGGCACATTCCCGGCTGACAGCGATGTGGAGGAGTATTTCGACGCCTGAGTATATTTTGTGTTTTTGTATTATATTTATGTACATAGTTAGGTTTTAGTATAGTTACCGGCCTCATCTAGTTGAGTTATAAAAATGACGAAAAAAAAAAATTGACGTGTAAAAGTGTTTTTTAAACCTATTTACAAAATAAATATCATTTAGTTTAGTTAATATTTATGTATTTTATATCTACATTTATTTAAATAAAATTAAGTATCTTTAATTTAGAGTTTATTTAAACTTATAATACTAAGTCAATCCAAAGATAACAGTTCAAAGCAACCTGTTTTAAAATACGGCAATTTCATAGGTAAGGTAAAGGTAAGACCTAATATTATTATACTCTTACTTTAACATAAAACGAATAAATGGCAATACTGCATTACATTTAAGATTAAAATGATTTCATGAATTGATAATGATTTAATTTAAAACAAGATCTAATCAATTCATGACTAATGTTTAGCATAATTTTATATCCGGGTGTTCTCGTTTGGCTAAATATTTGCACAGACATAATCAAGTAGCCAGGATTATTCACCAGCAACTTGCTTTGAATTACAACCTATTATTAAGGTACCGTATTGCAAGTATGTGTTCGGACACAACTGGGTCGGCCCAGTTCTCGAAAATGACCATGTCACTTTAAACGGAGATCGGTATATCATCAATGACAGGACTATTGTAGCCAATAAGCCGGATCTAGTGGTGATATTAGGTTTGCATATATTGTTTGACATTTCCAGCAAATAAATTAATAAATACCGGCATGACTCAACTGTTGAAGGCACGCACCTTGTTTCCGCCTGAAAGATAGCTATTGAATAACTTCTTCAGGCGTCCAAAGTACCTATGAAGTTCTTCTTTTAAAAAATGTGCAACCTTCTATTATCGACTTTGACTTGTTTTTTTATTAAGCTTAGACCAGAAAAATGGATACTTCGAAAATTCAAGTATTTTTGATTGCGTATTCCGACGCGGAACTAACGCGGCTTTCACACAGTTTATCTAATCTAGATCACCAGAGTTCTAACGCAAAGGCATAAATGACATTCCTATTAAACGGCAGCAATGTATAGATAATGGTGGTATTAGGCTATTTGATAGTATGAAAAATAAGTTCATATATAATGCCATCCATGCGGATAATCTATGCAGATTATGGGTTTTAAAAGCGATTTACACCAATATATCTATAAAATAATGGACTATTTATAAAAAAAAAAACACGAAACAAACAGTACAAATCGGCAATTTCGTAATTTAACCCCTAATATTTTGAAACTATGTTTAGACCAGCTATTGCCAGCGACTCCGCTCCCTAAGAAAAGGTAGTCTACTTATTGAAATTTGCAAAGATATAGCTTTAAGCTATATTTTTGTAAAATTTATCATTAAGTTCATCCATCTAAAAGTTTTTGCGTAAATGAGTAACATCCATCCATATATACATTCATCCATCCTCACAAACTTTCGCAGTTATAATATTAGTAGGTTACCGTAAGCAAAGCCACACATTTAAGAAAAATATTTAACTAGCTTCTAGTTAAATATTTTTCTTAAATGTTTATTTTTTATTTTAAGTCTACTTATAGGTTTACATTCTTCTAAGATTTCTGTCAGTGTATTATGGAATGATTCATAGATAATAGATAGTTTTCGTTTACATTTTTATTCGGCTTTATAATAGTATCTCAGTTTTGGATTTTTAGTTTGGATTTGAATTTTTTGGATGTTACTTTACTTTTATTAAAAAGTCTTTTATTGGCGAACCTAATTGATTGTTTAGTTTGTAGTTTCGGTTTCATATGTAAAACTGTTCCGCTGTGGTCCGAAAATCCTAGTTCTAAACAGTTGAATACGTATAGTATTATCATCAAAATTTGTGAATACCAAGTCTAGACATGTCGACGTGGATTTTAATATTCGCGTGGGTTTTTTTAATATGTTGTACAAATTTCATGCTCTAGCATGCGATTTATCAATTAGTTTGATATTGCGCTATTTTCTAAAATTTTGATGTCAAAATCTCCTCCTGTTATGACGTTAAATGTTTTATAATTGTTATTTATACAATGCATTTCTTGTTTAGTTGACAAATAAAAATATCTTTCTCTTTTCTATTCCAGTACATAGTGACTATTATTAGGTTTTATTTTGGTATCTTACATGCACATACTTCTATACAATATTTAATGGTAAAGTCTCTAATATCACAACATTTTATGCATTCTAAGTCATCGTCTAATATAATACAGGCACCGCCACCAGTTCTCGACGGCAAACGATGCAGCAGTTTTATAGCCAGTAAATTGCAGAGTTTCTAATTTGTCTTCAGTTAACCAGGTTTCACACATGCATATTGCCTTGTAGGTAGGTGTATCATTGATGAAAGCTTCTAAAAGATGTCACTTGTTGTAAATGCTTTGAATATTTTGAAACAAGATTTTAAATTGTTGGTCTGGAGTTTCTAAATGTATAAATGTCACTGTCTTCATTTATGTAGTATTGAGTTTGATTTTGTTCGATTTTATATTGGTTGGCTCCTTCTGTATGTCTATTCTTTTACAATCTATACACAACTGATTGTTTCTAATTATTGCGTACAACCCGCAAGAAAGGAAGGAAATGCTGAAAGCAAGGAAAAAATCCTTGCTTTCAGTACTTCCTTTCTTTCTGATCTTGCATTATCATTGAGACACTCTGACAGAAATAATCTTGCTCCTTGGAGCCACTGCTTATTTTCTATCATGTATTTAGCCATTCGTTTACTATGGAGTTTAATTACGAGAGGCTGGTTTTTATTATAATTTTTACCTACTCTTTAAGTTTCTTCAATATACCCTGTAAGGTCAATATTTAAGTATTCATAGCAGAGATCGATTAGTCTACCTTGCTGAGCATAATCTGGTTCATTATAATATTCTGGGAAACCGTAGAGTAGATAGATAGATAGATATATTTCTTCTACTACTACTTTTACTACTACTACTTTTTTATTATTAGTACTATTTTTTTGGAGTTATTCTCTGTACATATCAAGTGTTTTGCCGTTTTTAGCATTGATAAATTATTAATTTCATTCTTTAGTCTTTAATTTTCTGTGGATAAACTCTCTATTTTCTTGTTCAATTTCTTCCTGTCTTTGCTCATTTTCCTTTGAAAGGGAGTCTGTTTTTCTTTGATTTTTTTTTCTAATTTTAATAATTGCTTTGTTTATTTCTATTTGGATAGTGTTTTGTAGCTCCTTTATAATAGATTTATTGTTTTCTTGTAAATGTCCTCTTGAATAATTGTGCTACAGGGTGTTTGTCTATCTTTTGAGTACTGGGTTCCACCTAATAAACTTAAATCTGGTGAGAAGAGGTTTATGACAGTGCAGCAGTGGTATCAACCGTTGTTATCGGACTTTGTTTATAGCCCGCGTCGACTGAATTTGTAGGGCTGTCGTTGATCTTACCGGTGTATCAATGGTATTTGTTTCTTTGGAATTTCCAGACTGTTTTGTCCGCAACCTTCATTATTTTGAATCCCTTGACGGTAACATTGGAACAAAGCAGATCATATCGCAAGTTACAAGTTGAACATTTAGTTTTTAATATGGTCATACACCAGGCGCAAATGTTTCTATACTCGCCATGTTATAGAAGAACAAATCTTTTAAAAAAAAAATTATCGCAATCGGCTAGGATCGAACTCGAGACTGGTTTTTTGTAGTGTGCCTTCTATACCAACTAGGCCACTGAGTTGAATTGTATGTTCACTTGTAACAGCAGTGGTTTTTTGAATAATAAAAACGTTATAATTTTTGAGTCATCTCACCGACATTTCACAAAGTTTTGCACAAAATTTTTGTACTTGCCGTGTGATGTTTTTTTCGATTCTTTTGATTGTAACTTGCTGTGGCTGTACACTTTTAACTGGTCATCAGTGATTTGAGCACTGTGTTAACAGTTAATTTTACTTTAAACATCATATAACTGCGAGATAATTTCGATACGTGATTTGAGTTTTTCACAAATTTAGGGCACTGATGTGATGGACAACACTTCCACTTATTTATTGTTCTTATAGCTTTACTATGGTGGTAGAAATATGATAATATTCACGTAGATTTATTTATGATCAATTAATTAATACGGAGCTTTTTATACGTAAGTGTTTCTGCTAGTAGCGCCATCTAGCGAGTCTATTTTTTTCTTCCATGTCACAAAAAAATTCACATCTACTGGTATTAAATTTCACTGTTGTAGTAATAGTTCAATAAATTATTTCTCTTTACAAGTCTATTGAAAAACGTCGTATGATACACGTGAGTATTGATGATTACTGTCCTCAGCAAGAACCTCTCTTTCGGGTCGGGTCTAAATGCCGCCGTCACAGGTCTGCTGGAAGAAAATTCGTTTGAAATTAGCTGCACCTTTGTCGTCTTCTATCTGTATTAATTGTTCTTTTAGTTTTTTAAGTGTTTACGTTATTTTTATTTATGTACACACAAATATATACATAAATAAAAAAATATATGTAATTTGCTTCTAAGTACTTAAGTCCTATTTCTGTTTGTAGGGTTTAAAGTAAGGTTTCCATATCCGGGTGGTAACCTAACCTGTCTATGTCGGTGTACTCTAAAATTACGTCACCTGCTTCCCTGCTCTCGTCTTATTTATTATTTATTTATTTATTTATATATACTTTATTGCATACCAAGATTACACATTTAACTGATATTATAATACAAAAAAAAAACATACAATTGGCGGCCTTATCGCACTCGGCGATTTCTTCCAGGCAACCCAGAATGGACAGAAATTGCCTGGACACAAAATGGGGTTGCACTTGGTGCAAATATAAAAGTAAACAAAAACTTAATAGATACTTAATACTAAAATAGATACACATATACATACATACAAAATATAAATATTTAAGCAAGGGAATAAGTTATGAAACGAAGGCATGATCACAGTGTCAAGTAATGATCCTTCACAAGCTTTTTGAATACAGGCAGTGTTTGCGCACGCTTTATTGCCACAGGCAATGCATTCCATAGACGAGCGGCCTGGACAGTAAAAGATTTATCCAGGAAAGTAGTCGAATGCATTGGCATTTTAAGTTTTAAGTTGTCTGAGGACCTAAGAACTTTCATGTGAGAGTCGCAAAGAAATTGGAACCGTTCTTTGAGGTAACGAGGGGTAGAAGGGGAAAAGAGCACATTATACAAGAGGGAAAGAATATGAGCATTACGGCGAAGGCGAATTACCAGCTTCTTCGCATTCGGTATTGTACAGAATACCTAGGCAAAGTATAAAATAAATAATATTCCATACACGCTACCTACACGTTTTAGGTATTTTATACACTGTCTATGTATTGTATAAAATATTGGATTGTACAGATTGCCGGTAACAAGGTCATAAAATTATGTGATCCATTATTAGCAATCTTTCCCTAGGCAATGGAATTCTGCACCATGTCGGCGTCATTGTCATCCAAAAATGTGTAATGTGTCTAGTGATTACTTACCCTATATTTGCTCATAACAGTCACGGCTCGGTTCTAAGGTTTACGGTTAAAATATCAAAATATTACAGTCGCACTATAATAACGTAACAGTGTTGTCAACACAACAAAAACTTGTACCTATTTGTTTGTAAATCCAGTCAATAATAAGCAATCGACCTATTCATCGCTGATTTGAAAACCCGTTTCACTTAACTATTGTCCGGTTTTAAATAATTTGATTTACATACGACGCCATCGAGTCACAGGTTTCTAAACGAATCGAGGTTTAAGTGCAAAACAGGCCAATCTTACAGCGTCGAGTCGGTCATTATGAGTTTAGCTTTTATTTTTCAATCATCTTCTGGGTTAATTGCTTTTTTAGTTACTGGTTTTACACAATGAAGCATTCTCTCGAGCACAAGAAAATTTTCTGTGGTAAAAGTCCACTAAGTGTAATTTTCTTTGCCTCTGAATGTTGGTACGATGACAAGGTAGTTCGCAGCCATCTCGAAGATTACTTATCTCGAACAACTAATTCCGTCAAAATTACAATAACTATCACTGTGTGAGTGTGTGTGTGTGTGTGTGTGTTCTTTTCTTTTTTTTTCGGGTGGGAAAATCATCTAATGAGAACCCCCGCTCTTGGGCGGAGCGAGAGATAGTGTCAGACTTTTACTGACTAAAAACCCACTCCTGTTCCTTCTTTGCCATTTTTTTTCCAGGGCCCCGGGGGTCACTTTCGCATCACCCATGGCCCCAGTAGGCCTTGATCCTGTTGGGCCCCTACGGTTGCTGACATCTCCTTGAGGCGCGCGTGGAACACTACACGCCGTCGACGACTTGGGCTCCGGACAGTTACCGGACGATCGGACGGCAAGCCACCCATCGTTCGCCGTCCGCAAGCCCGCGCCTGCGGTGGCCGGACATCGGGATCGGAATCCCGGCGGCGGTTGGGAAGTGAGGACCGATGCCTCACGCGATCGGCCGCCTCCTTTGCTAGCATTACTGCTTCGCAGAAGGAGGCAACCGCCTGCCATTCCTCCTCGCTCCGGACCATGGCCTGTACCAAGGCCCGGCGCGAGAGATCACTGCCGCCGATCGCCCCCACGAGGACACGGCGGTGCTCTGCCCAAGCGGGGCACACCTCTACCGTATGCTCCACCATGTCCTCCGGGCGGTCCACACAATGGTGGCACCCGGGCGTCTCTTCTGCACGGGTGTGTGTGTGTGTGTGTTATTTTAGCTAATAACTTATGGATCTGGACCTATAACCTAAAATAAAACAAAATGTTCATAAGTAATCAACAGCAAAGAGAGCTTCTAATTTTTTTAACTATCTTTGAATCTAAAACAGTGTAGCCAAGGTGGCACTAATACATTTCTTTATATTTTGATGTTTACAACATTACAAAACTGCAGTTGTAACATGTGCTGAAGCAGTTATTGCCACACAAGCATGTCTTCAACGTAGTCTTTAACATTGTAATACACTTTTTTGGTAAAGACACCAAAATACCTTGATGTGAGTTTTGAACTTTCCTGTTCTAAGCTCTTTTACCGACTTTGGCAGCTTGTTGTAAAAGCGTATGATATTTATATTCCTCATAAATAGACTTGCTTATTTTAGTTAATATCCATTTGGATACTACAATGTTTACTTTTCGTGTTAATATTATGAAAGTCGACTCTAATTTTGAAAAATCCTAAGTTTTTGCGGGCGTACAAAATACCTTCTAAGATATATAGTGAAGGCAGAGAATATGACTCGTGACTAAAGGACTCGTGGGACCAATTTTATAAAAAGTTTGAATTATATATTAATGTTACCGGCAATCTATATAATCCGGTATAGTGTACAATATCTAGGCAATGTATAGAATACCTAATACGTTTAGGTATTGTATAAAAATATTATTGTCCATTACATAGTTTGCCTAGCAAGTGTATACAATTCCTAAGGGAATGTATAAATTACTTGCCACTGGCAATGTGTAAAATAAATAGTTTTTAGTCTATATTTAATCATTTTAACCGGCCTATCTATAACATGACGGGCTGATGAAACATGTTTTATCACTTAAAATTAATGTTATTATAATAATTGCTTAGGTATTGTATAGAATACCTGAATTATACAGAAATACACACTATATAGACAAGCATATTATAAACTGGAAGATTATCCTTGATAAAAATGCTAGGCTAAATGCCGGTCCTGCTCCACAGCCACAGCCACTTTTGCTTACTAATTAGTTTTTTTTAAGAGATTTAGACTTTAGTTAAGAGATGCTATTGCCCTTTTTGTATTGTTGTTTTCGTAATGTTTTTTTTTAATTTTATTGGTCTAATGAAGCTTGTGATCATATATTACATTTTGTATTTGGAAACAATAGCATTGTATAATGTAGAAGCACTTTTTTTTTTAAATTTTGTGAATGTGAAGTACCATGGAGCATTTTTACTAGGTTGCAACTTGTTTGGCATAAACGAGCGTGGCAGTTGAGATTTTGTCATGCTCACTCAAATAACTCGCTGGTGGTGGCACGTGTTATTGTGTCATTTCGGTTCCCTTCAAAATGGTTGAGCTGAGTGGGGTTGATGCACGCGTCATGCTCTTGAACGGGTGCCGTTAGTTGAGACGGGTCATCTTTTAGCTGCTAGTGGCTTATTTCAAACTTTATTATTATTATTATTTTCATTACCTACCTACATCGTGCTCACATAATAGAAGCAGCAAGAAATATGTAACCAAGATTATAATTATGTAACTCATAATATGACTTTAAAGAGTGTTCATCGAGTTTCTTGCACGTTAATCTGCATAGAGATGTACCCTTTTGAAAGTGCAATTTAGCTTCACTTTTTTTTGGACTGACCGACATTTGACTGTTCAAAAGTGCCTGTAAATGGACTATTTGAAATAAATGCTTTTGATTTGATTTGATTTCCGGTAAAATTAACACTAAAAACCGCCCGCGGGTCCCAACCCGTGAAATTTTTTTTTTTCTTTTTATTAATGATAGGCTCGCGTCTGACCACCGTCTCACCCGATACTTCCCACATTACCGATTTTCAAATGTTCCAATAGTTTTTTTCCATATTTTTCCTACATTTATACCACCCCTTTTCACACCTAAAAAAAAAAAGCGAACAAAACAAAATTCAAACTATTAAAATATGTTTAGCCATTTTTGAGTTTTAGCTAAACTAATGAAAAGGAATTAATTTTTATATATAAGAACAGCTTATCTGTGTGTATAGTGGCTAATTAGTATAACTTTTGTTTTCTTTCAGCATGGCCTCCAGGGACAAACCTCGTCCGGCTACGCCACTCAGACCGCGACTTCATTCGGTATCTACGTACAACATTGATGTGCAGATTACTCAGTCCCCGGAATCTAGCACCTATGAGTAAGTACTTCTTGATAATTATCATATAACCTGACTTAGGTATTTGAATGATATTCAAAAACTCAAACGACCTAGGTACGAGTTTCATACTAGTCATACATTGGGGATAAAGTTACAAACTAGCTGTCTAAAGATCTACTTTTCGGGAAATAAATCGAAATAGCCATTGAAGTAAACAATAGCCAAGGGCGAGTCGGATTACACAGGAAGGGTTTCAATCGAATCATGTTTTTGCAAAGCAACAAATTATGTTTGTCATATTGATTTTTCAGTTTTTAATTATTATTATTATTTCCTTTATTCAATATATGTACAAAATTTATACATTTTTTAATTTAAAAACTGGTCATGTGCAAGTCGGACTCACGCCCTGAAGGTTCCGTACAAACTTACTTAAGTAAACAGTTCAATTCCCGAAGATTTTTCCGAATCGCATATTTTTTTTTGTTTTGATGTAACAACAAATTTACAGTTTTCAGATTTATTCCCATATCTGTGCTATAAGACGTTGCTTCATGCGAAATTTCAGGATTTTGGGTCAACGGAAAGTACCCTATGAATTTTGATTCCCTCGAGAGTTGAAATAAACGTTTTTTTGAGTATACGGTTTTAATTTCAACTCGATACCTCCACGCGTTCTTGAGATAAAGGGTCTTGACAGTCAGATGGACGAGTGGTGTCTTCCTTTTGAAGTACGGAACCCTAAAAAACTTTTAAACGTATAAAAATAGTAGTCCGCCGGTGTAAGGAGCAGGGTCCAAGCTACCGGTGATTCGGGCTCCAAAGACAGAAACCTCCTTACAATGCGAGCCGTATCAAAGAGTACTGCCGTTTGTATCAGGCCCTTGATCCAACCGCGCAACGACAGCTTCGACAGATGTCGTCAAAACTTTTGGCCATCAAGCCATTGGCGATCACAACAATCGGTGCAATGACAGCTAAGTCCACACAGGTGGTCGGCACCACCTCGTGTGCTAAGTCGAGATATTTCATTTATTTCTCTTTCTCAGCTTTCACGAGATTCTCGTCATGTGGAATGTAATATCTGCTATCATTTCGTGGCGTGCTAATCGGTCTTTCACGACTATATCCGGCTTATTGGTTACAATAGTGCGGTCAGTAATGATAGACCGATCCTAGTACAGCGTGACATGGTCATTTTACATCCTATCTTTTTTTTTACGCACCTGCCATATTTTCTTTTCCTAGGTTGACTGGTAGTGAATGCCTATGGCATTAAGTCTGCTTTTGTACTTTTGTGTTGCTTGAATTTTTAACAAATAAATAAATAAAAAATCGAGAATTGGGTCGGACACATATTTTTAATACGGGTCCCTCAGAATCCACTAAGTTGTACTTCAAAGCAAGTTGCTAGTGTATTCACCATCCTGGTTACTTGATTATACCTTTGCAAATACTTGCCGTGAGCCGGACGAGAACAACCAGGGATAAAATATGTCTGATCGACTCATCCGGACGGTGGCATGCCCGACACAGATCAACCGTCTCGTCGTTCATTATACAATGTGTTTGGTGCATCGGGTTCCAAATTTAAATAGTCGACGGGAGAGGTCATCTGTTATCAGATCCTTAAACACTTCTCATGCCCTGTGGATATTTTTCATCGACTTTTTATTGTTTTATGAAAATAAGACCCAAATTTTTCATCCAAAATCAAATACAATTTTTTTTAAATATATAAGGTGTAGAATCTGAATTTTAATTTTATTTAGATGCTTATTGTATTAGAGTACTTTTAAATTTAAAGTTAGTGACATTAGCTATCTAGTTTTTTTTTTTTTTAATTAAAATAAAAAATTTAATACTCGCATGGTTTTGGACTTAAAGCTATTTATGTTACAGACATGTCTATAAAAAAACTCAAAGCGACCAGAATCTTCCAACTCCCTCAAAAATTCTTTAGTTTATCCTCTTGCTAGTGATGTGCCACATGCCATAAAAAATCTTATTATAACTTTGTGAATTCGCTAGAGTTGTGAATCGAGTCACATAAGACTAATATCAAAATCAAATTAAAATTATGATTAAAAAAATATATTTTTGCTTAAATTATACCTGATAAACCTATTAAAAATGTTATCTCACTTTAATAAGGTAAATCTGTCTCGCATCTCTCTTTTCGTGAGTTTTGCCAGAAATAAAAAAAACACTCTCATAAGGTAAAAACTGTCTCGTATCTTTTCGTGGGTTTTACTACAAATCAAAAAAATTAAATTGCATTTTTAACAGTTATTTCATTATTTTTACAAATCCTGCTCAAATTGTTGGCCTTTGTGAATGAAGGCCCGACATCTGTTTCGTATTTCCACAGTTGTTGTACGAAGTCGTAATCCTCCTTAATTGTATTGAAAGCCGTTTCCATACGTTGAACCTTCCTATTTTTCAACTGTCATCACTGCACAACAACATCCATAAATTTATAAATTCGCTAGAATTGTGAATAAGTCACGTAAGAGTAAATTGAGAAGGTATCAATATACAAGGAAAATTTCTAAGCAACCTGCGGTTTGCAGGTGATATAGTCCTTTTTTCGAAAACATCAACTCAAATGGAAAAAATGGTAAATGAGCTAAATACAGTAAGCAGAAAAATTGGTTTGGAATAAAATACCATAAAACAAAGGTGATACCCATCAAAGTCAACAATAGCTCTCTGGAATATGTACAGGATTATATTTAGTTGAGTAAACAAATATCGTTTGCTACGACCAGACATCAGGGTGAACTACACAGACGGATAAATGCTACTTGGAATAAATTCTGCAGCAATAAAGAAATACTTAAATCGAGCCTCCCTATAAATCTAAAAAAAAGAGTACTGGTTTCCTGTATGCTGCCGTGCATAGGTTAAGCACGGCAGCATACAGGAAACCAGTACTCTTTTTTTTGCATGCAAAACTTGGATATTTAATAAGCACACAAAAAAAAAACAAATTACAAGTATGCCAGAGGTCAATGGAACGTAGATATTAAATCTTAAATGAAAAGACAGGATTAGAAATTCTGATATAAGAAAGCAACGAAAGTATTAGACGCTTTGGAACATAGCATGAAACTGAAATGGAAGTGGGATGGTCACATTGTTCGTATGAACAAAGATAAATGGGCTAAAACAATAACTACTTGGCCGTGACCACCCAATAAACGGAAGAATGGAAAGGAGAGATGGAAGACGGCTAGAAGCAACTGGATATCAAAAGCAAAGAAAAGAAGAAATTGGGAAAAAATGGAGGAGACCTTTACTCGTTGCGAGGTCCTTAAGTAATCATAAAATTTAAAATTAATAAATAATAATATTAAATAAATTTTAGTTAACTATTAAATATTACATTTATGCATGACTTTATAAATGTTTGAAATTAAATTTATTTTTTATTTGTAGAAATTTTAACAACAAGATAATTAAAGAAATAATGAATTTTATGTGAATGTTAAAATTATTGAATTGTAAATTATTTATTTAACTAAATGATTAAATATGCTGATGTAAATGAAATATTAAATAATATTAAGGAAATAATAAACGTTATAGTATTAACCTCGAAATTATGGGGTTTAGGTTTTATGAATATTTAAATTCTAACCTAACCTAACCCAAGTGTTTTAGACCTTAAATATAATCATAACATAGTATTCTCGAAACACATGGAGGTATCGAGTTGAAATTAAAACCATATACCTACTCAGGTATGCGGTCCCTCGAAGCTGTGAAAAAATCAAACTTCATAGTTAACGAAAAAAAAATATGACCGTTTATGTCGCAAAAATACGTCTATTCCAAAGTCAAAGTCAAAGTCAAATTTTTTTTATTTCACATAGGCCTACATGGGCACTTATAAAACGTCAGAAGCTAGTGCACGGTTCCAAATTGGTCGTTTCCTATGGAGAAGAACCGGCAAGAAACTCCATGGTAACTCTTTTAAAAAAAATATTGTTTACAATATTTTCATATTACAGTATTAATAGACATTATGTAAGAACAGTGTAGACCAGTCGATATTGTACCCAAAAGCACAATAAAAATAATATTATAAAATATATTTTTTTTAAAAGTGAGTCGTAATAGGAAGTAACCTAAGAATTCGCGAAGTCCACGTTGTTCTCAAATTCACATTAAAAAAAAGAAGCTATATAAAAAAAACAAGAACAATAAGTAATTACAATTATCAATAAATGACATGTCAACAAAAAGAAAATTACTAACGAATTTATGGTGGTTGGCGTCTAATAATATAAAAAATATTGCAAAAGCAATGTTTTTGCAAAATTCCTTCACTCTCAAGGGAATCAAAATTCATAGGGTACTTCCCATTGACCTAAAATCTTGAAATTTGACCTAAAGCAAGGCACAAGTATAGGAGCAAATCTGAAAACAGTAAATTTGTAGTTTCATCACAAAAAAAAACAACTTTTCTACTATTCGGAAAAATCTTCGTAACTCAATTCGGGAATGAACTGTTTTCACAGGTAAGTTTGTACGGAACCCTCAGTGCGCAAGTCCGACTCGCACTTGCCTAGTTTTATTTTATTGGTTGGCTTAACCTCGAACAAAATGATAATAATACGCCAGTTCAGAACTCCTATGTTTAATGCATGCTGTAGCAGCCTTTAATTAAGGCTAAAATATAAAATTTAAAGAATACTGAATCTTTAGCATGTTTGTGCGTGTGTATGCTTTGTTGGTTGTCCTTAATTAAATAAATAAATAAAGGATCATGGCGAAGTCCTGAACAAAATTTTGCTGGTATAAATGTTTTTAGCGTATAGTGATGAAAAATTTAAAGTGGATAAGTGGTAAAATAGATGAGAAAAGGCCTCGTGAACGCAGCCCAATCTGTCTGTCTGATTTTGCTATACTCGAATTGCACTACGATGTCATAAGAGTCATTATAACTACTAAACTCTGAGCACAAATAGTTATTTTTATTTCATGTTTATTATCTGATGCGGAAATATATTAAAGCAATAAATTAAGCAACGTATATTATGTTACTTGACCAAGATTTATATTAGAGGCAACATTAAGAGTTCAGTTTAGCTAAAAGTCATGACGTCAAATCAGCAAAAAAAAAACTAAGCTATAATTATTTACTATCGTAAAAATACGCACTACTTAGACTGGCTATTAGCGTATTTGATAGGTTGACTGGTAGAGAATGCCTAAGGCATTAAGGCCTTTGTACTTTACGTTGCATGAGGTTTTACAAAAATATATATGTAGACAATTCTTTCATTAACAATTTCCTCGCCGTCCTTCTTTATGGCTCACTATATCTCAGAAGACCGTTCATTATAGTGACACTTGAGGGAAGCCTAACAGTGGACATCTTCGGCTGAATTGATGATATCTTAGAGCCCTGGGGTCCTGAACCTTTGGAACCCAGACGAGGGGCCGAAGCTAACTCGCAGAAGCCCCTTAGATAATTTTCGTGAAACGTGGTACCAACCGACAATTATCCCAGTACGAGCTATTGCACCCAAGGACAACCCCCGCTTAGTGGAAAACTATTGCGGTATATTAAAAACAAATAGGGCTTGAGAGGCTTAAGTGGACTAGTTACCAAGAACTATGTCAACTTTGACCACCACGCAACTTTCAACCTTAAATAATTAATAAATATATATAACAGTATAAATCTACAAGTCCGTGATAAGACCTGTCATACTTCATGGATCAGAATGTTGGGCTGTGAAAAAGACGACTGAAATAGATGAGAATGTTGAAATGGATATGTAGTGTGACGAGAATGGATAAAGTGAGAAATTAGTATATTAGGAGGAAGTTTGAAAGTGGCTGAAAAGTTGAAGGGAAGTTGGCACGGTCATGTAAGAAGGAGGAATGAAACGCATGTTACTAAAAGAGTTATGAGTATACATGTGGATGGGTGGAGAGGGAGAGGGAGGCCAAAGAAAAGATGGATGGATTGTGTGAAGAGTGATATGAAAGAAAAAGAAGTTAGTGATAGCATGGCAGGTGACAGGATAGAATGAAAGAAAGAAACGTGTTGCGCCGACCCCAAATAAGAGGGGACAAGAGCAGGAAGATGATGGTGTACAAAAGTATACATTTCAAAGTCCGTATTTATCCTTACTTACGTGGGACACTCAGAAAGTTTTGAGAAACTAAAAAACTAATTTCTGTGGATAAAATATTTTTTATTAAATCGTTTAAAAAACCCTCCACTAGCCTCTATACAAAGTTTCATGCGTCTGAAACAATTTTCAAAATATTTTTCCAGTCCGCCGCAGACACCTCTTCCATGGCCTTCTCGAACGCTGCTAGCGCGTCTTCAGGTGATGAAAACTGTATCCCTATCAGCTGATTTTTTATTTTAGGGAATAAAAAGGAGTCACACGTTACCAGATCATGACTGTAAGGAAGGTACCCCAAACTCTGACCATTTTGGTGTCGAGGAAGTCCCTCGTTTCGAGGGCTGAATGCGCGGGCGCGTTGTCATGGTGAAGCAGTACCCCGCGGAGCCCAGTGTTCAGTCGCTTGTTGCTCATTGCAGACAAAACTTCTGGCAGGCATTTTGTGATATACCATATGACGCTTTGCTTCTGAATCTTCTGAATAAAAAAAAAGAAATTGATAAATCTAGGATTCATAATCTGTCACAATGTCGTAAACGTGCTGAGACGAACTTTCTTCAAATTTTTTAATCATGTCACGGCACCACTCCACACGGGCCTTCTCAAGCTCAGAAGCTTCGGTGGGTTGTGCGGCACCTAGCGTCAAACTATCCTCCACACGCGAAGGTGCTCGTGTAGAATCTTGTGAACACTTCCCGAACCAATCTGCAGTGTATGCTGAATCTCTTCGTATGTAATTCACCTGTTTTATTGAATTATTTTTTTACTGTCAGCACTTTTTCTTCCGTGACAACCGTCGTAAGACCACTCCTTTTTTCATCACCCTAAGTAAGGCCAACGTGCTTGAACTCACTATTCCAGCGGTAGATGGTTGCTTTTGAAGGTCCTTCATCCATAAAAACAATTTGAAGTCGATCAAATGACTCGTCTGGTTTTAGGTATTTGGCTCACAAAAAAATTATATTTTCTTTATTCGGATAACAATGAAAAAAAAAAACAAAAATGTGGAGGGAAATTAAATAACCTAAATTTTCAAAATAATTACAAGTGGCTAGTGCCTTATACATAAAAACTATTTTTCGCAAAACTTTCTTAGCGGCCTGGTATATTAAGACACGCTCCTACTACAAGTTAATACTTTACACAATTTAAAAAAGTCACGCGAAATATACTAGTACTTCTCACCATCAACGATTACATCAGTGCTTACTATCAGGTGGGATTGTATTGAAGCAGTAGTTTAAAAAAATTAAAAAAAAATGTTTTGATTTCAGTATTGAATACGATTTTTTGATGAATTCCTGCGTCATTCAACGACTCCGGCACGGGCGGCGTTTTTAGCTTCTATTTTGGCGGTGAAAAAGTTAATGTGAGCAGCTAGTTATAGTAACAAGTACTTGCTCAGGCTATTTTGGAATACATATCTAGCTACTTGCACCAAACGCAAAGCGAAAATCTGTGCTAGCGATTCGTGAGCCCCAGTGATGGAAATACGATTTTAATTTTAACTTTTTACGGTCCTTATGTTTAAAATCATTGCATATTAAATCACAATATGCTTTAAAAAGGATCTATTAAGTTTCTCTTTACTTATTTGTACAAAATTTTGTTTTTAATCAAAAAGCCGCATTTCCTAAATCACTCAACAGAAGCTGTGTATTTTTTGTTGGTCAATCAGTCAATAAAACAGATTTTTTTGTTTTTATTCTGTTCTGCTAAATATTATTCTATCTGTTACTTAGACTTCATGATCTAGTTTGTAAGCTTTAGCTTTTGCTGAGCATTGTTTTAGTAGGTGTGATGCGAAAACGTTTTAAAAAGCGGTCTTTTTATTCATCCTCACAAGAGAAAACACAATAATTATACCTATGTCCATTATAGACTTGAAAACATCCAACCGATTTGCATAAGTTTTATTAAAAAGGCAATAATACGAAGATAATTTCGATTTTACAATGCTTAAAAAAATAAAATACTTTCCTTTTTTCAACGAATAAACAAAATATATTTCTTTTTTTTAACGTAGTTGCTTTCATCGAATATTCATATTTGCTAGTTCATAATAAGTACTCTATTTAAATTTCATCTTTAAAAATAAGTTTATATTTCGATAATTGATATTATTTAGAAATACGCCAAGGGGTAAGCACCCTTGGCGTATTTACCTACTTACCCAAGTTTTCCCCAATGGGTCGTCCGACTTAATTTGACCGTTTTGATTTTGGACTAAGATATTTTAGATGAATCTAATGATTTTTGGTGCGGGCCTGTTTGTCCTTGGGTGAAATACACGGGTAACGCTAGTGATTGACAGCTGACTTGATGAATCGTGCGGCTGATCTTTTGCACTAGTGCAATAGTGGCCACAGACGCTTGAACAAGATTCTCTTAACAAATAAGTGCGCTTAGCGTAAGTGCATAGATTTTATACCCATTGCGACTTAAAAATTTTATTTTTGTTTTCGATGGCCATTTATATCGAAACGAAATTGGTTGCAATTATGCGAAATTAACATTCTCATTACCTTCATAGAAAGAGGAGGCTTGAGTCCCAGCAGTGGGAACATTAAAAGGCTGATTATGCTTATGCTTGACATGCCACGCTGTTCTTGTTTAGCCGCGATTTTTTGCAAATAATTGTCCTGTGCGTCTCGCAAATTATCTCTCGGTCACTATAGCGATACTAGGAGGAGGACTATGTCCAACAGTGGACGTCTTTCGGCTGAAATGATGATGATGATGAATGATATTGACATAATATATTATTAATAACGTCTTTTATGTTTTCAGACTTCCGGAACTGTCGGTTCACTTGCCGGAGAGCGACCTGGCACAACGGACTACTATAAAAATGAACGTAAAGTAAGCATTTAACTTCGATTTTTTAAATTCTATTTAGTGTCTTATGGAATAATATAATATTCCAAATTATCACACAACACCGTCTAGTCCCAAGCTAAGCAAAGCTTGTTTTATGAGTACTAGACAACTGATAAACATACTTATATATTTCTAAATAGATAAATTACACCCAGCCACAGAACAAATGATCGTGCTCATCACACAAACATTTGTCCTGGGTGGGAATCGAACCCACGACCTCCGGCATAGCAGTCAGGACCACTAACCACTAGACCAATATGTCTTTAGAAGTATGTAAAAATACATTTTATTAATGAAAAGACTTAATTCTTTACCCACTCTATAATTTAATCCCGAACATTGCGAGGGAGTTAATAAAGAAACCTGAGTGAAGTGAGGAATTCAAGCCACCCAAGACTAACACAGCTTTATCCCCGTGTTGGATACTCTACTTTTTACACCATCTGTGAGATAATTAAAAGACAATTTATTTAAACAAATCATACATTAGAGAAATATAAGTATTATTTACCAGTTCATCTTAACTATCACTCAACATATTTTGAGATTTGAAACAAACTAAATTCACTACTCTAAGACTCTATAGTTTCAATTTCTTTTTTTTTTTTAGAAACCCACGTTCTTTAATTTTTTTTTCATTAACCACGTTTTATTGTTTTAATTTTTGTTAGTGGCCAGTTTGGATTTTGCATAAACTTGTTTGATGCACGTACATTCACGTTTTTGACGTTCCAAATTCAAATCTCATTAAACCCTAGGGATCGCCAATACTGCATTATCTCCCTAGGGACAGAATTACTTGCTGGTGGTGGTTGTATGACATATAAAAGGGTGCGGCGTGAAATTTTACACAAGGTTTCCTTTTGTGACGTAGGCAAGCACTAAGTAAGAATTTCCCAAAATTCACTCCCTAATGGGATGAAGCGGGGGTCCAAAGTTTGTATGGAAAAACCTACATTCACGCGAGTGAAGCCGTGGGCAGAAGTTAGTTATAGATAAATTATACCCAGATATAGAACAAAATAACGTGCTCATCACACAAACATTAATTGTCTTTGCAAAGAACCGAACTCACGACCTCCGTTATAGCAGTCAGAGCCACTAATCACTAGACCAACAGGCCAGTCAAATGTATTGAAAGTGAGGGGCTAAATAACCAGGCGAATAGGGAGAATTGAAAAGTGAAAACAGAGTAGTGCGCGCCTTTTGCTCTCTGCGCTGACGTATGGTTAACCACCGTTAGTATTAACAAAGCACTACTAAAACTAGCTTATATTAACCACGTCAGCTTTTATTTAGGTTTACCTATATACTCACCCTCTATATTTTCAATCACCCTGGTGGTAATAAAGATGAGCGTGGGAGACATACAACGTAATTATAGAATACCTACTAGGTTTTTATTGAACTCTAAAGCTGTAGGAGGTTGCAGTTTGGTTTTTGTACAAAATAGACATTTTGATGGGAACTATAAGATTCTGTGATCGTACATTACATTATTCCAGACGCCAGCGCCGCGCGTCTTACGAATCTACGCTTCGTAAGACGTACGCCTTTGAAGACCAAGAAGACTTGCCGTGCCCGTAAGTATACAAAACACCACCAGAAATGAACCTCGCAAAAATAGCTTATTAACATAACATTCCGTTCATCCTTTTTAATATTATAAATGCCAAAGGCACCTAGATGTCTGTCTGTTTGTAGTATTTTTATGTCATAACAGCAGAACGGATTTATGAAATTTGGCACACAGGCTTATTACGCCCCGGATTAGGTTTTTTTTACGCCAACTACTCGAAAAATTCATATTGTATGTCTGTAAACTTATTCTTAATAGAACCTGATTAAGTTAGGCGACGCTAGGCCGCGAGAATATACTCCTGCTACTACCGGTTATAACCGGTATATTGTTTGGATATAGCCAGGCAATATTATTATACCTACTGATTTTCCTTAATATGTTGTGAAAAATTTTTGCAAATCACCTGGGGGGCTAAAAAGGTCACTTAAGCAGAATCGTATAGGAAAATATTATGAATCACGATAAAAATCGCAAAATGGTCACGAATTGTCAGTTCATATTACTATACAAAAACAATATTCATATTATGATTCATATTCGGCAATTCATATATTTGACATTTTTTTTGAGAGACGGGTCTACACAAATTCGTAAAATGGTTCACTTATTATGAATTGCTTTTGAATTCATTCGCAGAA